>CM067337.1:125779285-126382142 GCA_034376525.1 Nicotiana benthamiana
GCAGATATAGATGTCATCTCCCTCACCCTCGCCTCGATCACCTGCTCCCACACCTTCATGGTATGACTTATTAATTTGATACCCCTATAGTTGTTACAACACTGGATGCCCCCTTTGTTCTTGTACAAGGGCACCACTGTACTCCACCTCCACTCATCCGGCATCCTTTTGGTCCTGAAGATCTCATTGAACAACCTGGAGAGCCACTCCACTCCTAACCTACCCATGCACTTCCAGAACTCCACCGGGATCTCTTCAGGCCCGGTCGCTCGACCCTACTCATCTTACGCAAAGCCCCCATGACCTCCTCCGCCCTAATGCGCATGCAGTGCACACAATAGGTGTCAAAAATGCATCTGGGGAAATCGTATTGCCAAGAGGCTAAGACAAGGCAATCAACTCTAGCACAAATTACCAAGAGTCTAATTCGGAGTTCTGATGAACCACATTGAAATATGCAGGCATAACTTAAAACCGGTGCATGAACTATTCTACAACAGCGTAAAAGAAACTAAGCAAAGATAAAGAAAGTATATTGTAAATAATTTATTTTCAGTAGGAGTAGCATAATAGGTTTGGAAATTAGGAGTTTGAGTTTAATTAAGAGCCAAGAAACTAAGCAAAGATAAAGAAAATATATTCAATACATTGTAATTTGATACTCATAATAGCTAGAATACTTTGTGTCTTGCCAGTGAATATGTTGTAAATAATTTATCTTCAGTAGGAGTAGCATAATAGGTTTGGAAATTAGGAGTTTGAGTTTAATTACCCGTTGGCTTGTAACGATTTTCATAATTCCAAAGGCCAAAGAAAAATTTTAATGCTTCATTATTTTTAAACATAATATATAAATATATTTAACACATGTAAATTTATTCGGTACGGTTCGGTATTTTTTGATTTATTCTCATAAAATAACTAACCTACTCTAATTATCGGTACGATTATAGATTTATATAAAACCCTACGATTTTATTAAAAGAAACCTAAAAATCGGTTCGGTACGGTACGGTTCGATCGGTTTAGTTAGTTTTTAAATATCCATTGACACCCCTACTAAAAAGTATAGAGATGTCAAGCAAGAAAGACTACAATGCATTGTTGCATGTAAACATAAACACAACTAAAAACAAGCTACGACACAAAACAAGCTATGAGAAGTTACCTTTGTTCATTGGAGCTTGGTTGAGCAAAGCTGCAATTTATCATCACTCAAAGAACCAAGCAATCCAGTATTTTGGAGGCGCGTATACCTCACATCACGAATAGGACCATTGAGAGATTTAATACGCTGAGCCACATTTAAAGATGGCAATTCGTGTAACACCAGTTCCATTGTTGCTTCATCACCAGAAGCAAACAAGGGGTTCTGATTCCCTCTATCTATTATAGCAGATTTTGGAAGTCGAATGCCACTCACTTTGGCACAAGAAGCTCCTAAATTCTGGTATCTGCTACCCACTCTCCTGTAAAGAACATGAGAACCATCTACCGCTTGCTTCGTTACTGGAGGAGTAAGTGCTACTTGAGAAGCAGCCATGTCGCCAATGATCTCCAGTTCAGGACGGAAAGAGGCAACTATGTCATCATTTCTATCTCCACAAGCGAGAGATATACAGATTCCTTGATTCTCTGATTCAGAAACCAAGCACCGCCTTCAGTGATAAATGGAACTCTGTTATTAACATGGAATTCATAGAAACTACTCACAGAGCTTCAAGATAATAACTCTTTTAGACCAGCTTGAAAAGTCACCAAAACCATACAGTTGGTCCCGGTTCAAATATATTTACATATATCAGATGCACTCTGCCCCTCAACTCCTTTAAAGAAGATTCTGAGCATAGTCAGATATGTTCATTTGGAAAGCAATCCTGTCTACTACTAGGGAATAAGGTAGCACTTCAATATAAGCACTCTTTTAGACAAGCCTGAAAAGTCAACTAAACACATAGTTGGTCCCCGTATGATTTACATCAATTTTTCAGAAGTTCTTATCTCTCAAAATCATTATTGACAATATGGTAGACCTTCACAACAAAAAATCTCTCGGACCAGCTTTAAAAGTAAACTAAAGAGCATATAGTGATCCCAGTACGATCTACATCCATATAAATCGGCAATCGCCATAACTGCCTGCTAACTATCCACTCAAGTCCTCTTAAGATGATTTTGGAAATAGTCAAGCATATTCAAACGATTTATCAGGAAAGCTATTGTTTCTACTACTAGGGCTTAAGCACATCGAAAACCAGAAACAGTTAGCATATGAGCAAAAAACTCTGCAAACAAAAAAAAAGTACTTTGCCGTTAAGAAGGTTATATACCCTCGACATTAGTTAGTTAATGATTACAATTGTCAAGTTACAGGACTAATCTACTGAGAGATTCCAAAGTGCAAATAATCTTGAGTCAGTACTCAGCAAAGATTTATTAGAATCAGTTCCTAACAGTTCTAAAGATACAGTAAGGGACGGTGCAACTCAGACGATATTACATATTAAGAAAAACCTGTTCACCTCAAGAAGCAACTAAGAGAAATTCAGAAGAGCAGTAAAACATACTAGAATTCACCTTTCTTCACTGCTACCAAAGTTCCAGTGGCACAAGCCTACTGAAGATGCAGAAAGAACACTTCTGACACCGGCACCAAGTGTAGGATCAGCTGAAAGAGAGCACACGGTATGAACAGGATTGCCTGTCAACCCAGTCATACATTCCACTGGCCTCATAGTTTGACGCCCATCAAACTGCAAAACCATACCATTCTGCGCAAGACAAAACAAAAAATATGATGCATTATTCAGAGAAAAAGAAAGAATAGACGCACCAACTATTTTTTCTTTTCGAAAAATACCAACAGTGTTGCCTATACTTGAAAAAGAGACTAACTAATGAAAATTTCAAGTACAGACTAACTAGTGAAAACAAATAAGTGCTCCCTCAATACCAACTTGCTTGTCACTTTGGATTCATAGTGGGTCAATTTGGGAAATTTTCTCAGTTAAATTAGGTATATATTTATCCATTTTTTAACATTAGATATTTAAAAACTACATCAAAAGTAATATAAGTAGTAAATTTCTACCATGTCAAAATAACGAGAGAATAGATTCGGAATTAACAGACAATTGGTTAGGACCTGTAATCCGGCATACATGTAATGCGAATTGTTGGGATCCCACGAACATGACCAAGGAACAGTCTGCACATTCCAAATAGACAAACATAAAGAATCAAATTAACTTGGCCAAGAGTATCAATTAGCAACAAAACTATCCTATAGAGAAAGGTCAATAACAGTAACAAATATTGGGGAGGAAAAGTAATAACAGTAACAAAAGGATTATTATCAGGAAAGCACATTACTGAGAGTAGAAAAGTCGAAGATGCAGCAATTGAATCCAAGCAATCATTCGGGAGCATGCTATAAAGGCTGTGCTTTTTGTAGTTCAGGAGATGCATTTGTTAAATTGTAGATCAGGCTTTTTCCCTTTAAAGTTTCAAACATGGAATTGTATTTGATGATTGTAAGAAACTCCCCACAGGCTCTAACAATTTCCTTCAATTACTTGACAACTTACCGAAATTTAAATCCAAGTTAAAGTAGCCTTGGACTTGACAAACTCATGACCCAGCAATGGAACTTGGGGAATTATGCAGAAAATTTTACTATTATCCCAAGTGTTGGGGGGGGGGGGGGGGCACCAACAACTAGATGACAGGGAAAAAATGCAACCCCACCATTCAGACAAACATTCTGAACCAGGTAGAAAGTATAGATTTTGAAAAATTCAACAAGCGTAAGTAGTATATTCAACCACAAAGAAGAAAAAAATCAAAACAAAATAGAAAGTTCAAGAGAAACAAGGCAAGCAAAATTCAAACTTAGCAAATGACTGAGACTTGAGGTCTATGAATTAGGAGGGTGGGATAGAGCAAAAGCTAATTGTTGTTTTACGAAAATTTGCAGTCTGTCAACTCTCAAGTTGTCAATAAAAAGTAACACCTTTCACAAGATGAATAGGTGGTGTTAAAGATCGTCTTCTGATGCTGATAGTGAAGGTCCAGTCAAATCAAATAGGTCGTTCTGTAAATTTAACTGTGAAATGAGGGACCTTATCAGGCCTTACCAGTTAGCGTAAAGTGTGTACACAGTAAGTGCAGAAAAATTACTCCATAAGAACTCTAAACAACAATCATTCAAGCAGAGAGTTTCTCATCCAAAGAGCTTATCAACCAAAAATAATAGTAATATGTTATCCAACAACTGTGCGAGCAACTTTAGCTTTACACAAACTTAAGAATTGAAAGCAAAAACACTACTATAAAAGGCCTAGAGTTATTACCGGTAAGTCGTACGTCAGAACAGTATGGTTGTTTTCAGCACTACAAAAAGAAAGAGATCAAATAAATAAGCTATCTACCGGGAGGGAAGCACAAAATCAAAGCTAAATGCTGTTCTACAGAAATTCTTTTGATCAAGTACATTTAGCTGTTATGCAGCAATTATTTGGCAGAAAGTGGATGAGGAGGTTATCGACCTAAGAACTGACAACTTCTTCCCTAAGGAAGCCAAGAGTACGACTCTTTCATGAGGAGAAACATGCAAGTCCTTGATAGTTTTCATGCTCGCAGGAAGCAAAATGTCTTCTCTTTCATGTGGAGGTAATAGGCTGATCTGCAAAATGTAAAAGTAGAAAAGGCTGAAGCACATACGCAGAACGCAAACCATCAGAGAATTCCAATAAGGCGACCTAAGAAATTTACTTTGGTAGGCATATGCTGTCCTCCCATTCCAGCGAGCCTTCTGGCAACCATCAAATGCTCACCGTTGCTATCCACATCAAATAGGCGAGCACCATCAATCTGAAACTCTTTCTACAAATTTAAAAACATAAGGTTACTAACTCATTACAACTTCAGTCAATGGGAACAATGGGACAAAAATATTCTGTGTTCGTTCCCAATACAGAACCAGTAAGAAAAAAGAGGTAAGAGAGAAAAGAATAGAAGTCATATTTTGGGACAATAAGAAGGAAGGGAACTGACCATCCATACTACTTTTTCAGTCACCTACAGACTATTGATGATGCGAGGTAAGTGTTAACCCAAAGGTGAGCATATTTCCAGTGCATCTTTGTATACAAGTTGCAATATATGTGGAGGAACAACAACGGATAAAACACTAATGATTTCTCTGTTGATACTATCAGGTAAACAAGTTGCAACAGATGTGGAGCAACAATGGATAAAGGATAAATGATTTCTGAGTTGATACTATCAATAACCAAACGTGAAAAAAAAACTGTTCCTATAGCTCAATTTTCACATTTGACAAGGGTACAGGAAACGGCAAACCTGTAAAACTAAAGCATTCGCATATTCACGTCTTCCCAATTTTGGATTTAATATTGTGTCCTGCACGACATGGATAGGTACTGGAACTTCAGTGTGAAACGATGATAGAACATAGGCAATAGGATCAATATCCTCAAGTAAAGATTACTCAAGGACTGCTTACCAAAAATGCGTCCAGATGACCTGCACTGCATCTCGCTTTGTGAGCCCTCTACACAAGTTATTCTCTACGAAGAGCAGATATGCAGTAAGTAATATGCCGCTTTAGTGAACAAAGGTTAACAGAAATACCTATACCACTAGTAATTACACCGAAACTTGTTATCCAAATTTTCTCAACCCAAAGAAACGACAGAATAAATCAAAAACCCAACAAAGAAATGACTAAAATAAACTAAGAAAGGGGATATATACATTTAACAATATTTCTTATTTAGCCCAAACAAGTACCTGCCTTATAGCATTGAAAGATGTCACATTCTGAAGAGGGAATGCTGGCAGGGAAAAGAGGGCCACAATATGTACTAAAGAAAGTGCACCAAAGTCAATCTGGTATTCCAGGAAGAGAGTGTGCGAACAATTTAACAATGGGTAAAGAGAATATAACGTTGGAGTTTTCAAACAAGGGAAAAAAAATAATGAGTAAACACGCAAGAAGTAGAGTTAATCAGCTCGTTTTGCAAACCCTAAGAGAAAGTTTAAACAAAACTTACAATGGGCGTTTTGGCAGAAACCATATCACTTAAAAAGACAACCAAGACAAAGGAAAAGTGATTCTGGAAACAATCTAATCTGATCCTCCCCTCCCCCATCTCCCCACCTCTAAGGAAAAGCTCCCTACACTTCCAACCAAACAAAAAAGATGCATTTGAAGAAGGGGAGCTGTGAAGAAGCAGCACATAACAGAAATAGCACACAGAGTGACACATACCTCTTTAAGGTGCTCCACTTGCTTATGCAACTCAGCTTCTCTCCTCCTCCACTCAACTTCTTTTTTACACCAATCATTGCACTGCGCATATAGAATATAGTCTTATAATCACCATGAGAACATGTGAAGAAAATGTAATTTAGCACCTCCGGAGAGGGGACTAAATTGTTTTCAAAAGTCAGTTAAAGCAGAATTATTTTGCTTCCTGACGAAGCATAAGCTGAAAGGTGACTTGAATGCCCTTACACAAAGCAATGAAGCGACCTGTTAAAAGCAAACAATTCTGGTTTACATAGTGAAGAAGGTACAAGGGAGAGGAAGAGAACAGAAGGGAAAAGGGCAACAAAGGTGTCAAGCTTCAACATTATGAGGGAAGAAATTATGTTTATCTTACTCATTTCTGTCTAATTCAAGATGATTGAACTCTACACTGATACTCATCTTTCTCCTAGTGTTCCAACTAAAGAAATGAGATCACCCTTGCCCATAACAATTGGTAAGAGGTTTCTATACAAAACATTTGAGTTTTTAAATCGTGAGCAATTTGGTCCATTTGAAAACTAACAATCATCTTCAACTACACCGTTTCCTTATAAATTGAGTAAAGGAATAGCCTAAGACATAAAAAGATAACCATCATCAAATCGTCATTTTGTTTCTTTTCTTCTTCTAACATAAGGTTTCATCAAGATTTCACTTTTTCGATCGATCTCGCCGACAGATGATCGAACGCCTTAGTTGATCAGTCATGTACTTCTGCCTCTAGCAATTTGTGTTGGCTACATGGAAAAGCTTGAAAGTCTCTACTATGAATTTTCATGTATAAGTTAGACCTGAGATGTATCAGCAGAAAGTAGTTCCAAAATCAAAAACCTTTCTTCTTTTCTCTTACCTCTTTTTCAAGAGAAAAACATCTAGATTCAAGAGACCGGATTTTCTGCAAAAGAGGAAGAGATTGGGTCACTATCTCTATGAAGCAAGTTTCAAAATATAAGCATCAAATGAAGACCTTTTGAAGCTATTCATCAACAGCATGAAGACGAGAAGCATAAAGCACTCGGACACCCTTCAATGTGCATTTCTTATTACATTGAGGGCACTACAAAAAAAAAAGAATGTGAGGGGTCACCTTCTGATAGACGATCTATACATGGATATTGTGTTCTAGTAGGAGGTAATTTGGTCTCGTGGAAGAGCAAGAAACAAAAAGTAGTTGCTTGATCTAGCACCGAAGCGAAATATCGGGCCATGGCAATGGCAACGTGTGAGTTAGTTTGGGTCGAGCAGTTGCTCAAGGAGTTAAATTTCGGAGAAATCAGCAGGATGGAACTAGTGTGTGATAATCAAGCTGCTCTTCATATTGCGTCAAATCCGGTGTTCTATGAGAGGACTAAACACATTGAAATCGACAGTCACTTTGTCAGAGAGAAAATACTTTCAGGAGATATTGTTACAAAGTTTGTAAAGTCGAATGATCAACTACAGATATTTTCACTAAGTCTCTTACTGGTTCTCGTATTAGTTACATGTGTAACAAGCTCGGTACATATGATGTGTATGCACCGACTTGAGGGGGAGTATTAGATATGTAGTCTTGTCCCACATTGGAATAGGAGTAGAATATCCTTTTATAGTATAGCTATAAATAAGGACCTCTTGTATTGTATTGAACACACAACATATTAATACATATCATATTTTCTCCACTGCCTTCTCACATGGGCAAATAAACATACGCTTCAAAGACATCTGTTACCAAAACTTATGCGACAGACCACAGCTGCTCAGCAAACTACATCTTCTCCAACCTAGCGAACGACCACTGCTGCTCCAAAACAGGTAAGTTTCTTCTTCTTCTGTTCTTCTTCTTCTGTTCTTCTATTCTTTCTACTTCATGCTCTATTTTTTGTCTTCATCTGGTATTCTTCTTCTTCTCTATTTTTCTTTCAATTTTATTCTCCAGATTAAGCTCTGTTCTGCGAACGACCACGGCTGCTCTGTTTTTCTTTCTGTTCTGTTATTAAAAGTGTTGTTTATGCTCTGTTTTCTTCTTTTATGCTCTCTTTATGCTCTGTTTCTGTTATTAAAAGTGTTGTTTATGACTTTATGCTCTGTTTTCTGTTTAGGGCAGTGAATTAATTAGTTTTTTTTTGTTGTTGATGTAGTAAATTTAATTTGATTATTCAATGGCACCAATCCAAAAAAAAGATCTAGCTTAGGCGTATGGAGTTGCAGTTGGCAGTAATAACTCGAGAGTGCAATGTATTTTGTTAAAAAATTTATAACGGTGGAATACATCGTCACAAGAGACATCTAATCGGTGGTTTTAGAGATGTCAAAGAATGTCCAAGTGTTCTGGTTATTGTTAAGAAAGAAATGAAAGATTATGTTGAGGAAAAAAATGAGTTAAAAAATCCAATGAGCCTTGGAGCATCTATGATGAATCTTCTTGATGAAGATACTCAAATGGATAAGGATGACGATGGAGTCAATGATATAATGAGACCACCTCCCTCTAAATCTCAAAGAAAGAATTTGATAATAATGGATCTTGGGCCTAACTCAACCCCAAAAGCTAGCTTATGAGGTGAGGATTGCCCTAGCCATATAAGGAGACCAAGGACCTCAAATCCCTCCGATGTGGGACAACTCAACACCCCCCCTCACGCCCAGATCTCTGGAGCGTGGACAACATAAATGGGGGCCCAACATCGTTAACAATAATTGGGATGGGACTGGCTCTGATACCATGATAAGAATGGACTTTGCGCCTAACTCAACCCATGTGAGAAAGCACGGGAGAAAAATATAACCGATATTAAACATGATACAATGAGCCCTATATATATACACATAACATATCCTACTCCTAATAAACATTGGATTAGGCTACTCCTAATACACATTGGATTAGGGTTCTACTATTACATATTCTAACACTCCCCCTCAAGCTGGTGCATATAAATCATATGTACCGAACTTGTTACATATGTATTTAACATCGAACCCGGGTTTCTAGACCCGAAAGCATCGAGTCCCAAAGACATCGTTGGAATCAACTGAAAACTGGAAATATTGTAGCTGCCGGAAAAAATATTGTAGCTACCTGAGAAAATTCAAGGTTGTCGGAATTGAAAAATAAAAATATGGATAGGCTCGACAGACGCGCCGCCGCCGGCAGAACTCCGGCGGGCGCGTGGGAGGTTCTTTTCCGGTGATTTTTTCTGGGGTTGGTTGGAATTCTTTTTGGTCTCGGATTTTGCACAACACCAACAGAAAGGTGGTTTAATTACGAACAGCCTCTTAAGTCGCCGGAAAATTGCACGGCAACGAGGTCTTTCTTCCCGGAAGTTGCTGGAATGACGCACAGCTATAATATTCTCACTGTAGCTCTGATACCATGATAAGAATGGACCTTGGGCCTAACTCAACCCCAAAAGCTAGCCTATGAGGTGAGGATTGCCCAAGCCATATAAGGAGACCAAGGACCTCAAATCCCTTCGATGTTGGACAACTCAACAGAATTCAATAAGTGGAAGTGGATCATCCACCGCCAGTAGCAATGTGAAAGGTCCTCTTAACCTTTTTTTCTCACAAAAAATCCAAATGAAAAGAGAAAGGGTGAAATTGACTTAGAATCTTGTAGGAAAAGTTTGAGGGAGCGTGCTATAGATGCTTTTGCAAGGTGGGTGTATGATGCGGGGCTTCCTTTTAATTGTGTGAATTACACCGATAGTTTTGGAGAATTCATTGAGGTCGTTAGCCAATATAGCCCTAAGCTCCATACCTATCAGGAAGTAAGAATTCCTTGTCTAAAAAGGGAGGTGGAGAAGACAAACAAGATTGTCGAGGAGCATAAGGCGCAATGGAAAGTTTATGGTTGTTCCATTATGATGGACAAATGGACCGCAAAAAATGAAAAAATGGTCATTAATGTTTTGGTGAATTCTCTGAGAGGTAGTGTGTTTCTTGAATCTTATGATGCTAGTGACTCCTCAACCGATTCCAATAAAATGTTCAACTTGTTTGAGAAGACAATATTGAAAGTTGGACCGGAAAATGTGGTTCAAGTTGTTACTGATAACGCAAGTGAGAATAAAAAAGCATGTGACATGTTGAAAGGAGTTTTCCCAAGTATTTATTGGACTCCTTGTGATGCACATTGTATCAACTTGATCTTGATGACATTTTCAAGTTATCCCCATATTCTACACGTGAAGAACAAGTGGTTCTTATTTTCTATTTTAAGTTTTTAACCTTCATGTTAAATATTTCATACTTATTAACTATGAAATTTGACTTCCTACAGTTTTTGCTAAGGCGGTCAAGATATATTCTTACATTAGCCAAAGGCCGTTGTTATTGAACAGGATGAAGAGATACACAAAAGAAAGAAATTTGGTGAAACTGTCTAAGACAAGATTCGCAACAACTCTTTTTCGTGCAAAAGCAACATTTGTGAACCATGTTCTTGTCAACTGAATGGAGTGAGAGTAACTATGCAACGGAAGCTCTTGGGAAAAAATTTGCCAGATTTGCTATTAGTCCTGCTTTTTGGTAATCCTTTGGTTACTGTAATTCGTACGGTGGATGGGGAGAAAAAACTACCAATGGGATACATTTATGAAGCCGTAGATAGGGCTAAAGAAGCTATTGAGAAAGCATTTGATCAACTTCACCAACCTTTACATGCAGCAGGGCATATTTTGAACCCCGGATTGTTTTACACAAACAATGAGAACAAGACTTTAGATTTAAAAGTTTGGAAGGGTTATCAAGCATATGTTGCGAAGTTTGTGCCAGATGAAGCGACGCAAGACAAAATAGGGGAAGAGTTTGGTGTGTATAGGCAAGCCGATGGAATTCTTGGATTACCTTCGGCCATTAGAGGCAGAACAAAATTGGCACCAAGTGAGCAACTTTTTTCAATTATTTTCCTCTTTAGAGCTTTAACTTTCAAGTTATTAACTTCTAAAATAATACTTCTACAGTTGAATGGTGTATGCAATTTGGTTATGAAGTTCCAAACTTGCAACAATTTGCTATTAGAGTTCAAAGCTTAACTTGTAACTCATCCGGATGCGAGAGAAATTGGAGTGTTTATGAACATGTAAGAAGCTATATTACATTATTACTAAATTAAAGTTTATCTCAATTGTCCTGAGTACTCCTCTTAGTTACTTTCTACATCTTATTATGCAGATTCATAGTAAGAAGAGGAACATGCTTGTGCTAAAGAAACTCAATGATCTCGTGTTCGTAAAATATAATAGAATATTGGCTCGTCGCTACAAAGCTCGCAATACCATTGATCCAATTTTATTGGATAGCATTGATGAAGCAAATGAATGGTTAACCGGAGGCCCCGAAAATCATGAAGAAGAAGAAGAAGGATTTGAAGGAGAAGGTCTCACTTTGGGGAAGTACTTTAAGGAGCAAAGAAAGAGTATCTACAAGTACAAGTGCATGTACAAGTAGAACCCTAACTAATGAAGCTGACGAAGAAGAAGAAGATGATGACCAATATAATAACTCGAATGTGATGGCAGTTCAAGAGTTTGGAGATCTTGTTGAAGAATAGGATGTTGCCCCGTTTTGTGGTTTTTTTTTTTTTGCATTTGCTTAAGATATTATGACTTTTGAGGATTATTCACTATCTAGTTTTAGTATCTATTATGAAACATTTGCTTAATATGTTATTTTTAATGAGTTCTTAGTCATTTATTTATGCCTATTTTTTTTAATTATTTTTTTATGTGTTAAATTGCGCTTCACAGCAAAAAAATGTGCGCTTCTCGCTTCTGTGAAGCGAGGCCTCGTCGCGTTTTTGCGCTTAACGCTTTCCACAACACAGCTCCACACCCTTGTATCAAGGGTCATGTACAAAGCAAGCAGAAAATGAGTCATGTCCTGCCTAATCACCTCTCCCCGATACTTCTCCGGCCTACCTCTACCTCTACCTATCCTTAGACCCACCATTGTCAATCCCTCACACCTACTTATTGGGGCATCTGTGCATCTGCTATTCATATGCCCGAACAAATATTACCATTTACTTTAGGTAATAATCAATGCTATTAAATAGATTACTTACATGATTGTGTAAACACATCACAACTATAAAAAAGGACTTAAGTTACATGTAATGCATGTAGATTAACAGGAGGTTAATTATCATTTATTCTAGGTTACTAATCAATGTTATCAAATAGGTTACTTTGTGTAAATACATCACCCCAATAGAAAGGATTTTTGAATTATATGCACTGACAGTGTAATGAGGGTAAATAACCTGAGGTTAATTGCAATTTATTCTAGGTCACTAACCAATGCTACATTGCTACTACATAGGTTACTTACCTGGAATTACCATTAATACTAGGTCACCAGCCAACGTTATTGGATGGGTTACTGACTTAATTATATAAATATTTTTTAAAACGTTAGTGCATAGAACTTGAAACTAAACAATTGTAGATGGAAGGGCAAATAAGTAAATTACCAGATTTGGTGGTCGCCGTCGTTGGTCCAAGCTTCCATGCAAATAGGGCAAAACAAACCTTCAATCTCACTCCGATTCCACTCACCTTTTACTTCGCCTCCAACGCCTTCTTCCTTATCAACATCTTGCGACGCCTTTCCCCCGCTTTTGGTCCTCCTCGTAACATCTTCACTTTCCATAGGAGAATTATGAAAACTCTCGGAATTAATCGCCTGCTGTTGAGATGAAATTGTTGCACCACCACGATTCCCGTACAAAACCGTACGCAATGTAGTCCTTCCAGTACTCGACTCTTCGTTGCCAACTTCTTCGTCCTCCTCTTCTTCTTCTTCATCTTCTTCGCGTTGTTCTTCTTCTTCTTCCTCTTCTTCTTCGGTCTCTTCTTCCTCTTCGTCTTCTAAAAAGACGACGTCGTCGGCCAGTTCACCCTCGTCTTCCCCAACGGCGATTAGGTGGAGGAATCTCTCGTAATCCGGGTCGGCGTCATCGGCCATAGCTATAATTGGATGATTATGCGCCTTAGGTCACAGCATTCGCCACTCAATTTTGTGAGATCAAATTTTTGGGCAAAAGTGCGTTTCGCTCTGAAAAAAATAGGAGGGAATTGAAAGTGTGAAACTCAAGACGCTCTCTTATAAAAAAATACAAAAAGAAAAAAGAAATTAGGTTTGACTAATAAATTTAATTTAATACACATGATTACACATTAATTCAATTTAAAGAAATCAGTTTTGTATTTCTTAAGGCAGCTGTAGAGATTTTCTGGGCATTTAAATATAGTAAAAATGAGAAGAATGAAGGGTGAATAAAAAAAGAGATGAATGATGGGGCATAAAAGGAAAGGAAGAAAAATCGAAATACTTATTTTAAGTATTTGAAATAATATTTTCAGATTAATATTTGGTTTACAATTTTATCTATTATTTCAACTACAACTCAAAATAGAGAATTATATTTAATTTTTTTATTTTATAAGTATTTTAAGTGAAATAATGATTTTCATATCTAAACACTATATACTTTTCAAAAACTCTTTTACAACTTCAATTTTTAAGTTTTCCTTTTAGCATCAATCGAATGCCATCCAAAACTCTACAGGCTTGTGAATAAAATTATTTACTTAGCAAAAAATAATGATAACACACAGTTATGTCTTATAAAAATGACTAAGCAATCATTGCAAATATAATTCGGTTTACAAATTCGGAATCGAATTCAACATGAAATTAACGTACTAGTCACAATTGCTAGTTTCGCACGAATTCGAGTAATCGCATTCAAAAATAATTGAATAATTAGTTGAGTGTTTACTAACTGACACAAGATAATTAAAAAACTGTAATTTTATTACTAACAAAGCAAATGTTGTATACAATATTGGAAAGGTCTAGGGTTACGATTTTTTCTCTTATCAAAATCCTCTCTGCTACGTCTCCTATAAATTTGCCTAGATACTCTCTACCGATCACGAGCACTTTAGGTGTTGTAATTCTCTTTCGAGCAATTACAACAATTTACTGAATATATTCTTCCAAAACTACATTAGCTAGCACTAGTTTACCGCTCACTAATATCTCGCCAAGGTTTTGCTATTTCTAATCCCACCTTTAAACCCCCCGTATTGATCCCTCAAATACGTTAGGAGTGATGTTGTTCAACAACTACCTAAATATGTACCATTTTCCAAGTAATACACACTAAATAGGCATAGCCGATTGAGGGTCCTCAACCAACCACAATAATCACGTAGTTGAACAAGTAGAGAAAATCTAATGGCAAGTCTATCTTAAATCCTTTTGGCCTAACTGAATTTGGCTAGACTGACCCAAATGGGGTTAATTTCATCTTTTTACGCTATTATTAGGGTAAAATTTACTTTTCAATACCCATAATACCCTTTTGCTTTATTTTTAATTATTTCTCCCACCATTTATTGTTTATCGTCTCATGCACGGAGAAGCTCAAAAGGTAAAACATATTTGTCTTCTCAATGCAAAAACTTTTTTTTAAAATTCTTTATACGTATTTTGAAAACAGCCTCTCTACCCTAGGGTAGGGGTAAGGTCTGCGTACATATTACCCTCCCCAGACCCCACTAAGTGGGATTATACTTGATTGTTTTTGCTGTTGTTGTTGTCTTTATACGTATTTACAACCTTTTTTAATATACACTATATAATCCTCCATAACTAAAACTGTATACATGTATTTTATTGGGCATTTCGTATAATTTTTAGTATTTGATTTGTATTTCGTATATTTTATTGTATAATATTGTTTTCCATGTCCTACTATTTAAACAAAAATTCCTAAACCCTAAACCGTACATAACCAAATATTCCTTGGCCGAAAATCTACTTAACCAAATCATTTTTTGGCCGAAAATCTAGTT
Organism: Nicotiana benthamiana; assembly: GCA_034376525.1. Lineage (NCBI taxonomy): Eukaryota > Viridiplantae > Streptophyta > Magnoliopsida > Solanales > Solanaceae > Nicotiana > Nicotiana benthamiana. The sequence goes on from CM067337.1 coordinate 125,794,475, forward strand.
AAACAAAATCCTTCTTCTAATCTCTTATCCTCTCCATTTAGTTAATAGATTAAGGATGCATTTTAATAAGAATAGTACTTCAAAGGTATATGTTGTATTTTCAGGCAAAAAGGCCAGGATTTTACTACTCATGGAGTGAATGTTCTCCAATGGTAATCGGGGTTAAGCGTAGCATCTTTAAGTCTTTCAAGTCTCATAGTGCGGCCATATTGGCGTTTGATGAATATGAAAATTCTGTTGAAGGCAAAAAGAAACTCAAATACATGGTTTTTGTTGTTTATTGTGGGGAGAAGCCGGGTATATACAAAAGTTGGTTTGAGTGTATTAAAATGCTTGTTGGAGTCGAAGATAGCTGCTTTCATGCGTTCCAATATTATGTTGAAGCCTTAGAAGCATTCGAAAAAAATCAAAATACAAGTTGTCCACAAGAAGAGTCATCTTCAAGATCGACAGTTGAAAAAAGTGAAGAAGTGGTGATTGATGAACGTGCGACAAGTGTTATTTCAAATGTTGTATTAGCGGACATATTTATAGGTTTGAAGCTTTATGAAAATATTGGAAATTAATTATTTTAATTTTGGTTTTATATTTTCTTGTCTTTGAAAGTGTTTTTTGTTTCTTTTTGATTTGCAAGAATGGTACCTTTACCTTTGATTATCTAGTATTGTAATGAATTTGGCATGATTATATATATGCAGTTTGATTTTGTTAATTGCTTAACTTTTCGATCATGTTTAATGTGCCATTTTAATCATTCAACTCATGCATGATTGGTTTGTCAAGTAAAAAAAAGTAAAAAATACTCGTATTAGAAAAGAAGGGGCAATAACGATTAATAGAATTGAAATCCTTAACTCTCAAATCTAGGCTTAAGAAAAGAAGGGGCAAAAATGATTAATAGAAATATTAATATTTAATAATTAAATAAATAAGCTAATAAAATTAATTTAAAACATTGATGACTTTAGGAATATGAATAAGTTTTGAAGTTGAAAACTAGATTGTCTAAAGAAAATTATGAGAGTTTAATGATTTGTGAGAGTTAAGGATTTTAATTCATACCATTAAGATCACACGCTTTAACTGCAAATTTAATTTTAAATTCTCTCCATTAATCATGAGATAGTCTTAACTTATCCTTATAAGTATTTATAAGGAATCAGTGTTTCTTCTTTATCTTCTTAAGGAAATATAAATGATAGATTAGGTGTTTTAGTTTTTTTTTAAAATTATGGTGCTAAATGATCCTTATAATTATTTTTCTCATGCGTATAATTTGTTACCTAAATGATGCTTAACTGTACAATGAAATAGCTATGTGTGGTTTGAAAAGAGTTAGAAGATAACATATTTTTCTATAAAATAAAAAAATATACACAAGAAATACTAAATATAAATATTTTCATTGATAATACTTTTGATCAACTTTGCATCATAGTCCAAATTATACTCGGACAATCTTTTTAGCATAAAATGCTAAAAAAACAACATTTCCATACTAAAAATAAAAAAATCATAGCAACAACACCAATCTCCTTAAAACAATCTAATTAGAAGGTTGATTCACAGACTTGGACACCTTAGAACCTGCCTCTGTGTCACTGCTAATAATAATGACAGGAGCACTTGGTTCTTCCTCCTGCTCAGACGGGAGTTCTTTAAACATATCGTAGCAAGTAGTAAGAGGATAGTGATCCAGCAGCATCCTTTTGACGTGATCCTGTCCAATCTCCCTAGTGATCCTCAGCATAAGTAAGTTAGTTTCAGTCTTCAAATTCTTTAGCTTGTTTCTAACATCCTGATAGAGTATGTTATGGTTTACTGTGAACCTTGGAGAAGTTCATCGATTCTCTTTGTTGGTATTCCGTCCATTGTTGTAATCTTGATTTAGAAAAAGATTAGTAGAATTATGATGTTAGAGTGTTAATACTGAGTTGTATTTATATGGTTAGGATTAAGGTTTATAATAATTGAATTACAATTTTCCATGCAACTCTTACACTCTCCAAAAAAGACTTCACAATGTTCAATAAAACCATTTAGATTCCGTGAAAACGAGTTTAATGAACTATATATGATTAAGAAATTTTGATTTAAAAAAATAAAAGCAAGTCATTTTTTATACAATTTTTTAAGCATTCTATGCTAAGAGTATTGTCCAAATATGCTTGTATATATTCGAATAATTTACTGGACAATGTCATAATAATTTGCACTATTTGAGATAACTAACTGCGATATGGTTAGTTATAGCTTTGTAATGTTTTCAAAGGTGATTAATGCAAACTTTAGCTACAAAAAAAAAAAAAAAAGTTGGCCATATCAATGAAAAAATATATAACAAGTCATTTTTTATCCAGAATAAATTATAAGTTGGATTATTTGAAATTAATATTTTTGGAGGGAGACGTTGGGAGGGAGTGTTGATCATTCAATGAAGCATGTGTGTGTATTAATTATTTATCTTCTTTATAAGCTTTTATATTTGTAGGTAAATTATTCGAATAATTGTTCTTATAAATGTTTATTAGAATTTAAGTATTTATTCGTGAAAAAAAAATTAAAAATAAGTCGTGTTGAATACATATATTATAAGTTAATTTAATATATCAAATAAATGAATTATAAATTGAATTATTTGAAATTAACATTTTGAATTAGGAGGGAAGGAAAATTTTGGAGGGAGACGTTGGGAGGGAGGAATTATCATTCAATGCAGCATTTATGCGTATTAACTATTTAGATTCTCTATGAAACTTTTATTGTTTGTAGGTAGAATTAGGTAGAAGTTGCTTCCCAAAAATTTATTATTCTGAACCGGTTGAAATTTATTGTAACAAAATAGTCTATGAAATTGATTTACTGTTATAGCATATTGAATTAATATGAAGATTGAAATTCATTCATTTTATTAACATAACATTTCAGCATAGCTAAAAAATACAACAACCATAACTAAAGGTTTGAATTTAACAAAAGCACATCCTAGTACCAAGTAAAAAATGGATTAGTACAAATAGGATATCTGTCTCCCTTCACGTCCATATTGAAGATAGCATGCAGTGGTGAAACATCAACCAACGTAAATTTGATAACGAAACCTCGCCTGATAAAATTATCCAACACAAAAAGTCTCCAACCTACCTTGAAATTTTTTTGATCACCAAGTACAATCCACTCTTTGTCACGATGGCGCAAAATCGCGTGCTCTAATGTTGGAGGAAGATGCTTGTAGATTTCTCTTGGAATATTCTGAAATAAGGAAGAAAAAAACAATACTATTAAGATTTTGAAAAATATAAAGGTTAAACACAATCCAAAAATTATATACAATACTGATGCATAACCAAATTGTTGTTGTCAATGCATGAATCAGTCATAGTCACTTCAAAAGTTGGAGGAATATCTTCTTCAATATCACTGGAAGTAGAAGAGTAAGATATGTCGTCACTGCATGTAAAAGAGTAAACTAGGACTCGTTTGGTTGAGGGAGAGGTACCCATAGTTTAGGTTTGAATATGTGAGTGTTTTAGGTCTGTAATATTTTAGTATTTGACCATATTTATAGGGGCCAATCCATTATCACAGTACCCCTGATCCAAAGGGTGTATTGAATGCTAATTTTTCCGTCAGTGAAAAATGTATGTATTTTTTGGCCAGACTTTCTTGTTTTGTGTGAATGGTGTATTGTTCATGTCAGCGGAAAATTTATGTATCTTTGGCCACACTATCTGGGTGTATTGAATGTTGATTTTCCTTTCAGTGAAAAAAATAAACTATTTTTAGCCACACTAACTGGTTTTGTTTGAAGGGTGTATTGTTCATGTGAGTGAAAGAAACAACCTATTTTTGGCCACACTACTGGGTGCATTGAATACTGATTTTCCTGTCAGTGGATAAAATAACATATTTTTGGCCACACTATCAGGTTTTGTTAGAAGGGTGTATTGTTCATGTCAGTGGACAAAATAATCTATCTTTGATCACATTATAGAATTTTGTTTGAATTTTCGTATTTAATGATGTTAAATTGCATTTATAATTTCAGGGGAAGTTTTGTGTTGGTTTACTTGCATTTATTATTTCGGTTAACAGCCTTTTTTTGAATTGAACACTATTCACATTCCAACTATATAGTTAGGTTTTGTAGTTAGGGTAATGAAATGATACCAAAGTGATATACAAATGGAAAATCAAATGGGTCCGAAATCAAATTATACATTACATAAATAAAAATGTAAGTACTAGAAAATAAAATGACATATTACATAACTAAATAAAAACAAACAAAAGTTCAAAAAAACACAAAATGAGAATAAAAAGCATAAATTTAAATACTAGTTTATTTCAAATGGATCTTGGATAGTTTCGCCTTTCACGTACAACTGGAAGACTACACATAACTCTGTAGTCTCGACCAACTCAAATTTAATTAACCAACCCTGCTTGATGTTATTATTCATCATAAAATATTTTCATCCGTCTTTGAACCATCTCCGTTGACCTATGTTAATTTTCATAAACTAAGGCTGACCATCATATCGAAGAACCGTTGTGGTATGTGATTCATGAATGTGATCGTAAAAATATTTTGAAATATGCTGCAAACAAAAAGATTAATAATATGAAGATACCACTGCTGGCTAAAATTGTAACAAAATGGAAAAAAAATTAGAAAAAGGTAGAACAGATTTATCAACTTTCTAGTTGATTTAATAAAAGTTAATTAACCCTAAAATATTAAATATTTTATTATTACTAAAAAGCTGTTACTTGTAGAAAAAATTGAACTAAAAAGATTTATAATTGCTAAACCAATAACAACAAAAAAAGACCTGTATACCAAAGCAGAAAAACCACTTTCTATCTATTTTGTTTGTAAAACCACTACTCATTAAAATGACAAATTAGAGTTTTTTTAAAAGTAAAACCACTAACAGTTTTTTAATCAAACGGACTTTACTATTGCTTTTGTAGTGCTTTTGAACCCATGGTAAAACCATATCTAAACGAACGTTCTATAGTATCACTGTATGTGATTCGAACCACACAATTTATAAACACATATATTGTGACGACTCGGCCGGTCGTCTTTGGAATTTATACCCCCTTCCCCCATTAACTATTTCCCCTAAGTTTATTTCTACTATTTTGGTTTGCCGAGATGTTCGGTAATAGAATTCGGAGTGTTTTGGGATACTTAGCCCCTAAATGAGAGCTTAAGTGTTATAAAAATGGTCCGTAATCAGAATAATGTGAAGATGACCTCAGAATGGAAATTCGATGATTCCGTTAGCTCCGTTAGGTGATTTCGGGGTTGGGAGCGTGTTCGGAATGTATTTTGGATCTCTATAGCTCATTTAGGCTAGAAATGCCGGAAGTTAGAATTTTGAAGTTTCCGGAAGTTGTTGTATCACATTCATGTCATTTGGGACGTGCGTGCAAAATTTCAGGTCAATCGCACATGTTTTGGTTAGGTTTTGAATAGGAAGTGAGTTTGGTTAAGTTTTGGAAGTTTTAGGTTCAAATTGTTGATTAATTGGTGTTTACAGCGTTAATTTAGGTGATTTAAGGATTGGTGTAAGTCTGAATGATGCTAAAGGATGGGTTTGTAGGCTTGGTTGAGGTCCTGGGGTCCTCGGGTTTGTTTCGGATGCTCGACGGGTGGATTTTGGGATTTTGGATGAATTTTTGCTGCTGCTTATGTTGTTTCCGCGTCCGTGGAAGGGTAGCCGCATAAGCAGTTACCGCATACGCGACATTGGATCGCGGAGGCGGCTTGAGGGGGATAGGTCCGGGACCGCAAAAGCAGAGAGGTATCCGCATAAGCGGCAACCGCAGACGCGACCATTTGTCTGCGGAAGCGGAAATTGAGGTCTTTAGTGAAACCACTGAAGCGGCTATTTGACCTCGAAAGCGGGACCGCATAGACGGTCCCTGGTCTGCAAAATCGTAAATCGCTCGGTGTTAAGAGATTTATCCGAGGGTTTAATTTCATAAGTTGAAAAGCCAATTGAGAGCTCAGACCAAGGCGATTTCGAGTGGGTTTTGAAGAAGAGACTATTGGGTAACGTTTTTATGATCCTTCATAGATTTAATCCATCATTTAATTGTTAAATTCATCTTTTAAATTCAAATTAAGGTCCAAAAATGGAGTAATTTGAGTAGAAGTTCTTTGACTAAACAATTGGGATTTGAGGGAGCATTTGACCTCCGAATTGAGAGATTTTTATATGGTTAGACTCGTGAGAGTGCGAGGTTTCTGAAAATGTGGAAATTATTCGATTCCTAAACGTTGGCCTTAGGGGAATTTTGATCATTTGACCTATTTTCGCGCCTACACTTTAATTTTAACGGTGTAATTAGTTACTTGCGATGTTATTTACAACATGTAATTGGTTTGAATAGATTTGGGCCACTCGAAGTCGGATACTCGTGGCAAGGGCATTGTTTCTTAGTGGTTTTGTACCAATTCGAGGTAAGTAGCTTGTCTAACCTTGTGTGGGGGACCTCTCCCCTTAGGATATCTAAATTGTTATTTAAAGGCCTTGTGCGCGAGGTGACGGGCGTGTACCTGTGCTAATTGTTGAAAATTCACCTTACTTGACTTATTTAGACTGTGTTTATTCGTGTACTTAACTGTTAAAAATACGATTTTACTTGTTTAACTAAGGAAAATCATGTTAGTAATTTATTTGCTCTATCTGTCTAAATTGCAATTACCTGCCCTCTTTGTGAGCATGCTAGGCCCTAGACCTTTACATTGTTGCTATACTTGGTTTCCTTCTGTTAAATATTGACATGTTGTGAAGTGTTTACGATTGGGACTACGGGTTCTATTCCAGGGAGATCCCCCTGTTATTGATATGATGGGCTACGATTTTGATTCCCCGTAGACCCCCTGCTGTTAATAAGCTGGACTACGTGTTCGATTCCCGGGAGATCCTCTGATATTGGTATGAACTATGAAGTATTGCGGGTTCAATTCCCGGAGATCCTCGGATATTGGTAAGTTAGACTGCAGGTTCAATTCTTGGAGCTCCACGTGGCGATGGACTGCGAGTTTGATTCCTGAAGATCCTCGGATATTTGTGAAATGGACTGCAGGTTCAATTCCTGGAGTTCCATGTGGCATCCTAACTTTTGAGTGATTTTTTTTTCTGGTGCTCGTAGATTATAGTCGTGGCATGTTCCATTTTTTTGCTTATTGTCTTGGTAGATATTCGGGATTTACTTCACTATCTACTGCCCTTTGTACTTATGTTATTTATTATGTTCATCTCAGTAGGGGCCTCGACCTTCCTCGTCACTACTCCACCGAGGTTAGGCTTGGCACTTATTGAGTACCGTTGTAGTGTACTCATGCTATTCTTCTGCACACTTTGTTGTGCAGATCCAGGTACATCTGGTCAGGTCGCGCTATTAGGGATTCAGAGCTGCATTTGGAGGCTTGAGTATGCATCTGCCGCGTCCGCAGAGCCGAAGAGCCTTCTTCTATTCTAACTTTCGTTTATAGTTTCTTTCATATACTCAGTTGTCATAGAAAATTTGGGATGTTAGAGCATTATATTATGTTTACTCTTAGCCTTTGTTGCCCGTGAGTTTCCGTGTCTTGGGGGTTTCTTACATTATTTGGGTCGACATGTATGTGCCTGGTGGCATTTTATACATGTCCTTATGCTATTCAGTATTATTTATCGTATTCGTAAAGTTTTGTTGGATTTCCCCAATGTATCGGGCTTGCCTAGTCGCGAAGACTGGGTGCCGTCATGACAGGTTCACGATTGGCGAACTAGGGTCGTGACACATATTAAAACCAGATCTGCAACTCTATTTTTTGTAAAAAAAATAAGAAGATCTCACTTACCATATAGTCTTGCTTGATATATGACCCTTCATGATCACTTCTAAAGATGGATTTGTTGGAAACACGTTCTCAAGGCATTATACTAAACGTGTGTTCATATTTGTAGGTTTTGATGAATGACAAAAAATGCGCAAATTGACATATGACGAAGTCCAAGCACAAGCGCAAAATTGATATATAACGAGATTCAAGCACAAGACAAAGATCGAGATTAAGTTTTATATGAGTCGGTATTTAATTGTGATCTTGATCCGACAACTTAAACTCAAGACTTGGCTTCTCTCATAAAAATATTTTTAACAAATCATGCATATTTAATTTAGAGCAAAATAATTTTAAATAATGCATATTTACTTTAGTCAAAATGATTTTTAAACATGCCTCTAAAATCTGGACTAAGATAATCGATTATGTACTTATGATAATCGATTATGTTTAAGTCAGCTGCTTGACAATAGATTGTGAACTTATGACAATCGATTGTGATTAAGGCAGTGAGCATCAGATTTTTCAAATCTACATGACAATCGATTGTGAACCTTATGACAATCGATTGTGATGATGCAGTGTCCATCAAAGTTTTTCAACGCTCAAAATAATCGATTGTGAAGCTAATGACAATCGATTGTGAAGAGACAGTGTCCATCAGATTTTTCAAAGTCACAAAATAATCGATTGGGAACTTATGACAATCGATTGTGTTGAGGCAGTGTCTTCCAAACTTTTTCAAAGTTATTAAATAATCGATTGTGAATGTATAACAATCGATTGTCAAGAGGCAGTGTCTAAATTGATTTTCCAAGACTGATATATAATCGATTGTTAACTTAGTATAATCGATTGTATAAATGACCGTTGCCAAAATATTTTCAAATACCGTCAGGTAATCGATTATTGATTTCATATAATCGATTGTTTTAATTAAAATCTGGAAAGGATTTTTTGACGTTGCTGAGTAATCGATTATTGATTTCCTATAATCGATTGTTTTAAGTAAAATCCGGAAATGATTTTTTGAACGTTGCTGAGTAATCGATTGTAGATTTCTGACAATCGATTATTTTACGTAAAATCTGGAAATGATTTTTTGAACGTTGCCAGTAATCGATTATTGATCTTAGATAATCGATTGTTATGCGTAAAATCTGGGATTGATTTTTGGAACGATTGGCAAACAATCGATTGTGGCATTTTGACAATCGATTGTCACAGAGTAAAATCAGCAATTCTTAATTGGCAATTAGGCAACGGTAATACAAGGTTTTTCAACTATAAATACAGCTTCAATTCAGTCTTTTAAGAAACACAACACACAACAACTAATCATACAATTGCTAAAGCTTGCATACTTTATTGCTTATCATTTTATATTCATTACATAAGCTTTTGAGAGCCAAATTCTTGTCAAAAGTTGTTGCGATCTTGAGCGTATTCTTTCTACTCATATCTACTCTTAAAGGAGTGTCTTGTTTGAGTGCTAAGTGTTTTTGTACACTTGAAGGGAAGTGTTAGTCCCTTGTGTTGTAAGAAGGAACTTGTGTTTCCTTGGTTGAAGTCTTGGAGTGTTGTATCTCCGAGCAAATGTTGTTGAGGCTTGTGTCCTCAAGTTGTAACGGTTTGTTGAGCACCCGTAAGCTTAACAAGTTAGTGGAAATCTCGAGAGAGTCTCTCGGGGACTGGACTCGCCACGGGTTGTGGTGAACCAGGATATCGGTGCGTTTGTTCTAATTTATTTACTTATCTCACTTTTTTATTTCCTGCAATTTTTAAATTTTGCAAGTTTACGCTATTTTTATTTTAACGCTATTCACCCCCCCCCCCCCTCTAGCGTTAAGCGTATTATCTAACAATTGGTATCAGAGCCCAACTCTCTGAAGACTTTACCGTTTGAGAGAAACATCCATGGCTTCTACTCGTGATTCTTTTGCAGGAATAGGTGAAGGACAGTGCTCCACCCGACCACCGCTATTCGATGGTACAAATTATACATACTGGAAGGAAAGGATGAGAATATTTGTACAATCAAATAGTTTTCATCTTTGGAAGGTCATAATGAATGGAGAACAAATTCCAACCAAGAAGGTTGAAAATGAATGGGTCCCAAAGTCCGAAGATGAATACGATGCGGATGATATCCGAAAGGTGCAAAATAATGCTAAAGTTATTAATTTATTATATTGTGCTGTAAATGCTGATGATTACAGGAAGATATCTTGTTGCACAACGGCGAAGCAAATGTGGGACAAGCTGAAAATTACGTACGAAGGTACGGACCAGGTAAGGGAAGCCAAAATTGATTTCCTAACCCATGCATATGAATTGTTTCACATGAAGGAAGGTGAAAAGGTCGATGAGATGTTTGAATGATTTTCAAAAATCGTAAATAATTTACATGCTCTTAAGAAGACCTTCACGGATAAGGAACTTGTCCGAAAAATTCTCCTAAGTCTCACTCCGGAATGGCGATCTAAGGCCGACGCGATTCAAGAATCCATTGGGATTTCAAATGTCATCATCGACGCATTAAGAGGTAATCTTAAAACTTATGAATCTACTATACTTAACCCTCTTGTTGATGATCAAATGAAACAAAGAATTGCTCTCAAGGCAAGCACAAGCCAACCCCAAAATGATGAGAACGGAGACAACGAGTTCGGACTCGTTATCAAGAGATTTCAAAAGTTCATGCGAAAAGAATATGAACGAAAGGGAAAAAAGCAAGGAGATCAAATAAAGTGCTATGAGTGCGGAGAAACCGGGCACATTAAATCAAATTGCCCAAATGCTAAAAAGGAGAAGAAACCCTTCAAGAAGCAACGAGCATACATATCTTGGGGAGGCGACTCCGGTGACGAGTCAAGTGAGGAAGAAGAAGACGAAGCCGCAAATATTGGTCTTATGGCACAAGAAGACAACAAAGAAGAGGTATGTCAAATTTCTTCCAAAAATTTCTTTTCCCTTGAAGAAATGCAAAATGCTTTTGATGAGTTGTATAGCGAATTTATTAGAGCTTCAAAAACTGTTAAGAGTATAAAAGAAAATGCTTCTTTAAAAGAAAAAGATTTTCAAAAACAACTCTCTTTTAAAGAAAAGGAATTGGAAAAACTGATTTTAGAAAATGAGAAGTTGAAAGAGGAAAACAAATTTTTTGGCAAGAGAAGCGCCGACAAGCCCGAAAGTTCTAGAAATTGTACTTCTTGCATGCATCTCAAAAATGAAGTAGAAAGGCTTAAGGGAACCTTAGATAAGTTTATCTCTTCTCATAAAAATTTGAATGAAGTGCTTGTTAATTTGAAGTCGACCAAGCATGGCATAAGTTTTAGAAACGAGCCTAAAGAGAAAGTTGAAGCCAACCCCCAACCACCTAAGGCTCAACCTAGGATAAATAAAACAAATGTTCATCCTAGATACAACAAACCTAGAAATGGTTTTCATCAATCGCAACCTAGAAATAATCATGCTAGAAATAATGCACATTCTAGGCCAAACACTAGAAAGAATTTTGAACCTTTTAGAACACCTAGAAATGACTTCCAACCTAGAAACAACTATTCTAGAAATGATGCATATCCTAGAACAAATGGTAGGAGAAATGATTTTCATGATTTGCGCAATGGTTATATTGTCCAGAATAGAGCAAATGAATTTCGTCCGTCCAATTACTATCAACCTAGAAGGATGAATAATCCTAACGTGACTTGTCATTATTGTAGACGAATTGGACATATTGCTCCTGCTTGTTTTACACGACATAGACATAACACTCAATCACATCACTATGATTTGCCTAACCCCCAAGGACCCAAAATGGCATGGGTACCTAAGTCTCAGTAATCTGTTTTGTAGGTATGTTTGAAGGGATCAAGTGTACTATGGTACCTTGATAGTGGATGCTCCAAGCACATGACGGGAGACGAATCCAAATTCCTTCAACTAGAACACAAGGAAGGGGGAAGTGTTATTTTTGGTGATAACAACAAAGGAAAGATTATCGGCATCGGATCGGTCGGTAAGGATGAAATCTCTTCCATTAAGCATATATTACTTGTGAAAGGTTTAAAACATAATCTCTTGAGCATTAGTCAATTATGTGACAAGGGAAATCTTGTTTTATTTGATTCGGATGAATGCTTAGTTTTTAGACGTAGCGATTATAAAATTATCCTTCGTGGTTTTAGAATGGATAACATTTATATGGTTGATCTTGCAAATTCTTCACCCGAATATGTGAATTGTTTAATGAGCAAAGAGGATGATTCTTGGCTATGGCATCGTAGAGTAGCTCACATCAACATGCATCTTTTGAACAAATTGGTTTCACAAAATTTAGTTGTTGGTCTTCCAAATTTGAATTTTGAAAATGACTCTATTTGTGATTCGTGTCAAAAAGGGAAGCAAACAAAAGCATCTTTTAAATCGAAAAATATTGTTTCAACTACTAGACCATTGCAATTGCTTCCCATGGATTTGTTTGGACCATCTCGCATTGAAAGTCTTGGTAGAAATCGTTATGCGTTTGTTATTGTTGATGATTATTCCAGATTTACTTGGACTTTATTTCTTGCCCACAAAAGTGATGCTTTTCAAAATTTTAAATATTTTCTTAAACGTGTTCAAAACGAAAAGGAAACAACCATCACTTCAATTAGAAGTGATCATGGGCGAGAGTTTGATCACAATCTCTTTGCGGACTTTTGTGACGAACTCGGTATCGAGCATACCTTTTCCGCTCCACGAACACCACAACAAAATGGGGCGGTGGAAAGGAAAAATAGGTGTCTCGAAGAGATGGCTAGAACCATGCTCGAAGAGGCTAAGATTCCCAAATATTTTTGGGCGGATGCCGTGAGTACCGCATGCTACGTTTGAAATAGAGTAGTCATAAGGCCAATACTCATGAAAACCCCTTATGAACTCTACAAGGGAAGGAAACCAAATATCTCCCATTTTAGAGTATTCGGTTGTAAAGTTTTTATTCATAACAATGGAAAAGATCAATTGGGAAAATTTGATGCCAAATCCGATGAAGGAATTTTTATTGGGTATTCTTCACGTAGCAAAGCATATAGGGTATTTAATAATAGAACCCAAACTGTGGAGGAAACCCCTCATATTGTGTTTTCCGAAAATAATGCTCGCTTGGCGAGAAAGGATTCTTGTTCTGATCTTGCAGGTATTCTAAATAGTTTAAAAGACAAAGTACAACAGGATACTCCTAAGGAAATTCAAGATGAAATCTTGAAACAATCAACGGAGGAAACGCCACAATTGGAGAAAGAAACGAAAATGCCTAACAAGTGGAGGACAATCAAAGATCACCCTCTCGAACAGGTAATTGGCGATGTCGGAGAAAAGGTAAGCACCCGAAACTCTCTTGAGAACACCTTAGGACATACTGCTTTTGTTTCTCAAATTGAACCAACAACCATCTTCGAGCAATTGGGGATGAATTTTGGACCTTGGCAATGCAAGAGGAGCTTAACCAATTCAAATGGAATGACGTTTGGGATTTGGTGCCAAGACCCGAAAATCATACCATAATTGGTACGAAATGGGTTTTTCGAAACAAACTAGATGAAAATGGTGCAATCACTAGAAACAAAGCTAGGCTTGTAGCAAAAGGCTATAATCAAGAAGAGGGTATTGACTATGAAGAAACATATGCTCCCGTAGCTAGGTTAAAAGCTATTCGTTTATTGCTTGCTTTTGCCTCTTCTATGAATTTCAATTTATATCAAATGTATGTGAAAAGTGCTTTTCTAAATGGTGTTATTCAAGAAGAAGTTTATGTTGAACAACCCCCCGGTTTTGAAGATTTTAAATCTCCCGATCATGTTTTCAAACTCAAAAAGGCTTTTTATAGTTTAAAACAAGCTCCCCGAGCTTGGTATGAAAGATTGAGTAAATTTCTATTGGAAAATGATTTCATTAGGGGGAAAGTTGACACCACTCTTTTTGTTAAGCATAAAAACAATGATATTTTATTAGTTCAAATCTATGTGGATGATATTATATTTGGTGCTACTAACAATATTTTGTGCAAGGAATTTTCCGATTTAATGACAAGCGAATTTGAGATGTCTATGATGGGTGAGTTAACATTCTTTTTGGGACTACAAGTAAAGCAAATGAAAGAAGGTACGTTCATTTGCCAAGCGAAATATTGCAAAGAATTGCTGAAACGATTTGAAATGACCAATGCAAAAGCAATGGCAACCCCCATGAGCAGATCCGGTCATCTAGACAAAGATGAGAAAGGTAAGGAAGTCGACATCAAAAAGTATCGAGGTATGATTGTCTCTCTCCTTTATCTTTCTGCTAGTCGTCCGGACATCATGTTTAGCGTGTGCTTATGCGCTCGTTATCAATCGTGTCCGAAGGAGTCTCACCTAACTGCGGTGAAACGGATATTGAAGTATCTTGTTGGAACTGTAAATGTGGGTCTATGGTACCCCAAAGGTTCTTCATGCCAACTTGTTGGCTATTCCGATTCCGATTTTGCTGGATGCAAATTGGACCGCAAGAGCACTAGTGGCACTTGCCATTTGCTCGGTAGCTCTCTCGTTTCTTGGTTTAGCAAGAAACAAGTAAGTGTTGCGTTGTCCACAACCGAGGCTGAATATTTAGCCGCGGGGAGTTGTTGCGCTCAAATCCTTTGGATGAAACAACAACTCTTGGACTATGGCCTAAGTCTTGATCATATCCCTTTTAGATGTGATAATACTAGTGCCATATGCTTGACGAAGAACCCCGTTCTTCATTAGCGAACAAAACACATTGAAATTAGACATCATTTTATAAGAGATCACGTTCTCAAGGGCGATGTCGAAATTGAATTTGTTGAAACCAAAGATCAATTGGCCGACATCTTTACAAAGCCCTTAGAGAAAGAGTCCTTCTTCCGAATTCGTAGTGAACTCGGGATCCTTGACTCCACGTTGATCTAAGTCATGCATTGCATTTTCCCTCTCACGTGTTTTCTAACTTGAGCGTCGGAGACGTCTAACAAATTTTTGCTGGTATCACCCTAAAGGCAGGGGGAATTATAAAGCTTGACGCACAGAACAATCGATTTCTCTTTTATATAATCGATTATCCAGTATCAATAATCGATTGTCTTGACATTATTTGCGTTATTATTTCTGAAATTGCAGATTTCATAAATAAACATGTTTTTTATTATTCTAAATTTTTTTGCTAATGGCAAAAGGGGGAAGATAACGGGTATGCACTCTCAATACTTATCGGCATAAATTGAGGGGGAATTCATATATTGAGGGGGAACAAATTGCATATCTATATACTTGTTGCATATCTTTACTTGTCTTGAATCGACATTATGAATTGCCTAATATGCATATCCCGCTTAAAGTTTGCCATTATCAAAAAGGGGGAAATTGTTGGAAACACGTTCTCAAGGCGTTATACTAAACGTGTGTTCATATTTGTAGGTTTTGATGAATGACAAACAATGCGCAAATTGACATATGACGAAGTCGAAGCACAAGCGCAAAATTGATATATAACGAGATTCAAGCACAAGACAAAGATCGAGATTAAGTTTTATATGAGTCGGTATTTAATTGTGATCTTGATCCGACAACTTAAACTCAAGACTTGGCTTCTCTCGTAAAAATATTTTTAACAAATCATGCGTATTTAATTTAGAGCAAAATGATTTTAAATAATGCATATTTACTTTAGTCAAAATGATTTTTAAACATGCCTCTAAAATCTGGACTAAGATAATCGATTATGTACTTATGATAATCGATTATGTTTAAGTCAGCTGCTTGACAATCGATTGTGAACTTATGACAATCGATTGTGATTAAGGCAGTGAGCATCAGATTTTTCAAACTGCATGACAATCGATTGTGAACCTTATGACAATCGATTGTGATGAGGCAGTGTCCATCAAAGTTTTTCAACGCTCAAAATAATCGATTGTGAAGCTAATGACAATCGATTGTGAAGAGACAGTGTCCATCAGATTTTTCAAAGTCACAAAATAATCGATTGTGAACTTATGACAATCGATTGTGTTGAGGCAGTGTCTTCCAGACTTTTTCAAAGTTATTAAATAATCGATTGTGAATGTATAACAATCGATTGTCAAGAGGCAGTGTCTAAATTGATTTTCCAAGACTGATATATAATCGATTGTTAACTTCGTATAATCGATTGTGTAAATGACCGTTGCCAAAATGTTTTAAAATACCGTCAGGTAATCGATTATTGATTTCATATAATCGATTGTTTTAATTAAAATCTGGAAAGGATTTTTTGAACGTTGTTGAGTAATCGATTATTGATTTCCTATAATCGATTGCTTTAAGTAAAATCCGGAAATGATTTTTTGAACGTTGCTGAGTAATCGATTGTAGATTTCTGACAATCGATTGTTTTACGTAAAATCTGGAAATGATTTTTTGAACGTTGCCAGTAATCGATTATTGATCTTAGATAATCGATTGTTATGCGTAAAATCTGGGATTGATTTTTGGAACGATTGGCAAACAATCGATTGTGGCATTTTGACAATCGATTGTCATATAGTAAAATCAGCAATTCTTAATTGGCAATTAGGCAACGGTAATACAAGGTTTTTCAACTATAAATACAGCTTCAATTCAGTCTTTTAAGGAACACAACACACAACAACTAATCATACAATTGCTAAAGCTTGCATACTTTATTGCTTATCATTTTATATTCATTACATAAGCTTTTGAGAGCCAAGTTCTTGTCAAAAAGTTGTTGCGATCTTGAGCGTATTCTTTCTACTCATATCTACTCTTAAAGGAGTGTCTTGTTTAAGTTCTAAGTGTTTTTGTACACTTGAAGGGAAGTGTTAGTCCCTTGTGTTGTAAGAAGGAACTTGTGTTTCCTTGGTTGAAGTCTTGGAGTGTTGTATCTCCGAGCAAAGGTTGTTGAGGCTTGTGTCCTCAAGTTGTAACGGTTTGTTGAGCACCCGTAAGCTTAACAAGTTAGTGGAAATCTCGAGAGAGTCTCTCGGGGACTGGACTCGCCACGGGTTGTGGTGAACCAGGATATATCGGTGCGTTTGTTCTAATTTATTTACTTATCGCACTTATTTATTTCCTGCAATTTTTAAATTTCGCAAGTTTACGCTATTTTTATTTTAACGCTATTCACCCCCCCTCTAGCGTTAAGCGTATTATCTAACAGGATTTGTATCCTTATTATTTTTGGAGGAGTAGTCGGATGGGGATCGTTGGGTAACGTTGGGAGAGGCGTCCATGGTTGGGTTTGTGAGTTTGTATAAGAATCAGAGTATTGTGTGTGTGTGAATGAGTATAACCTGACCATATAAAGAGAGAAGAGGAGTTCAGCTACCTTTTAATGGTAGCATTTACTACTTTATTACCTACCCTTTTATTATCTCTTTAATAAGCATTATTATCTTTTATTTTATTTAATGACTTTTTATGGTAAAGAATATTATATAAAGATCCTTTTATAAAATAACTAATAATAATTATATGTATTTTTATTGAGGTGTTCTTATATTAGTATCAATTGATATCATTTTATACAAGTTCTCATCCAATTGCAATTTCATTAGGAAAATAAATATTTATGAATAAAATATAGTTTCATGTCCCTTTTAAATTTCAAAATACATAAATATATAATTAACTGTTATTAAAAGGCTTAACAAATAATTAGTATTCAGTGTGATCGAAAAATTAATTTATTCTTAATAAATTATTCAAATATAGCATTAAACTAGAATAAAATACTATCGTTGTGATTGGGAGTAATAGCATACGTTCATACCAGGGTCATACGTATCGACCTACAACAACCCTATAAGTACATTGAATAATACAGTCGTAGTCATATGACCTTTCCGTTTATATCGTGGTTGATGTTTCGTAATTGACCGTCTATGAATATAATTTAATTCATTCATTAGGGTCATACGTATCGGCCTATAACAACCATATAGGCACGTTCACTAATATGATTACCTATGCATATTAGTGAAAGAGGATGAATTGTAGTTCTATGGTTTATGGACTAAATGGGTGAAATGGGTGAAAGATTTCAGCTATATTGTGTTATCGGACCTAGGTGAGATAGGGTGACATGGGATCACCCCGAGTATATGCTTGGTAAGGTCATTCAGCTATTGGGTAGCTTATAGTACAACTCGGGATACGCTCGAGGACGAGCGTTTGTTTAAGTTGGGGAGGATGTGACGACCCGACCAGTCGTCTTGTGTGTTACCGCCCCATTTTCACCATGTTATGCGTCTATGTGCTTCATTTTACGTGTTTGTAGAGTTTGAAGTGATTCGGATAGAGTTTGGTTGGAATTGTGATAATTAGTCTCTTTAAGAGAAGGCTAGTTTGGAAAAAAAGTCAACTGGAAGTTGACTAAGTGCTTAGAGGGCTCGGATGTGAATTTAGGTGATTCAGTTAGCTTTGGGGGGTTGATTTGTGACTTAAGAGTGTGATCGAAATTGAATTTGGAGGCCCGGCGTAGAATTAGACTATAATTGGCGAAGTTTAAATTTTTTGCGGATTCCGGTTGATAGGTGAGATTTTGATACGAGGGTCGGAATCGTTAGGTGATTTTGGATATGTCTGCAAATTTTCAGGTCATATGGACGTCGTTTGATCGGATTTTTCGATCGAATGTGAGTTTCGGAAGTTTTGGTTGAGCTTAGGCTTGAATCCGTTGGGAATTGGTGATTTTTGTGTTGTTGTATGTGTTCTTTTAATTGGATCAAGTTCGTATGATGTTTTAGTGTGGCTTGGCACTTTTGGTTGGGGTCCTGGGGACCCCGGGGTGGTTTCATATGGCCAACGGAAAGAAAATTGGACTTGTTTGTTGCTGAAGGTTGCTGGTATCTGGTGTTTTTGCACCTGCGGCTTTGGGACCACAGGTGCGGCTCGCAAAAGCGGAAAGGAAGGTGCTGAAGCCGAAGGTTAGATTGGAGCAGGTCCGCAAAAGCAGAAGTCTGGACCGCTGAAGCGGTCCCGCTGATGCGATAATTAGGCCGTAGAAGTAGTCAAGGCCTTAAGTGAAGGATCGCATAAGCGGACATGGACCGCAAATGCGGTAGTCGTAGAAGCGACAATTTTTCCGCAGAAGCAGTATCGCCTGGGCACTTAAATGAAATGGTCTTCTTCGCGAATTTTTGAAAGAAAATCATTTTGGACTTCGGACTAAGAGTGTTTTGGCGATTTAGATGAGGGTCTAGAGGGCTTTTTCAGGTATGAATTCGTGGACTTAGAATATATTATTATGGTGAAAAATCATGGATTAACACTGAAAAACCAAGGAATTAAAGGTTAAAAATTGAAGAAGTTAGGGCTTAAGTTTTGACATTTTCAAATTGGGATTTGATAGATCATTTGAGCTCGGATTTGGGAGTTCTTGGTATGTATGAACTCGTAGGGGGATGAGGATTCTGAAAAGGTTTTGTAATTTTTCGAGAAGCAATGCCTGGGGCTCGGGTTTTGCTAGTTTTGACATTCTTATCATATTCTGATTGTTTTCGATTGGGTATTGCCCCATTTGCATATTGTGATGTGTTCGTTTTATTTTTTTGGCTAGATTAGATGTGCGTGGAGGCCGATTTGAGGGGAAAAGGCATCGCGAGCTTGAGATTTCGCCGGTTCGAGGTGAGTAGTACTTGGGAATGATATTCTGAGGGTTTGAAATCCCGAAATTGCACATCTTAGTGTTGTATTGTGGTTACTTGCACGCTGGACCTGACCGTGGGGTAGAGCACCATTGGGGATCGTGACTTGGTCCGTCCCGGTTGTTGGTTTTTACTGTATCTACAATTGTATTGTTGTTATCATTATGACTTGGTACTTGGGGCTTATTGCCGATTTTTTGAACTCTTTGTGAGCTATCATCACTATTTTCCTCACTATCTGAAATATTATTTGAACTCAGTCCATGTGATTTACACTGTTTCATGAACTCAATTATATTTTTACTCAAACTTGGAGTTTTAACTGATATTTGAACTATCATTCGAGCTGAGTATTATTGTTTTATTGATGCCCGAGGGGCTTTTGGACTGTTTGGGACTGATTGAGGTTCACGGCCATATGTGAGGGCATGAACATGATGTAAGTAGGCTTCAGGCCTCGAGTGTTATGTGTACATGTGCATATACATTGCATAGATCGGGCTGCATGTCGTAGCGGTGTGATATTGATTGTGCTTTGGCTGTAGGAGCCCCTCCGGAGTCTGAACCACCACAGTGAGTGCGGGTACCCAAATGGATCGGGCTACGCGCCGTAGCGGTCATATGAATTGCATTGCATTCATGCATTTACTCTTGTTTGTACTACGTGACACGACATTTAGCACTCATATATCATTGACATACATATTGTTACTTGCCTTGTTGATATACCATGATGTTACATGTTAAGGAGTGCTGAGCCCGAGAGGCTAATGTTATATGTTGTGAGTCGGGAGTGAGCCCGCGGGGGCTGATACTGTACTGAGAGGTTGATGCTGATCCCGAGAGGCATGTTTCTAATTACTTCCTACTTGTTGAAATTATCTTTGCAACTGTTGAAAAAACATATTTTCAAAAGAGATTTTGAACTGATCTTGAGATTTTCTAAAGGGATTTTCACAGTATTTCGATTTTTCTCAAAAAGGGTTGTTTTGTCTTTTTATAGCAGTTTGGTGAGCTCATACGTGTTTTCTTATCACTCGGATATTATTCTCTCTTATTACCACTGATTTGGAAGTACTCACTTTACTCCATGCACCTCGCGTGCAGTTGCAGGTACTGATCACCCAATAACAGGTTAGTAGCGGATTGAAGGTATTGCTATCATAGCTAAGCAAGGTGACCGCCAGCGTCCGCAGCACCGATATCCTTCTTCTTCTTGATTCCTGAATTTTACTCTATGTATTATAGACTTTTAAATTTTAATAGAGGCACTCCTAGATGCTCGTGACTTGTGACACCCCGTTCGGGCTGTATTGGTATTCATATTGGTTGATATCATTAATTTAGATTCGATCTGTTATATAGCTGGCTAACAGATTTAAGTGGTGTTCTGAAATGGTCTGGCTGACCTTGTCTTCACAAGGGGCGCCATCACGACCAGGTTAGGGAATTGGGTCGTGACACATATGACATTTCTGTTTATATATCGTGGTTGATATTTAGTAATTGACCGTCTATGAATATAATTTTATTCATTTGTTAGGTTCATATGTATCGGCCTATAGCAACCGTATAGGCCCGTTCACTAATATGATGAACTATGCATATACTATCGTTGTGATTGGGAGTAATATCATATGTTCGTACTAGGATCATACGTATCAGCCTACAACAACCATATAAGTCCATTGAATAATACGGTCGTAGCCATATGACCTTTCGTTTATATATCGTGATTGATATTTAGTAATTGACCATATATGAATATAATTTCATTCATTCGTTAGGGTCATACGTATCGGCCTATAGAAACTGGATAGGCCCGTCCACTAATATGATTACATACGCATATACATTATGTGACATTTTTAATCATCATATTATAGTAATCATATTACATGATAATTTTAATCATCACCATTATAAGTTGAATTCTTTAAAATTAATATTTGAAACGTTTGGAGGGAGGGGAATCGTTTTGGAGTGAAACATTGGGAGGGAGAGGAAATTAATTACTTTAATTGTCATATTTAATTATCTCTTCAATTAGTAAGTAGAAACATTTACTTTTGTTTGAAGGGAATGGGAAACGTTTGGAGGGAGGGCATCAGTTTGAAATGAAACGTTGGGAGGGAAGGGAACATCTATGGAGGGAGGAAGATTTTAATCTAAACATAATTTAAACTACATTCCCTACTCTACAGACAAAATAACTCAAATAAACAAAATAGATACTCTAGACATGAATGCTAACGGATGGATTGAAGAAGATTTCTATCCATGTTTTCGGATAAAGGTTCCCAAATCGTACATTAAGCGTGACTTTTTGGTAAATATTCTCCTATTTCAGTTGAAACTTTTCTTGTTTTTTTAATCATGGTAAACAAAGTGACTCTTAAAAACGATTGGAGGGAGTGAAAATATTTTTTGACTCTCTCTCTCTCTCTCTCTCTCTCTATATATATATATATATATATATATATACATATATATATATATATATATATATATAAACATAAGTTAACTTATATTTGCTATGGAAGAAACCTTTCATATGAAGGCTGACGGGTGTATTGAAGAAGAGGAATTCTATCTATGGTTTAGAATGAAATTGCCCAGATCGTACATCAAGCGCGATTATATGGTAAATTTATTTTTTTATTTTTTTAGTTAACATTAAATGTTTTTTACCCTATCTTTCTATTACGCTTGTGCAGTACCTTTCAAAGAAAATCTGTCAATATCTTCCTGCAGGTACGGATAAGACATTATTACGATGTAACGGGAAGGAGTGGAATGTGACTCTAACAGGTGTTGTTCGAAGAAGACTCGTTAACGGGTGGAATCAATTTATTGTAGACAACAAGTTAAAGAAAGGGAGTGTTCTTTCTATTTGAACTTGTAGAGGCTACAACAAGTGTAGTGATATTCGTTGTTGAAGTGCAAGGATAGGAACATCTAATCCTTAGGGTTTTCATGCACGCATGTGTTCAACCCTTGTCATTAAAATATTTATGGATTAATATAATTTTTTATACTTTTGTTTGTTTTTTTCCTTGTATTATTCTTATACTTATTAAAGGATTGGAATTATCGTCTGTGATTTTTGCTTGTTATAGTTTTGTCATGTTTATGAAAATTATTTTATATAAAGTCCTAAATGACTAAAACCTCATCAAAATACTACTAAAAAAATTATACCTCCTCATCTTCTCTCAAATGTAATAGAACCCAAGAAAAAATTAAAAAAACTCTTGTCAATTTTGATATAATTAGGTCATAGAGAATTGCAAAAGTCATGACGAATAAACCTCCTCTTCGGATGAAAATAAAAGGGAAAGTGAGTTGATAAAAAAAAGAGAAAGTGAGTTATAATAAAATCATATTACATGACATTTTTAATCATCATATTATAAGTTGAATTCATTGAAATTATTATTTTTAAAATATTTGGAGGGAGGTGAAACGTTTGGAGGGAGGGGAAACATTCGGAGAAATTAATTATATTTCAGGTTATTTTAATTGTCACACTTAATTATCTCTTCAATTAATTACGTATAGTAAATGAATGAGCATTCCTTTCATATGCACTTGCATTAGCCATCCGCTTTATTTCTGTAGAAAAAATTAGAACACTTGAAGAGGCACATGAAATATGGCATTAAAATCAACCAAATACTATAAGAATTTTTTTGGATATGTTTAAGTTTCATAACATCAAAGTTTATAATAAACAAGTTTAGTATATGAAAAATATTAGTTCTAAAACCTAACCTACTAAGAAGAAGACTGGAAATTACACCTCATCCTCTTATAAAAAAGGATGCAAATAGGCCTACTGAGAACTCCAAATTTTATCAATATTATATTTCCAAGTCTGGTTCGCCATTGAGATCAAACAAGCTTGATTGCGATTGTGTAGTGTCAAACTGCTGCAATTAAAATAAAAAAAAACTATAAGATACGAGGATATGTTCAGGTAATAAATCAAATATAGTTGCAAAATTATACCTCATTCACGTATAGGGAACCATCAATGTTTGTACCTCTGCCTTGCGTATTAACCCTACCCCTGCGTCCACCACTTCTACCGTCATTTCTACTACCACGATTGCAACCAACCCTACCACCACCCCTGCCACCCCTTCTAACACCAGTTCTTGCGCCATTACTAGCTCCAAACACACCACGCAATTGTGAACTTATAAAGTAAAATTTAATTCTTCCTCTATATTGATTGAAACGCGGGTTGCCACATGAATTAGTGTACTGGGGATCTCGTAGAGTTGTGCTTTCATTATCATCTGAGTCATCCTGGTCGGGGTTTGGCACGGCCATTTCGTCATCCCAGTTTTGAAGATCATGCACGATCTTCTTCAAATTATGCTTAACATATTGAACATTCACGATAGTTCCCAGCGCTATATCACATACAATGTCAAAATACTTCAACATGCTCCTGTATGTCTTGTACTCAGTTGTCATGGCAGGGTAACCAACTTGATGGAACCGATTCAAGTGTGGCCTGATAACATCTCTTCTCCACCCCGACAGTATATAATTTCATCAATTTTATCAATCTTCTTGTGCGACATGATCTTGAGTATATGGAAACAAAGTATCCCTCTAGACTCGAATCATTTGCAGTTGCAACTAAAATATTCGCCGATAGGTATATATGCAACAATGTAGTCAACTAGATTTCCAATACTTTTTTATAACTGAATAATCACTAAAGATGAATTTCTCAACACCAGGGACAACTTGATGATCGTCGGGGCTGTTGACTTCATAATGGTACAATTTCCTTAGTTGGGTCTTGAAAAATTCATACACTGTACGCGTATAACACTGAATTGCCTGCTCCTCCCACTTGAACATTGACTCACACACAATATGAAATCCCTTTGACATGAACTCCGCTTCCAACCCTTTCTCGTGCTTAGCTCTTAGAGCTAACTCATACTGGTGAACAAACATCCTGAGAGTGCTTTCACGGGTAATATATCCATCTAAGAACTCATACATACCCTCACTTCTTTGCGTAGATAGCATACCGGCCCAAAAATACACATCAAGGTATACGGGAACCCATTTTCCTTTCTCAGAGTAAATCTTGTTGAACCAATTTCTCGTATGCAAATTATACCTTGCAACATATTATGCCCATTTTGTCTCAAAAACTTCAACACTGATGCTATCAATGACCATGGATTTGAATTCTCCACGTGCAATTTTAGAAGGACGAACATCACTTAAGTAAATAGGCAACTTTGAAAATATATGCCAAATACAATACCTATGTATTGTATTTGGCATCACCTCAACAATGGCTACCTTAATGCTCTGACACTGATCAGTTATGATCACATTTGGATGAATATTTCCCATGGCATCAAGCGAAGTTCTAACAACCAACTTATAACTATCGATATCTTCATGAGACATGAGAGCACATCACAATAAAATGGACTGTCTATGGTGATTGATGCCAACAAATGTTGCACAAGGAATATTATATTTATTCACAAGGTACGTCATATCAAATCATATCGCATCATGGAATTGCTCATATGTCGACTTGCAGTGCGAATGCACATATACCACATTTCGAAGCCTACCAAAAATACCAGCGTCTATTGAATAGAAAAATTCCCTATCCTCTACCTGCATTTCACGAAAAAAGTTGAGTAGCGACTATGCGTCCCCTTCTTTCATTTCAAATTTCATGCTCTTCAAAATAAAGTTTCTACAATCCTTTTGAGTGCAACCCAGATTTTGAGGTCCACCACATTGAACCTCAGCAAGTCTAATATTCTTGGAGGGTCTAATGCCAGATATATCGTGAGCTACAAATCCCTCTTCAAAGAATCTCAAACGGAGCTATGTCCCGCCATCAGTCGCGATACGGATGGGAGCAACTCATGGTTGTGATAGTGAACGACCTTTGATACTCGCCAAGAACCCTAGTTATCCAATACAACAGTTAGCCTTGCTTTACACTCGTTGCTCTTGGTGGTAAACTTGGTTCGGCGAATCCTAGCCCTATCACAACATAAAGTTAGGTATCTGGCAGTGGCACCACCCTTCTTGTTGGAATTTCGTTTGACGACAGAGAATCCTTTCAGTTTAGCATGTTCTTTGTAGAATTCAAACAAAGTATCTTTATCTCTAAATAACATTCCAGAGATTGGACCTACAACCACATCCTCTTCAGTGAATTCATTTACCACTTTCGTATCAACATCACATAATACTAAATCGTTTCCTAAAACCTGCTCCTAATCGTCGTTAGTTTCTCCGTGATATTCTCCATCGGGTTCTTCTCATCATCTAAGTGCACAGCATTGTTGACTGTCGTGAGAATCAAAATCTAATTCATCATTCAATAAACTATCGTCCGATACCATCCCTAAATATCTATACAACTCATCCAGCCTAGTTTGTTGGTTCATATTCGTGGTTGTTGTATTTGTATTGCGCTCACTTTGATTCATATTTTCTTGCCCCATAGAATTTTCTTGGGTTGAATCCATGTTTTAGATAGGGTAAAGTGCCCCTTCACTTGGTTTGATAGGAAGGAAGAAGAATAATAAATCGTATATACAGTATAAAGGAAGAAAATATACTGTATATACCGTATAAAGTAAGAAAATATAATAATTTGTATTTTATAATTTGTCTAATGATAAAAATACACATAAATAAAATTGATATACATAAATATAATACAAGACTCTTCATCCGCCTTATTAAATTTTCGCATAGTTTCAAGACTAGAATTTAATTTTGTATTTTTGGAGGAAAAAATGTAGGTTTTATATCTAGAGGGGCTTGGTTGTCTTTTTACTGGTGTGGCCAAAGTTGGGACACCAGTTGGATCGTTTAGCAGCTCTCTCTAATTTAATACACATGATTACACATTAATTCAATTAAAAGAAATCAGTTTTGTATTTCTTAAGGAAGTTGTAGAGATTTTCTGGGCATTTAAATATAGTAAAACTGAGAAGAATGAAGGGGTGAATAAAAAAAGAGATGAATGATTGGGAAAAAAATGAAAGGAAGAAAAATCGAAATACTTATTATAAATATTTGAAATAATATTTTCAGATTAATATTTGGTTTACAATTTTATCTATTATTTCAACTACAACTCAAAATAGAGAATTTGTATTTAATATTTTTATTTTATAAGTGTTTCAAGTAAAATAATAATTTTCATATCTAAACACTATATACTTTTCAAAAACTCTTTTACAACTTCAATTTTTAAGTTTTCCTTTTAGCATCAATCGAATGGAATCCAAAACTCTACAGGCTTGTGAATAAAATTATTTACTTACCAAAAAAAAAAATGATAATACCCAGTTATGCCTTATAAAAAGGCTAAGCAATCGTTGCAAATATAATTCGGTTTACAAGTTCGGAGTCGAAATCCACAGGAAATTAACATACTAGTCACAACTGCTAGTTTCGTAGGAATTCGAGTAATCAACTTTCAAAAATATTGAATAATGAGTTGAGTGTTTACTAACTAACACAAGGTAATTTAAAAACTGTAATTTTATACTAACAAAGCAAATGTTGTATACAAGATTGGAAAGGTCTAGGGTTAAGATTTTTTCTCTTATCGAAATCCTCTCTGCTACGTCTCCTATAAATTTGTCTAGATACTCTCTACCGATCACGAGCACTTTAGGTGTCGTAATTCTCTTCTGAGCAATTACAACAATTTACTAAATGTATTCTTCCAAAACTACATTAGCTAGCACTAGTTTACCGCTCACTAATATCTCACCAAGGTTTTGTTACTTCTAATCCCACCTTTAAACCCTCCGTATTGATCCCTCAAATATGTTAGGAGTGATGTTGTTCAATAACTACCTAAATACGTACCCTTTTCCAAGTAATACAAACTAAATAGGGATAGCCGATTGAGGGTCCTCAATTAACCACAATAATCACATAGTTGAACAAGTAGAGAAAATCTAATGGCAAGTCTATATTAAATGCAGCAAAAATTCATTCCCCAAGAGATTCCATCAAACCCTTGAATAAGGAGTTTAGCTACTCATAATTGTTTTCACAACCACAATATATGAATTCATCACTAGTAATATAATAAAGGGGAGACGAAAGATAAAAAAACTCGTTTCTGGATCTTCCGTCTTGCTCCTTGCCTTTTCTTGCCTTAAAAATTCTTCAAAAACTAAGATACCCTCTTTTTGTACGAGGTGAGCGTCATATAGGCCAAGGGGAGTCGCCTCCGGAATTATAATTTTATCCTTAAAATATTTTTTTTGGAAGGACATGCTCGGGCGCGCACCTGGGTAGGTGACCGCGCACTTTTGGCAGTTTTTGCTTGACTTGCGCGGTCGCGCACCTGGGCAATTTTCTGCACTATTCTTCATTCTTCTTCTTAAGTGCACTACCCTCATTTTATCCTCAAACAAATCCCAATATATTCCATAAGATTTTACTTGACCTTCAGCGCTCCATATTAGCTTAAAACACTCTCTAACCTCATTGTACCCCAGAAGTGCTCCTGTAAAGCATATAGTATTCATCAGAGCAATTTACTACCATTTAACAATAAAACATCAGTAAAGTGCAACAATTTAAAGTGCAAATAGTGGCCAAAATACATAGTTTTAACCTACCATCAAGTATCATCAAAAACATATTATTTTGGCATTTTTTTAAATGAAAAAATGATATTGTATAGCCGCTATTAAAATAATATTTAAAAAATTATAGTGATATATATAGTGAGAGGGTTCATGTAGACCACCGAGGGTATTGCATTTTCTATGCTTACCCTTTCAAGCTAGGATATAAACTTCCTCTCCCAATGCTAGTGGTGGACTTCTGTTGCCATTATAGGGTATGCCCTGGTCAGCTCGTCCCTTCCTGCTACAAGTTACTGGCGATGCTGATAAAATATGCAAAGTTGGCACGGAGGGAGATTACCCTTGAGCATGTACTAACTCTCTACGCTCCCCAGAGGGTACGAGGTAGCATGATTCGGTTGGTACCTCATGGGGCCAATAGCTTAACTACGGAGCTTGATGACGAGGTCGATACCCGTCCTTATGAGCACTTTTTCTACATTAGGACTGAGAACCTGGTGGCTTGTGCTACTGAATTCCCGGAGGAATGGAACCATGCAGGCATGCACGTAAGTCTCTTTCTTGTTGGTCTCCATTTCTTTTGGTTACATACCCTGTTTCACATTCATACGTACTAACCTTCCTCTTCTGTCGTAGATGGAGGTGCGCCGCCGGAACAACTTTTCGACGTTCGCGAGTGGGTCAAGGCCGTGCTTCCTGTTACAGCGGGAATTCGTACGTGGGTGTATTTCTGGGAGGCCCATGGCCATAGGCCGGTTGCTGCTAAGAATTTGGCTTGTTGTATTGCTCTTATTTGATAGTACTCAGTTTCTTTTTCTTTGACCTTTATTCCTTTGTCGACTAGGATGACCGCGTCGCAGGAGGACTCCTCAGCTTGCTTTCCGCAGGCCGAGGGCGAGTGATTGCTTGATCACGATGCCGGCGCCTCGCCTAGTTCCGAGAGAGACTTTGGTTGAATCCTTGGCAGCTCACTCTCTAGCACGGTCCGTGCACCGAGTTGAGTAATCTTCAGGGGGCCGTGCATTCCAGGGTGGAGTTTCCGCCGAATGAAGACAAGGAAGAAGAGGAGAGGTCGATGGTTCAGCGTAGGGTGGCATTCACCCCGGTCCTTTTAGTGGTGATTAGCTTGGATTCTCCGCATTCGGAAGCAAAAAGGAATGCAGCGGATCCTGCCCCAGAGGGCGAGCGTTCAGTTGGGGTTACCCCGATTGGCTTAGGCCAAGGTGACACAATCGCTTCGGCGATTCAAATTTTGGTTCCTGTTGCTGAGAGGGAAGGTAGTTCCTCAGCAACTGCTTTGGAGGAGGAAACAGGCACCGAGGGTTTGGTGATTGCGGGCGCTTCGACTTCCCGAGCGGCGAAGGCCTCGACTTCCAGGGCGACGAAAGGAAGGGGAGTCTCAGGAGAGGGGGATGATTATGAGTTTGACATGGACCCTGAGGACATCCTTCTATTTCCTGAGGGTAATACCCACCCAACGGTGCAGGCCGAAGGGGATTACCGCTATGTGGAGATTTCTAATGAGAAGAACCTTTTGCTCGTGGAGGAGAATCTGGTGAAGCTATTTAAGGTTAGGTGCTCGGAGGCGGAGAGTGCGTCCTTGAGGGGCATCTCAGATGTTGGATTGATGGGCGAGGTGGCCGCTCTGGGTATAAAGGTACGTGTGAAGTCTTAGTCTATTTCTTTCCTTATTGTATCTTCTTATATTAATAGTTGCGGTCATTCTTGTAGGAGGTGGAGAGCATTCGACGGGCCAATGTCCGCTCAACTGTCTTTGTGTGGTTGTTGGAGAAGTACTGCCGCTCTCGGAATCGGTGTCGTGATTTGCGTGTATGCTTAAGGAACAACCCGCGTAACCGGGAGCCGGTAGAAGAGCTAGCGAGGATGGAGCTTCATATGGAGCAGACCCTTAACAGGGTAAACTCTCTTGAGGGGCAACTCCGTTAAAGAAACAAGGAGATGGACGTTGAAAGGAGGGCGGCCGCTGAGAGAGATCGCCAAAATCGGGCTACGACAGCAGGGGCCGGTGAGGCGTTGACTAGGCAGGTGGCTGCCCTAGAGACGGAGACTAGTGCCTTGAGGAAGCAGGCAGAGGACGCCTTGGCGAGGGTCGAAATGTTGCAGGCGACCAAGAAAGAGAAAGCGGATTGGAGAGGGCCGCCGCTACTTTCCAAGAGAGAGCATTGGAGGGGTGCATTGTTGTTTGTGAGCAGGACGCCCGCACTGTGGCGGATCGGATTATGACCTTGGAGGCTGAGAACCAACGCCTGATGAATCAGGCAGCTTCTTACGGTCCTGCTCGTGAGCTTTGGACGTACGGCGAGGCCTATATCGACGTGTATAGGCAGTTGTAGGAAGCCGCTGTTGTGCCTGAGGCCACCTATGAGTAAGCACGCCAAAAGGCTCGTGATCCTCACCTCGACTGCGGTTTTGACCCATCTACGCCCGGGGCTGATGATGGTGCCGAGGGTGCTGATGATGTTGAATAGGGAGCTAATGGCACCGAGTGAATAGAGATAGAGTTGTAATACTTGTTTAGTTTTCATTCTCTTTTTCTCTTTTATTTTTCATTGCCATTTGGCTATATTGTTTTGTGCCGGCCCTGGGCCAATGTAACTGGGGGTAACCCCTTGTAAATATTGAAAATATATGTGGCTTTATTCCTTTATGTTTGTTTTGTATCAATTTTGTGCGTTTCTTTTTTTTGCTCGTTTGAGAGGGCCTTGCCTTATGGTTTTTCTAGCGAGCATGCCAATGGTCTCGACCGGTTAGATGATTTCGACCATTGTCGGATTGATTCCTTGCCTTAAGGAGAAATTGGTGTAGATGGCTTTGGCCATAGATAGACGTTTTTGGTCATTGCCTTCTTCCACTTGGTGGAAGTGGGTTGTAGCCGTGTTTGGGCAGTGGCGGCACATAGCCTTAGTCTCAGTTCGGGCTCAATCGGACTACGGGCCGTGGTAATATAGAGCACAGCCTTGTAGTTCGACTTGGGCCGAACTTTACATGGGCCGAAGCTTTAGTTTTAAGTTAGTCGTACTTACTTGAATGGCGGGGGCGCTTGGCCCGACCTGGTGTTCGACCGTGGTTGAACATTTGGGGGCGCTCGGCCTCGCCTGATCACGACCCGGCTCAAAGCCGCGGGGACGTATATTCTTGGCTTTGATTCGTCCGTGGTTGAGTTTGTGACTCTTGTGACGGAGGTGTGTAGCCTGAGTACTAGTTCTACTCGTAGTTAAATTCTTTGGGCGAGGGCACATAGCCTGAGTCCTAGTTCAACTTGTAGTTGAACTTTTTGGGCGAGGGCACGTAGCCTGAGTTGTTGTTCAACCGTAGTTGAACATTTATAATGCTTAATGGCGAAGGCGCTTGGCCTGAGTCCCAGTTCAACTCGTAGTTGAACTTTTTGGGCGAGGGCACGTAGCATGAGTTGTTGTTCAACCGTAGTTGAACCTTTGTAATTCTTAATGGCGAAGGCACTTGACCTGAGTCCAAGTTCAACTCCTAGTTGAACTTTTTGGGCAAGGGCACGTAGCCTAAGTTGTTGTTCAACCGTAGTTGAACCTTTGTAATTCTTTATGGCGAAGACACTTGGCCTGAGTCCCAGTTCAACTCGTAGTTGAGCTTTTTGGGTGAGGGAACTTAGCCTGAGTTGTTGTTCAACCATAGTTGAACCTTTGTAATTCTTAATGGCGAAAGCACTTGGCATGAGTCCAAGTTCAACTCGTACCTGAACTTTTTAGGCGAGAGCACGTAGTATGAGTTGTTGTTCAACCGTAGTTGAACCTTTGTAATTCTTAATGGCGAAAGCACTTGGCCTGAGCCCCAGTTCAACTCGTAGTTGAACTTTTTGGACGACACGTAATCTGAGTTGTTGTTCAACCGTAGTTGAACCTTTGTAATTCTTAATGGCGAAGGCACTTGGACTGAGTCCCAGTTCAACTCGTAGTTGAACTTTTTTTGGGATGACACGTAGCCTGAGTTGTTGTTCAACCGTAGTTAAACCTTTGTAATTCTTAATGGTGAAGGCACTTGGCCTGAGTCGCAGTTCAACCGTAGTTGAACCATTTGTAATTTCTCTATGTCGAAGGCACATAGCCCGAGTTGTCGTTCAATCGTTGTTGAACCCTTTGTAATTTTTTGATGTCGAGATACATAGCCTGAGTTGTCGTTCAACTGTAGTTGAACCCTTTGTAATTTTTTGATGTCGAAGGCTCATAGCCTGAGTCTTAGTTCAACCGTAGTTGACCCCTTTGTATTTTTTTGATGTCGAAGGCACATAGCCCGAGTCCCAGTTCAACTGTAGTTGAACCCTTTGTAATTTTTGGTTGTTGAAGGCACATAGCCTGAGTCCCATTTGGACTCATAGTATAAATCTTTATAATTTTTTGATGTCAAAGGCACATAGCCTGAGTTGTCGTTCAGTCGTAGTTGAACGCTTTGTAACTTTTTGATGTCGAAGGCACATAGCCTGAGTCCCAGTTCAACCATAGTTGAACCCTTTGTAATTTTTTAATGTCGAAGGTAGATAGCCTGAGTCGAGGAGAGGTCGATGAATACGAGGAAGAAGAGGAGAGGTCGATGGTTCAGCGTAGGGTGGCGTTCACTCCGGTCCTTTCGGTGGTGATTAGCTTGGATTCTCCGCCTTCGGAAGCAAAAAGGAATGCTGCAGATCCTACCCCAGAGGGCGAGCGTTCAGTAGCGGTTACCCCGATTCGCTTAGGACAGGTGACACAATCGCTTCGGCGATTCAAATTTTGGTTCCTGTTGCTTAGAGGGAAGGTAGTTCCTCAACAACTGCTTTGGAGGAGTAGACATGCGCCGAGGGTTTGGCAATTGCGGGCGCTTCGACTTCCCGAGCGCCGAAGGCCTCGACTTCCAGGGCGACGGAAGGAAGGGGAGTCTCAGGAGAGGGGGATGATTATGAGTTTGACATGGACCCTGAGGACATCCGTCTATTTCCTGAGGGTAATACCCACCCAACGGTGCAGGCCGAAGGGGATTACCGCTATGTGGAGATTCCTAATGAGAAGAAGCTTTTGCTTGTGGAGGAGAATCTGGTGACTCTATTTAAGGTTAGGTGCTCGGAGGCGGAGAGTGCGTCCTTGAGGGGCATCTCAGATGTTGGATTGATGGGCGAGGTGGCCGCTCTGGGTATAAAGGTACGTGTGAAGTCTTAGTCTATTTCTTTCCTTATTGTATCTTCTTATATTAATTGTTGCCCTACTTGTTTCAGTCATTCTTGTTGGAGGTGGAGAGCATTCGACGGGCCAATGTCCGCTCAGCTGTCTTTGTGCGGTTGATGGAGAAGTACTGCCGCTCTCGGAATCGGTGTTGTCATTTGCGTGTATGCTTAAGGAACGACCCGCGTAACCGGGAGCTGGTAGAAGAGCTAGCGAGGATGGAGCTTCATATGTAGCAGACCCTTAACAGGCTAAACTCTCTTGAGGGGCAACTCCGTTAAAGAAACGAGGAGATGGACGTTGAAAGGAGGGCGGCTGCTGAGAAAGATCGCCAAAATCGGGCTACGACAGCTGGGGCCGGTGAGGCGTTGACTAGGCAGGTGGCTGCCCTAGAGACGGAGACAAGTGCCTTAAGGAAGCAGGCAGAGGACGCCTTGGCGAGGGTCGAAATGCTGCAGGCGACCAAGAAAGAGAAAGCGGATTGGAAAGGGCCGCCGCTACTTTCCAAGAGAGAGCATTGGAGGGGTGCATTGTTGTTTGTGAGCAGGACGCCCGCACTGTGGCGGATCGGATTATGACCTTGGATGCTGAGAACCAGCGCCTGAGGAATCAGGCAGCTTCTTACGGTCCTGCTCGTGAGCTTTGGACGTACGCCGAGGCCTATATCGACGTGTATAGGCGGTTGTGGGAAGCCGCTGTTGTGCCTGCGGCCACTTATGAGTAAGCACGCCAAAAGGCTCGTGATCCTCACCTCGACTGCGATTTTGACCCATCTACGCCTGGGGCTGATGATGGTGCCGAGGGTGCTGATGATGTTGAAGAGGGCGCTAATGGCACCGAGTGAATAGAGATAAAGTTTAAATACTTGTTTAGTTTTCATTCTCTTTTTCTCTTTTATTTTTTGTTGCCATTTGGCTATATTGTTTTGTGCCGGCCCTGGGCCAATGTAACTGGGGTTAACCCCTTGTAAATATTGAAAATATATGTGGCTTTATTCCTTTATGTTTGTTTTGTGTCAATTTTGTGCGTTTCTTTTTTTTTTTGCTCGTTTGAGAGGGACTTGCCTTATGGTTTTTCTAGCGAGCATGCCAATGGTCTCGACCGGTTAGATGATTTCGACCATTGTCGGATTGATTCCTTGCCATAAGGAGAAATTGGTGTAGATGGCTTTGGCCATAGATAGACGCTTTTGGTCATAACCTTCTTCCACTTGGTGGAAGTGGGTTGTAGTCGTGTTTGGGCAGTGGCGGCACATAGCCTTAGTCCCAGTTCGGGCTCAATCGGACTACGGGCCGTGGTAATGTAGAGCACAGCCTTGTAGTTCGACTTGGGCCGAACTTTACATGGTCGAAGCTTTAGTTTTAAGTTAGTCGTACTTACTTGAATAGCGGGGGCGCTTGGCCCGACTTGGTGTTCGACCGTGGTTGAACATTTGGGGGCGCTCGGCCTCGCCTGATCACGACCCGGCTCATAGCCGCGGGGACGTATATTCTTGGCTTTGATTCATCCGTGGTTGGGTTTGTGACTCTTGTGACGGGGGTGTGTAGCCTGAGTACTAGTTCTACTCGTAGTTAAATTCTTTGGGCGAGGGCACATAGCCTGAGTCCTAGTTACAGTTGTAGTTGAACTTTTTGGGCGAGGGCACGTAGCTTGAGTTGTTGTTCAACCGTAGTTGAACATTTATAATGCTTAATGGCGAAGGCGCTTGGCCTGAGTCCCAGTTCAACTCGTATTGAACTTTTTGGGTGAGGGCACGTAGCCTGAGTTGTTGTTCAACCGTAATTGAACCTTTGTAATTCTTAATGGCGAAGCACTTGGCCTGAGTCCATGTTCAACTCGTAGTTGAACTTTTTGGGCAAGGGCACGTAGCCTGAGTTGTTGTTCAACCGTAGTTGAACCTTTGTAATTCTTAATGGGGAAGACACTTGGCCTGAGTCCCAGTTCAACTCGTAGTTGAGCTTTTTGGGTGAGGGCATGTAGCCTGAGTTGTTGTTCAACCGTAGTTGAACCTTTGTAATTCTTAATGGCGAAAGCACTTGGCATGAGTCCCAGTTCAACTCGTAGCTGAACTTTTTGGGCGAGGGCACGTAGTATGAGTTGTTGTTCAACCGTAGTTGAACCTTTGTAATTCTTAATGGCGAAAGCACTTGGCCTGAGCTCCAGTTCAACTCGTAGTTGAACTTTTTGGACGAGGGCTTGTAATCTGAGTTGTTCAACCGTAGTTGAACCTTTGTAATTCTTAATGGCGAAGGCACTTGGACTAAGTCCCAGTTCAACTCGTAGTTGAACTTTTTGTGGGATGGCACGTAGCCTGTTTCAACCGTAGTTAAACCTTTGTAATTCTTAATGGTGAAGGCACTTGGCCTAAGTCCCAGTTCAACCGTAGTTGAACCATTTGTAATTTCTCTATGTCGAAGGCACATAGCCTGAGTTGTCGTTCAATCGTAGTTAAACCCTTTGTAATTTTTTGATGTCGAGATACATAGCCTGAGTTGTTGTTCAACTTTAGTTGAACCCTTTGTAATTTTTTGATGTCGAAGGCACATAGCCAGAGTCTTAGTTCAATCATAGTTGACCCCTTTGTAATTTTTTGATGTCGAAGGCACATAGCCCGAGTCCCAGTTCAACTGTAGTTGAACCCTTTGTAATTTTTTGATGTTGAAGGCACATAGCCTGAGTCCCAGTTCAACTCATAGTTGAACCCTTTGTAAATTTTTGATGTCGAAGGCACATATCCTGAGTTGTCGTTCAACCGTAGTTGAACCCTTTGTAATTTTTTGATGTCGAAGGCACTAGCCTGAGTCCTAGTTCAACCGTAGTTGAACCCTTTGTAATCTTTTAATGTCGAAGGCAGATAGCCTGAGTCCCAGTTCAACCGTGGTTGAACCCTTTGTAATTTTTTTATTTCGAAGGCACATAGCCTGAGTCCCAGTTCAACTTGTAGTTGAACTTTTTTGGCGGGGGCACGTAGCCTGGGTTGTTGTTCAACCGTAGTTGAACCTTTGTAATTCTTAATGGCGAAGGCACTTGGCCTGACTCTCAGTTCAACTTGTAGTTGAATATTTTTTGCAAGGCACGTAGCCTGAGTTGTTGTTCAACCGTAGTTGAACATTTATAATGCTTATGGCGAAGGCGCTTGGCCTGAGTCCCAGTTCAACTCGTAGTTGAACTTTTTGGGCGAGGGCACGTAGCCTGAGTTGTTGTTCAACCGTAGTTGATCCCTTTGTAATTTTTTGATGTCGAAGGCACATAGCCTGAGTTGTTGTTAAACCGTAGTTGAACCCTTTGTATTTTTTTGATGTTGAAGGCACATAGCCTGAGTCCTAGTTCAACTCGTAGTTGAACTTTTTTTCCCACATAACCCGCTTTGTCTTGGGCATTGGGATTTGCTTTCGCTTTCATATCTTGCCTAACTTGTGCTTGTAGTCTTTTTGACTGGTTCGCACAGGTCACCCCATTACAGGTTTCGGTCCGAGAGGCATTTGTGCTTTTCTCCTTTTTGGCAGGATCCTGTGTGAAGGAGGCGAGGTACCTTATGCGCATTTTTCCCATAGGCATGGGGGATCTACCGTTTCTTCTTCTTCCCCTTGCTCGGAGACGCGGATGTGGAGGCAAGCTTGTCTCGAGGCTTTTGACTTCCTTTGATCCGATATGCCGTTTTGCCTTGTTCGAGCTGGGTTGTTTTCTTTCCTTCTTTGGTCTAACGATAATCTACGCAATTCTGCTATGAAATTCCCACAGACGGTGCCAAATTGTTTAGCTTAAAGTTCTCATACACTTTATAAGCATAAATCAATTAAAATCAAGGGAGGGCTAATAATAGCAGATCGTAATAAATCAAAAGACCAAATGAATAAAATATAAGAGACAGTGGTTATTGGTTAAGGGGAGGAGAGTAGAGATATTTTATCAATGATATTGATTTGGTCAGTCTCTCCATAGAGAGGTTCAGAGCCTTACAATGATGTATATTCTCTTCTCTTTGAAAAATTTGAAGAAGAAGAAGCAGCCCCCCTTTTGGGGTTCTTTCTCTTAGTATTTACAGCTATGAATCTTGTCAGCTGGCGAGGGACGGCCGTGACCGCGTCGAAGGGACGTTCGTGAGCACTGAGTAGGTCGTTATCTCGTTAAATAGGTTGAGTAACGTCGGATTACTTTGGTCAGCGAATGATTATACCTTTTATTAGCCCGAACAAGCTTAGGGGGTACTTAGACGCGCTAATTACCACGGATCTAATTCTGACCCATACACGCTAATTACCACGGATCTAATTCTGACCCATACAACTCTTTCACATACTCACTTCAAAATAGAATATAAACATTTAAAAACTAGCCATTCAGCCACAAAATTCACAAGCATTATTGGCATTTGACGCATGCCATAGTAAATTACACAGGGCCTTATTTGGCCGCCCCTATTTTATAAAAAAAAAATTAATTTATACTCACTTTTTAAACAACTACAACTTCCTTTCTCTTCCTCCTTCTCCTCATTCATTTTCTTATTCTTTTTCTTTTTTCTTCTGCTGTTGTTGGTGCTGCTATGAAACTTCAGTTCATGAGGTGACTGCGATAAATATGTTTATCAGATTATTTAAAAATAAATTATAACTGGCTATGTAATTTAGTAGACAATAATTTGTGAATATTTCCACATACGTAATTTAGTAGACAATGATAATTCTGTTCTTTTCACGTTTATTGTTTCCAAAATTTATGATTCAGATACTTCTGGCAATCTGATTATTTATCTAATATGTTAGAAAGCTTTTTCAAAAACTTCAGCTTATATGGTGCTGAAATTTTTACAAACGAACTAAATAACTTCAGCATATTGAAAAAGATTTATGACAAAACTAATGAATCCAGGACAAAAAACTTCAGCTTTTAGTGCTGATGTTTTTACAAATGAACTAAATAACTTCAGCATCTTCTGCTATATTTGAAAAAGCTTATACATGACAAAAAACTGCAGCTTATTTAGTGCTGAAGTTTTTTTATAAATGAACTAAATAACTTCAGCATAATCTGCAGAAGTTTTTGAAAAATCTTAATGACAACACTAATGAATCGAGGACAAAAAAACTTCAGCTTATTTAGTGCAATTACAAATAAATACTCCAGCAAATAGACAACTAAACTTTAACTACTATGCTTAAGTAGAGCAATTACAAATAATAACTTCATCACACTTCGTTCAACACACTTGCTACTTCAGACTCGTCTATTGGAATGGTGAAGTTTTGCATAATTGCCTTTGCTACTTCAGCCCCGGTATGTTGAAGTTACGTGAAAAAAGTGGGCACACTTATAATCTTTTTTCAAAGTGAACACAAGTTAAAATGTGACTAAAAAACGGGTATAGATGCAAATCCCCCATAGTGCCGAAGGTGCAGCAGAACCAAGCACAATGGGTTTTGAGAAGAGTTCTCTACATTCTTAAATATTTTACTAAATTGAACAGGACAGTCATTACAAGTAAATACAATATGTAAAATCTGACCTAGACGTGTATATTGACCAACATGTTTCACGATGTTTAGTGTACAAGTAAAACTCTAAAAAAATAATTCATGATTTGAAATTGTACAAATGGAACATCAAAGGTTTTTAAAATTCTTGTAAACTTAAAACTTATACAAGTGGAACTGGAGTTTAAAAGAATTTCACCGCAGTCGAACAGAAGTTCTAAATACGAGCACACTATGTTGGAGTTGTACGTGAAACAAATTTCAAACATCATAACAATGTGATAAAGTTTCACACTCTAATACAATGTGCTATAGTTTTTGTCACGACCTCAATTTCCATACCCGGTCGTGATAATGTCTCTCGTGAAGACAAGGCCAACTAACAACCCTAAATCCTCTTTAGTCAGCTATTAAATATAAATGAATAGGAATACTACTTAACGACATTTAACTATGAAATATCATTTCACTACAACCCCATCGGGGTGTCACAAATCACAAACATCTAATAAGTAGGGACACTGCTATTGGGCAAACAAAATATATATACAAGGTAAAACTGGAACTCAAAGTCGGTATACAGTGCCGCGAACGCTGGGGGTCACTTTGCTCAACTACCAAAATATGGCCTTCGATCCTGCTAATGACTCGCTATCGGGTGAATAGTACCTGCAACT
This sequence comes from Nicotiana benthamiana, assembly GCA_034376525.1. Taxonomy (NCBI): domain Eukaryota; kingdom Viridiplantae; phylum Streptophyta; class Magnoliopsida; order Solanales; family Solanaceae; genus Nicotiana; species Nicotiana benthamiana. The sequence continues at coordinate 125,833,986 of CM067337.1, forward strand.
GCACGCGAGGTGCAGGGAGTAAAGTGAGTACTTCCAACTCAGTGGTAATAAGAGAGAATAATATATGAACGATAAGAAAATACGTATAAGCACACCAAACTGCTGTAAAAGATAGAACAACCTCTTTTTGAGAAAACCGAAGTACGTTGAAAATCCCTTTAGAAAATCCCAAGTTCAGTTCAAGAATCTCTTTTTAAAATATGATTTTTCAACAACTGCAAAAGGTAATTTCAAAAATTAGGAAATAATCAAAAACCTGCCCCTCGGCTCAGCATCAACCTCTCAGTACAGAATCAGCCCCGCGGGCTCACTCGCAAATCACAACATATAACATCAGCCTCTCGGGCTCAGCACTCCTTACGTATAACACCAGGGTATCTGGTCAACAAGGCAAGTAACAGTATGTATGCCAATGATATATGAGTGCTAAATGTCATGCCACATAGTACAAACAGGAGTAAATGCGTGAATGCAATGCAATGCAATGCACATGACCACTACGGTGTGTAGCTCGATCCATGGGTACCCTGCGCTCACTAGGGGTGTGTATAGATCCGGAGGGGCTCCTTCAGCCCAAGCCCAAAAATGTTGCGGCGTGCAGCCCGATCCAATACATATAATGCTGCGGCATGCAGCCCGATCCAATATAATATATATGATGTTGTGGCGTGCAGTCCGGTCCATGCAATATGCTACTGCGGCGTGTGGTCCGATCCATGCAATATGCTACTGAGACGTGTAGTCCGATCCATGCAATATGCTACTGCGGCGTGCAGTCTGATCCATGTAATATGCTAGTGTGGCATGCAGTCCGATCCATGCATGTATATGCACATATTCACACAACACTCGAGGCCTGAAAGCCTCCTTATGGAACATTTATACCCTCACATATGGCTTCAGCCTCAATCAGTCCAAAATAGTCAAAAGCCCCTCGGGCATCCGTAAGAAATTATACTCAGCTCAAATGATAGTTCAAATGTCGTTTAAAATTCCAAGTTGAGTAAAAATACAGCTGAGTTCAATAAACAATGTAAATCACATGGACTGAGTTCAATGATATTTCAAATAGTGAGGAAAAATAATGATGATAATTCAACAAGGGTTCAAATAATCGACAATAAGCCCCAAGTATGGAAATGAGCCCAAGTCATAATGATATCAACAAAATATTTATAATTTAGCGGTAAAAACCAACAACCGGAACGGACCAAGTCACAATCCCAATGGTGCTCTACCCCACGCTCAGGTCCAGCGTGCAAGTCACCACAATACAACACTAAGATGTGCAAATCCGGGGTTTCAAACCCTCATGATATCATTCCCAAGTATTTCTCGCCTCGAACCGGCGAAATCTCAAGCTCGCGACGCCTTTGCCCCTCAAATCGTCCTCCACGCGCATCGAATCTAGCCAAAAACAGATCGAATATATCACAATATGCAAAAGGGGCAATACCCAATCGAAAATAAACGAGAAATAGCAAGAATCTCGAAACTAGCAAAACCCGAGCCCCGGACACACTTCTCAAAATTCAAAACATTTTACACAAATATGATCCTTATCTCACCATGAGTTTAGCCATACAAAATTTATCCAATTAAGACACCATTTGGTCTTTCAAATATTTATTTTACATTTTTGAAAGATTCCAAAATTTTCTTCCCAAATTTCATCTAAAATCACTAATTAAATGATAAATTCAATGATAGATTCATGTACTCTAACTAAATCTGAGTTAGAATCACTTACCCCGATGAATTTCTTGAAAAACCTTCGAAAAATCGCCAAAATTCGAGCTCTCTAGGTCCAAAAATCAAATAAAACCCAAAAACCTCGTATTTATAGAGTACCCCTCGGATTCCGACCGTGATGACCGCACAAAAATGACCGCGGTCCACGCCCAGGAAGTGCTGACCGCACAAAAATGGTCACGGCCGCGCAACAATTTGACTGCAGTGACATGCTTCACTATTTTGGTCATCACTTTCTCTATAGATGTCCAAATGCCTATTATAAAATATTTCTGAAAACTAGAAACCAAAGATCTACAACTTTCGCTTTTAAATCAGCCTCAATTTCCTTGTAGATCAAAAGATATGAGCCGCCGAAGTAGGATCGGTGACCTACACATTCTTCTCCTGCGCGGCCGCGCGCCCAGCGCGAATACGAGCGGGGTCCGTGCCTCCACCGCTTCCACCTCCATTTTTCTTAGTTCCGGGGTGTCCGTACTTGCTCAAAACTCACCTGAAACACACCCGAGGCTCCCGGGAATCAACCAAAAGCACCGACAAGTCTTATAACACGTCACGGACTTAGTCGAGGCCTCAAATCACATCACATATCATCAAAATCACCAATTATGCATGGATTCAAGCCTAAGAACTTATCAAAATTTTAAATTTCACAACCGATGCCGAAATATGTCAAAACTAGTCCGAATGACCACAATTTTGCAGACAAGTCCAAAATAACATAACGAAGCAACAAAACTCTCGGAATTCCATTCTGACCCATATATCAAAATCTCGCCTATCAACCGGAATTCGCCAAAATACTAACTTGGCCAATTCAAGCTTAATTCTATACCGGACCTCCAAGACCACTTCCGATCACACTCCTAAGTCAAAAATCATCTCCCGGAGCTAACCGAGTCATTAGAATTCACATCTGAGCCCTCTAACTCATAAGTCAACGTACGGTTTACTTTTTCCAACTTAAGGCTTCTTCAAACAGACTAAGTGTCTCATTTCTTATTAAACTACTCCAGATCAACTCGATTACAAAAGATATGGATAATGAAGCATAAGAAAGCTGAAAATGGGAAAATCAGAGCGGTAACTCATGAGACGACGGGTCGGGTCATCACATCCTCCCCAAGTTAAACAATCGCTCGTCCTCGAGCGTACTCAAAGTTGTTCTAAAATCCAACCAATCGCTCGGTAACCTTACCATGCAAATACTTGGGGTGATCCCACGTCGTCCTATCTCATATAGGTTCGATAACACATTAGAACTGAAATTTTACAATCCCATCTAGCCCATAAACCATAGAACTACGTGTTGCTTTTCGAAATCTTACACAAGATATGAACCTGACATTTTTACTCAAAATAAGCCCGAACCAGCTGTAACCATACATACATGCAACCTCGACAGCAATCATATGATATACCACATAACTCAAACACATGTAGCGATAACTTCCATTCACAACAGCTGCCTACGACAACCAAATATCGATATAAAGTCTCTTGTTAGGTAAAGTCTCATTTCAATACCCTCATATACTGCCAACGGCAACTGAAACACGCGATATACTGAGCCCATCTATCAGATCAACCATTCATGAATACCCAATACGGATTTTTCCTCATAAACCAGGAAACAAGGCATACAAAGTAACATACAGGAAAACTACTATCCACATCACACTTTTGCGGCGTGCAACCCGGTCTAGATAACATACCCGTGGCGGCGTGCCACTCGATCCAAATGACATGCCCGTGGCGGTGTGCCACCCGATCCGCACATATATCTCACAAAAAAAGATGCACATCGAGTCAAATTTGCTCATTACAATAAACACATATAGCCTCATGCCCGGCCGCATGAAACACATTCGAAAAGTCCCTCAATACTGGAACCGAATCAATGGTAGTAACCTCTACACTGACATCCGCCACGAAGGCCCAATCAATAAGCAATGCTTGCCAGCCGTCCGTTAGTCTCTGGAATACAAGCTACCCAGTTAGATCATAATCCGATGTACCTTGCCACGCAGCTTGGGGCATTTTCCGACATAGCCCATAATTCATTTGTCTAGACAACCTGACATTGGGACAACCGGTCTGCAATATAATATCATAACCCAAACTTAACATACCAAGCAAAAGAAAGATCCACTCGAACTTCCAGTTTTCAACAACTGCTAGACGATGTCGATACACACGACCCACAACCACCGCATGGTCGGATCACGAGAACTTCTAGTCTCCAACATATATAACGCATGAATCACTATGCTTGATCCCACACTCGGCCTTACGAATACATATCACACATCAAGTATTCATTCATACCACGAAAGATATTCAAAATTTCCTGTGCCGTCAACAAACACAAATATCAGCAGTCGATCCAACAGGAGAATGTCGCAATACTACTGACGTATCATCAATTTACATAACCTAAATCAGCTGAAGATCGATTATTCACTTACCTGAAGCTGTCCGTGCTACTCAAGAATTAGTGATTTCCCATTATGAACTGAACCAAAACCTTGAACACGCAAATCTAATTCTCCATATCATGACACATAGACCATACCACACTAGGATAATATGAGGACTTCTATCTCTATCATGTGCCGCAAACATCGACGCAATCAACTAGTCCAGAACTTTCAGGATCCCATATAGGAGAAAAATTATTACACACTCCATGCTTTGCATGCCCATAGGAAAAATACCCATCTTCGAACCATGGTAAAGCACATCAAGAACTCTTTCTCCCAATTCAATCGCACAAGCTAAACTGCCAGGACTGAATCCTTCTATCCAAACCAAGCTAAGAAACTGCCAGCACGCAAGAGCTTTGCTACACAATTCCTGTAAGGCTCACTGCCTCGATCACATAGAAGAATTAATTATACTCTTACCATCCGATTAGATTTATTATCAAGCTATTCCATTTATCAAATTCCCTTCATGATTCATCATTAATTGGATATTCTCCCTTGTTGTAGCACCACAATACCTTCAACTCTGGTTACCACACAAGACTCGCTCATAAGACCACACTATCTAAGACTTATATGCCACTCAATACCCTCTTGAACGATTCCCAGAAGCACCACATTCCAGAATGTTTTACTCCGGAGGACTTCCTATGAATCTGAATTCATTACCATTATTTCCCAGATATTGATTCATAGAATCCCATAATTAACATAACATACCACAAGTCTTGATCTTCTCTAATGAAAACACAGTCTCTAGCCACATACACAAACTTAAGACACTTGATTGTTACATGCAAAATCTTGAACATAGTAAAACCATTCTCGAGAGTCGTTCACTCTTATTCAACTGCAATTCACCCGCTCTACACGAACGGAACCACTCGTGCCTCATTAGCACCCTGATACCGCAGAACATGATTTCAGATAGATACAAACAAGCATTTTTCCTTTTTTATGCACCGAGCATTATTTATCGACAGCAGCTCAAAACATCCTAGTACTTTCTCACATTTACGAAAGCACCATATAACCTTTGAAGAAATTTTCCTTCACATGTGCCATCCTCGGCTCAATCTCTGCAACCAGAACTGATCCGCCACCATACCTCAAAACAGAACCAACATAGCACATAACCATGCAATTAGATGACCAACAGCAACCTCCCCAACTTGGCTCGAAGCCATATATTAAGGCACTCTTAACAACTCATATCACCTTTACTCTAATGATGCCACAATGAGATCAAACTCAAATCATTTACAAGTTTTGTGAATACACATACCATCTAGTCCTCCTGAGTATGAACTCATACCGCAACCTGCATTGCACCTCACTTTCCAGCTAGGGGATATGAAAATATTCTTTACGCGCCCATGCCTCGGGCTACACAATAGACCGCAGTAGGAAACAAACACCTAACAGCTCAACTATTATCCATCAGACTTCTCTGTCACTACCAAAATTATATAGATACACCTCGTAGTACTAACATACTCATCATATGGATATCCGGCCGCCATTACGGCAATAAGAACAACAATGAACATACAAGTTCAAAACACTTGCTTACACAATCGGCATCTCGGTGCTCAAGCCATAAGCAAATATCCGGCCTCAAGTACTCCAGACTGGCCCAACCCGAACTCACGGATATTACCTCTTGCCCATCGATCGGGGGATCACAAGCCATCAAGGCACATATACTACTAAGCGCTCGCGTGCGCATATAGACCTGTGGAAGGAATTTCAAGAATTATATCTCAAGCTGAATCAAGTACGCAAGATAAGAATTTCAAGAATGGGAAGTTTTCCTAAAGGCTCTGCATCCTCTCAAGGACAAATACAGACATCTTCGTACCGATCCGCGAGACTCAACTAACTCTGCTCATGACTCGTGAGACCCAGTAACCTAGGCTCTGATATCAACTTGTCACGACCCCAATTTCCATACCCAATTGTGATGGCACCTCTCGTGAAAACAAGGCCAGCCAACAACCCTAAATCCTCTTTAGGCAGCTATTAAACATAAATGAATAGGAATATTACTTAACGACATTTAACTATGAAATTTTATTTCATTAAAAACCCGACGGAAGTGTCACAAGTCACGAGCATCTAATGAGTAGGGACACTGCTATTGGGCAAAAAAAATATATATACAAGGTAAAACTTGAACTCAAAGTTGGTATACGGTGCCGCGAACGCTGGCGGTCACCTTGCTCAACTACCAAAATATGGCCTTCGATCCTGCTAATGACTCGCTATCGAGTGAACAGTACTTGCAACTGCACGCGAGGTGCAGGGATTAAAGTGAGTACTTCTAACTCAGTGGTAATAAGAGAGAATAATATCTCAGCGATAAGAAAACACGTATGAGCACACCAAACTGCTATAAAAGATAGAACAACTCTTTTTTGAGAAACCCGAAGTACAGTGAAAATCCCTTTAGAAAATCCCCAAGTTCAGTTCAAGAATCTCTTTTGAAAATATGCTTTTTCAACAATTGCAAAGGTAATTTCAAAAATTAGGAAATAATTTGAAACCTGCCCCTTGGCTCAGCATCAACCTCTCAGTACAGAATCAGCCCCGCGGGCTCACTCCCGACTCACAACATATAACATCAACCTCTAGGGCTCAGCACTCCTTACGTATAACACCTGGGTATCGGGTCAACTAGGCAAGTAACAGTATATATGCCAATGATATATGAGTGCTAAGTGTCGTGCCACGTAGTACAAACGGGAGTAAATGCATGAATGCAATGCAATGCACATGACCGCTATGGTGCGTATCCCGATGCATGGGTACCCTGCGCTCACTGGGGGTGTGTACAGACTCCGGAGGGGCTCCTTCAGCCCAAGCACAAAAACGATGCGACGTGCAGCCTAATCCAATATGTATAATGTTGCGGCGTGCAGCCCGATCCAATATAATATATATGATGTTGCGGCATGCAGCCCGATCTATGCAATATGCTACTGCGGCGTGCAGTCTGATCCATGCAATATGCTACTACGACGTGCAGTCTGATCCATGCAATATGCTACTGCAACGTGCAGACCGATCCATGCAATATGCTATTGTGGTGTGCAGTCCGATCCATGCAATATGCTACTTCGGCGTGCAGTCCGATCCATGCATGTATATGCACATGCTCACACAACACTCAAGGCCTGAAAGCCTCCTTATGGCACCTTCATGTCATTACATATGGCCCTTAGCCTCAATCATTCCAAAATAGTCAAAAGCCCATCGGGCATCCGTAATTAATTATACTCAGCTCAAATGATAGTTCAAATATCGTTTAAAACTCCAAGTTGAGTAAAAATATAGCTGAGTTCAATAAAGAGTGTAAATCACATGGACTAAGTTCAATGATATTTCAAATATTGAGGAAAAACATTGATGATAGTTCAACAAGGTTTCAAATAATCGACAATAAGCCCCAAGTATGGCAATGAGACCAAGTCATAATGATATCAACAAAGCATTTACAATTTAGCGGTAAAAACCAACAACCGGGACAGACCAAGTCACAATCCCAACGGTGCTCTACCCCACGCTCAGGTCCAACGTGAAAGTCACCACAATACAGCACTAAGATGTGCAAATCTGGGATTTCAAACCCTCAGGATATCATTCCCAAGTACTACTCACCTCGAACCAGCAAAATCTCAAGCTCGCGACGCCTTTGTCCCTAAATCAGCCTCCACGCGCGTCAAATATTGCCAAAAACATAGCGAATAAATCACAATATGCAAATGGGGCAATACCCAATCGAAAACAATCAAGAAATAGCAAGAATCTCGAAACTAGCATAACCCGAGCCCCTGGATCATTCTCAAAATTCAAAATTTTTTACACAAATACGATCATTATCTTGCCATGAGTTTAACCATACAAAATTTATCCAATTCCAACACCATTTGGTCCTTCAAATCTTCATTTTACATTTTTGAAAGATTCCCAAATTTCATCTCAAATCGGTAATTAAATGATAAATTCAATGATAGATTCATGTACTCTAACCAAATCTAAGTTAGAATAACTTACCCTGATGAATTTCTTGAAAAACCTTCGAACAATCGCCAAAATCCGAGCTCTCTAGGTCCAAAAATCAAATAAAACCCAAAACCTCGTATTTATAGGGTACCCATCGGATTCCGACAGTGCTGACCACACAAAAATGACCGCGATCCGCGCTCAGGGAGTGCTGACCGCACAAAAATGGTAACGGCCTCGCAGCAATTTGACTGCAGTGACATGCACAATTTGACTGCAGTGACATGCTTCACTATTTTGGCCATAACTTTCTCTACGGATGTCCAAATTCCTATTATAATATTTTTCTGAAAACTAGATTCAAATATCTACAACTTTTTTAATTTGAATCAACCTCAAATTCCTTGTATATCAAAAGATATGCGCCGCCGAAGTAGGATCGGTGACCTACACATTCTTCTCCTGCGCAGCCGCGCGCCCAACGCGAAAAGGAGCGCGGTCCGCGCCTCCACTGCTGCCACCTCCATTTTTCTTAGTTCTGGGTTGTCCGTACTTGCTCATAACTCACCCAAAACACACTCGAGGCCCCAGGGAAATCAACCAAAAGCACCGACAAGTATGATAACTCATCACAGACTTAGTCGAGGCCTCAAATCACATCACATATCATCAAAATCACCAATTATGCATGGTTTCAAGCCTAAGAACTTATCAAAATTTTAAATTTCACAACCGATGCCGAAACATGTTAAAACTAGTCCGAATAACCTCAAATTTTGCAGACAAGTCCAAAATGACATAACGAAACTACAGAAACTCTCGGAATTCCATTCCGACCCCTATATCAAAATCTCGCCTATCAACCGGAATTTGCCAAAATACTAACTTCGCCAATTCAAGATTAATTCTATATCGGATCTCCAAAACCACTTCCGATCTCACTCCTAAGTCACAAATCATCTCTCGGAGCTAACCGAATCATCGGAATTCACATTCGAGCCCTCTAACTCGTAAATCAACGTCCGGTTGACTTTTTCCAACTTAAGGCTTCTTAAAAGAGACAAAGTGGCTCATTTCTTATTAAAACCACTCCAAACTCAATTACAAAAGATATGGAATGAAGCATAAGAAAACTGAAAATGGGGAAATCGGAGAGGTAACTCATGAGACAACGGATCGGGTCGTCACAGTTTTACACGTAAAATTTTAAAATTTTGTCATACTATGCTAAAATTTGTCGTATTTTAAGGTGTATTTGGGAGAAATTTAAAATGACCACATTTATAAGTCGTCATTCAAAAATATTTTCCTTCGTACCTAACATACCCTACAAGTAAATACAATATGTAAAATCTGACCGAGACGTGTATCTTGACCAACACATTTCAGAATATTTCGTGTACAAGTAAAACTCTACAAAAATGTTTTATGATTTGAAATTGTGCAAATGGAACATCAAAAGGTTTTTAAAATTCTTGTGAACTTAAAACTTATACAAGTGGAACTGAGTTTAAAAGAATTTCACTGCAGTCTAACAAAAGTTCTAAATACGAGCACACTATGTTGGAGTTGTACATGAAAAAAGTTTCAAACATCATAACAATGTGCTAGAGTTTCACAACAATGTGTTATAGTTTTACATGTAAAATTTTAAAATTTTGTCATAATATGCCAAATATTTTCGTATTTTAAGGAGTATTTGGGAGAAATTTAAAATAGCCACATTTATAATTGTCATTCAAAAATATTTTCCTTCGTACCAAACACACCCTACAAATAAATACAATATGTAAAATCTGATCGAGACGTGTATATTGACGAACACATTTTCAGAATGTTTCGTGTACAAGTAAAACTCAAAAACAATGTTTCGTGATTTGAAACCGTGCAAACGGAACATCAAAAGGTTTTTAAATTCTTGTGAACTTAAAACTTATACGAGTGGAAGTGGAGTTTAAAAGAATTTCACTGCGGTCTAAGGCGTCTTTTGGTAGGATGTATTAGAAAAAATAATGCAAATATTAGCTTTATACATTACTTACACTTAGTTTGATATATTTTTTCAATTCACGTGCATTAATTATACATAATACTTGGTATTATCCTATGCATAAGTAATACATATAAATAATATACTTGTAATGGATCATAATTTTAATAAACCGTACCAAACAGTAGATAATAAATAATATATACATAACTAATGCTTTCATTACTAACCCATGCATTACTAATCCATGCATTACTAATCCATGCATTACTAATACATCTTATTCCGCACTATTCTTATACATCCTACCAAACGACCCCTAAGTGTCTAATAAAAGTTCGAAATTCGAGCACATTATATTAGAGTTGTACGTGAAAAAAGTTTCAAACATCATAACAGTGTGCTAGAGTTTCACACTCTAATACAGTGTGCCATAGTTTTACATGTAAAATTTTAAAATTTTGTCATACTATGCTAAAAATATTTGTATTTTAAGGAGTATTTGGGAGAAATTTTAAATAGCCAGATTCATAAGTTGTAATTCAAAAATAATCACAGTTTCAAATATAAACGAAATTTAGCCACTATTCATGTAAAGATAAATCTAAACGAAAAAACTATTTAAAATCCAAAAAAATACTCCAGCATAATATACCGGAGTTCTAGCATAAGCATACTGGAACCAGTGGCGGAGGAAGGATCTCCGCTAAAGGGGTTTAAAAGAAAAAAGTTAGAAATAATTTGTAGCTAGTGGGAATTGAACCTATAGCCTTATAAAGGTTTTGAACCTCCTTGACCACTAAGCTACAATTTTGAGTTATGCCAAAGGGATTCAAAATTAATATATAGAGGTAAAAATAAGATTTTGCCTTTTATATATAGTATAATTTTTCAGCCTTTTGTCCCCTATATCCGCCCATGATTGGAACTCCAGTACATTATAATGAAGTTCTAGCATAAGTATACTGGAACTCCAGCATAATATACTGGAGTTCCAGTATAATATACCGGTGCAACATAATATGCTAGAAGTTCATATAAAGGCGCTCCAATCTCCAGTATATTATGATGAAACATTCCGCATATTGAGTTCCAACATAATATACTGGAAGTTCATATACAGGTGCACCGATCTCTAGTATATTATGTTGGACCGGTCTTTGTTGCAGTAAAATAGTGACTATTTTTTAGTGACTATGCAAATGCTAATTATTTTTGAATGACCAGTCCGAAAACTGGCTAATCCGTGGTATTTTTACTGAAAAGTGGTGAGTCGAAACTAAAATAGTGTCAAAAATGGCACAAAATACCTTTCTACTGTTAAAAAAAGTTACATACCTACATAAAATTCAGTATAATATTACATTTTACTTTAATGGAAAGTTAACCGTTAAAGTTAAACTCAGTACTATACTGCGTTTTGTTAAAAATAATTTTTTAAGGAAAACGCAGTACAATAATGCGTTTAACTTAAACGCAGTATTGTACTACTTTCCCTATAATTTTTCGGTCCACTTCTGCAAGATTGCAACTAATATTTATTTTTAGTGTAAAATGCAGTATAATACTACGTTTTACACTAAAACGTATTATTATACTGTGTTTTACTCTGATTTTTGGGTCCACCAATAAGTGTTCTGCGGATAACTGACATACCAATAATTAAAATACATAAAACGTGCTATTATACTGCGCTTTACATATAAAAAAATATGCACCCCAAGCTCAGACGTGCTTTATTTAAAGGCTTTTGAATTTTATGAAAATCCAATCAATACTTTCCTTCAAACTTCCATTCATAATTCTCTCTTCTTCTTGTCAATCATTTTTTTATAATATTTGAAGAGCCAAAAATAAGGGTTTCATTATATTGAAGAGGGATGAGGGTGAGGTTGTGCCACAGAATAACTCTGTGAGGTATAGCCCACCTCCACAATGTCATATTAAATTACCGCTTACAATGGAGTACGATAAATTAGTGTCGTTGTTATGTGAAGAAATGAGTGTGAGAAAGCATTCGGTTAACCTTAAAGTAACCAGTAGATTTCCGTATTCATTCACTCCATAGGAGTTTTCTTATTTTTTAAAATTTAACATCGAAGATTATGAAACTCTTAGAGATTATTTCCGTTTTCCGGATAAATATAGAGAATTTATTGTAATAAAATTGTTGGGAATGTACGTCAAGGTTGAAGACGTTCCCAATAATTAGGGCGTGCACCGTAAGGATAACCGCCAGTCATCGGGTGATTATTCTGGAGCAGTTTTTACCGGACAGATTGTTGATGAAAGAACTTGCCTTCATTTAAACTTGTCACCACCGGCGAATGAGCAGCCACAAAATAAATTTTGACTTTATATAATCCATAAGACGACTGGCAAACTTCAATTTTTCTACGCTTTAGCGATGCTTATTTTATGTTTTAATTGAATTTGTATTAACACTCATATTTTTCATAGGGAGTACCGTCCGGATATAAATTTTACAAGTTATGACCCCGCCCCTAGTTGGAATATGCATAGTTCTGGCGTATCGGACCACGGTGGTCCATCCGGGAGTTATCACCAACAAGAAAATATCCACCATGAAATGTCAAGACGATACGACTTGTAAGTAAAGTGATATAGCTATATGTAAAGTATTTATCTAGTTGGGTAACGTATCATTTTGTTCTTTTTGTGTAGCGAAAACGAGTTTCTTGATATTTCTAACCTCACACAGTTGCCTATTGACGATGTATTGACTCGTGAATTGGTAGATAGTAGAGTCAGGAAGATGATAATGATTATGATAATTGACAATAATGCAGATAAGTCTGGATATGACACACCCTTCCCTGATGAGGGTGATGATGAGGAGGAAGTGAATGTTGAACCTGAGCTGACGAGGGATCATGTTCCTCCACCTCCAGCTAGACGAAGAGTGCATGAGTCCCACGTGCCATTTCATGAGCGAAACATTTCCTACCTTAATAATTTGCCAAGTATGCCGAATGTGGATGCCCTCGCAAGGGATGATGAAGAAATTCGATCAGCAGTGTGGGATGAGTTTAGACTTGATGTCCTCGCAAAGGGCATGTATTTCCCCGAAAAAAGCTTGCCTAATTAGGGTTGTAAAAATCAACAATGTAAGAGAGTGCCTAAAGATGACAGTAAGGGAGTCAACTACGGAGGTATACAAGATTGTATACTGTAGAGACTTTATGGGTTGTCACTGGATGTTAAGTGCCAGCAAGAAGAAATCAGGTTTGTGGAAAGTGGGTAAATTTATTAGCACCAACAAATGTGAAATGGACACATTCAATGAGAATCATTTTAACCTCGATGTAGACTTGGTTTCTCTTGTCTTGATTTCATATTTGGAAGTGTCCATTAGGTTTAAGATTAAATAGTGTATTACAACCGTCCACCAGGAGTATGGTTGTACTATAACCAAAATAAAGGCATATCTCAGTCTCAAACGTGCCTTTGGACTTATTTACGGTGACTGAGATAAGTCTTTTTCGTCGATGCCCAGGTACATGGCCGCACTGCAATACTTTAACCCGGGGACAACTGTTGAATGGAGGTGTGAGCGGAGTCCGGACAGCCAGAATATATTTTCAACTACGTGTTCTGGTCATTTAAACCAACAATTGATGGTTTTATGCATTGTTGTCCTGTAATTTCCATAGAAGGTACTCATGTATATAAAAAGTATGATATTAAGCTTTTGATTGCAGTTGCAGCAGATGCCAACGGACAAATATTTTCACTTGCTTTTGCCATTTGCACCAACAAATGTGAAAAGACGTAGATGCTTTTTTTGAACCACTTGAAGCAGCACGTTGTCAAACAATATTCGGGTATTTGTCTTCGACATGGTGGCATGTTAAGTTCTGTACAACACTACCTGAATGGCAGGAGCCCTATGCATACCACTGTTATTGTGTGAGGCACCTGAAGGATAATTTCCAGAAGAAATATCGTTACAAGCCCTTGCATGACTTAATGTGGATGGCTGCAGCTGAGCACCAATAGTGCAAATTCATGAGGCACATGGAAGCGGTCTGGCAGCTAGATCTACGAGCCTATACTTAGCTGATAGGGTATGATCTTCACATGTGGACATTGCATGCTGATGGCGGCATAAGATGCGGAGGCCTAACTACAAATGTGTCAGAGTCATTCAACGGCTTGTTAAAGTTTGCCTGTGGATTGCCTGCCACTGACGTGGTCCGCATGACATTCAAACAAAGTGCGGAAAGGTTAGTTGAAAGGCATAGAGCTGTATCGTCATTGATGGACATGGGTGTTCAATTTATGCCAATACCCATGAGAAGATTTGAAAGGTACATGAGGCAAGCATATTGGCATTCATTTTTACAGTACGATCACGACTGCGGTATTTTTGAAGTTAAGATCGCTATCCGCGGACAACGTGGGAATAATCTACAGACGGTGAATGAAAGACAGAAGGTTGTGTTCATGTGGAAAATGGACCATCTACCATATGTCGTGCATACATGCGTTGAAGTGCTTTCAACAAGTTGGTTTAGAGACAACCAACTATATTGATATACAATGCAGTGTTGCTGCATATCTAGACACGTATAATGGGCAGTTTGTAGTCATTAGGTGTTGAGCATTATTGACCGCCGGAACCTTTTAAGATGGTATGTAACAAGGACTATTTGCACAAGCTACAAGTGCAAAAAAGAACGCATATACGGAACCAAATGGATGTTGGTGACACTGTTTATGCGCGTAAATGTGGCATATGCTCGCAAATAGGATACGACCGTCGTATATATCCTTCAGGTGGTGTGCGTGGCGGTGGCAATCTAGCTCCTGGTGCAAGTTCGTCGAATGTACCCAACTACCAAGGATATCCCTAGTATTTTATTTTCGTATTGTTTTTTGTAATACATGTATGTACTTGTGTATGTTACAATATCTATCAAATAAATTATGTTCGACAATCTTGTTACATCTTATTTTTTAACATGCCCTTTTGATATGCTTGTTCAAATATTAAACTTATTGGTTTTAGTAAAGAAGCCAAAGAATGTGGAATAAAAAAATTACCTATTAAAAAATAAATTTAATATGTAAAGTGTGGTACAATAATACATTTAATCAATTATTTTGTCGATCTCAAAAGGCTAGAATGGTTGAAGAAAAAGCTGTTTTGTCGTAGAAAAATGCAATATGTAAAGCGTGGTATAATACTATATTTTGTGAGTTGTCTTGTCGTTCTAAAAAAAACTGAAAACTACGTAAAAAGCTATTTTGTTTTAGAAAAATATAATATGTAAAGTGTGGTGTAATATTACGTTTTATCAGTTGTCTTGTCGTTATGAAAATAGTTGAAACGACTGCAATAAAGCTATTTCGTTTCAGAATAACTTTAATATGTAAATCGTGGTATACTACATTTTGTATGAAATCTTGCCTATAAATAACAGGCGCATTTTACTTATTTTTTGCACTTCACAATAACCAATAGCAAAAAATTCATAAAATCAAAGTTTCTCTTTAAGAAATACCATAACAACCCATTTATGTCCCAATGTGCTATTGTGAAAAAAAATATAGTTTGTACAATTGGTGGGAAGAAGGTGAACTCCGCTACTGAGCGTGTATGAACAAGTTTGATAGGCAACCTGACGAGTCTACATGTGAATTTGAGGTATGGATGGATGAGCTATGTAAGCAGGAATACTACAAAGAAAGAATTTATGAACTTCATATTATGTGTACGAGGCAACCGGTACACGAGCACCGATCCAACCAAGAAATTGAGGAGTTGAAAGCGAAACTCAATGAGGTAGAAAAAGAGAGAAAAAAAGCTGGAAGACCAGCTCAAGTGGTTGGAGCAAAGAGTACCAGTCGGTCGTGACTAAATAGTGGCTTGTAAATGTTGAGCGTAGTAGTATATCTTACGTTTCTCTTGTCAAGAGTTTTCATTAGTTCTACTGTTTGTTTTTGTTATGTGTATCTTTAGATTTGCCATGTTTGTGTTTGTGTTGTCATGTTCAAATAAAATTGTTGTTCAAATTCTGTTATAATAAAAATGTTGTTAAAATAGAATTGTTGCCAATATTTACATAATATATTACTTTCTTCTTATAATTGTTCAAATATTCAACTTATTGGTGTTACTAACGAACACCAATCTAAAAGTTAAAAAAAAATTATGTGCAAAGCGCGGTACAATATTACATTTGTAATATGCAAAAGCACAGTATAATACTACATTTTTTTGAGTTGTCTTGTCATTCTGAAAAAGTTGAAAACCTGGCGAAAAGTTATTTTCTTGCAAAAAATTTAATATGTAAAGCGCAGTATACTACTACGTTTTGTTGAATTATCTTGTCATTCATAAAAGCTGAAAATCATGTGACAAAGTTGTTTTCTTGTAGAAAAATTTAATATGTAAAGCGCGGTATAATACTAAATTTTGTTGAGTTGTCTTGTCGTTCTGAAAAAGCTGAAAACCATGTGAAAAACATGTTTCGTTTCAGAGAAATTTAATATGCAAAGTGTGGTACAATACATTTTACGTGTATGTAAAACGTGGTATAATACTACGTTATATGTGAAATCTTGCCTATAATAACGATCACATTCTAGTTATTTTATGCGCTTAACAACAAACTATAGAAGATATTTCCATAAAACCAAAGCTTCTCTTTAAGAATGTCTTGACAACCCTTTTATTGCCCAAGGTGCAACTACGGAATTAAAAGTATGATGTATGATTGTTGGGAAGAAGCTGGATGCCGCAACTGAGCATATATGAACAAGTTTTATAGGCAATCCGACGTACCTACATGCAATTTTAAGGTATGGATTGATGAACCATGTGAGCAGGAATACTACAAAGGCACGTTGTATCATCTTCATAATGTGTGTACCGGGTAGTGGGACAGAGAGCGCTAATCCAAGCAAGAAATTGAGGAGTTGAAGGCGAAACTCAATGAGGTGGGAGAAGAGAGAAAAAAGTTGGAAGACCAGCTCAAGTGGTTGGGGTAGAGAATACTAGGCGGTAATGACTAAATAATGGCATGTACATGTTGAGCATAGTAGTGTATCTTTATGTTTTCCTAGTCAAGTGTTTTCATCAGTTGTACTATTTGTTTTTTTGGTAGGTTTGTTATGTTTGTGTTTGTGTTGTACTGTTAAAATAAAGTTGTTGTTCAACCTTAGTTAAAATAAAATTATTGTTAAAATAGAATTGTTGCCTTTATTTACATAATGTAGTATTTACAAAAAGTACAAACAAAAGTAAACAAATGAGTCTCGTAGCCTGTGTGCTTCAGTGTTGCTGTTGGCCTGAGTTACATACCATGTCGCCCGGGTACACTATCGGAATCATCATCATCAAGTCACATCTTTAGGTGAGGATGCGCAACAACATCGACAGTACAACTGGCAGGATCGGTAGAAGGGGAGTCGTCGGGCCGTCAGAAACCTACAAAACAAGTACTAAACTTAGCATGTGAAGATGTATATTAGTATTGTACGTGTTAAGTCAAAAATATTTTCTCACTGTGGTCTCATCGTCGTCCTGAGTATATGCATCCGTGGTGTCCTCATCAGCGCATGCACTGGCCTCCGTGATGGGCTGGGACGAAGCCTTAATAAGAAAATTAAAAAATTAATTAATGGCAAATCATTAAGGAAAAGAAAACAAATTGAAATTTACAGTAATACAAACATACTTGCACATGTGGTAGATCATCATCAATCGCCCCGGATGAGGCATAACTCAACTTGCACCCGCCATCCACATCCCGGGTAGGCCGATCCTCAGCTGCGGTAGATAGGCCTAAAAAGAACTGGTCTACATCCCCATCAAATGTACCTGTGATCAACAATGTATCTGACAGGGTGACCTACAATGCTGGCAGAGATAGCTGAAGGCTGTACGGCGGCATGCTACTGGAAGGCTCATCTATTTGTGGGATATAACCCGGCTGATCATCTCCAAGATCTTCATTTCCAAAATCCTCATCATATGCCTCAACAGGTAGGTCGACAGGTGCCTCAATGCCCCCTTGCTGGGGACTACCTCATCACCGTCCCCCGCGATCCCATGTGGCACCCTCGCCTCGTGGGGCACCCCTCATCCCTACCCCTTCCTCGTGGGCAGTCCTACCCAGATGGTACTCTTCTTGCGTTGCAAACTCAACCTCGTGAACCAACCTCGCGCCATCTCTCGCTTAAAATAGGGTCCGACGAGCCAGCTCTTCCACCCGCCGGCCATACTGAACGAGTGCAACACTGTCGCCATGCTGTTGTATCTCCTATCCCAACTGGTAGAACAAGTGATGCCCAATAGCCTGCGAAACATTAAAATATTAATTAAATAACGCTATATCACAATAATAATCCACAAAAACATAACAGTGCCTCGTGCCTCCTGGCGTATGGTCTGTACTGCTCCCCAAGTACATGAATGGGGTTCTTGATCATCAATCGGGTGTGACGACGGTACCATGACGTATACAACTCAATAGTGGCCTCCTGGATATGTGAAGGTGGTGGCAGAATACGATACTCTTGCTGGTCCCAAATATGGACATGCTGCTCTAGTCATCCTATAAGTGCATCGTCCACCCTGGTACGGTCATCCCGCTGATAATGTGTAGGCACCCATGCAGGATCCCACGATATAGGATAGGGACAGTGAAACTGGAAAAGCACACGCTCTGTGGCATGATACTCAACCACATCGAATAAGATCATCAGGACGGAAGTGCTCCAAAGCAGTCGGTCAACTAATCAATAATCGGGCAACTGAGATAGCAACTCGTCGTTGTATGACGTCCAGATTTACTACCAAATAATAACATAAAAGTGAGTATCCGCAACACAACTCAATTTATACCAAGTAAGTATAGATACATATTTACCTGTCCGGTCACCAGCATATCCAACACATCCCTGAAAAGGGGGAGATATTGATGAGCATCAGTCCCACAGTAGTTCCCACACCGAGAACCTGCCTCGTAGCTATAGGGAGAAATGGAGGTGCTTCACCTGACTCTAGTGGTGGCATAGGTGTCTACAACGGCATGATTCGCTACCAGGCCCAAACCTAAGATAAAAGGTTGACATAAAAGTTAAGAGTAATTTCGACCATATATAATTCAGAGTAATGAACAGAGTATTTGAAAATATTGTCACTTGTAGAAGGGGTAGAAAACCAAATATGTCCACTTGGCAAAGCATGCTCGCCCGGCATATACTCCTGTTCAAGTATGCTAGAATAGCATCACCCCAGCTGTACAGAGGTAAAGCATATAGATGTTGCAAATGGTGCAGAAAGTGCATACTCACTAGACTTCCCAAAGTGTTCGGGAACAAGATACCCCCAAAAAGCAGGAGCAACACCAACCTTGTGTACCGCTCAATATGGATAGCCTCTGTCTCGTCGGTAATGTCTGGGTGCAATACTTGCATATGCTCTCTAATAGCTGACAAAGAAACGCGACTGCCCCCTCTAAGTATAGCCTCACCCTGTGGTCTGTAACCAGTATACAGCCCCATCAAATCCAAATACTAGGCACACATCATGGATCTGATGTACTGGGACGGCCAACCCATCTACGCGCAACCCATACAAAACCTGAACATCCTCAAGCGTGATGAGAGACCAATCAAGCTGCATCCCCCGAATCCGAAAAATCGTAAAGAAGCCCGTCACCTATAGGCGCTTGACTACGCGCAGATGGAAATGTATCCCCTTCAAGAAGTCCCACAAAGCACCAGGTCTCCTGGCGCGGAGAGGCTGATCAGATAGATGTCCCTCCCATACACATGAGGACCTATGGTTGCCTTGCAACACTAATAGCTTATCCTCGCTGGTCCATGGTGCACAAACGGCAAGTCCATGTCGTCTACTATAATTTAAACAATATTAATTGTGTGTTTGTGCTATATATAATTAAATTAATAATTATTTAATTGGACTGAGTAATTATCTATGGGTTCCAAACTCGATATTCGAGGCCCAGTAGCTCCAAGTTATCCTTAATTATTATGTGTGTCAATTTCAATATTTTAAGAATTTTGTTAGTTTAATAAATTAAATAATTATTTTATAATTAAACTGAGTAATTATCTATGGGTTCAAGACTCGATATTTGAGGTCCGGTAGCACAAAGTTATCATTAATTATTATGTGTGTCAATTTTAATATTTTTAGATTTTTTTGGTTTAATAAATTAAAGAATCATTTTTATAATTGGACTGAGTAATTATCTATGGATTCCAGGCTCGATAATGAGGCCCAAAAGCACCAAGTTATCCTTAATTATTAAGTGTGTCAATTTTAATATTTTTACAATTTTGTTAGTTTACTAAATTAAATAATTAATTATTGAATTGGATTGAATAATTATCTATGGATTCTAGGCTCGATATTTGAGGTCCAGTAGCACAAAGTTATCCTTAATTATTATATGTCTCAATTTCAATATCTTTATAATTTTGTTAGTTTAAAAAATTAAATAATTATTTTTATAATTGGATTGAGTAATTATATATGGGTTCCAATCTCGATATTTGAGGCCCGGTAGCACCAAGTTATCCTTAGTGATTATGTGTGTCAATTTCAATATTTTTACAAGTTTTAGTTTAATAAATTAAATAATTAGTTATTGAATTAGACTGAGTACTTATCTATGGATTCGAGACTCGATATTTGAGGCCCAGTAGCACCAAGTTATCCTTAATTATTATGTGTGTCAATTTCAATATTTTTACAATTTTGTTAGTTTATTAAATTAAATAATTAATTATTGAATTGGATTAAGTAATTATCTACGGGTTCCAGGCTCGATATTTGAGGTCTAGTAGCACCAAGTTATCCTTAATTGTTATGTGTGTCAATTTTAATATTTTTATAATTTTGTTAGTTTAAAAAATTAAATAATTATTTTTATAATTTGACAATTATCTATGGGTTCCAGGCTCGATATTTGAGGCCCGGTAGCACCAAGTTATCCTTAATTATTATGTGTGTCAATTTCAAAATTTTTTACAAATTTTAGTTTAATAAATTAAATAATTAGTTATTGATTTAGACTGAGTAATTATCTATGACTTTCATGCTCGATATTTGAGGTCCGGTAGCACAAGTTATCCTTAATATTATGTGAGTCAATTTCAATATTTTTAGATTTTTGTTAGTTTAATAAATTAAATAGTTAATTATTGAATTGGATTGTGTAATTATCTATGGGTTCCAGGCTCCATATTTGAGTTAATTTAACAACATATATTAATTTATAGTTTTGTAAGTTTATTTTTATAAATTAAATAATTAATTTTGTAAAGTGTAATTGGATAGAGTTTTTAATTAGTACATACATAAACTACAGAGACTCTACGCTACAAGGCTCTATAATTTACTACGCTAAAAGGCTCAATATTTTAATAAGCTAAAAGGCTATATATTTTACTATGCTTAAAAGACTCTATATTTTACTACGCTAAAAGGTCACTATTACATATAAAAACAACAAACATAACATAGGAACAACAAATTAAATAAATAATTCAATGCTCATAATTAACTATTTTTTGTCCCAACGCTAATAATTCAATCTGGGTAAAAATAACATAGAAATTTAAACACAAACATAACACAAATCAACATGAAAACACATCCAATAAAATAAATATGCATATGCTCTACGAGTTTCCACATAAAAAAAATCGAAATACCTCGATTTAAGTTTTATAAATAAATCCAAATTGAAATTTTCACCCCGAAATAAGGAATTCAAGATTTGTGATGTGTGCGAGACCTACACTCTTCGCTTTTTGTATAGGAATTTTTACATACCTATACCATATACCAAACGCCTCAATGTTTTGTTTATCTTCCACATCAATTTTTATTTTAACTCTCTCTCTCTCTCCAGTAGCTATCTGTTCTCCCAATGTTAACTTCCCCCAACCCCTCCCCATCTCCCAGCCCCCCTCTCCCCCTCTCCCCCTACCCCCTCCGGCGATCCCTCTCTCCGGCGTCCCCCTCCCCCTCCGGCGACCCTTTTCTGGCGACCCCCGAAGTAAGTTCTCTCTCTTCTTCTGTCTCTCTCCTCTATCTCCACTACCCAGCCCTCACCCCTACCCCCCACCCCTACCCCCTGCCATCCCTAACTCCGGCGACCCCCTTATCCGGAGACCCCCCTAGTAAGGTACCTTTCTCCTCTCTCTCTCTCCTCTCTACACATTCTCTTATCTACTCCTTCCTCTCTCACGCCATTGCCTCCTACCCCACCCCTTTTTAGTGACTTTCAGGCAACCCCCCCCCTTCCCCGAGTTAGGCAGCCCGCCTTGTTTTTTTTTTGGGTTTGTTGTGTGCGTGATTTTTAGGTACAAGCCGCGGCGGACAAGGAGAGCTTACAACATTTGGACGCAAAGAGCAAAGCAACACCGGACGAAGTGTGCAAGAGATAGAGGTAGTTGATCTCGGGCGAATCAAAGTATACTTCCAAGTTTTTCCATCGGGAGTTGGTACCTCCCGACCTCCATTTTTTACTCTGTACACCCTTTTACGTTTGCTATCTAAGCACCATGTGTGTGGTTTACTTTGTCGATTCCTAGCTTGCATCCTTTTGCGTACCCCGCTGTAGTACACGGGTGCATCACTGTTTTCCGTAATCGGTTGGGGATAGTGGCCGCGGTGGGAGATGGTAGAGTAAGGTCATGTCCTCGGGGGGCAGGGATGGGGGCAGGGACGAGCAGCGGGGCTGGGAGCGGTTCTGGGGATAGGGCCGGAGGCAAGGGTGGGAAGAGGGTAGCGGACGCTCATAGATTAAGGATCGGGTCATGGAACGTAGGCACTCTGATGGGTAAGTCCATTGAGTTGGCGAAGGTTGTTCAGAAGACGAGGGTTAGCATAGCCTGTGTCCAGGAGACCAGGTGGAAAGGGTCGAAGGCGAGGAATGCAGTCGGGTTTAAGTTGTGGTATTCTAGGGTCGTGAGAGGTAAGAATGGAGTGGGCATCTTGGTTGATAGGGATCTAAGGGAGTCCGTGGTCGAGGTAAGGCGAGTGAATGATAGGTTAATGTCTATTAAGATGGTTATTGGGGGGACTTTGATGGTCATATTGGGGCTGATGCTGGTGGATATGGCGAGGTGTATGGTGGATTCGGCTTTGGAGTTATGAACGGAGGAGGCACGTCACTGCTTGATTTCGCTAGGGCTTCCGAGCTTTTGATTGAGAATTCGACATTTCAGAATAGGGAGGAGCATTTGGTCACCTTCAAGAGTTCGACGGCGAGGACTCAGATTGATTACCTCCTCCTCAGAAGGAGCGATAGGGGTATGTGCAAGGACTGCAAGGTTATTCCGGGAGAGTCCCTTTCGACTCTTCATAGACTTCTAGTGATGGATGTCGGTCTCTGGATGAAGAGGAAGAGGAGGGGTGCTCGGGGATAATCGCGGATTAGATGGGGTGTTTTGAATAAGGAGAAAGCACAGGAGTTGGAGATGAGGTTAGCTGAGGGCGGAGCTTGGAGAAGTTATGGGGAAGTGGATGCTATGTGGTCAGAGACGGCGAATTTGGTTAGGGAGGTAGCACGGGATATGCTCGGGGTAGCAAAGGGCTATTCAGGCAGACATCAGGGTGAGTGGTGGTGGAACGATGTAGTCCAAGGAAAAGTGGAGGTGAAGAAGGCGGCATTTTCTAAGATGGCAGGGAGCACAGGCGAGGAAGAACGGAGAGCGAGCACGGAGATCTACAAGGCGGCGAGGAAAGAGGCAAAGATGGCGGTTACGGAAGCCGAAACGCGGTGTTTGGTCGCATGTACGAGGAATTAGGGGAGAAAGGCGGGGACATGAAGTTATTCCGATTAGCTAAAGAAAGGGAAAGGAAGGCACGTGATCTTGACCAAGTTAGGTGCATCAAGGGCGAGGATGGTAGAGTTCTAATGGGGGAGTCTCAAGTCAAGCAGAGGTGGCATGCATACTTTCGAGACTTACGTAATGATGTGGGGGATCGTAACATAGAGCTAGGGGAGTTGGGGCATTCAGAGCAACATAGAGACCTTGGGTACTGCAGGCGCATTAGGGAGGATGAGGTCATGCGGGCTTTACCATAGGATGAGTATGGGTCGAGCGACCGGGCCTGACGAGATCCCGGTAGAGTTCTGGAAATGCATGGGTAGGTCAGGAGTGGAGTGGCTCTCCAGGTTGTTCAGTGCAATCTTCAGGACCAAAAAGATGCCGGATGAGTGGAGGTGGAGTACAGTGGTGCTCTTGTACAAGAACAAAGGTGGCATCCAGTGCTGCAACAATTATAGGGGGTATCAAATTAATAAGTCATACCATGAAGGTCTGGGAGCGGGTGATCGAGGCGAGGGTGAGGGAGATGACATCTATATCTATGAACCCGTTCGGTTTCATGCCGGGTCGCTCCACTACAGAAGCTATCCACCTTGTCAGGAGGCCGGTGGAGCAGTTCAGGGATAAGAAGAAGGACCAACACATGGTGCTTATCGACTTGGAGAATGCGTATGACAAGGTCCCAAGGGAGGTGCTATGGAGGTGCTTGGAGGCAAAGAGCGTGCCAGAAGCCTACGTCAGAGTAATTAAGGACATGTACGATGGAGCTAAGACTAGGGTTAGGACAGCGGGTGGCGACTCAGACCATTTTCCAGTGGTTATGGGGCTCCACCAAGGATCAGCGCTTAGCCCTCTCTTGTTTGCCTTGGTGATGGATGCTCTTACCCGACATATTCAAGGGAATATGCCTTGGTGTATGCTATTTGCTGATGACATAGTCTTGATAGACGAGACGAGGGTCGGTGTTAATTAGAGGTTAGAGGTATGGAGACATGCTCTCGAGTCTAAGGGTTTCAAAATAAGCAGATCTAAGACAGAATATTTGGAGTGCAAGTTTAGCGCCGAGCCGAGCGAAGTATGCAGGGACATGATGATTGGATCTTAGGTCATCGCCAAGAGGGACAATGTCAGATATCTTGGGTAGGTGATTCAGGGGGACAGAGAGATTGACAGGGACGTTACTCATCGAATAGGAGCGGGGTGGTCAATGTGGAGGCTTGCATCAGGAGTCTTGTGTGACAAGAAAGTTCCACAGAAACTCAAGGGGAAATTTTATAGAGCTGTGGTTAGACCGGCCATGTTGTATGGGGCGGAGTGCTGGCCAGTGAAAAGCTCTCATGTTCAGAGGATGAAGGTTGCGGAGATGAGGATGCTCAGATGGATGTGCGGGCTCACCAGGTTAGATAAGATTAAGAATGAAGTTATTCGAAAGAAGGTGGGGGTGGCCCCGATGGATGAGAAGATGCGAGAAGCGAGGCTGAGGTGGTTCGGGCATGTACGGAGGAGAAGTCCTGATGCCCCAGTGAGGAGTTGTGAGCGGCTAGCGATGGTCGGCGCATGGCGAGGCAGAGGGAGGCCTAAGAAGTATTGGGGAAAGGTGATTAGGCATGGCATGGCTAGGATGCGGGTTTCTGAGGACATGGCCCTTGATAGGAAAGTATGGAGGTCTAGTATCAGGGCTGTAGGATAGGGGCCCTAGAGTTTTTCGTACTCCTCACCCGGGGTTGGGTGAGGCTTGGCAGGGCTATCCATAGATGATTTGTGTATTGGATTGTGTCTCCCTTATGGTAGTTATTTATGGTAGTTACTATCTGATATTATTGCATGCTATTTTATTTATGGTTCTTTTGTTTAGATAATTATTTACGATGTTCCTGCTGAAGCTACTAATGCTCTTTTGTTGTTGTTTTTGTTTTTGTTGTCCTTTTCCTTCACTGAGCCGAGGGTCGATTGGAAACAGCCTCTCTGCCCTTTCGGGAGGGGTAAGGCATGTCTACATATTACCCTTCCCATACCCCACTGTGTGGGACTATATTGGGTAGTTGTTTGTTGTTGTTGTTATACCATATACCAAACCTTATTACCTTCGTTGTTTAAGGATTGTGTTAATTACATTTAAGCATACCAAATTACCATTTATATACCATAATTCAAATTAAGGGTATAATTATTCCTTTATTTATTGTAGTCGTGATGTTAGGACCGTATTTTCACTTTTATTTCGTTTACCCGCCTCTCTCTCCTCTTACTTCCCCACACCCCCATGATTTACCTTTAGTTATTCCCCCCTCCCCTCCACAATTTACCTTTAGTTTTCCCCCCATTCTCGAACAATCTCTTCTCACCCATAATTACCATCAATTTCTTCTCCACTTAATTACCTTCAGTTGTATCCCCCATGATTTTAATTCACTTCTATCTCTGTCTTCAACTCCTAAATCATGAAAAAAAACCAACACTAATTGAAGGGTCTTGCCGTTGATGCTGTCACAATTGGAGAATAAATCAAAATGAGCAAGCCACTCGTGATGTCTGCCCAAGTAAATTAGTCTCCTACAACTGATTGGGATAGCAAGGTAGTTGTTGCGGCTGCAACTTCCAATCAAGTTTCCATCATTTGGTATCACTGCTTTTGCCATCAATAGGAAATAATTTTCTCGTGATAAAGGAGTAGTTGAGTTGTGCAATTGTAATGGAAATGATTTTATCGTGGAAGACAATTAAGTTGACAGTGTGGGTGCAATTGTAGTTTATTTGTAGTTTTTATGTAAAAATTTTGTAGATGAAGATCAAATTTTGTTGTCAATATTTTTTTGACACAATGTTGTAGTTTAATTGTAGTATAAATGTAGTAATTTGGTAGATACTCTTAAAAATAATACAACTTTATACAATACTTAAACTGATTTGTAGTTTATTTGTAGAAATTTTATCTACAAGATATCTACAAACTGAATACATTGAATTTTAATATCGTAATTCCCATTTCAATTGTAGCATAATTGGCATTTTTCGACATAATTGTAGAAGACATGTAGAAGTTTTAGTCTTCCCAATCTACAATTTATCTACATTTCTACAATTTATCTACAACTTATCTACAATTTCTGGAAATATGTCTTCTTCTTCTTCGACGAATTTCAATGTGAAATTCAATTAAAACCAAGTCTAATCTTCACCAAAACCCCTCAAATTTGAGATATAAACTCCTAAACATATTCCAAATTATTTATAACATCACCCAATTCAAACAAATAATAATTTTTGAAAACTCAAATTTGAATTCAAAGCATTCAGGCTTTTTAACGGATATCAATGGTGGAAAATATATGGAAGAACATAATTTTTCAACATTGAGATATCTTTCCGTTTCAAATTTTGTATTTACTGTTGACAGAATCACACGCAGATTTGGTGCCTTCATTTTAGCGTGTTTTTAATGGTAAAAACTATCTATTGTTGGATTGGTATATAATTTGTAGTAAAAGTATGGATAACACGGATATTACGTTAACTTTAATGATTAACTTTTTAACAACAACAATAATAATAACCCAGTATAATCTTATTTAGTAGAGTCTGTTGAGGGTAGTGTGTACACAGACCTTACCCTTACCCTTGGGTAGAGAGGATGTTTCCAAATAGACCCCCGACATTATTCCCTCCAAGAACTTCCCACCTTGCTCTTGGGAAGACTCGAACTCACAACCTATCGATTGAAAGTGAGGTTGCTTACCATAACACCAACCCCTCTTGTCTAATGACTAACTTTTCGTTAAAATAAAATATAACATTATATTATATTTTATGTAGTTATGTAACTTTTTTTAATAGTAGAAATGTATTTTGTGTCGTTTTTGACACTAGTTTCGGACTCGAAAAGTGGCTATTAGCCCATTTTCATACAAAATTCGGATCTAATTCAAAAGTCGACTCTCTGACCCAAAAGTAGACAGAGTCATCTTCTTCGTTAGCACTTCTTCTTCTCGATACAACGCACGAGAGAGCAAAGAGAACAAAGCCTTCTAAAGCAATCGAAAATGGTAATAATCAAATCCAATTCCCTCTCTTTAATTTAATTCCATAATTTATTTTATCAGTTTCTGATTTTTCATTTTTTCGCAAATATTATAGGTTTGCGTAGCGTGTTTAATACCGCTGTTCCTTGTCCCGATCGTTAATTTATTACCTGTTCTCTTCCATATTCTCATGGTAAGATCCTTAAATACTAAATTAACCCGTTAATTTTGATGCTTACAACGCTAATTTTTCGTTTTTTTTGTGTGGGGATTTTTTAGGCAAAGATTTATAGAATGTTTGGAAAGGAGTATCAGAGACCGGAAAGAGCAGCTCCTGCTTGTCCTTTTAAACCATCAGCTACTAAATCCAATAATTCTGTAAGTTGTTCAATTATAAAGGCGTGATCTTTTGTTTTTACGTGTTGACTTACTTGAAAAACTTGTAAGCTGCCAAAACCAATAATTCCGTAAGTCATTTGATTATAAAGGTGTGATCTCTTGTTTAGACGTGTTGACTTGCTTGAAAATTTTGTTCATATATGAGCTGGATGATCCTGTGTCATGGCCTAGGCCCAACGGCCAAGGTGTTGTCTGCTTTGGCCTAACCCCTATGCGTCAACATACATCTTTTGGGACTCGGGGTCTTGTCCCTAATTTGTCACGATCCAAACTAGGGGGGCAACGACTTCTTGCTTAGATTGTTTGATTGAAATTCATTGGTTCACATAAGCTAAGTTGCCTGGGCTAGGGTGCGGGTATCTGATACGGAGACGGATTCGAGTATCGAATTCGACAAAATTTAAATTTTAAGATTCGGGGATGCGGATGCGGGAATTGGGCTAACAACAACCATAACAACCCAGTAAAATTTCACTAGTGGGGACTGGGGAGGGTGTATGTACGCAGATCTTACCCCTACCCCGAAGGAGTAGAGGGGCGGTTTCCGAAAGACCCTCGGCTCAAGAAAACAACTACAACCCAGTATAATTCCACTTAGTGGGGTCTGGGGAGGGTAGTGTGTACGCAGACCTTACCCCTAACCTTGGGTAGAGAGACTGTTTCCAAATAGGCCCCCAGCATCATTCTCTCCAAGAACTTCCCACCTTGCTCTTGGGGAGACTCGAACTCACAACCTCTTGGTTGGAAGTGGAGGTTGCTTACCATCAGAGCAACCCCCGGCTCAAGAAAACAAAAAGACAAAAGGAGACAATATTAGTATCACCACATAAATCATAGGAAAATTTGTAACAACATGAAATTCAGGAGAAAGATGCAACGCAAAAATAGTTAGTACATAGGTTTTGTATTGAAAAGCAATAGTTAGACACAACATTGCCACCAGTTATTTTAGACCAAAACCCTATCAGACTAGTCTCATAAATGTACGAAGTAAGGCAAGAGTCAGTTATCTCCTAACCTACAACCATAATACTCGACCTCCTCATCTTACTATCAAGTGTCATGTCCTCGGAAATTTGAAGCCTCGCCATATCCTGCCTTATCACCACTTCCCCATACTTCTTAGGCCGCCCTCTACTTCTTCTCATGCCCTCCACAACTATCTGCTCACACCTCCTTATCGGAGCGTCTGGACTTCTCCTTTGAACATGTCCGAACTATCGGACCCTCGCTTCCTGCATCTTGTTATCAATGGAAGCCACGTGCACCTTTTTCCGAATATTATCATTCCTAATCTTATCCATCCTAGTGTGGCCGCACACGTCCACCTTAACATCCTCATTTATGCTACTTTCATCTTCTGGATATGTGAGTTCTTAACAGGCCAACACTCAGTCCCATACTAAGAAAATTGAAAATAAAAAATAGCTACTATGTTTAGTAGTTTTAAATTTTTATTTACCACGTAATTACTATCAAATTAATATACTTTGTTGCAAATACTATGTGAAGTAAAAAAAAATCTTCTAAATTACTCATTGATGTTAACAACTATTTTGTTCATCATGATAAAGTACCGTCATTTTCCAATTGCAATATAGAAATTACTTCAAAAGAACGGAACGACTACTGTTAAATCAATAATATTTGAATACTACATATAGTTTGGTGACAAACATGAGTGATCTTGGAATGTGCAAAATTATTATTATATTATTTTTTACATTTAAGAGTTCTTTAGGCATGAGAATCGAGTACATTATAGTATCTAGTTTATGACAGCTCTTCTCGTCTCTCAATTTAATACCCTCATCAACATTAATTATCTTGAAATATTCACAGATTTTTAAAAGAGATTTACAAATACACCAAACAAGGTTTGGTGGCAAGCATGAGTGGCCTTGGAATGTGCAAAACACTAGTGCATTTATTATTGTATTATTTTATTACATTTTCTTTACAGAAGGAACTGCAAATCACATTCCCCAACTTCTTTCAAGCTTCCTCAACTTCTTTCAAGCTTGTACGGATACTCAAAATTCTCCAATTTCTTTCAAGCTCTTAAAAAATCAGAACATAACCCTTGAATTCTTGGTTTCTCTGACACACAAAGGCCAAAGCAGCAAATATGAAACAAAAATACTATAAAATTGAAGGTATGCTATTTTCTATAACTTAAATCTGTTTTATTTTGATTTTGAGAAATTAAAATCTCAAATTTTCTCTCAAATCTGTCGGTGGACTCCGGTCAAAGTGTCTGAAGTTAGTTGACTGAATCCGGGACGTATCCCGTTCCCGCTCCTGTATCGAGTTGGGTACGGCACCAAAATAGGCGAGTCCGTGCAACTTAGCCCATGTGTGTATACTGAATTGACATACATATCTGAATAAGCGGAGTGGAAAGCTAATTGGAATTGATGATAGTTGATTTATATAATGAGTGTGTTTTGGGTGGTTGGATATATCTGTTGTTTGGGTAATTCGGGGAACAAGTTGTTTGAAACGTGGATATAGGATATGCAAAAACCATTTAGCTTTTTTTGATAAAAATTTGTTTTTGTTGAAATTAGTGACCTCCTTGTGCCTGTAATGCGCCTTTTATTAGGGGAAGCATCAGAATATATTGCATCATTTGAAAATTACAGATTGAGTGTGTTTGTTACAAAGGAAAATGTTTTTCATGGAAAATATTTTCTTGGAAAATGTTTCTTAGGTAGTATTTTAACTTATTTTTCATAGTGCGGTTGGTGAGTGAAAAATAATTTCCGGAAAATAATTTCTAATACTTGATTGGTGAGTAGAAAGTAATTTCTAGAAATGAGCATCCAACTGAAATGACCTTGGACCAGTTGGATATTGTCCAGCCCACAGTTAGCCTTACGGTTCATCATGGAAAATCCATAAACTAGTAAGTGCAAGGTTAGTTTGGTCATTTACCACCCCCTCAGCCTATCCATTTCACCTGTTGTCTGGCGAACTAGAAAATT
The DNA here is from genome assembly GCA_034376525.1 of Nicotiana benthamiana. Lineage (NCBI taxonomy): Eukaryota > Viridiplantae > Streptophyta > Magnoliopsida > Solanales > Solanaceae > Nicotiana > Nicotiana benthamiana. The sequence goes on from CM067337.1 coordinate 125,865,469, forward strand.
GATCAGAAGCTTGGAAAATTGTATCTCTGGAAAATGACTTCCCCAATCTTCTAAAGGAAGTTATTTGCCGGAAATTAGAGGAGAATGTGTTCTGTAGGGAAATATTTTCCCAAACGTTTTAGATGATAAAACACTGGAGAATTAGTATTTTTCCTTCATTCCAAACACACCCTATCTATCTCTGTTTGAATACCCCGATAGTATTCTTGATGATAACGTTGAGAACATAATATTTTTCTGAAGATGAATGTAAATTTGTAAAGTATGGTTTGAGGAATCAATCCGATGAATCTTTGAGGAGATTCTGATGCGCATGATGCTAGAACTCTGGTGATTTAGGTGATTATGGTCTATTCTTGTCCTCTTCCAGATATTTATGATGGCTACTGGCTAGTACCATGAAACCAGCGAACAAAGTGAAATGAAAGGTTTAACCCACAATGAACAAAGCAGCAAAAGAACTTACGTCAACCTTAGACTTTGTTCTCAGTTGGAATTCTCGAGTATAGTTTTTTGCTTCATTTCTCTAAGCTTATGATAGACAAACGCAAAGAAATGCACTTGGCACTTGAAAGAGAAATTTAGGTTGTTTCTCATCCAATCATTTATATCTCGTATGCTGAAACAACAACAACAACAATTACCCAGTATAGTCCCACAAAGTGGGGTTTGAGGAGGGTAATATGTAGACGGGCCTTACCCCTACCCGAAAGGGCAGAGAGACTGTTTCCAATCGACTCTCGGCTCAGTGAAGGAACGGAAAAAACAAAAACAAAAACAAAAGAGCATTAGTATCTCCAGCAGAAACAACGTAAATAATTATCTAAACATAAGAACCACAAATAAATTAGCATGCAATAATATCAGACAGTAACTAACATAAATAACTACCATAAGGGAGATACAATCCAATACACAAATCATCTATGGAAAGCCCTGCCAAGCCTCACCCAACCCCGGGTGAGGAGTACGAAAAACTCTAAGAGCCCCTTTCCTGCAACCTGATACTAGACCTCCAGACTTTCCTATCAAGGGCCATGTCCTCGGAAAAGCCATGTCATGCCTAATCACCTCTCCCCAATACCTTTTAGTCCTCCCTCTGCCTCGCCGTACACCGACCATCGCCAGCCGCTCACAACTCCTTACCGGGGCATCAGGATTTCTCCTCCGTACATGCCCGAACCACCTGGGCCTCGCTTCTCGCATCTTCTCATCCACCGGGGCCGCCCCCACATTCTCTCGAATAACTTCATTCTTAATCTTATCTAACCTGGTGAGCCCGCACATCCACCTGAGCATCCTCATCTCCGCAACCTTCATTCTCTGAACATGAGTATATATATATATATATTTATATATATATATGTATGTATGTATATATATATATATATGGTCTAACCACAGCTCTATAAAATTTCCCCTTGAGTTTCTGTGGAACTTTCTTGTCACACAGGACTCCTGATGCAAGCCTCCACTTCGACCACCCCGCTCCTATACGATGAGTGATGTCCCCGTCAATCTCTCCGTCCCCCTGAATCACCGACCCAAGATATCTGACACTGTCCCTCTTGGCGATGACCTGAGATCCAATCATCACGTCCCTGCCTACTTCGCTCGGCTCGGCGCTAAACATGCACTCCAGGTATTCTGTCTTGGATCTGCTTAGTTTGAAACCCTTAGACTCGAGAGTCTGTCTTCATACCTCTAACCTCTCAATAACACCGACCCTCGTCTCGTCTATCAAGACTATGTCATCAGCAAATAGCATACACCAAGGCACACCCCCTTGAATATGTCGGGTTAGAGCATCCATCACCAAGGCGAACAAGAGAGGGCTAAGCGTCGATCCTTGATGGAGCCCCATAACCACTGGAAAATGGTTTGAGTCGCCACGCATCGTCCTAACCCTAGTCTTAGCTCCATCGTACATGTCCTTGATTACTCTGATGTAGGCTTCCGGCACGCTCTTCGCCTCCAAGCACCTCCATAGCACCTCCCTTGGGATCTTGTCATACGCCTTCTCCAAGTCGATAAGCACCATGTGTGGGTCCTTCTTCTTATCCCTGAACTACTCCACCAACCTCCTGACAAGGTGGATCGCTTTTGTAGTGGAGGGACCCGGCATGAACCGAACTGGTTCACAGATATAGAAGTCATCTCCCTCACCCTCGCCTCGATCACCCGCTCCCATACCTTCATGGTGTGACTTATTAATTTGATACCCCTATAGTTGTTGCAGCACTGGATGTCCCCTTTGTTCTTGTACAAGGGCACCACTGTACTCCACCTCCACTCCTCCGGCATCCTTTTGGTCCTGAAGATCGCATTGAACAATCTGGAGAGCCACTCCACTCCTGACCTACCCATGCATTTCCAGAATTTCACCGGGATCTTGTCAGGCCCGGTCGCTCGACCCCTACTCATCCTACGCAAAACCCCCATGACCTCATCCGCCCTAATGCGCCTGCAGTATCCAAGGTCTCTATGTCGCTCTGAATGTCCCAACTCCCCTAGCTCTGTGTTACGATCACACTCCTCGTTAAGTAAGTCTCGAAAGTACGCCTGCCACCTCTGCTTGACTTCCCATCAGAACTCTCCCATCCTCGCCCTTGATGCACCTAACTTGGTCAAGATCACGCGCCTTCCTTTCCCTTGCTTTAGCTAATCGGAATAACTTCCTGTCCCCGCCTTTCTCCCCTAATTCCTCGTACATGCGACCAAACGCCTCGTTTTTAGCTTCTGTAACCACCTGCTTTGCTTCTTTCCTTGCCACCTTGTAGATCTCCATGTTCGCTCTCCATTCTTCCTCGCTTGTGCTCCCTGCCAACTTAGCAAACGCCGCCCTTCTTCACCTCCACTTTTTCTTCGACTACATCGTTCCACCACCAGTCACCTTGATGTCTGCCTGAATAGCCCTTGGCTACCCCGAGCACATCCCGTGCTACCTCCCTAACCAAGTTCGCCGTCTCTGACCACATAGCGTCCGCTTCCCCAGAACTTCTCCAGGCTCCGCCTTCAACTAACCTTCTCTCCAACTCCTGTGCTTTCTCCTTAGTCAAAACACCCCATCTAATCCGTGGTTGTCCCCGAGCACCTCTCCTCTTCCTCTTCACCCAGAGACCGACATCCATCACTAGGAGTCTATAAAGAGTCGAAAGGGACTCTCCCGGAATAACATTGCAGTCCTTGCACATACCCCTATGCTGAAAAGTTTCTATAAAAAGTTTCCTGTCTGCATGAGGTCATAATGGAAGGGAACACTCTTCTCCAATGCTTTTGTAAAGTACTAAAGTACTTTCAATTTTGGTTGATGAGGTTTAAGTGTTCGGATTTTCCGATTTATGAAACTAAGTTTTACATATGACTCTCAACACATCTGAAATATTTCTACTAGGAGTGGGCATAGAATTTCTTTGTTAACAGAACACTTGCAAAAGTCCTGTATTTTGTTACGTTGTCTTAAGACTGTTGGGACCCACAAAATACTTGCAGAAATATGTACGGGAAAAATAACCATACTAAAATGGAGAAATAAGGATACCAAGATCTAACGAAAAACCTAGGCCCGAGAGAGTCAAAATAGTATTACTATTGTGAGATTATACTCTTCACTCGAGTCACAAAGTCCTCGAGATGCAAAAGTAATTCCACTTTTGAAGTATCCTCACAATAAAACCACTCAATACTCTATTTATTTTTCCTCACAGATTTATTTTCTTAAAATGGGATGATACAAATGAGAGAGAAGTGCCCCTATTTATAGGAGTAGAATACCCGTGATGATGTCATTGGTGACATCGATGGAAAATGTAAATTCTTAGTTTGCATTTTGAATTCATTTAATGGTCTGCTGGCCAAATTCAAACTTACTGAAGATTTTATTGTTGACTTTCTTGCCAAAAAGAAGAGATTCTTCCTTTATCAATGGGCTTAGTTGGGTTGGAACTCACAAATCTCCCCTCCAGACCCATGCACTTATATGAGGTATCTTTGATTTCTTAGATAGTGAGGCAAGTTTATTTATTATACTTGAAGTTTTCTCTGGGGATAACCTTGGCCAACATATTCCCATTAATTTTGCTCGTGTGGATCTTTTTGGAATTCGTTCTCTACTAGATCATTAATTCAATAATATCCGACTTTGATGTGTTTCCTTCTTGGACGGTGCATGGAGTTTTTACTCAAGTCTATTGCACTTTGATTATCACAATAGACAATATACTCCTTTTGCTGCAATCCAAGTTCTTGAAGAAACCAATCGAGTCTGGAGGGAAGATTTGTGGGGTCAAGCCTCTAGACTCGAGTAAAAGATCCCCCTCCAGGCTCAAGTTCTTTTGGAAGAAGGTCAAAGTCAACCATAAAATCTGCATCAAGTTTGGATTTGGCCAGCCGACCTTAAAATGAATTTACTGTTAGAAGTGTAAATATAGTAGAACTCTAACTGTAGTAGAACTCTACTCCAAACTGTATTAGGAGTAGGTTAGGTTATATGTATTATATATATGGCTTATTGTATCATGTTTAATATCAAGATATATATTCTTCTCCCGTGCTTTCTCACATGGTATCAGAGCTTTGGTGAGAATAATATAGCTGTGCGTCATTCCAGCTATTTCCGGGAAGAAGACCTCGTCGCCGTGCAATTTTCCGACGATTTAACAGGCTGTCCGTAACTAAACTACCTTTTCTGTTGGTGTTGTGCAAAATCCGAGACCACCACGAGGTTCGGGAGAGAATTCCGACCAACCCCAGAAAAAATCACCGGAAACACATGTGTCACGCGCCCCCACGCGCGGCAGCACCCTCGCCGCGTGAAGCCCACGCGCCGGCGCGTGAGGGCAGTTCCGGCTGCTTTTTCAGTTTGTTTCTTCAGGACAGATTGGTCGGCTATCAATTCCGACCCTACCCATACTTTTTCCGTTCGATTCCGACAACTTTCAGTTTTTTCCGGCGACTTTATTGACTTTTCCGGCAGCTACAGTACTTTCCGGCCAGAATTTCTTCAGGACAGTTTGCTCCACCTTGAATTCCGAGCCTATCCATATTTTTACTTTTCAATTCCGACAACTTTGAATTTTTCCGGCAGCTACAGTGCTTTTCCGGCAGCTACAGTGGTCCTGTTTTCCGGCAGCGCCAGTTTTCAGTCCTCTGTTTCAGTTTCAGCGAGTTTTCAGTTGATAATCCAACGATGTCTTTGGGACTAGATGCTTTCGGGCCTAGAAACCAGGGTTCTGGCAGTTCCGGTATTATGATTACCTCAGAACCTTTAATGGGAGGTTCAAACTACCTAGCTTGGGCTTCGTCTGTCGAGTTGTGGTGTAAAGGCCAAGGTGTTCAGGATCATCTAACCAAGGAGTCTAGTGACGGTGATGAAAAAGCCAAAGCACATTGGGAGAAGATTGATGCTCAATTATGCAGTATTTTGTGGCGATCTATTGATTCCAAGTTGATGCCCTTGTTTCGTCCATTCCAAACATGTTATTTGGTTTGGGAAAAGGCTCGTACTTTATACACTAATGACATATCTCGTTTCTATGATGTGATATCGCGATGACAAATTTAAAGAAACAGGAATTGGATATGTCTACTTACTTGGGTCAAGTGCAGGCAGTTATGGAGGAATTTGAGACGTTGATGCCAGTTTCTGCTAGCGTTGCAAAGCAGCAAGAGCAACGACAAAAGCTGTTTCTAGTTCTTACTCTTGCTGGGCTTCCTAATGATCTTGACTCAGTACACGATCAGATTTTGGCTAGTCCGACTGTCCCCACAGTTGATGAATTATTTTCTCGCTTACTTCGCCTTGCTGCAGCACCAAGTCACCCATTGAGCTCATCACAGACACTTGATTCATCTATCCTCGTCTCCCAATCCGTGGACAATCGGGCTTCTCATACTATGGAGTATAGACGAGGAGGAGGTCGTTTTGGAAGATCTAGACCCAAGTGTTCTTATTGTTATAAACTTGGTCACACTCGTGATGTGTGCCATTCTTTACATGGTCGACCAACAAAAAATGCTTATGTTGCTCAGACCGAGCCTACAGGTAATCAGGGATTTTCTGTATCTGAAAGGGAGTATAATGAGTTCCTTACATATCGAGCAAGTAAGCAGACGTCTCCACAAGTAGCCACTGTTGCTCAGCCTGATACTTCTGTTGCTGGTAATTCTTTTGCTTGTGTTTCCCAGTCTAGTCCTCTTGAACAATGGGTTGTGGACTCAGCTGCTTCTGATCATATCTCTGGTAATAAATCCCTTTGGTCAAATATTGCGTATTCACAGTTTCTTCCCAACGTTACTTTAGCTAATGGGTCTCAAACTAAAGCAAAAGGAGTTGGACAAGCAAATCCTCTACCCTCTGTCACTCTAGATTCCGTTCTTTATGTCCCTGGCTGTCCTTTTAATCTTGCATCTGTGAGTCGTTTGACTCGTGCCCTCCATTGCGGAATATATTTTATTGATGACTCTTTTATTATGCAGGACCGCAGTATGGGACAGACGATTGGAACAGGACTTGAATCAGACGGACTCTACTACCTTAACTCACTAACATCCTCTAAGGCATGTTTAGCTGCAGATCCTCCAGACCTACTTCACAGTACATCCTAGCTTGTCCAAACTTCAGAAGATGGTGCCTCGGTTGTCCAGTTTATCCACATTAGAGTGTGAGTCATGTCAGCTCGGAAAACATACCCGCGCCTCCTTTCCTCGTAGTATTGAGAGTCGTGCAGAGTCTGTTTTTTCTTTAGTTCATTCGGATATATGGGGTCCTAGTAGAGTATGTTCAACCTTGGGATTTCGTTATTTTGTTAGTTTCATTGATGATCATGCAAGATGTACTTGGATTTTCTTAATGAAAGATCGTTCTGAGTTGTTTTCTATATTCCAAAATTTTTGTGCTGAAATTAAAAATCAATTTGGTGTTTCTATTCGCACCCTTCGCAGTGATAATGCCTTAGAATATTTGTCCTTTCAATTTCAGCAGTTTATGTCTTCTCATGGAATTATTCATCAGACCTCTTGTCCTTATACCCCTGAGCAAAATGGGGTTGCAGAAAGAAAGAATAGGCACATTATTGAGACTGCTCGCACACTTCTCATTGCATCTCATGTTCCGCTGCGTTTTTGGGGCGATGCAGTTCTCACATCTTGTTATTTGGTTAATCGGATGCCTTCATCTCCCATCCAGAATCAGATTCCGCATGAGGTATTGTTTCCCCAGTCACCCTTATACTCTGTCCCCCCTCGTGTGTTTGGGAGCACTTGTTTCGTTCATAACTTAGCTCCTGGGAAAGATAAGTTAGCTCCTCGTGCTCTCAAGTGTGTCTTCCTTGGTTATTCTCGTGCTCAGAAGGGCTATCGTTGTTATTCACCTGATCTTCGTAGGTACCTTATGTCTGCCGATGTCACATTTTTTGAGTCTAAGCCTTTCTTTACCTCTTCTGACCATTCTGACCATCTGGCTATATCTGAAGTTTTACCTATACCGGCCTTTAGGGAGTCTACTATATCTCCTCCTTCACCTTCCGCTACAGAAGTCTTACCCATTCCAAACGTTGGACCATCTACTGTGGCTCCTCCTAGACTCCATGCACAAGACACTCCACTCTTGACATATCATCGTCGTCCTCACCCAGCATCCGGCCCGGCTGATTCACTTCCTGCATCTGACCCTGCTCCTACTGCGGACTTGTCTCTTCCGATTGCACTTCGGAAAGGTATACGGAACACTCTTAATCCTAATCCCCATTATATCGGTTTAAGTTATCATCGTTTGTCATCACCATATTATGCTTTTCTATTTTCTTTGTCCTCTGTTGCCATCCCTAAGTCTACAGGTGAAGCATTGTCTCATCCAGGGTGGCGACAGGCTATGACTGACGAGATGTCTGCTTTACATACGAGTGGTACTTGGGAGCTCGTCCCTCTTCCTTCAGGTAAATCTACTGTTGGTTGTCGTTGGGTGTATGCAGTCAAGGTTGGTCCAGATGGTAAGGTTGATCGTCTTAAGGCTCGTCTTGTGGCCAAGGGGTATACTCAGATATTTGGGCTTGATTACAGTGATACCTTCTCTCCCGTGGCTAAGATAGCATCAATCCGCCCTTTTCTCTCTATGGCTGCTGTTCGCCATTGGCCCCTGTATCAGCTGGACATTAAAAATGCATTTTTACACGGTGACCTTGAGGATGAAGTTTATATGGAGCAACCACCTGGGTTTGTTGCTCAGGGGGAGTCTCTTGGCCTTGTATGTCGCTTGCGCCGGTCACTTTATGGTCTAAAGCAGTCTCCTCGAGCCTGGTTTGGTAAGTTTAGCACTGTTATCCAGGACTTTGGCATGACTCGGAGTGAAGCTGATCACTCTGTATTCTATCGGCATTCTGATTCACGTCTCTGTATTTATCTAGTGGTCTATGTTGACGACATCGTTATTACCGGCAATGACCAGGATGGTATTACTAAATTGAAGCAACGTCTCTTTCAACACTTTCAGACTAAGGATCTGGGCACACTAAAGTATTTTCTGGGTATTGAGGTTGCACAGTCTAGCTCAGGTATTGTGATCTCACAACGGAAGTATGCCTTAGATATTCTTGAGGAGACAGGAATGACAGGTTGTAAACTTGTTGACACTCCAATGGATCCGAATTCTAAACTTCTTCCAGGACAGGGGGAGCCTCTTAACGATCCTGAAAGATATAGGCGGTTAGTTGGTAAACTAAATTATCTTACAGTGACAAGACCTGACATTTCCTTTCCTGTGAGTGTTGTGAGCCAGTTTATGGGTTCGCCATGTGATAGTCATTGGGATGCAGTTGTTCGCATACTTCGGTATATAAGATCAACTCCAGGTAAAGGTTTATTGTTTGAGGATCGAGGCCATGAGCATATTGTTGGATACTCCGATGCTGATTGGGCAGGATCGCCTTTTGACAGACGTTCTACTTCTGGATATTGTGTCTTAGTAGAAGGAAATTTGGTATCTTGGAAAAGCAAGAAACAGAATGTGGTTGCTCGGTCTAGTGCAGAAGCAGAATATCGAGCAATGGCTATGGCGACATGTGAGCTAGTTTGGGTCAAACAGTTGCTCAAAGAGCTGAAATTTGGTGATGTTAGTCAGATGGGACTTGTGTGTGATAATCAAGCTGCTCTTCATATTGCGTCAAATCCAGTGTTCCATGAGAGAACTAAGCACATTGAGATTGACTGTCACTTTATCAGAGAAAAGATACTCTCGGGAGATATTGCTACAAAGTTTGTAAAGTCAAATGATCAGCTTGCAGACATTTTCACCAAGTCCCTCACTGGTCCTCGTATTAACTACATATGTAACAAGCTCGGTACATATGATTTATATGCACCAGCTTGAGGGGGAGTGTTAGAAGTGTAAATATAGTAGAACTCTAACTGTAGTAGAACTCTAGTCCAAACTGTATTAGGAGTAGGTTAGGTTATATGTATTATATATAGGGCTCATTGTATCATGTTTAATATCAAGATATATATTCTTCTCCCGTGCTTTCTCACATTTACATTGCAAAGTTTGAGTTTTGTATTTTGTTGTTGATGTCGTTGATGACATTAGCATGAGCTTTCTACCCTATAAGTAAGGGCATTTCTCTCTCATTTGTACCATCCAATTCACAAGCTGAGATGTGATGTTTTATGAGAAGGAAACTTGGAAAAGATGAATATGCGCTTGGTTAATTGGAAAAATGTGATAGAAGGCAAGAAAGGAGTTGGTTTATGGGCGAAGAATCTAAAACTGTAAGAGCCTACTATGTAAGTGGTTGTGGAGATCTATGTTGCGCGGACTCTTCAAAATATTGCCGCACCCGTGTCGGATTCTTCAAAAATACACTACTTTTGAAGTATCCGGCACACACCCTGCGACATTTTCGGAGAGTCCGAGCAGCATAGGTGGAGATTGAATGATAGCAAAAAGGAACTCTGAAAAGATGTGATCATCGCAAAGTATGGGAAAGAGAATTACTAGTTTCCTAAGCCTGTTTTGGTATCTGACAGAGTTGCTGTAGGGAAGCAGATATGCAGTCTTTCGGGTGATTTCCAACAGCTAATTAGACTAAAAGTGGGTGATTGGAAACATTTAGATTTTGGTTTGTTCCGTTGTTGAATAAAGTTTAGCATTCGAGTGAAGAAAGCTAAGTAGCACGGACTCGCCTATTTTGGTGCCGTACCCATCTAGATCCGGGACGGGAGCGGGATACGTCCCGGATTCAATCAACTGATTTCGGACACTTTGACCGGAGTCCATCGACAGATTTGGGAGAAAAATTGAGATTTTGATTTTTCAAATTCAAAAATAAATTTTTTTATAAAAAATAGCATACCTTCATTTTTGTAGTATTTTGTCTTATATCTGCTTCTTTGTGTGTCAGAGAAACCAAGAATTCAAGGGTGTTATGATTTGTAAAAGTTTGGAAGAAATTGAAAAATTTTGAGCATCTGTACAAACTTGAAAGAAGTTGGGGAAGATGATTTGCAGTTCCTTTAGGCGTAAAGAAAATGTAATAAAATAATATAATAATAAATGCGCTAGTGTTGCACATTTCAAGGTCACTCATGCTTGCCACCAAACCTTGTTTAGTGCATTTGATAAATCTCTTTTAAAAATCTGTGGATATTGCAAGACAATTAATATTGACAAGGGTATTAAGTTGAGAGAGGAGAACAACAACTACCCAGTATAGTCCCACAAAATGGGGTCTGGGGAGAGTAATATGTAGACAGGCCTTACCCCTACCCGAAAGGGTAGAGAGGCTGTTTCCAATCGACCCTCGGCTCAGGGAAGGAAAGAAAAAACAAAAACAAAACAAAAGCAAAAGAGACTCCAGTAGAAATAGCGTACATAATTATCTAAACATAAGAACCATAAATAAAATGGCATGCAATAATATCAAACAGTAACTACCATAAATAACTACTATAAGGGAGACACAATCCAATACACAAATCATCTATGGATAGCCCTGCCAAGCCTCACCCAACCCCGAGAGAGGAGTACGAAAAATTCTAGGAGCCCCTATTCTACAATCCTGATACTAGACCTCCAGACTTTCCTATCAAGGGCCATGTCCTCGGAAACCCGCATTCTAGCCATGTCATGCCTAATCACCTCTCCCCAATACCTCTTAGGCCTCCCTCTGCCTCGCCTTACGCCGACCACCGCCAGCCGCTCACAACTCCTCACCGGTGCATCAGGATTTCTCCTCCGCACATGCCCGAACCACCTGAGCCTCGCTTCTCGCATCTTCTCATCCACCACCCCGACCTTCTCTTGAATAACTTCATTCTTAATTTTATCTAACCTGGTGAGCCCGCACATCCACTTGAGCATCTTCAACTCCGCAACCTTCATTCTCTGAACATGAGAGTTCTTCACCGCCCAACACTCCGCCCCATACAACATGGCAGGTCTAACCACAGCTCTATAAAATTTCCCCTTGAGTTTCTGTGGAACTTTCTTGTCACACAGGACTCCGGAAGCAAGCCTCCACTTCAACCACCCCGCTTCTATACGATGAGTGACGTCCCCGTCAATCTCTCCGTCCCCCTGAATTACCGACCCAAGATATCTGAAACTGTCCCTCTTGGCGATGACCTGAGATCCAATCTTCACGTCCCTGCCTACTTCGCTCGGCTCAGCGCTAAACTTGCATTTCAGGTATTCTGTCTTAGATTTGCTTATTTTGAAACACTTAGACTCGAGAGACTGTCTCCATACCTCTAGCCTCTCATTAACACCGACCCTCGTCTCGTCTATCAAGATTATGTCATTTGCAAATAGCATACACCAAGGCATATCCCCTTGAATATGTCGGGTTAGAGCATCCATCACCAAGGCAATAAAGAGAGGGCCAAGCGCCGATCCTTGATGGACCCCATAACCACCCTAAAATGGTCTGAGTCGCCACCCACTGTCCTAAGCCTAGTCTTAGCTCCATCGTACATGTCCTTGATTACTCTGATGTAAGCTTCCGGCATGCTCTTCGTCTCCCGGCACCTCCATAGCACCTCCCTTTGGACCTTGTCATACGCCTTCTCCAAGTCGATAAAACACCATGTGCAGGTCCTTCTTCTTATCCCTGAACTGTTCCACCAGTCTCCTGACAAGGTGGATAGCTTTTGTGGTGGAGCGACCCGGCATGAAACCGAACTGGTTCACAGATATAGATGTCATCTCCCTCACTCTCGCCTCGATCACCCGCTCCCAGACCTTCATGGTGTGACTTATCAATTTGATACCCCTATAGTTGTTACAGCACTGGATATCTCCTTTGTTCTTGTATCAGGGCACCACTGTACTCCACCTCCACTCCTCCAGCATCCTTTTGGTCCTGAAGATCGCATTGAACAACCTGGAGAGCCACTGACCTACCCATGCATTTCCAGAACACCACCGGGATCTCGTCAGACCCTGTCGCTCGACCCCTACTCATCTTACGCAAAGCCCCCACAACCTCTTCCACCCTAATGCGCCTGCAGTACCCAAGGTCTTTATGTTGCTCTGAATGCCCCAGCTCCCCTAGCTCTATGTTACGATCCCCCTCCTTGTTAAGTAAGTCTCGATAGTACGCCTGCCACCTCTGCTTGACTTGAGACTCCCCTATCAGAACTCTACCATCCTCGTCCTTGATGCACCTAACTTGGTCAATATCCCGCGCCTTCCTCTCCCTTGTTTTAGCTAACTGGAATAACTTCTTGTCCCCGCCTCTCCCCTAATTCCTCGTACATGCGACCAAACGCTGCTATTTTAGCTTCTGTAACTGCCAGCTTTGCCTCTTTCCTTGCCACCTTGTAGATCTCCCTGTTCGCTCTCCTTTCTTCCTTGCTTGTGCTCCCTGCCAACTTAGCAAATGCCGCCTTCTTCACCTCCACTTTTCCTTGCACTACATCGTTCCACCAACAGTCACCCTGATGTCTGCCTGAATAGCCGTTGGCTACCCCGAGCACATCCCGTGCTACCTCCCTAACCAAGTTCGCCGTCTCTGACCACATTGCGTTCGCTTCCCCAGAACTTCTCCAAGCTCCGCCCTCAACTAACCTCTTTTCCAACTCTTGGGCTTTCTCCTTTAGTCAAAGCACTCCATCTAATCCGCGGTTGTCCCCGAGCATCCCTCCCCTTCCTCTTCATCCATAGACCGACATCCATCACTAGGAGTCTATGAAGAGTCGAAAGGGACTCTCCCGGAATAACATTGCAGTCCTTGCACCAACCCCTATCGCTCGTTCTGAGAAGGAGGTAATCAATCTGAGTCCTCGCCACCGAACTTTTGAAGGTGACCAAATGCTCCTCCCTCTTCTGAAATGTCGAGTTCGCAATCAGAAGCTCGAAAGCCCTGGCGAAATCAAGCAATGACGTGCCTCCGTTCCTAACCCCAAAGCCAAAGCCACCCTGCACCTCACCATAACCACCAACGTCAGCCCCAATATGACCATTAAAGTCCCCTCCAATAACTAACTTCTCAAATTGGGGAATACTACTCACCAGATCATCCAAGCCCTCCCAAAAGCGCCTCTTAACCTCCTCGTCTAAGCCCGCTTGCGGCGCGTAAGCGCTGATAACGTTGAGGACGCAACCCCCAATAACCAACTTAATAGACATTAACCTATCATTCACTCGCCTAACCTCAACCACGGACTCCCTTAGATCCATATCCACCAAGATGCCCACTCCATTCTTACCTCTCACGACCCCAAAATGCCACAGCTTAAACCCGTCTGCATTTCTCGCCTTCGACCCTTTCCACCTAGTCTCTTGGACACAGGCTATGTTGACTCTCCTCTTCCGAAGAACCTTCGCCAACTCAATGGACTTACTCGTCAGAGTGCCTACGTTCCACGACCCGATCCTTAATCTATGAGCGTCCGCTACCCTCTTTCCACCCTTGCCTCCCGCCCTACCCGCAAAGCCGCTCCCAGTCCCCTGCTCACCCCTGCCCCCACCCCCGCCCCGCCCCCCGAGGACATGACCTTACTCTACCATCCCCCGCCGAGGCCACTATCCCTCCAACCTATTACGGAGAACAATGACGCACACACGTACTACAACGGAATACGCAAAAGGATGCAAGCTAGGAATCGACAGAGTAAACCACACACAGGGTGCTTAGCTAGAAAACGTAAAAGGGTGTACAGAGTAAAAAGGAGGTCGGGAGGTACCAACTCCCGATGAAAAAACCTGGAAGTATGCTTTGACTCGCCCGATGTCAACTACCGCTAGCTCTTGCACGTTTCTTCCGGTGTTGCTTTGCTCTTCGCGTCCAAACGCCGCAAGCTCGCCTTGTCTGCTGCGGCTTGTACCTGAAAATCACATACACAACAAACTCCCAAAAAAAAAAAAGCGAGGGGGGCTGCCTAGCTCGGGAAAGGAGAGGGGTTGCCTGAAAATCACAAAAAAAAAGGGTGGGGTAGGGGGCGTGAGAGAAGGGGAAATAGGGAAGAGAATGTGTGGAGAGAAGAGAGATGAGAGAGAGGAGAGAGGTACCTTACTTGGGGGGGGGGGAGTTGCCGAAGAAGGGGGAGGGTCGTCGGAGTTAGGGTTGGCAGGGGGGCGGGTAGGGGGGTGAGGGCTGGGTAGTGAAGAGGGAGGAGGAGGAGGAGGGAGGAGAGAGAGAGGAGAGAGACAGAAGAGAGAGAACTTACTTGGGGGGTCGCCGGAGAAGGGTCGCCGGAGGGGGGGTGGGTCGCCAGAGGGGGCTGGGGGCTTGGTCGATTTTACCGTTGCGTGAGGAGAGGAAAGAGCGAGAAGATGGCGCAATAACTTAGTGTCTTTGAGAGAGGAAAACAACTATCATAAACTAGATACTGTCATGTACTCGATCTCATGCCTAAAGAACTCTTAATTGTAAAAAAATAATATAATAATAATTTTTGACATTCGAAGGTCACTCATGTTAGTCAACCAAACCTTGTTTAGTATTCAAATATATTGATTTAACAGTAGCCGTTCCGTTCTTTTGAAGTAATTTCTATATTGCAATTGGAAAATGACGGTACTTTATCATGTTGAACAAAATAGTTGTTAACATCAATGAGTAATTTTTTAGAAGAATTTTTTTTACTTCACATAGTATTTGCAACAAAGTAAATTAATAATTACGTGGTAAAAAAAATTTAAAACTACTAAACATATAGCTTTTATTTTTTTGAATTTTCTTAGTCGAATCCTCGCACCCGTATTCATATCTGGATCCACATCCCCGAATTTTAAAATTTAGATTTTGCCGAATCTGATACTCGGGTCCGTCCCCATATCGGATACTCCATCCGAGTCCGAGCAACTTAGGTAGAAAGGTGAATTTAAATCAGCTTCATTGTTGCTACAAATTATCATATATTATGCTTTATACTATTGTGGCTCATCTTTATATTAGTTTATGCCACATCTCATTTTTGACGCAGTCTGTAGTTACATAATTGATCAAAGGAAATTCAAAATGTGCAAATTGGCACGTCTTTATGCCTAAAGTTGTTGAATTCCAAGGTAGTATTGTGAGTGTATGATAGTTTTTTTTTTGTTTTTTGATGATGGGTATGAGCATATGATATCAGGTGAGGAATAAGTGGGTTTACCTTTTGCTGATCAAAAAGTGAGAAATAAGTGGTATCTGCAACTTGCTAGAGATAAACTTTAGATATAAATATCCTATAAGTGAGTATGTTTGTTCAAATCGCTATTCAAGTATATAGACCACAGCCTGTTTATGGTGTCTAGAGTCAAAGCTAGCTGAGTTTCTAGATTTTCTTTTACTACATAGGTTTTGCTAGTAAAAAATTCAAAGATTGCAGCTCCATTTTTGTTTTCATGGACATACTATGTCAATGACTTTCATTCATTGAACTGGAAAAAGTTCATATTTGCTAAGGATAGGCTTCGTTGGAGTTAAATAGTATTATTTAAGTTTTTTCTCAGAATGCCCCAATTCTAAAAATTTGTACTTATAAAGAAAAGTTACATATTATCCTAAATGTTTAAAAGGGTAAAATCACCAAGTGTATGCTAACCCCCTCCCACCCCACCACACACACACAAGGGATGGAGGGAGATTTTTATCGGTTTGAGTTGAATATATAAGCAATTTTCACTAAAGTATGGAATAAAAATGAGAGATACTAATAATCAGGATGATTTCACAATCCATGTGAACTGTATATTTTTTTTGGGGACATCCCATTTAAATTAGCCATTTGGTAATTGGAAGTTGCAATACTTGAAGTCGGAGCTTCAAAACTTGATCAATCTATAACCTTTGCTAATTGCAAGTTGCAATACTTGTAGTCTGACTTCAAAACTTGATCAATCTATAGCCTGCCTGAACTACTCAGAAGAAAAGTGGAAAGGAAATATAAAATTTCTTGCATTTGTTTATCAAAGAAACAAATTGTGAACTCTTAAATCTATTAACTTCCAGAAGATGGTGGTTTCACTTGTCTTTGTGCCATTTGAACTAAATTTTATGTCCTTTCGCCCATCTTATTTATCGTGTTAACCATTACACTGTATAACGAAACACTGTGTGTTTAACAGGTCACGGGAGAACCAAGTTCTGGCGCCTCTCATCCTATACCTAAGGCAGTTGGAGTGGATGATTCCAAGCAGGATTAACTTTGGAAGAATTGGAAAAAGCAAATATCGGTTATGTCTTCCTTGAGACTATGCAGGTTTATCTAGCCATTGGCAAAATGATGTGTGCTACCTATATCATCTTGGTTAATTTAGTTTGTGGAGATTTGAATAATGTAAACTGAACCTTCTTACATTTTTATCGTTAACTTGTAAATCTCTGTTAGAAGCACACATGACATCTGATTGTGTCTCCAACTTTGTAATCGCTCTTCAGCCATGTTATGTATTTGGAAGTGTCGAATTATGACTTAATAGATGTCAGTAGCGCAGACAAGAGTGGGTTGCTCTAGTGGTAATTACCCTCCACTTCCAACCAAGAGGTTGTGAGTTCGAGTCACTCCAAGAGCAAGGTGGGGAGTTCTTGGAGGGAGGGATGCCGAGGGTCTATCGGAAACAGCCTCTTCCCCGGGGTAAAGTCTGCGTACACACTATCCTCCCCAAACCCCACTAGTGGGATTATACTGGATTGTTGTTGATATCTTAATGCCTCGTGTCCCCTGTGTTGTTCTTGACTCTTTGCAGTCTATGACCACACCACTGTATGAGATTGTAAGAGGAGTAAATTGAACCGACTTTAGCTTCCCTAGTACCTACTCTGTAATTGGCGGAATCTTTCTTCTTCCTCCAGAAAGAGTAAATCCTTTACACCGATATGTCGTACTCCTTTGCAGTGGCGTAGCCACTTGAAAAGTATATACTGTATATATAGTAATTTTTATTGCGTTTATATGTCAAAAAATATTGTTATGTGTATATTAAATTTGGCGAATTACTAGCTTAGCCATTGCTCCTTTAACCAGGTTGCCCGACAGATTATGTGCAAGATGGGTCGGAAACTACTTAATCAAAAGAGAATAAAGTGTCAGCTTTCAAGCATTAGCTAAATGGTAGTTAATATTTATTTTCGTTTGTATTTGATATCTTTTTCTTGCTTAACTGGCAAATGAAGATCTACCATAACGATTTTGTGGGATCCTTCACAACTGGAATGCTTTTATCTGCAGTTTTGGGGGCCATTTTGTTGAATATGATGTATATTTCGTTTTTTCTTGGATATGTCTTTTAAAGTTGTGGACATGTGGTTTTTATTCAATTGATTCAATGACATTCAACTTAGAAAAATGTTTGCTTTTGTCAAAAGGTGAAAGGTATAGGCTCGAGTCCTCTTTATCAATTTTGTTTGCCAAGTCTATGACAAATTTTTACTAGGATAGGTTTTACTTTAGGCCATATGAGTTGTGAGTTTGAAAAAAGAGGCACTTACACCTGCCCACAAAGCCCAAAAAAAAAAGGTTCATTAATGTTACTGCATTTAAATTTTAGAAATGGTTATTATTTGTAGAAGTATTTTACCTGATTTTACACCGTTCAAATAAAATAGTGTAGAGTTGTAAAAGTTAAAATATCATGGTATAGTCAGTTTTTACATTGGTCAATAAAAAATAGCCATCGTTTATCAAGTCAATGAAAAGTACCCATTATTTTGCTGCATAGGGACCGGTCGAGTATAATATATGGGAGTTCTGGTGCATTTGTGTACGAACTCCAACATATTATACTGGATCGGTATACTTTGCTAACTCCTGTAAAATTTTCGGGAGACTGGAGCACCAGTGCTCCAAACTCCAGTATATTATACTGGACAATTATACTCTTTGCTAACTCCTGTAAAATTTGCGGGAGACTGGAGCACCGGTGCTCCAAACTCTAGTATATTATACCGGACAATTGTATTTGCTGGAACTCCAGTAAAATTTGTGGGAGTTCCAGCATAAAACTCCTGTAAAATCTGCGGGAGCTCCAGCATAGTTATCCTGGAATTCCCGTAAAATTTACCGGAGTTCAACATACTTATGCTGGAACTCCCGTAAAATTTATGGGCGTAATTTTTTGGATTTTGAACAATGTTTTCGCTCAGATTGAAAGTGGCTAAATTTCGACGACTTTTGATACTTGACTATTTTTCAACGACCAATGGTAAATCTGGTTATTTTTAAATTTCTCGCGTTGTAAAAGCATAAGAACTATATAGAACCATCTTTAAAAAGTTTCAAATAAAATAGTTTGGTAGATAAGTTTTTTCAATCAAGTTGGCACCTGGGGTGCCTTGGCGTAACTGGTAAATTGCTGTCATGTGACTAGGAGATTACGGATTCGTGTCGTAGAAACAGCCTCTAGCATAAATGCAGGGCAAGATTGCATACAATAAATTCTTATGGTCTGGTCTTTTTCTAAACCCTACGCATAACGAAAGCTTAGAACATCGAACTACACTTTAAGTTGGCGCCATTACACTATATGTAAGTAGTGGTGGCTGGTGCTTTCTAGGTTTGCAAAATAATTATATTACGGTAATATGGTGGCCTTAAATAGTGGCAGCCATGTGTATTCACAAAGTTGTTCAAAAATTGGATTTTTAACTAAATAATAATTGAATACATCATGGGTTGGTGAGCTATTAGTCAACTGTTTCAGTGTATAAGATCTTGGTTGAAATTTAGGTGAATGTTTATTGAAAAGTCTTAAAAGAAAGTTCTGCATAATTGCTACTAAAACCAAAGCTAGCCACCTTATAAATTAATATACTATTTTAATGTGTTAAATTTTTTGCTGAAAACCAAGTTATTGTTTTCAACACTGGTGAAGTGATGGGGTAATCAATCAGAATGAAGAAGCCAGGAATTTTCCAAGTAATTTGTTTATTCTTATTTAGATGAAAGTAGATGAATAATAACCGAGAGTTGTGTGGTGGAATAGATAAGATCCCTCCGTCCTCAATCAAAAGTTTCGGCTTTTAGTCCTAAGGATGAAGGGGAGTGCTTTCCTTTTAAATGGCCTTACGCATCGCAAATTCAGATTAGTCGGAGCCCTGAAATAGATACCGAACGTCCAATAGAAAACCAAATAAAATAAAATAAAATGTATAAGCTTTGATTTGGTATTTTCTTTCATTATTTTTTCCTCTTACTTAGCAAGTGAGCAGTATTTCAATGTGCTTCTATTTATTTCCACTCATAATTAATGGTGATGCTCAAAATTGTTCCAAAACAAAAATTTCAACAGAACATTTGGAATTTTTTAAGAAATGCATGTCGGAGAAGCTCAAATGAAAATGTATATGGAAAAAGTTTTCTAAAAATCAAACGTGGTTGGATAATTGCAGTTTCTATTACGTTTATTAATAGTAACTTTCTATTAGACCAAAGTTAAGTAATTACGGAGGTCCACAATTACGATATAAGGTTAGTAGACGGTTGAATCGAGGATATATTGAAAATAATTTCTCTGCCTCACATAAGCAGTAACGGGGATGGCAATTTCACCAAAAAGATTCAAAATATTAAAAAATAAACACACGAAAAAGCTAAGTTGATTCAACATCTATTATTTATGCATATAAAATAATTTTAACCTTATATATACAATATAATTCTACGACGAAGGGGGTTCAAATGAACTCTTTCTACTACCCTAGCTTCGCCTTTGCATATAAGGTAGGGGTGAGATCTGCGTATATATTTTGTCCACCTTATACTTTATTTGTTATTGTTGTTGTAAAACTTAATCGATCAATATAAAATTCTCTATATATTCATATCTTAGTTTCGATAACTAAATTTCTCCATATATTTCTGATATATAAATTACACACATATTAGTTTATCACCTTATAGAATGTTGTCATTATTATTATTATTATTATTATTATTATTATTATTATTATTATTATTATTATTATTATTATTATCATTATTATTATTATTATTATATTATGGGGGGCTTTAAAAAGGTGCGAGCTGAAAATGTGGTCAATTCAGAAAACCAGTTTTAGTTCATTCACTTATACTGTGGTCCTCTAAAGTTGGTGATCTTAAAAGAAAGTTGCTACAAGTTGCGGCTTATATTATATTAAAGACGAATTCCGAATTTTAAATAAATATTTACTAAAAGAATATGCTTTCATTCATGAAAATATATATGCACATGTCCTTAAAATATATCATACTAGGAAATAATTTCATATATGTTATTTTTTAAAATTATTTGAAACATAAATTCACAATCTCCATCTATTAATTATTACTCTTGGTTCCCCAATTTTCTATTTTTAGTCAATCCCAATTATTCACAACTTCAAAAATATCAAGCAAATTGCTTAGATAATTATGATGGCTATATCCAAAGTGGATTAACATTTTGAAAATAAAATATTTTTTTTCTCCTGCGGATCTCCCCCCTCCCCCCAACCCCCACCCCCACTATTTGAAGGAGAGGGGGTACTAGAAGAATTATTTCAAAAAAGAATTAACTTACATAGTCGTTCACCCAACCACTTAAACTAAAACTAATATATATATATATATATATATATATATATATATATATATATATATATATATAATTAATGTATAATCTACAAATAATAAATCCTTCTCTCCACGAACTTCCAACCTTGTTCCTGGAGAGACTCGAACTCACAAGCTCTCGGTTGGAAGTGGGGGTTGCTTACCATCAAACCAACCCCTCTTGTCTTATAAACTACAAATATTGATTAGAAAAAAGCTAAACAGTAAAATAATCCGGCTATTCATATAAAGATTCAATTTTTGTGAGTGGTTAGTGTCCTCTGTTTTATGTTTTTATAGCGTTTCTACCCCAAAAAAAAAAGTTTCTATAGCATCAATTTTGTCCTTTATCTAGTACTTTATTAAAATAAAAAACACGTTTGATTTAAAAAACTGAAAGTGGGGTGTCGTCTGGCCAATACTGTAATGTTCCCAAAATAAAATATCTTATTTAGAAGAATAATTAAGTGGACTAGCACTCCATATTAACTATAAACTCAAGATAAACTCATTTTATTTTTATAATTCATTTGAAACAATTCTAATCCGTATTATACCCTTTTTAGCCGGTTAACCACAATATATTATACGTTAGTCATTACAATTAGGTTGCAATAATCTAAAGAAGTTTTTGCTTCAAATTAGTTGATTCTTAGTATTTCATGTTTGCTGCTCCATCGTTTGACGGGAACAAAGCAAGTTCCTATCCCTCAATTGTTGTGGCTTGAGTTAATTGATATTCGGCTTAAAATGTGTATATTTATATGGATATTGCCTCACATTTTACTAGTATTTTGTGAAATTTGAATGTGGAATGTAATGGTTTATTCTAATTTATAGTATTTTTATACGTAGGAATCATATGGAGGCAATGTGGGACGAACGTATACGACTTGAAGCAAAAAGAAAACAAAAGGAGAAAAGTGGACAGTGTAGTACCCAGGCTAGCATGGGCGCTACCTGTGGCGCAACTTTCAGAAGCAAGATTTTTCCAACGCCATAGCTAGCGCCCAACACTACCCTGGTCGCTGGGTGACGAGAAGTCTCCTATCGAGATAAGGTTATTTTGGCCTTTCATGCCCCCAACTCGTATAAAAGGGGTCCTAAACCTATTTTTGGGAGGGGGGGGGGGGTGATGGTGGTGGTGGTATTTTTTAGAGCAACTTTTGACCAACGGAGAGCACAGAGCCGTCGTGGAGGCCGGATTTCATCTTTCTTCTAATAAACTTAGTGTTTTTTTATGATTCTTTGTACGATTCGTTGTTTGGCTATCATGTCTATGTGGAGCTAAACTTCACATTATGAGGTTGTAGTTCTTTCATGACTATTATTACTCCGATATTGATTTTGATTTCTTGATTTATCGTGTTAGTTTATCTATTCAATCCTGCACCTAATTATCTAATTGCTTGATCACCAAAAGAATACTATCTACGAATCTAGAATAGAACTCGAAAGTGAGAATTCTAGATTGTATATAGGATTGAGCAATGCTCTTGAACTTGAACATCAGAGAATGGGTTCCCGGTTAGAATAGACATATGCTAATTGCCTTGCTTAGTTACTATACATGAATTATAAATGTATTCTTCTTGATTCTAATTCTATAGACACATAGATATTGGATTAGCTTGAATAAGTGAGTAGGGTTATTATACGAGAATTATAAATGTATTCTTGTTGATTCTAACTCTATATACAAATAGGTATTGGGTTATCTTGAATAAGTGAGTAGGATCAACAGATTCTTATGAGCAATATTAATCCCGTCAACCAATAAAGCAGATAAATTAATAAGTCAATCCACTTGAAGAATACAATAGGATTTTTAGATAGCCCACGACCTTAGATTGTTTTCATTACATTGATATCATAAAAGTCTGATTTTTCCTTGTTTAGAATTCACTATTTTTTAAAAATTCTAATTAGGTTAGAGTCAAATATTTTTTGGTTTAATTCTTGTTTAGATAATTAGAATAGTCTAATTTGGTTAATAATTGATAACAAGTCCTCGTGGTTTCGATGACATTTGACTTTTAGTCACTTTATTACTTAACGACCGTATATACTTTTGTGTGCGTTTGGTCGCAACAACTTTTTGGCTCCAATTCAGAAATGTGTGGTAAATTCAGAAAACTAGTTTTAGTCCATTCACTTATACTGTGGTCCCATCATTATTGATTTCTATAAAAATTTATATACCACAAATCACACCTCGTCCCAAAAAAATCTATCCTATATGCCTAATTTATCCTCTGTTCCCCTAAATGAACACCTCTCCCTCATTAAAATACCAGACGAGGAGGAAATTAGAAATGCCCTATTCTCCTTTAAACCTCTAAAAGCTCCAGGACCAGATGACATTCACCCTTTCTTCTATAAAAAATTCTGGGGAATCACTAATAACCTCTTAGTGAACTTCTGTAAGGAATCCTTCATTAAGAAGAAAATGATTGAAAAAAGGAACAGAACCTTTGTCTGTTTAATTCCTAAGCACCAGAATGCTGAAACCCTAAGGCAATATAGACTCATTAGCCTCTGCAACACGCCCTATAAGGTAGTCACCAAAATAATAATTAATAGAATAAAATCGTTGCTCAATAATATTATCCACTCCTCCCAAACTAGCTTTATAAAGGGTAGGAGAGCCTCGGGACAATGCCATTATAGTGCATAAAGTCCAAAACTATTTCAAAAATACAAAGGGAAATAAAGGGAAAATCATGATCAAAATTGACTTAAAAAAGGCTTTCGACAAGCTAGAATGGTCCTTCATTAGATTCTCCCTTAAATCCCTAAACTTTCTGGATGAACTATCTAAGCTTATAATGTCTTGCGTATCTTCCACATACACCTCCATCCTAATAAATGGGTCAAGCACAGAATTCTTCACCCCTACTAGAGGCATCAGGCTGCCTTTCCTCTTTTTTCACTGAGCTCGGGGTCGATTGGAAACAGCCTCTCTGCCCTTTCGGGTAGGGGTAAGGCTCGTCTATATATTACCCTCCCCAAACCCCACTTTGTGGGACTATACTGGGTAGTAGTAGTAGTAGTTGTTGTTACTAGAGGCATCAGGCAAGGAGACCCCCTATCCCCGTATTTATTCTTAATTTGAATGAAAATTCTCTATAGGCTCATTGACCATGAGGTTGACTGCCGTAGATGGGACCCTATAACCATATCTAAAAAGGGCCCACAAATATCCCACCTCTTCTTCGCAGACGACCTCATTCTTATGATGGAGGCAAACCAAAAAATATGTAATTCTCTTATAGACACTTTGAACAAATTCTGTGATTTTTCAGGCCAACCCATCAATTTCAGCAAATCAAAAATTATCTTTTCAAAAAATACCCACCCTCATACTCAGATTCTTCTTAGTAAGTGTTTAAATATGAAAACTTCTGGCTCAATAGGGAAATATCTGGGCTTCCCCATAACAAACCAGAGGATATCAAAAAAGGACTTTCAATTTATTATTGATAACCTAAACAACAAGCTAAAAGGATGGAAAAGCCGATTCCTGAACCTAGCAGAAAGAACCACCCTCATTAAAGCGACCCTAGTAGCCATTTCTAACCACAGCATGCAAATCTTTGATCTACCGAAAGCTACCCAAAACAAGATAGACTCTATCCAGCGAAATTTTCTATCGGGTAGCACGGAGGAAAAAAGAAAGTGCCACCTACTAAATTGGAACAAAGTTACTTCTCCAAAAAATCAGGGAGGCCTTGGACTCTATAAAACCAAGTACAAAAATAAGGCCTTAAGTACTAGCCTGGCCTGGAGATACTTGAACAACAAAGAAGCCCTTTGGGTGAAGACTCTTCACAGTAAATATGATAGAAGCCCCCCCTGCAATGACAATCTAATCCCTAAGCCGGGTTCCTCTCATATCTGAAAAAACATTCACAATGGAATAAAGATCTGTCATAAAGGGATTATTTGGACTATCAGGAATGGAGAAAATATTAACCTGTGGAACAACCGTTGGGTAAACCAAGGAAACAAACTAAGAAATAGTATCCAGGGTCCTCTCCAAAAGGAGGGAAGAGGATATGAAGGTCAGCTCAATCATCCAGCATGAATATTTTAATCTATTAACTCTATCCTTCAAGTTCCCTGATGAAATAAGCCAAAAAATCCATATCACATATATTCGACAATTCCTATCTGGTAAGGATAAAATATCCTGGAATTCGCCGGGTCATAACTCCTTTTCAATCAAGGCAGCCTACGATCTTATTTCGCCGCAGGAAACTCAAGCAGAGGAAAACAACCTCGACTACGGGTGGATTTGGAAATGTAACACTCTTAAAAAGCTTAAGTACTTCATGTGGTTACTTGCCCTCAACAGACTCCCAACAACCACCTTCTTAACAAAATGTAATATTTGCACTTCAGATATATGTACCATATGTGGAGCTGAGAAGGAGGACATAAAACATATTCTCTTTTACTGTACCTACTCTAAGGAAATATGGAGGCAATATCACATAAAACACAATTATCCACCATTGGACAATAATCCAACTATCTTCCACTGGCTAAAACTCCAACTGAAATCAAACAAAATCTTTAACCAATACATCTATTGGCCCATCCTCTTACCTTTTCTCCTTTGGTATTTATGGACCACAAGGAATGCTCGAATCTTTCACAAGAATGGCTCATACCCCAACATAAGTAAGGTGATCAATAGCACACAAGAATTCCTCTTCCTTAGCAACTGGAGCTCCTCTAGCTCACCCAAAAGGATAATTCACATAAAATGGGATCCACCAGACTTGGGAACCTAAAAACTAAACATAGATGGATCATGTCTAGGTTACCTAGGAAAGGGTGGCACATGGGGGGGGGGGGGGTCTTTAGAGATAGCAACAAGGAATGGATACTAGGTTTCAATAAGGGCTTTATGAATGCAACGAACATCCAAATGGAAGCCATGTCCTTACTACAAGGTCTACAATTAGTCATCCAGAATAGACTAACCCCCTTAGTCATTGAAACAGACTGCCAGGACCTTATCAACCTAATAAAAAAAAGGAAAAACGGCTTATCAAAATATTGTTGATGATTGTAGGTTCCTATTAACTGAGGCGGCATCACCGCCATTGAAACATGCATTCAGGGAATCTAATGGGGTAGCGGACGCCTTAGCCAAGGATGGATGCAGCCTGGACTCTTTTGCTAATTTAAAATTGTACTATTTTCCGCATGTATTTACTATTTCAGCTTTTAATAGAGATGGAATAGGCACTGCATGGCCTAGACAAATCTCTTGTTATAATGACTACTAAGTTTGTGTTATGAATAAATATCTCCAATTACCAAAAAAAAAAGAACTTATACTGTGATCCTCTAAAGTTGGTGATTTTAAAAGAAAGTCGCAACAAGTTGCGGCCGATCGTAAAAACAAATTCAAAATTTAAATTAATAATATTAAACGAATATATATGCACATGTCCTTAAAGCATATGCATACAAGGAAATAATTTCATATATGTTAGTTTAAAGATTATTTGAACATAAATTCACAATCTCCATCTATTAATTATTACTCTCGGGTCCCCAATTTTCTTTGTCCATCCCAATTATCCCCAGAACTTCAAAAACATCAACCAAATTGCTTAGATAATTATGATGGGTATATCCAAAGTGGATTAACATTTAGAAAATAAAAAAATTTTGTCTCGTGCTGGTCTTCTTCTTTCTTTTTCTCGAATATTAGATTGGGGGTATTAGAAGAATTATTTTAAAGAATAAATTAACCTAAATTATCATCCATCCAACTACTTAAATAATTAAAAATAACTTACGAGTGTATTCATGTCATATTTGATTTTTTCCCCATTTGTTCGTAACATTAAAGTGGTTGTGAGAAACGGGAAAGCAACTCTAGTTCTTATTATAGGTGGACTAGTCTTAATCTTTCATTTTCTTTAGCACATATGAGTAGACAATTTGTCCGTGACTAAAAAGTAGTAACATATTTTTATAACCCCAAAAATTTGTAGTGATTTTATGTGGTAAAAGTCTCTATCTTATGTCCATATGATTTAATGCTTATTGACTATGTTCCAATAATGATTGTCGTTTAGTTTGAATATGATTTATGCCGGTATAAGTTACGTTGAGATTAGTTATGTTAGATTGTTGTTTATCTACTGTTTGGTATGTTGTATATTTAAGAAGAAGGTATAAGTTATACCGGTGCTAATTATCCCACCCTCTATAAGGTATAAATTATTCCGGTGTCAAAATTAACACCGGGATAACTTATACTTGGTTTGCTAACGAAACAAAATATTAAGGTGATATTAAATTTTTATACCACCACTATATCTTCTTACACCTCATACCATAGTTTATATAACCAATTCCCTTGTTGTGCTTGGTTACTTTTTTTAGTGACTTTTTAATTTAAATAGTTGTTCACATAATCGCATAAAATAAAAATAATTGATAAATATATAATAATATATAATTTATGTAAAATATATGTATAATCACGTATAATTAATGTATAGCAAGAAAGTAAACAACGGATCCAACCAGCTATTTGTATAAAAATTCTTTATTAATTTACTATCACGCTCATTTCAAGACTCAAGATTGGCAAAGGGTATTATTTAATTAATAGAATTTGTACTTTATCTTACGCAGATTAAAGAAATGAAGAACAAAATTTCAAATATAACAAGAATTAATAGTTGAGATATTTGAACAAAAACAGATAGTTTGATAACTAGTTTCTTGCGCCAATGGTGTGACAAGTACTTTGTTTTTCATAAATAAATAGAATCACTAAAAGCCAAATTAAAGTTTTTTTGTATATAATAAATATATAAAAAAAAGGAGTACTTTCCCCCCCACAAGGTTTAGACAAATACGTTATTTTCACCATTATGATTAACTCCAACTCTAGCCTTTTGCAATCACACATCCATGTTTGTGATCTTGAATCGTTTTCATCCTTAGCAGCATAAAAATTATTATTTCTGCGATCGAGCCTGTCGCATGAGCTTGCCTACTGCGATATACTCTCTTACGTAATTTGTAGGTTATTATATTGGAGCAAGGTTTACTCTGTACGCATTCGGACACATATTCTGTTGTTAAAGAAAAGAAGAAGATAAGTTTAACAAGTGTTACTAAAAATCACTTTCAATAACTAGGTAGCATTCAATAAAAGTACGACCCAGTACAATACCACTCAGTGGTGTCTGGGGAGGGTAGTGTGTACGCAGCCTTACCCCTACCCTGGGGTAGAGAGGCTGTTTCCAAAACTAGGTAGCATTCAATGTTTTAATAATATAATTTAGGGCCATATTTCTAATTTTTATTCTTGAAAATATCCGGTCTTGAACCAGACAAAAAGATGCAAAAACAATTATAAACTTTAATAAGCTCCGTTCTTTTAAAAATTTACTAACATACATTTAGAATATATATTAATGAATGAAAGACATGTATTTTATATTTGTTAGTTTTGTCGAGTTTGGGTAATATTTAGTTAATGATAGCTATATAATTGGAATGGTTAATTATGCCCTCCATAGATGTCTTGCCTTTTTTTTTTATCGTTCCTCCTATGATAATTACTGGTAGATGTTATTGCATGTCTTTTAATTTATGATTTTATGTGTAATTAATTATTTATGAGATTTCTGCTGGAATCACTAATGCTCTTTTGTTTTTCTTTTTTCTTTCCCCTTCTCTTTCTCTTCCCTTTCTTCTAAGCCGAGGATCGATTGGAAACAACCTCTCTACCCTTTCGGATAGGGGTATAAGGCCTGTGCACATATAACTCTCCCCAAATCCCACCTTGTGAGAATATTCGGGATAGTTGTTGTTGTTACTATGAGCTCAAGTTCAACAGGAAGTATTGGGGAATGATAATAAAATTATTTTTGTGTGACTTATAAGCAACGGATTCGAGACGTAAAAGCAACCATTAATGCATACATTAGAGTAGACTATCTACATCACACCTCTTGACACGCGAGCCTTACCTAAATTTTACATGAATACAAAATACTTTGTGTTCCGACCTATATATATATATATATATATATATATATATATATATATATATATATATATATATATATATATATATATATATATATATATAATAAGTTCAAGTTCAGAATTCTACTACAAAGTACAAACACATTTGATTGACGGGTTCTCAATATACTATTTATAGTCAACGTGTCATAAAATAGAACATGTCGTAAATTAATATTGAGTTCAAACAACCAAAATTCACTATTTCTTTATGTTTGCCTATTTCTTTGTAATTGTATTAAAAAGTTATTATTATTATTATTAGTTTAGAACTTAATAAGTGAAAAAATTTAGAATTCAAACTCATAAGTTTTAAATTCTAGCTTGACCTGTGTAGTATACCCCCTTTCTTAACTTCGCACCTTCTCCTTTTTTTTTTTTAAATAAAGGATATAAAACATGAAAATAATGCATCATATAGAAAAATGTAGACGATTTGTCTACTTTATTTGCAAAGGGATATGAATCTATTCCTAGTCCTTATTCCACTTTCACATATTAAATTACAAGCATGATCATTATTGTATTATAATGAAATGAAAATGGTACATCCACTTGTATGGGAGCTTTTAATACCAAGTTTCAACCATTCACTCTAAAAAAAAAATTTTAATTTTTAATGGCCACCATAAGAACTAGATCTAATGCACACTTTATTTTATATTGAATTGTCATTTTATTTACTTTTCACGAGAAAAAAACATTGGAAAAAACAACAAAGGGAGGAACCACCAATGAATATGGTGCAACAGATAGAGATACCTTTGTCATAACGGTCTCAAATTCGAGTCATAAATATAAATTTTTTTTTGATAGAGAACATTTTCTTTCGAATGGGATCTTATGTAATGCGAATTTAAATATAATAAAAGTTTTAATATGAATACCGAATAGCGAAAAAACAAACCAAAAAAAGGAAAGAACAAAGAAGGTGCATGTGCACTGCTTAAAATTGGATTTGGGCCAACCTCCACTTTCATATCCTTAACCTTTTTATTCTCCAACCTTATCCTAAGATCAAGATCCCATTTATACTTTTCTCTAATATAAAAAATTCAATTATTGACACTTACATAATCTTGTTATCCACTATGACCTCACCTCTCATTTTTTCCCCTTCTAATTTCCTTTATAAAATTGGATGAAATTTAAAAGCTATAGAGTGCAAGCAATTTTCATACTTCTTTGGGTGCTTTGTTACCAATAGACATGTCCCAATCTCACAGCTTCATTATCAACTTCTTTTAGTAGATGAGGGAGAAGGAAAAAAACATGAGATTGAAAACGAAATGATATCACATTTTTTTTGAGATTTTACATAAATAGTCGGTTGAATTTATTTTTTTTGAATTTTTTCTAGCAAGTATATATAGATATATAATGATTATAGATAATTGTGCACATATTATGTACAAATTATATACATATCCGCTTGACGACTATTTTACTAAAAATTCTCCTTCCTCTCTTCTTCTTTTTTCCCCCCTTTGTACTTAACAAACCATTAACTCAATCGGCAAAAATATACTATTATTTGGCAAATTTAAACGTTTTCACATTTATTCGTGCACGATATTAAAATAAAAGTGAATTCTAAAATATATTTTAATTCGAATAAAATCCGTTCAAAATTTTACATAAACTTATTTTTTAAAAATAAATATTTCATTATACATTCAGTCTTAAAGCACCTTTTTAAAATAACAATATAAAAAAGCATTAATTCCGGACAAAGAAAGTTTTTCTGTTTAAGACAAATGGACATTATTACAATTATTTAAAAAGTGTTATGAAATAATATAAAGACAAGAACAATAATGTAAGAATAGAGAGAATAGAGAGAGAGAAGTATTCTTATTGATACTTAGAGATTGGTAGGGATGGTTTACAATGGTAGAAGACCCCTTTATTTATAGGGAGGTAGTGACTTAGCTACCAAGAATAAAACTCTAGAATCTCTCTAATTATAGATATTCACCTTAAATAGAAGTCTATTTATAACACTCCCCCTTGAATGTCTATTCAACAATGTGCCTCGTTAAAACCTTAAAACCAAAACCCAATGGGAAAAATTAAAGAGAAGGAAAAAGAGTACACATGTTTGAATATGCGCCTATTGGTTGCCTCGTTAAAAACCTCGCAAGGAAAACCCAGTGGGACAAAACCTTGTAAGGGAAAAAGAGCGCAACACGCATTAACTCCCCCTAATAAGAACATCAATTTATATCCTTGAGCATTTGCATTCCAATCTTGTGCATCATCTTCAAAACGATCTTTGGTAAACGTTTGACAAATCAACCATATTGACTTGAATAAATATTCCGCACCTTGAAATCATCATTCTTGATAGATATGAACATCTTCATATAATGTAGTGAAATGACTCTTCAATATCTCCATAGATGCATTCTCAATGCCATCATGCTTATAGTTATAGCAAGATACATATGTACACAAATTGTACTTAGGATGTGGTACTTCAGGACCAAGAATTGCATATGCTTCAAGCAACTTAAATCTTTCAAGTTAAGTCATGTAAGTCACATAATAGACTTTAGATGCATATCAAGTTTTCACGTCATGCTAAACAAATAAGATATCGAAAACTGATTATACATACCTTTGACTTTATACTTTCAAGCATTTGAACTATAGGTTCAAAACTACATGTCTTTCATATGGAATCAATTCTTCTTGAATTGTATCTCTTCCATTTAGTTACTTTCTTTGGGTCAGCAAATGCGTATAGCATGCTTTGCAATATGTTGCAACTGAATTATCCCTTTTATGAACTTCAGGTTCATATCATGATATTCGGGGATATATATATCCAAATGATAATTCATCCCATGTAACCTTTTCTCAAGTGTTTATCATGTCTCCCCCTCATGTTAGAAAAGCTAACTTGTTTCCTCAACTTTGGGAAATCATCTTTGTGCATTATCATGTCAATATACACGGCACATTAATAATAAGATGAAATTATTTGGTTCCTGACCCTGAACCACTTGTGAGGGGAGAATATAATATACTCTCGTATACAACGTATATCAAACTGATATATATAACTTTGTTCTCATAAGAAACAGTTTAGCTATTAAGTGGAAGCACTCAATAATTATCTTGCTAAACCAACTTTGATATAAACCAACTTATCAAGATGAACTATCTTGAGTAGAAAATCTGGAAATTATGCTCGAAGTTAGATTACTGAGCAATTTACCTCGCAAGCACCGGCCAGGCTGCGGGTTAATAACAATTGCGCATGTAACCATATCATAGATGCATCATATGTGGTATACATGGCAGGTGAATGGGCCCATATTCACCTTTGATATTTCCAGAATTTATGGGCTTCAACCCGAACTCTTTAGTTGGTCAGTTCATTAATGAGAACAAGTGATACAAGAGAATTCGTAAAGAACTTTCTAGTTCTTTAATATTCACCTATGTGAATTTGCACATCATACTTAAAATGAGATGGCTAACACGAATGCCAACTGAATAAATTATCAATATTGGTAAACTTCAAATTTACACCATGACATGTGCACTTATCAATAAACTTCAGGTTTATTATGACATGGGTTTTATACCAATAGATATCCACTTTATTGTGGCATTCTTTCGTTTGTGTAGTACAAACTGGAGAACAAAGCGGGTAGCTTTTCATATACAAATTACCCCGCTACAAGTTGTAGTAATAGGAGATATCAAATCCTTCCTTTATTTATAGTCTCAATATAATCAATCGCTTTCGCGTGTACTTTGGAAACTGAATAAGTTTCTTTGAGACTTACTACAGCACAATACTCCATTGTGTTTCTCTAACATAGTAATAATTGGCTCTTCTAGAGCTCTCAATTAATTTTGTACTATCACAGATTCATCAACATCCATGTGGTGAATATCTTTCTTAAAGAGAAAGTTATACCATTATGGTCATGTCAAACTTATATGCAAGATAT
This sequence comes from Nicotiana benthamiana, assembly GCA_034376525.1. Taxonomy (NCBI): domain Eukaryota; kingdom Viridiplantae; phylum Streptophyta; class Magnoliopsida; order Solanales; family Solanaceae; genus Nicotiana; species Nicotiana benthamiana. The sequence continues at coordinate 125,898,501 of CM067337.1, forward strand.
GTTTCTTGCATTATCGTTGTCCTTTAATAGTCATATTTCCAAAATACTTTGGCGTACAATAGGTACGTGACCAACGATCATTCATGCCATATATCATCTCAAACCTCCTTCTAGGGGTGAGTGTGGTATCATCTCAAACCTCCATCTAGGGGTGAGTGTGGTATATTTAATACCAATTTCATGTTCATATTCTTCCAATAATGAATATGTATTCGTGAATCAGATGTTGTCACATTCACTTCGGGGATATGTGATTTTGTTATCCTTTTCAAATCTATAAATGTGTCAGGCATTTGATTTGCTATTCTTTGCAAATTGATAATCTTTTGTGCCTCTTTCACAAATAGAGGTATGTGGATCAAGATGAGATAATGATGCATTTTTCCACAAAATTTCCCGTTTGGTTTCACCAACTTCTCCCCCTAATTTTGGGAAAAGTGTCTCATCAAATTGACAGTCTGCAAATCGTGCAGTGAACAAATCTCCTGTCAATGTTTTGAGGTAGCGAATAATGGAGGGCGATTCAACCTCAACATATATTCCTAACATTCGTTGCAGACCCATTTTGGTGCGGGATGGCGGTGCTACAGGCACATATACTGCGCATCCAAAGATTCTTAAATGGGATATATTGGGTCCATGACCCAAAACCAATTGCAACGGGGAATATTTGTGTCAATTCGTCAGTCAGAGACGAACTAGCATTGCTGAATGCAAAATGGCGTGTCCCCAAACCGAAGTGGGCAGCCGACGAACTAGTATTGCTGCATGCAAAATGGCGTGACCCCAAACCAAAATGGGCAGCCGACGAACTAGCATTGCTGCATGCAAAATGGCGTGAACCCAAACCGAAATGGGCAGCCTCGTTTTCATGAAGAATTCAAGATTATTCTCATCTATTGTCTCAATATGATATCCATTTTGAATGATATCTTTAAAACTCAACAAGTTCCTTTTAGACTTGGAGGAGAACATTGCGATTGATATCATTAAAACTCAACAAGTTCTTCTTAGACTTGGAGGAGAATATTGCATTCTCTAAGATAAACGTCATGCCTTTCGGAAGAGTTACAGTTGCTCTTCTGGAGCCTTCAATCAATTTACTTCCCATGGTTTGACATATAAAAGAAATACACGAACATAAGAATAAATAAGTTCAATTCGTTTGTGTCACATAATATTTTCAAAATCTGCTGCTAACAGTTGAGTAACAAAATCAGATATGTTATCCATAATTGATTACTTTGCAGTTTGAAAATTTCAGTTTATACATTTTCTTCAAACAATCGATTGTTAAACACAAACAATCGATTGTTGAACATTGACAATCGATTGTTTTGCAGTTTTTATGCGAAATATGAGATAACCGACTAGTTTTTCAGGTTAGTCGATTACCTCTACTGGAAAGTAAAAATATTATTGATATTTGAGCATATTGATACATTCTAAAGAACTAATACTAACATTGCATTATGAACTAACTAATACGAGCTAATACTAATGACTATTAGTTTATTCATTCACTAATACAAACAAGTAAAATAAAATCAAATAGCTCCATCTTCTTTCATCACGGATCCATCACCGATTAGGTGGTCTATTTTCCCCTCGGGTTGCTCAAAGAAGTCTGCCACATCCAGGTGGGTGATGTCCAAGTTGTCGTCATAGACAAAATTTGTTTCAGGGCGTTTACTCTTTCGAGATGCTTGATAAAGGTCAACCAAATGTCATGGTATACGGCAAGCCTTTGACCAGTGCCCGTTTCCACCGCAACGATAATATATAGTTTATAAATTATTTGCTTTTGGATTCTTATCGTATCGTGCTTGTGGCAGAGTGACCAACTTTAGGTTGTCATATCTCTTCTTTAAGCCATTCCACAAGATGGGTGGATCTTTGACTGTGATATATTCAATTTTCAAACCTTCATCAAGGTGATGGCGCAAGAAAATCAAGGCCTTAGCATAGTTTTGGGTGGATGCATTATTTCTGTCTTTAATGGCGTCTCCAAGACCCATAGCATCTAAGTGGATTTCAGCATCCAACACCCATGTCATATAGTTCTTGCCCGAAATTTCAAGGGCAACGAACTTTCTTTTCATAATGTCAGACATAAAACAAATTTACATCAAGAGCATGTTCATACTTACGGGCTCTATTACAATTATCACATTCACTTCAGGGAATGGATCATAATCATGTGCTTTACACAATCTCATGTCAAATATTACTTTCATAAAGTGAAAGATTATTTTGAGAATCTTTATTATTCTCATTATCACAATAATGACGATTATAATTTTGTCTATTGCCACGTCCAAATCCATTGATACCTTTACGGTAATAATTTTGTCTTCTTTCAGACTTATCACATACTGCTACCACATTCTCTAAAGGGAATGGAGCAAATTCAATTGGACGGAATTCTTTGCCACGTCCACATTCATTGATACCTTTATGGTAATAATTTTGTCTTCTTTCAGACTTATCATATACTGCTTCCACATTCTCTAAAGGGAATGGAGCAAATTCAATGGGACGGATTTTTAATTCTTTGCCCACAATCATACATGAATTTAATCATGGCAGGACATAGAGATTTAACCACTTCATGTGGTTATAATTTCTTACACACTCCATTAGAGTTATAATCAACCTTTGTTGTCTATGTTTGTATATAAAATCAAATCGTAGAATTTCAAGAATTTGAAAGGGAAAAGTAAATTACTTACCTTTAAGGTATACCAATAAATGTTGTGATATCAAATATACCTCTTGAGTTTCCATCCCGTTGCATTACTTTATGATGATACCATCTCTTCTATTTTTCGTATAGAAAATCTTGGTTACAAATCCATCTATCTCCTGGCACACAGCCTCAAACTTGTGGTATATGTTTCCAATTCAACTTTTGCTTCTGATTTTTTCCATGGTGCAATGTAAGAGTTAATTATAACACTAAATCCTGATCACTTCAAAATCGTTTAAGCAAGGCAATGTCCTAATAAAAATAAAACAGTATCACCTGCCAAAAGCAATAACAGGTAATTTACATCGGCTGATAATTATGAAGAAACTGAAGAATTGGGAGAAGGGTTTTTCCAATTGGTTAGAGTCTCGTCTGGATAACGTGTTATGAAATAATATAAAGACAAGAACAATAATGCAAGAATAGAGAGAATAGAGAGAGAGAAGTATTCTTATTGATACTTAGAGATTGTTAGGGATGGTTTACAATGGTAGAAGACCCCTTTATTTATAGGAAGGTAGTGACTTAGCTACCAAGAATAAAACTCTAGAATCTCTCTAATTATAGACATTCACCTTAGTCTATTTATAACAAAAAGAAATAAAAATAATTATATTCCTGTTTTCTTGAAAAGTCCGTCGAGATAAGCACGTGAGAGGGACCAATCAGAAAATAAGACATGTGACGGTGTGACCGGCGGCTAAAAAAAGTGTGTGGGTCTGACGAGAATTCACGATAAAATGCTGTATCCAATTTATCACGGTATAATTGAGTTCCAAGATATCCGCAAATGAGAGGAAAAAAGATAATGCATTGACCTAATAAAGTATATAGTCAAACCGACAGATATAAATCTATTTGATATCTCAATCCTTATCAGTTATCATTAGCCACGTGGTGTTTTGTACTGCTTAGCTTCCATTCCTTAATTTGAACATTTGAATTTTGCAACTATTTAATCAACTTTCTTTTGTGTGAAAAAAATAGCTTACCAAAGAAACTAAGTGGGCGTTTGGACATAAGAAATGTAACATTTTGGAAAAGTAAAAAAAATAATTCTTGTAAAAATGGTATTTGAGAATTTGCGTTGTGTTTAGATATGAATTTAAATTAGGGTGTTTTGAATTTTTATGAGTGATCTGTGTGAAAAATTTTGAAAAATAATTTTTTTGAGTTTTTAAAATTTTCGAAAAATTTCAAATTTCATCTTCAAGTAAAAATTGAAAATTTTATGGCCAACCACTAATTTAAAAAAAAAGTAACAAAAAATTTTATGCCAAACTGGCTCAAGTTTTGTGAGACTCTAATCCTTTGATACGCAGGATAATGTGGGATAAGATAGGATTAAGTATAATGTTAAATTTATATTGTATTTAATTGAGAGTATAAATTTATCTTAGAATATTTTTATATCATTAATTTATACCATAAATAAAATAAATTTAATCTTAGACTTTATCAATATTGATATTATTTCATGTTATCTCATCAAATTTAGGATTATTTTATCTCACCTCTCGGGTGAAATAAAATAATTCAAAAATTATAATCCCCATACCAAACAACCCCTAAATAATATTAAATTCTGACAAAATGTAGAAGTCTACCCTCTTCTTGGGATAAAAACTATAAGATCTTTTTTTTTGGTTGAAAAATCTATAAAATCTCAAAATCTCATTGAAGAGGATTTAGGCTTCAAGTAAAAAAAATATTTACACATTATATTAAAAGCTTATAACATTATCTTATAATAATAAAAATAATTACTCCACTTGTTATGATAACAACAACAATAACTATCCAGTATAGTCCCATAAAGTGGGGTCTGGGAAGGGTAATATGTAGACGGGCTTTATCCCTACCCGAAAGGGCAGAGAGGCTGTTTCCAATCGACCCTCGGCTCAGTGAAGGAAAGGGAAAACAAAAACAAAAACTAAAACAAAAGAGCATTAGTAACTCCAGCAGGATAGCGTAAATAATTATCTAAACATAAGAACCATAAATAAAATAACATGCAATAATAACAGACATTAACTACCATAAATAACTACCATAAGGGAGACACAATCCAATACACAAATCATCTATGGATAGCCCTGCCAAGCCTCACCCAACCCCGGGTGAGGAGTACGAAAAACTCTAGGAGCCCCTATCCTACAACCCTGATACTAGACCTCCAGACTTTCCTATCAAGGGCCATGTCCTCGGAAACCCGCATTCTAGCCATGTCATGCCTAATCACCTCTCCCCAATACCTCTTAGGCCTCCCTCTGCCTCGCCGTACGCCGACCATCGCCAGCCGCTCACAACTCCTCACTGGGGCATCAGGACTTCTCCTCCGCACATGCCCGAACCACCTCAGCCTCGCTTCTCGCATCTTCTCATCCACCAGGGCCACCCCCACCTTCTCTCGAATAACTTCATTCTTAATCTTATCTAACCTGGTGAGTCGCACATCCACCTGAGCATCCTCATCTCCGCAACCTTCATTCTCTGAACATGAGAGTTCTTCACTGGCCAGCACTCTACCCCATACCATATGACAGGTCTAACCACAGCTCTATAAAATTTCCCCTTGAGTTTCTGTGGAACTTTCTTGTCACAGAGACTCCTGATGCAAACCTCCACTTTGACCACCCCGCTCCTATACGATGGGTGACGTCCCCGTCAATCTCTCCGTCCCCCTGAATCACCGACCCAAGATATCTGACACTGTCCCTCTTGGCGATGACCTGAGATCCAATCATCACGTCCCTGCCTACTTCGCTTGGCTCGGTGCTAAACTTTCACTCCAGGTATTCTGTCTTAGATCTGCTTATTTTGAAACCCTTAGACTCGAGAGTCTGTCTCCATATCTCTAACCTCTTAATAACACCGATCCTCGTCTCGTCTATCAAGACTATGTCATCATCAAATAGCATACACCAAGACACATCCCCTTGAATATGTCGGGTTAGAGCATCCATCACCAAGGCAAACAAGATAGGGCTAAGCGTCGATCCTTGATGGAGCCCCATAACCACTAGAAAATGGTCTGAGTCGCCACCCACCGTCCTAAACCTAGTCTTAGCTCCATCGTACATGTCCTTGATTACTCTGATATAGGCTTCCGGCACGCTCTTCGCCTCCAAGCACCTCCATAGCACCTCCCTTGGTACCTTATCATACGCCTTCTACAAGTCGATAAGCACCATATGTAGGTCATTCTTCTTATCCCTGAACTGCTCCATCAGCCTCCTGACAAGGTGGATAGCTTCTGTAGTGGAGCGACCCGACATGAAACCGAACTGGTTCACAGATATAAATGTCATCTCCCTCACCCTTGCCTCGGTCACCCGCTCCAAAACCTTCATGGTGTGACTTATTAATTTGATACCCCTATAGTTGTTGTAGTACTGGATGTCCCCTTTGTTCTTGTACAAGGGCACCATTGTGCTCCACCTCCACTCCTCCGACATCATTTTGGTCCTGAAGATCGCATTGAATAACCTGGAGAGCCACTCCACTCCTGACCTACCCATGCATTTCCAAAACTCCACCGGGATCTCGTCAGGCCCGGTCGCTCGACCCCTACTCATCCTACGCAAAGCTCCCATGACCTCTTCTGCCGTAATGCGCCTGCAGTACCTAAGGTCTCTATGTTGCTCTGAATGCCCCAACTCCCCTAGCTCTATGTTACGATCCCCCTCCTCGTTAAGTAAGTCTCGAAAGTACGCCTGCCACCTCTGCTTGACTTGAGACTCCCCCATCAAAACTCTACCATCGTCGCCCTTGATGCACCTAACTTGGTCAAGATCACGCGCCTTCCTTTCCCTTACTTTAGCTAATCGAAATAACTTCCTGTCCCCGCCTTTCTCCCCTAATTCCTGGTACATGCGACCAAACGCCGTGTTTTTAGCTTTCGTAACCGCCAGCGTTGCTTTTTTCCTCGCCACCTTGTAGATCTCCCTGTTCGCTCTCCATTCTTCCTCGCTTGTGCTCCCTGCCAACTTAGCAAACGCCGCCTTCTTCACCTCCACTTTTCCTTCGACTACATCGTTCCACCACCAGTCACCCTGATGTCTGCCTGAATAGCCCTTGGCTACCCCGAGCACATCCCGTGCTGCTTCCCTAACCAAGTTCGCCGTCTCTGACCACATATCGTCCGCTTCCCCAGAACTTCTCCTAGCTCCGCCCTCAGCTAACCTCCTCTCCAACTCCTGTGCTTTCTCCTTAGTCAAAACACCCCATCTAATCCGCGGTTGTCCCTGAGCACCCCTCCTCTTCCTCTTCACCCAGAGACCGACATCCATCACTTGGAGTCTATGAAGAGTCGAAAGGGACTCTCCCGAAATGACCTTGCAGTCCTTGCACATACCCTAACGCTCCTTCTGAGGAGGAGGTAATCAATCTGAGTCCTCGCCGCCGAACTCTTGAAGGTGACCAAATGCTCCTCCCTCTTCTGAAATGTCGAGTTCGAATCAGAAGCTCGGAAGCCCTGGCGAAATCAAGCAGTGACTTGCCTCCTCCGTTCCTAACCTCAAAGCCGAAGCCACCGTGCACCTCACCATAACCACTAGCATCAGCCCCAATATGACCATTAAAGTCCCCTCCAATTGTTATGATAAATTAAGCTATATTGATAATATGATTTTTTTTTTGCCCTCTCTGTTTGTTCCTTTCTTCACCTCACATGTTCGGTCAGTGATGAAAAGTACTCTCCTCCTTGCCAGTCGTAAAAAATAAACAAAGAAAAATAAAATGGAAAGAGGAAAATTAAACCAAAAAGAAAAATAATAAAAAATGCCCCCTTATGTTTGGAGTAGTTTAGGATGATCTTACGATTATCCTCTTAGCCAGTTTTGGAACCTTAATTTGTCAAAAAAAGTAAGCTTCTTTGTTTTCTGTCAAATATTTAATAAATTTTATTTATTAAACTTAACGAAAATTATGAAAAAAAAAAATTAACCAAAAAGCGTAACACCAAAAATAGTAACACAAAACCTACACCAGACGCTAAAAATAAATTAAAATAACAGAATTTGCACCTCAAACAGTTCTCCTTAAATCAAACAATCAAAGACTTATTAAGAGCCGGTTTGGACATAATAATTTTTTTACTTTTTCGAAAATTTTTAATTTATTTTTATGCCATAAAATTTTCAATTTTTAGTTGAAGATGAATTTTGAAAATTTGAAAAACTCCAAAAGTTTTTATCAAAATTTCACTCAAATCATTAATAAAAATTTAAAAACACCTCAAAATTATACTCATGTCCATGCACAACTCTAATTTTAAATATTATTTTTACTTAAAATTTTTTTCACTTTCTTTTAGAATTTTACAATTCTTATGTCCAATCGCCCACTAAATATTTTTTTTGGTTTCTCACCCGGTGTTCGATATCCATATTAGAGCCCGACTATCTCCTGATTCGCATCGCGTAGGCCCCTATTCGAGGAAAACACTCCCTACCAATGATTTTTTCATACCTATAACTCGAACTCAAAACCTTTGATTACGAAAAGATTAGTTTCATCTATTGCACCACATCCTTTGGTGATGCCCACTAAATATTTGACGTAGATCAAAGGTGCTCCGTTTTTGACAAACCTAAAGAACTAAAATTGCTAAAAATATATTTAATGGACCATCTTAAACTATCCCCAAACGTAAGGACCATTTTTGTCATTTTATAAAATCCTAATATTAGAAACAAGTGTACCTTGTAAAGAACAAAACTAAGCAAACAGAAGTATATGTCAAGGAGGAAGAAGATTCTCTTATTTCCTTTTTCTCTTGCTGAAATAAGGGGCTGCAGCATATTCATTGGGAAAACAAGATTGAATCTTTGTTGCTATTTTAGTTGGTGAAAAAGGAGGAGAAAACAAAGAAACTCCTCCTCCATAGAATATTGATGGGAATATTGTATGATGATGTGGTGCTTGTGAATCACTCAGAAAGAGAAGGAGACCCAAGTGTGATTACTGTTAATTGTCCAGATAAAACTGGATTAGGCTCTGATCTTTGTCGCATCATTCTTTTCTTTGGTCTCTCAATTGTCAGAGTTGGTATGTTTGCTCTATATTTTATCTTCTTACATTCCATTTACATAGTAATTATAGTGAAGCTTTCATTTTTTATGCCCGGGGGGGGGGGGGGGGGTGTGAAAAGGTTCAATTTTTCTTGATTATTGTTTTTTGTGTGTGTGTGAGTGAGTGACAGAGAGTGAAAACATTTAATCTTTCTTGTTTATTGCTTTCATTTTTATGTGTGTGTGTGTGAGTGTAACAGAGAGTGAAAAGATTTAATCTTTCTTGTTTGTTGCTTTCATTTTGTGTGTGTGTGTGAGTGTGACAGAGAGTGAAAAGATTTTATCTTTCTTGTTTATTGCTTTCATTTTTTTTTTGTGTGTGGCAGAGAGTGAAAAGATTTAATCTTTATTGTTTGTTGCTTTCATTGTGTGTGTGTGTATGTGTGTGACAGGGAGTGAAAAGATACAATCCTTTTCTGGTATAATCAATCACTTGTTGAATTTCTGAAATTTGGGTGAGAGTTTGCTGGTACTGAGTTTGTGAATGTAATGCTTATGTTTTTCTCTTAAACTGGGATTCTGTGTTGCAAAGGAGAATTGAAACTACTGGTTACTTTTGGTGTTTGTGCGTCCAGCCCTTCGGACCCTGCCCATAGCAGGAGCTTAGTGCACCGGTCTGCCTTATTTTTAGTGGAGTAAAAAGAGCTTCTCTGTGTGTCTGGAGAGTGGACATTTTGTAAATTTTTCATCTTAAATTTTGACCATATTAAAATTTGATTCTTTTGTTGAAGATGTATCTACCGACGGGATATGGTGCTACATAGTGTTTTGGGTGGTGGGAACACCAAAGACAAGGTGGAGTTTGTTAAAGAAGAGATTGATGGGAGTTTGTCCATCTTGTTCATCTGCCTCCGGCATATCATATTATCGCACTGAGTTACAGTCGCCAAGCCCTCCTGATGTCTTCCTCTTAACGTTTTGTTGCTACGATCGAAGGGGCCTTTTACATGGTAACTAATTTGAACCTTGTTCTTTAAACTTACTGCACAATGCTTTTTTCCTTTTTAAAAATCTAAACCTTGTGAATGCGTTATCTTTTTAGCAGTTTAGTTTACTTATTTAAACAATTTATGCCTCTGGTTCCTTGTTATAGCTGTTTAGTTTACTTATTTAAACAATTTATGCCTCTGGTTCTTTGTTGTTGGTGGCAACCGGCTAGCAAATATCTTGTTCGAGATTGTTATCCACTTATGCCTGTAGTAATTTTTCCAAAAATTATGGCAGATGTGACGGCTGTACTTTGTGATCTCGAGCTTACAATAAAGAAGGTGAAGGTATCGACTACTCCAGATGGAAAAGTGATGGACCTGTTCTTCATCACTGACACAAGGTTCGGAAATAATTGGTCTTTTCTTAGACGTAAATCCTTTTCCGCTGCTCTCTCTCCTCTACCTTTCCTCCTTTCTGAAGTATGTTGTCTGCTTAGTAATTTATTGAAACTTTAAGCTATCAAAATCAATATGGACCTTCTTCTTCATTTGACAAATCTCAAACCGTATATTGATTTTCTTTTGTGAGATAAGAGTCCTAATTCAGAAATGGAATTTGTTTTATCAGAGAACTTCTACATACGAAGAAGAGACAAGAAGACACATATGACCAGTTGAAGTCTGTTTTAGGTGACGCGATGATTAGTTGTGACATAGAAATGGTTGGATCCGAAATAACCGGTTGTTCTCAAGGGCCATCATTCCTTCCTCAAGAAATTGCGGAAGACATGTTTAGCTTTGAGATACTTAATGAACACCAGAGTCGATCTCTTGCCTGCAATAAAGCGTTTATTGTTGTTGATAATTTATTGAGCCCTGGTCATACTCTCGTCCAGATTGTTTGCCAAGATCACAAAGGTCTTCTGTATGACATAATGAGGACTCTGAAAGATTACAATATTCAGGTACAAAAATATATCTCTCGTATTTATATGTGTAGCGAATAAAATTGCGCCCGATAACCATACATGGTGAACACCAGTATGTCGCTGTTCAGGGATAGGGTTTGGAGTTAAAATTTGACTATTGAGTAAACCTATATAGCTTCTTTGCATTGTTTGTTTGTGAGATATTTTAATATATATATTCACCTTATGTTCAGTGTCAGAGCCACCTTTCGCCGGAAAATTATATTGTATAGCTAGATTAAAAATTTATTTTTATGTATATATAATATATGTTGAATCCCCTTAACTTCTTCGTATGCTTGTTTCTTTTTTTGATATCCCTTAGTGAAATTTCTGACTCCGCTACTGCATTTGATGTTACTATACATTATCATTTGCTTTAGAAGTGTAAAATATGTTTGCTCAAATAAAAAACTTTTCTTCTTTTTGATTAGTTTGCTCTTTCATGCACCCACAATAGTGAAATAAGGTAAACCTATTTTCTCACCAGTTACTTCGTTGTTACATCAGATATCATATGGGCGGTTCACTTCGAAAACCAAAACAGAATGTGAGCTCGACTTGTTCATAATGCATGCTGATGGTAAGAAAATGGTAGACCCTAGCAAACTGAATGCTTTGTGCTCACGTCTTCAAATGGAACTATGTCGTCCTCTCAGAGTGGCATTGATGAACCGAGGTCCAGACGCAGAATTACTGGTTGCAAACCCTGTCGAGTTATCGGGCAAGGGTCGGCCAATTGTCTTTTATGACATTACACTGTCTCTCAAGATGCTCAATATTGGTATCTTTTCGGTATGTCATGATGTATCACTCTACGCTTTATTATTACCCTCGTCACTCTTAGCACACTGTATCAAAATTGAATCGAAAGATAAATTAGAAAAAAGGGCAGCCCGTGCACTAAGCTCCCGCTATGCACGAGGTCTGGAAAGGGTCGGACCACGAGGGTCTGTTGTATGCAGCCTTACCCTGCAATTCTGCAAGAGGCTGTTTCCACGGTTCGAACCCGTGACCTCTGGGTCACATGGCAGCAACGCCAAGGCTCCCCTTCTCAAAAGATAAGTTAGAAAGAAGAAAAAATGCTCCTTGTGTTAATGCTACGTGGCTTATGTTAAGTTTTAAAGGTAGTAGTTTTAACTTGGTTACTAATTGCATTTCAGGCTGAGATAGGGAGATACATGATCGGTGATCGCGAATGGGAAATTTACCGAATCTTATTGGATGAAGGGAATGGCTCGGGTCCCTCGAGGAACAAGATTGAAGAAGCTGTTTGGAAGATGTTGATGGGGTGGGAGTAACAACTACTGAACGTACAGTTCTGTGTTCATAGCAAAAAGCTCATTTGACTCATGTGCAGTATACTTCTATTAGTTCTACCACCATATGTACATAAAGTGTATAATGTAGAGGTGAAAAAGCTAGGTATGTCAAGTGTCAAATCAAGATTTTGCAAGGCTAACCTTGTAGAATCATGTTAAGAATGTCAAGAAATGTATGTATGTACAGGTGATATAGTAATCATAAGATGATGTATTTCAGTTGCCTTTTGGCAAGGTAGTGGCTCCATGCACATGTTCATTAGTAAGTTTTTCAGGTCAATTAGTGTAAAGTTAAGCACCCCAAGGCAATGGGAGTAGAGCGGCTCGTTTGGTACGAGGAATAAGAGATAATTAATCCTCAGGATTATATTTGAAATGAGTTTATTCCATATTTGATTGGGATAAAATCGCGGTATAATTGTGGGATATCCCATGCGATTATAGTATTATTTTTATCCCTATTAAAGGGTGCGATAACAATCCATGAATAATTTATCATGAGATAACTTGTTTCCTAGCCAAACGACTAAGGAGTTGTTTGATACAATGGTGAGATATCCCATCTAATTAGTTATCCCACCTACTATATCGCATAACTAATCCTATCATTTTATTGTAAAAGTTATCCCCAGATTAGCTAATACCTCAAACCAAACATAGAATAAAATTAATCCCAAAACTTTATCCCGAGATTATTGTCCTTGTCCTTGCTTCATCTACCATATTTTTTTAAGTAATGTATAATGACTAGGTGAAGCAATTTCAGCTAGGTTTGGTATTCCCTACTAATTCTATTTATGTTTCCTGTAAAAATTGCACGGGGCGCCCTATTTGGTCGCCCCATTTATATATACATTTTCTTTTTTAAAAACTTTTAACTTGTACCCACTTTTTAAATAACTTCAGCCCCCTTTCTCCAACTCCTTCGTTTTTTGGGTAAATTTCACAAATGATCATAACTATGACATTTTTTCACTAAAGGTATATAACTTTCTTTTCTTACACAAAAAACATAAAACTTTCACTTCTTTACTCAAAAAGTCAGCAAAGACGATTCTCCGGTCGTTTTTGAAAAATATTTTTTTCATTTATTTTAAAAAATGAAAATATTTTTTCTTAAAAAAACTGAAAAACTAAAATAAAACTAAATGATTTAAAAATACTGGGAAAAAATATATTTCAAAAATAGAAATATTTTGTTGAAAATATTTTTTCCAGCTTTTAAAAAAGGAGAATATTTTATTAGAAATATTATTTTCTAGTTTTTACAAAAGAATGCTTTAAAAAAGCTGAAAAAATATTTTTTTATAAAAACTGAATCAGTTTTTGTAAAAACTGAAAAAAGACTTTACTAAATTAGTGGACTATTGGTGCATAGTTTTAAAGAAATGAAAATATTTTGCAAAATATTTTTTTTAAGTTTTACAAAGAGTAATCATTATTTTTAATTTAGCATTGACGGTCAAAGGGCATAAGTGAACCAAAAAAGTGGATGAAGGGGTATTTTGCAAAATATTTTTTGTTTCTTTAAACTAATGCACTAATATTCCCCTAATTTAGTAAACTCCTCTTCTTCTTCTTCTTCTTTTTTTTTTTTTCAGTTTTTACAAAAAATAATTCAATTTTTACAAAAAAATATTTTTTCAGTTTTTAAAAAGCACTGCTTTTGTAAAAACTAGAAATTCGTTTTTTAAAAGCAGAAAAAAATATTTTCGTTTTTTTGAAAAATATTTTTTTTCCAATTTTTTTAAAGCATTTAGTTTTATCTTATTTTTTAGTTTTTATTTTACAGAAAAAATATTTCATTTTTTTTAAAAAACAAAAAAAATGAAAAAAAAAATAATTGTTCAAAAAACGACTGGAGAATCGTCTTTGCCGGTCAGTAAGACTTTTTGAGTAAAGAAGTGAAAGTTTTATGATTTTTGTGTGAGAAAAAAAGTTATATTATATAACCATTTGTGAAATTTACCCTTCGTTTTCTTCTTCAAGTTACAAAACAAATTAGTATTTATCTCCAGAAGCAACATTGCTTTAGTTATAAGGTCATTGTTTTAATTGAACAGTTCGGCAGTTGTACTTCTGCTCCAAATTTATAGCAAATTAGTCTTAGGAAAAAGTTTATGTTACCAGTAGGATGAGCTGTATTTGGAGTTTTTGTATGTTTATTCGTGTTAGAGCTGAGAAGATGTACACTATTTTCCTTAAAAAATCACTGCTAATTATGGTGCTTCAGCTCTAGAGCTGAAGTTCGCCAGCTACAAACAAAAACATCAGCTCTAGAGCTTAAGTTCGCCAGTTACAAAACCAAAAACTTTAGCTCTAGAGTTGAAGTTCACCAGTTGCAAAAATAAAAACACCAGTTAAAAAACAAAAACTTCAGGTCAAGAGCTGAACTTCAGGTCCGACTACTAAAATGCTGAAGTTTTGCGTGATTGTCTTTGCTACTTCAGTCCGTATGTTTAAGTTATGCGAAAAAGCGGGTACACTTGTAATTTTTTTCAAAGCGGGCACAAAATAAAACTTGATACAAAAAGTAGGTATAGATACAAATGCCCCATGTTTCCCAAGATAAAGGAGAAAAGTTGTGATAAGTTACTTTTAGCAAAAAAAAGAAGAAAAAAACTCTCACCGTCCTTACAAGAAGGTAGTAATGAGTTAAACTACTCGTATTGGCTAGAAGTCAACTCCTATAAACATGATTTGATTCTATTATGCTACTAGGGTTCTAAACTTTACGCGAAGTTGTCGAGACAACGTGGATGATAAAAAAACCTACTCCCTCCGTTTCAATTTATGTGAACATATTTTCTTTTTAGTCCGTGTTAAACAGAATGACCTCTTTCCCTATTTGAAAATAATTTACTTTTATGCAATGATTTATAGCCATACAAAATATATGTGCTTCATTTTACACTACAAATTCAAAAGTCTTCTCTCTTTTCTTAAACTACGTGGCCAGTCAAATGAGTTCACATAAATTGAAACGGAGGGAGTATAATTTTTATAATATAAATAAAATCTATTTAAATTCATATTCGAAAAGACGACTCATAGAATTTGTTTAATTATGATTAATTTTCTAAGTAGACACAAAAAATTAGCTACTTTAAAATTGAGGGTGGTTAATATGTTGGTATTCCTCCTGCAATCTGTCCATCTTATGATTTGAAAAAGCTCCAAACCAGAACCAACTTTAGGAAACGTATGTACAAGTGTTATTTCTCACTTTATTATTGAAGGTGACTGCCTATCTGTCGTTTTACACAATTACATCAAGTTACATCAAAGCCAATTTAACTAGGGATTTTATCTTTTTATGATATATAGTAAAATATGAGTTCATGTTACAACAATAATTAAAAAGTATCTATCCTACAATTTATCGTCTAAAGTTTGTCCTCCATTACCAACAACTAACAAATTTTATATGAAATCATCTTTATTAGGAAGCGTTTGACCCCTCAATATGGAACTTTTCGACTTAAATTCAAATTTAGTCGGATTCTAAAGATACCCGACATCAAATAAAAAACCAAGAAAAGAAAATTGTTCCCCATTTGATAGAAATCATGCAACTTTGGAAGTGATTCATGTTCCTTTGAGCGATAATAGTATGTTTAACTAGAAACATAGCAATTTATGCATTTGAAAGCTTACTATTTAGGTGTATAGACCGGTGGCGGAAGCAGAATCTCCATTAAGGGGGTTCAAGAAAAATATTTTTTGTAGCTAGTGGGAATTAATCCCACGACCTTATATAGATGTTGAACCCCCTTAACCACTAAACTATACTTATGGATTGTTTTAAAGGTGTTCAAAACTTAATATATAGAGATAAAAAATAGATTTTGTTTTATATATAATGTAACAGGGTGTTCGGGTGAACACCCTTGTGCCCCCCTAGATCCGCCCCTGGTATAGACAATGTTTGGTTAAAGTTGAAAAAAGGTATTTGAAGTTAATGTTTAAAGAGATTATATGAATTCATATTTGTGTTTGAACATGTATTTTACTTGGAAAAAAGTTGAAGTATTGTGACACTTCAAATACAGTCAAACTTGTCTATAACAATCTCGTTTGTTCGGATATTGTTTGGCTGATATAATGAAGTGTTGTTATAGGAAGTATATATTATAACATAATATAAAACCGGTTCCAACAAAAATTTTGCTTTTATAGTCAATGACTATTGTATAGGGACGCTGTTACAGAGAGTCTTTACTATTTTTCAGCCTAGTAATTGAAAAATAGCCACAGTTATGAAAGTCAGAAAGAGTTGGAACTTCACTAGTTTTTACCCAATTTTTTTCTTTTTTTAATTTTGATTGACTAAAGAAAATTTGTAACATGAAGAATAGATAATAAGGCACTTATCAGAGTTACATTCCCTTATAACTTTTACCACATAGTTGTGTTCAAACAAAAAGAATTACTACCAATTGAGACAAAGTAAATAGCAGGAAGAAAAATGATGTGAAATATGCAAGATGTACATTTATAACGACATATTAAAAGTCAATAAAAAGTGGTAGAATAGAATGATTTTGCATACAATTTACAGAACCATAAAAGATAAAACTACAATTGATTTGCATTTTTTGTTTGTTTGATCTATCTGTTGTGACTCTCTTATAGTTTCCAATAGATACCAAGTCTGTGCAATATCCCAGCAACCACTGCCCAGAATGTTATCTCAGCAAATATCACATATAATAAAGTTCCTACTCTTTCTGACTTCCACACTTCAAAAAATACATGTTTTTGAATCCAATTAACCTGAAAAAAATACAAAGGAAAATAAATTATTACAATCTTCTCAATGTGGAAGTAGTATAAAATAATTAATATTCGCAAAAACTACTTAAGTTCTCGTATCTTAACTACAGATTAGGACTTGTTCAAGAAGAAAAGTCCGGTGCACAAAGTATCTTGCGTTCACGCAAGGTTTGTGAAAGGGCCGCACCCCAACAGGATATGACGTAGGCAGCATACGCTGACGCAAGCATCAGCCACAAGAAGTAAAGGACCTAAAACTTTAATATCAAACCTTAAAAACTATATGCATACATACAATACAACGATACTGCTTGACAATAACAACAACAAACCCAGTAAAATCCAACAAGTGGGGTCTGAGGAAGGTAATGTGTACGCAGACCTTACCCTTACCTTATGATCGATGCTGCCTGGCAAAAATGCAAAATATATCAAGTTGGAACAAGAAGTAATGTCTCAAAACATCTAAAACTCTAAATCAAACCTCTCGTACAAGTTGAGTTATGATAAAAAAGCATATATTATTTGTGTAAAATTCTATGTGCGCCACTGGCTAGACATTACTTCATTCGTGCTAGCAAGGGATGATGATACTTACAAGATTGTTATCTTCATTCTTGAAAAACCATCCATTTATAAATCCAGCAAATATGCCTTGTGCTCCTAATACAAATATCAGCATTGCATTCATTCCAATCCATTCTAGCCACACGAATGGCGTTCGCAGTCCCCAAACATCAATCTATGTATTCATTTTCCAAAAGAATATTCTTAGATTAAAATTAGAACATTAAAATCTTGGCTTTAAGTTGTTTAAATTGCAGCATTGGCATGTGTACCAGTATATAGAGTCCTGAGAATACAATTCCAGCTACACCAGCAGTGAAACAAACATAGCTAAAGCTGTATAGTTGCTTATTAAGAGGAATTGCTGCAAGAGAAAAACAGAACCAAAAACAGTGTTAAATGTCTATATTAACTTTTCCACATAAGTAGATACAAAAATATTTTCTTTTCGATGAATTTACCGTCTGAGAAATGAAGAATAAAGGCTATGATGAGTAAACCAAGCCCCATTGATATCCACTGTTTTAGCCTCTCACCATGACCCTGAAACAAAAGCGATCCAATTCCATCGTTCTTACTCAATTTCTATGACATGTCTTGGCCGAAGGATTTAACTTATATACACTAACCATAAAATGAAGTTTTATGGTAATACTATATTTTAACCTGTTGTAACAAGTAATCTGCCTTATTTTTCACGTTACAATAGTGTATTTTAACCTATGTAACAAGTAATCTGCTATATGTTAACCTTTTGTAACAAATATTCTGCCTTATTTTTCATGTTACAGTAGTGTATTTTAACCTGTTAGCAAGTAATCTGCCTTATTTTCATATTACAAGATCACATTTTTTATGGATGATTTCCTGTAGTTTTCTTTTAGGTGATCATAAATGTAAAAGTTATTTTACACTGTCAGTATATATAAGTTAAATTCGTGATAGAATGAATTCTTGAAATACCAATGTAATTACCTTGAAATGAATCAAGACATGTCCATAATGGATGCCAATGGTACCTGACAGTATAGCTGAAATTGTACTAAAAAAGGAGTAAATAGAAACTGTGCTTAGCTGATAACAATTTGAACAAAGGATCAATGCACCAGGTGAACTCTGAGTACATTTTTATCGAGTCGTTTGTGGTTAAATAGACAAACCTTAGCAAACCTTCAGGTTCAAATGGAGCGCGACACCAACTAGGAGCATTGTCGCGAAATGGACCTGAAGCTGGATAACTCAATGTACATGCCTAAATATATTACTAATAACCAATTAGTCACCATAATTTGCAGTTTCAAAATAATAAGTTTTGCTCTGAAATGTTGTGACCTTCAATCGCGCCCAAACAGGTTGATTATAGAGATGATTGATACCCCAGACTTGTCGATCCACATAACCTACTGCATTACATGCAGGTCCTAGGTGTCCTCTCATCCCACATTTTACCTGAAAATTTCAGCTCACAGGATTTGGTTATGTACCGTTATGATTAGTTATACTATTTTAATTTAGGATCATTAGTTTGTTTTAACTCTGCATACAATGTATCTTTCAGATCTATCATCAAGGTGCGCCCTAAAGCTCCAGTCGGGAACATAAAGACCATATGTTGTTGTCATGTAAACAACGAATGCAACAAATCCACCAACCCTGCAAACAACGATAATAAGATCAAGTTGTATGGAACGGAAGAGTTTCACATTTTCTTGATTGTTCGATGTTATTGAGAAGGAAATAGATGAATAGATAGGGCGAAGCCAGCTGAAGGAAGTACGTGTTAGTGGCCTAAAGCACAAAGAGAGAAAGTTAGACTTCGGATCAGTTACTTAGTAAAAGATAAGGCTAAGAAGCAAAGATGTAGTAGTTGCGCGAAAGCTGTTGCACCCTATGTTGCTCGGACTCTCCAAAGATATTGCCGAGTATGTGTCGGATCCTTCAAAATAGCAGTGTATTTGGAGGATCCGACACAAGCGCGGCAACATTTTGGAGAGTTCGCACAACATAGGTTGCACCATAGGGCATCCATTTTCTTACAATTTCGGTGAAATATTGAACCATTTCATGCAACATTTACCAAGATGGAATGAGTAAAGAATCAAACTATAAATTTCAATTTATTTGAATCACACAGGATTCAGTGCTATCTCAGTTCCTATTTAATAAAACATAAGGGGTCATTTGGTGTGAAGACATGTTATGGTGGAATTAGTTATATTGAGATTAATTATGCTAAGATTATTATCCTGGTATTATTTTTTTATTGACTGTTTGGTATGTTGTATTAATCACAGGATCGTCAATTTTACTGCCATATCCTAGGATAACTTATCATGGGATCATTATTTCATCAGCTGGCAGATATAAGTTTAAGTTATCCCGATACTATTTTCACTCCTGGGATAACTTATCCCAAGATCAGTAACCAGACAAGGGATAAGGCGGCAGTGAATTTTTATCCCAAGATTATTTTTGGTTATCCATCATACCAAACGACCCCCAAGTATGTCCCAAGAATGAATCAATTAACATTTAACATGATGAATGTAATGATATAGCAAAGAGGGAATGTTGATATCTTACCATTGCCATTTATAGGCAGTGAAAATAGAGAAATGACCAGAGGTTAAGGTTGTTGGCCTCAGCTTGGTGGTTATGATCTCTATTAGAGCTACTACAAAGTAAACCAAGGCTATTCTCTGCCCAAATTGTAACAAAAATTAGTATTAGATAATAAAACAAAACTTTCAATTTCATAAAATAGCTAAAAATATTTCCAGAGAAAGAATGAAAGAGGTTTAGACCTGTAGAATACCACACCATCTGATTAACTTCATGTCCACTCCATAAGCTAGTTCATATGGTGCATGGGAATATCCTCCTGCATTAATCCATGCTCATTCTTATCTATCTATAAAAAAATCTTATTTCAGTATCGTATTTTGTTCTTTAGCCGAAGGTTTATCGAAAACAACTTCTCTATCCCAGGATCTCTAGTTCTGTTCTGGAATCAAATCTCCTTGAGGTAGAGGTAAGCTAAGGTCTGCATATACACTATCCTCCCCAGACCCCTTGGAGCTAACATATACATAGGCGTATCCAGTGTAGTCGAACCCATAGCTTTCTCTTATACTCTGTATTTTTGCCCAAAATATTATTAAATATATACAAATAACAAATTTTGAACCCATTAAATTAGATAAGATGCAATAGAATTGCGAATTAGAACCCATAAAGTTCAAATCCTAAATCCGCATCTAAACATATATATATATATATATGATATTGTAAAGAATTTTACACTATTAGTGTAATGTAACTTGTTTTAGCAGGTAACATATTATATGTTAGGTTACTAATTCTCCTTTTATGAATGATTATATAATAATTATTTAGGTGAAGTATTTACACTGTCAATGTATAGAAAAACTCTTTCAGTTCATAGACGTACTTTTGCAATTTTTCTAATTTTGTCTTTGAAATTATTAAATTTTTATAGTTCATAGCATGATCAACAAGAGGTTCAAAATTTGCAGTTCATACCTTGAAGAATAATTCCCCAGAAAAGAAGCTTCAATGTCCTTAGTGTTACTTTTTTAATTGCAGCACTAATCTTGGGAACTCTCTGAAAAGTCAGAAATAGCTCCATTAATTAAATAAGAAATTCATACAATTGCTCTAAAACTACACTTTTACAAAAGAGATGTTTACACAAATAGCCAGCCGAATTTACTGTTTACTTTTCTAGCCAGTACACATAGATTAAACACTAATTATATACAATTATACATATATTATAGGTGGATCTTACATATATTATACATCCTTCAGCTATTTAGTTTAATTCTTCTTTACAAAATGTGAAGTTGGAGCAAAATCCATTTAAGAAAGGGATAAAGCTGGCTAGTGTTAGCCCAAAAGATAAATGGGCCTAAGAACTAGCCCAATTTTCTATTGGATGATCCAGGCCCAGTCAAAGAGGTCTGAAATAGTGGCGGGTATAAGAAATTGGCGAATATACTCGATTTGGATAAGGGTATTATCACTGTTAGCCTCTGACAGAAATTATTTATATTTGGTAGATGAAAAATATATAATTTTTGTATATGACATACAGAAAATGTATATATATACAAAAAAAATATATAAATTTTATATATTTATCCGCTGTTATTTTAACAACGACTATATAGTGTCATCTTTCCATCTGGATATGAGAGTGAACCAATAAAATATTGCCAATTCATTAAAAAGGTTAAAATATCGTGGTATAGCCAGTTTTTACACTGGTCAATGAAAAATAGCCAGCGTTTACCAAGTCAATGCAAAATAGCCACTATTTTGCTGCAACAGAGACCGATCCAGTATAATATACCGAAGTTTTGGTGCATTTGTGTACAATCTCAAGTCAATTGTTACTTGAATATTTTTGAAAGATGAAGTTATACATCACTATGTGTTTTTTGTACATTTGATTAATTAAGATATTATTGGTTAAGTCAAGAAAAATAAAAATATAAAAGATGGTGTACCTTTAAGGCAAGAGCAATTGCAACCCCAACAATGAAAAGAAAGAATGGCATTACAAGATCAGCCAATGTGCATCCATTCCATGGCGAGTGATCGATACGCGCATATGCTCCTCCGGCATCATCTACCAATATCATTAACTGTAAAAGTTTACCGTCCAATTTAAACAAGAGAATTTATCATTAAAAAACTTAAATCATGAGTTTAATTTCTATACGCCGATAATATTGCATAGTATCGGATCACTTAATTGAAAGTGAATATTGAAGCAATAATAAAGTTGTCTTCATATGACTTATAAGTCACGGTTAGAGCCGTAGAAATAACCATTAATGCTTGCATCAGGTATGCTATTTACATTACATCCCTTACAGAGTCAGAGTGCGGTCTTTCTCCCGCTCCTGCATGAATACGAGATGCCTTGTGTGTCGGGCTGCCCTTTTTTAGTTAGATCACTTAATTGATAAATATAGACAACCTTCTATAAAAAGTGGAATTAATAATCTAAAAGTTACAGTAAATTACGTGCTATAATATGTTAGAATATACTAATGATTAAAAAAAAACCGGTGCATAAAGTATCCTTTCCGCGCAGCGTCCGAGAAAAGATAGCATTCCAAAGGGTGTGATGTAGATTGTTTTTCCTAAATCAAGCACTAGTGTTGTTTCTATGGCTCCATTTCATGACCTATAAGTCACATACAAGAACAACTTTACGTTCCAAGGCTCCCTTTCTAGCGTACACTAGTAGTGCAAAAGAAATTTTATACGATCAATATATATAAGTTAAATATATACCACTATGGTGAGGCCTCGAAATGCATCCAATGTCGCAACCCTTTTACTCTTCTTCTTAATAGGAGGTTGTTCTTCCTCTTGTTGCAATGGTTGGTCCAATGTTTTTTGCTCATTTTCATGGCTAACCAAATCTTGATTACTAACAATCCTAGCATCTTTTTTCCTTTGATTATCACTATAATCAATCTCTTCTTCACTAATATGTTTCTTTTGATTGCCAAATCCTTCTTCTAACTTCTTAGGATTCTCCATTTAAAGCTATATATTCACTAGATCTCTCTTCTTCTTTTTTCCCCCTCAAATAATTTGCATGAATTTATACTAATGTATGAAAATGCAGCACTAATAAATTATATAGATAAGTGTATGAAGAAACGGACAAGGCTAAAATCAAAGCAGGCCGTTGTATAGCGTCTAATTTGGACGGATATATAGAAACTAAAAGTGTTTCTACTATAGATTTTTTTTCTTCTTTTTAGTGGCAATTTTGAAAATGTTTTTAATCTCTTATGATAATTCATCAAGAAATGGAATTGGACAAATCAAGGGCATTATCTGGAGTAATTATTTAAAAAGAAGACAGGAAAAGAGTCTATAATTGGTTGCAATGAAAAATATATATTAGACATAGATCACTAATTCTTGTTATATGTAGAAGTTGAGTAAAAAGAAAAAGAAAGGCACATTGATATGTACAATAGCTAGTAAAAGGTAAAAAATCAAATCATGTAGTAACGTTAAGAATTTAAGTTCTGCGTATTGACATCGTACAATTTTTCTTTTAAGATTAAGATTATCTATTATCTACAACTGTGACGACCCAAAGGATCATTACATGTTTTCTCTTTCATTCCGTGTTTTCGAGACCTTGAAAATCTCATTTTTAATTATTTCAATTTGCGTACACAATCCGGACGGTAGCCGGAAAGCTTATATGCAAAATTCTGTAAAAGATGCTAAAATTTGATATTTAAATGAGTAAAGACTTTGGTCAACATTTTGGGTAAACGAACCCGGACTCGGACCCTAATTTGACGGGCCCGAAGGGTACATAGAAAAATATGGGACTCAGGTGTATGCTCGAAATCGAAATCCGAGGTCCCAAGCCCGAGAAAGAATTTTTTAAAAGAAATTATTTTTCTGAAATTGTTAAGAAAATTCGAAATGAAAACTGATTAGAACGCGTTGGTATCGGACCCATATTTTGATTCCGGCGCACGGTACAGGTCTTATATGTGTTTTAAGATGTTTCTGTGAAATTTGGTTGAAACCGGACGTCATTTGACGTATTTCAGACTTAAGTCTCAAAAACTGAAAGTTTGTGAAGTTTGATGAAAAACTAATGATTTTGAGGTTTGATTCCTCGTTTCTGATGTTATTTTGGTAATTTATCGCGCGGTTAAGTTCGTAGGATGTTGTTGAGTTAGTGTGTGTGTGTGTTTGTTTAGGAGCCCCGAGGGCTCGAGAGTGTTTCAGAGTGTTTTGAACTTAAAAAAAGTTGCAGCAAATCCAGTTCTGGTATGTTGTTCTATGAGATCGCATAGGAGCTATGCGAGCGCATAATGTAAGTTTTAGTTGCCCAATTTTTGTTCTATGCGATCGCATAGTTTGATCCGCGATCGCATAGCTTAGCCAGTCCCTTCAATGCGAACACAACCTTTGTTCCGCAATCGCAATGTGTAAAAGCCAATTCCAGAATGGAGCATGTTTTTCCTCTATGCGTTCGCAATATGCTTCCTGCGATCGCAATAGCCAATTTTCCTGACCCTATGCGATCGAAATCCCACTTCTGCGATCGTATAGGGAAAATTCGCCCAGTTATTTAAAATATACAAAATAGAACCATCACGGGATTTCTTCAAAAACACGCGAACTCTCTTCTTCCCCAAGCACTTAGGAGTCCATTGAAGCTTCCTTTCATCAAGACCTCCTGGGTTAGTAAATCCCAACTTATTTTCTTCATTTTTCATCGTTATTTATTGAATTCCTAAGCTTAAATCATGTAGATTAGGGTGGAAACTGGGAAAATTAGGTAGAGTTAGAGCTTTTCAATTTTTCTTGATTTAGACCTCGTTTGGGGTCGAATTTGAAAATAAATTATATAGTCAGGCTCGTGGGGGAATGGGTGATATGAATTTTGTTCGAACATTGTGTTTTCACCAAGCGAGCCCAAGGTCGATTTTTAGAATTTTGGGAAGAAAGTTTGGAAATCTATATTTAGGCATTGGGTTTGATTTGTTTAGCATATATTGATAATATAAAGTCATTATTGTATAGATTTGATTGAGTTGGAGCCGAGTTCGAGAAAAAAATGGTAATTAAAGATTGAATTGGCTGTGGAAGTTTGAGGCAAGTGTTCGGTCTAACCTTAGCTTGAGGGATTACGAGTTGAGTCATATTTTCTATGTGTTTCTTGTTGGGTACGACGTATAGGAATGATGACGAGTATCTATACGTTGGTGTCGAGCATGACCTTGAGTCTTAATTTGATACATGTGCATTCTTAAATAATGTTATGATTGAAATAGTGAGAAAATTCGTGGTATTGAGAAAATGCTTAGTTTATTTTCGTAGAGGTACTCGAGAGATGAGAATGATGATAGTAGTGATAATTAGAAGTTGAATTGAGATTGGTTATAGCTGATTCTTCCTTACCGAACTTTTATACTTGTGCTGTTGAGTTCCCTTGCCGGGATAGTATAATTTATGGTTAGTCCATTGCCGGAATGTTATTGTGATCACAGTAAGATGTACATTTGGAACATACTGTGCGCCGTAACATCATTATTATACAAAATATATACGTTGGATCGGGTTTCAAGCCGCAACACATATTACATTGAATCGGGTTGCACGCCGCAACAGATATTGCATTGGATCGGGTTGCACACCGCAACATATATTATATATACTCGGTCGAGTTGCACGCCGCAACAATTATAATATGCATATGGATTGGGTTGCACGCCGCAACAGTAGTGTTATTAGATTGTTTCTGATATAGTACTGTTCTTCATATTTGCTTGATTTCTGCTAGATTAAATTGTTCCCCCGAAGCATGTACCCCCTCCCTTCTACTACTTATTGCCTGTTTACTTTTTCGCCATATATTATATATAACTGTACAGATTTATATGGAGTTTGGTCCTAGCCTTGTCACTACCTCGCGGGGGTTTGGCCAGACACTTACTAGCACATGAGGTCGGTTGTGCTGATGCTACACTATGCACTTATATGCAGATACCGGAGCAGCTTACGGAGGGTAGTAGTAGCCGGGGGAGCCATCCTTCAGTCCACGAGATCCCGAGGTAGTCCTGTAGGCGTCCACAGACCCAGCATCTGCTTTATTTGTTTATGCACGGTTTCTTTTTGTACCCGCGACATAGTTTTATTTTATTTTTTTCAGACTCCTGTATTTAGCACTTTTAGATAGTCTGTGAAATGTTGTGACACCAAATGCTGGGCAGAGACCTATATGGATGTTTTTAGACTTTGTCGTTATTTTTAATTCAAACTTCTGCTATTTTGTTAAATCGCTGTCTTTTAATTGCTTCAATTATCTGTTATTTAAAGGTTTTAATCAAGTAATAAAGAAGATAGGATGATGTTGTGAAGGTTCTTGGCTTGTCTAGTTTCCACGAATAGGTGTCATCACGACTTTCGAGAATGGAAATTTCAGGTCATGACAACATCATCATATAACTTACCATAAATAGTAGAGTATCGTGTTTCTGATAATAAAAGAAATTCCAAAAGTTTTTCCAATTGTATTGTCTATGTTTAGTGTTGAAAAAGACTACTGTGAATTTCACCACCTCTACCTCGGATTTTCTTTTTGGATTGTCGTGATGAATGCAGAATCTTTTTTAATAAGTGTATGTTTGGACCTGTAGTTCAACGAACATACTAATTGTCCTTTTCCTAACTAGAATGACTAAAACTAGTTAAGTACTAGTAGCTATATAAGATAATGTCAGATTTCCATGAATATAATACATGTATTGCCGGCATTTATGCATGCTGTTACAAGGCCTGCTAAATTCTTCACATTTTCAGTCTGAAGGCCTCTATTGTATTGGGTAAAATTGTTTATAATAAATGGTCAAATAATAGTATGACATGTGAAACATAATGACAACTGCAATCGATATCGAGTAAATTTCGATGAGAGCATGATCAACAGGAACATATCGAGTATTTGCCATTGGATAGCATTCAATGAGAGAATATTCTCTAATATTAATGAGCAACCATTACGGAGAATATTTGCATTCATGACCTTCCATTACATATTCATCAATGACTTCTTTAGTATCATTTAACTGAGGCTTGACCGTAGAATCTTGTTTTCCTATGTATAATTATAAATAGCAGGCTCAACAATCATTGTAGGAGACGAAATTCCTGGAGCAACATATGTTAGATTTTATTCTCGCCCTCAATTAAACAACTTTATTTGCTCATCATTGCTTTTATTTTTGTCCTTGGAGACATTGCGCTCGGAGCCAGGCTTGTCATCTTCTTCAATTTTTATTGCTAAGTCTTATTTTTATCTCATTTCTTTATCATTTTTGGATCAAATCAGTTCGCTTGTCAATAAACCACATAATAAATTTAATTGTACCATTTTACGGGTAAATAATTTAGCGCCCGCCGTAAGGCTTAAACAGTTGCGTAATTACTTTGGTACTTACGTTTATTACTAATGTGTTTGATTTTTTTCTTAGCAAGAAATCACCAATGAGATCTAATGATGTCAACATCACGTACAACACGTTGAGGGACACGAAGATTTGCCTCAGCATGAAGATTCAATCAGCAACACCCGCAATGATGGGGATGAAGTAACCCCAGTTCGTGAAGGGCAGTACCCCCACATGTGCGAGAGCCAACTCTTGATGATGCAGAGGAAGAACATGTCGTGGAAACGATAAAAATCTTAAGAGAATAGTAGAAAGCAATCATAAGTCACCTTACAAGGCAGGACCGGTTGACAAAGTTAAAATAAGCGTTGTCAGATGCTTCCAATAATGCAAATGGAAGGGGCAAATTTCCTCCCACCGCCCTTCCAACTCAAACAACTCAAAGAGTCAATAATAACACCCCAAGGGGAAGGTCGGTTTTGATGGTGCTAGAGGGACCGGTATTGGAACTTAGAATGATAACGGAATGACCCCTTATAAATCGAGCTCATGAGGTTTATGAGGGAAATGAATCAACGAATGGATTAAAATGCAAAGGAGTTTCATGCCCGAATGGATCAGATTTCGGGTGCACCACCATTTTTGAAAAGCGCAGATTTAAAAAAATACACGCAATTTCCATTTAAGCTGAGCGTAGCACTAGATTTAGTTTTGAATTGGTTCAAAATGTCGGACATACTAAAGTATGATGGAACTTCGGATTCGTAGGAGCACATCACAACCTATACCACAACTCTGAAAGGTAACGACTTGGCTCAACACGAGATCAGATTGGTCTTACTAAAGAAGTTTGGTAAAACCCTCACAAAGGGGGATATGACATGGTATTCACTCTTACTCGAGCATTTAATTAACTCTTTTAAAATGCTTGCAGATTCTTTCATCAAGGTAATGCCGGGGGAAGGAAGGCCTAAGCCAAGAAGGTGGACATATTCAGGATTGTGCAAGATGAGTCTAAATTGCTGCGAGAATTTGTGATCTGATTCCAGAAAGAGAGGGTGCTACTACCGGATGTACCTGATGAGTGGGCAACGAAGGTGTTCGCAAAGGATTTGAATCCACGAAGCTTTGATGCCCCCCCCCCCCCGAAAGTTGAAGGAAAGTCTGCTCAAATTGCAATCAAACACATGGACAGATGTCCATAATCGTTACTTGTCAAAAATAAGAATAGAAGATGATCGAGTCGGGTTCACAACATCAACCAAGGGATGGGACCGAGACAAAAACTAGGACAAGTTTAAAAGCGACTTTGATGCAGATCAATAGTCTTCTAAAGGTTGTTTCCTGCCATATGAAAAAAATCGAGAGGTGTAACAACAAAGGATGCCGGTACTCAGATAGGATCGCTCTCGATAGAAGAATTGACGAAACAACTGGTCATTACAAGAAAAAGAAATACTGGGGGCCCGGGACTCCACATATCCCAGGTTATCGGATTACAATTTCAATGTCAACTTAGTGGAGTTGGTGTAAG
Source organism: Nicotiana benthamiana (assembly GCA_034376525.1). Lineage (NCBI taxonomy): Eukaryota > Viridiplantae > Streptophyta > Magnoliopsida > Solanales > Solanaceae > Nicotiana > Nicotiana benthamiana. The sequence continues at coordinate 125,927,391 of CM067337.1, forward strand.
CGATGCGGAATAAAGAATCACGATTCCTGAAGCCAGTCAGATCTGATCCCAGCCAGAGGGATCCCAACTTGTGGTATTAGTATCATGGGGCTTACGACTATAGAACTGGGCGGAATCTATGTGAAGAGGTGACGATGTTATTAAAGAATGACCACCTTAGTGAATTTTTAAGTAATCGAGCCAAAAACAACTATGGACAAAGTCGGGACAATGCAGAGCCTTCAAAGGTCGCAAAAGAATCTCCTTGGTTGACTATCAACGTGATTTTCAGAGGGAATGAAATCAACATTATAACCTTCTCAACGACTAAGAAAATGAAGATATTTATGACTTACAACAAGAGACTCTAGGAAGTTGTGAAAGATGATATTACATTCACGGAGGAAGACACTTAAGCGCTCATTCTTTTTCATAATGACGATCTGGAAATCTCTCTTAATATTGTAGATTTTAAAATTAAGTGTGTTCTGGTTGACCCAGGAAGCTCCGCCAATACCATCCAATGGAGAGTGGTGCAACAAGCAAAACTGACTAGAAGAATCATCCTGATGACAAAACTATTAGATGGGTTCAATTTGACAAGTGTGACAGCCCGAGGTGAGATCATGCTGCCCATGAACACTGAGGGGGTAAACAAAACCAACTTATTCAAAGTGGTAGATGGCATCATGGTCTATAATGTAATCCTCGAGAGGTCTTGGATATATGAGATGAATGTTGTGCCCTTAACATATCATCATCTACTGAAATTCCCAACCCCGGAAGAAATCAAACAAATATGAGGAGACCAACCGGCTGCAAGGGATATAAACACGATAACTATTTGAAGAAGCGAGGTAACTGAGCCTACCAAATAGAAATTACAGGAGCCGATACCTTCTCCCCTCCTAATGAAGACGATCTGAGTAAGGAGTCATTGGAATCCTATCAGGTTTTGAGATATTTCAGGTACCATAGGAGACAGATACAACTAAGTCAACTGTAGAAGAACTCAAACATGTGGTTTTGTTCAAGTAATTTATAGAAAGGAAGTTCCATTTGGGAACAAGGTTAAATCCCGAGCTCAGATCACGATTTATATATGGCAGGTATCCCTTTGGAGATGGTCAAGCGTAAGTTAAGCCTGTATCCGAACTTCCCACAAGTAAGGAAAAAAGAAATGCCCAATAACGGAGGTCAAAAACAAGTTTTAAAAAAAAAAGGTAACTTGACTACTCGACATCAGTTCAATCCGGGAGGTAAAATATACAAAATGGTTAGCCAGTGTAGTTGTAGTTTCAAAGAAGAATAACAAGTTTAGAATGTGCGTACATTTTTAAATAAGACATGCCTTAAAGACTTATTCCCATTGCCAAACATTGAAGCTATGGTCGGGCATGAGTTAATGAGTTTCCTTTATGCTTACCCTGGGTATAATCAAATCAAGATGAACCCAGATAATCAGGAAAAAACTTCTTTCATAACAGATTTTGGCATATATTGTTATAATGTGATTTCGTTCGAGCTTAAGAATGCCGGAGCCACTTATTCAAAAACAAATAGGCCAAACAATGGAAGTATATATAAATGACATGTTAGTCAAGTCTTTGAGTTCATGAGATCATTTGAAGCACCTCCAAGATACCTTTTACATTCTCAGGAAATACAACATGAAGTTTAACCCAGAAAATATGCGTTGGTGTTGGTTTCGGTAAGTTCTTGGGGTTCTTGGTCTAGATATTGAGAGGCTATAATTGTGTATTTTAAGACTCTAATTTACTTCACTTTAATTGAGTTTGAGCTTTAATCGCTAGTTTTTGCACTAATTATGTGTTTTGTGCCTTGAAGGAGTGATTCCAAGCTATGTAGATATTATGGAATGAATTCAAGTGATTGGAGCTTTGAAATTTGAGTAAAAGCCAAAGGAATTAAGCCGTAATCGTGTTCGGGCATCAATGGATGATAGTTAGAATGAACGAAGAATCGAGCGCGTATATATAGCATTGTCTAGTAAAATGCACATAACGTTTTACTCAGAATTCTGTTTGGGCTCCACAATATATCATTGGAAAGATATTTGAAAGGGCTACAACTTTTATATTTTAAATTTTTGCAATTTCCTACAACCGCAGAGCATGGTATGCCACGCATGTGGAAATTTTATGCAGCCTGTCAGAATCAACAATCTGAGCTTTTCCACTGCCGCCCCGCATGGCACGTCGCCCTATACGACTCGGTAGTGCAAATTTTACAGAGTGAGTTTTCTATTTTGCACGGAAGAAGGTATTTTCGTCTGGATCTGACCCTACTTGGTATAAACAGATGTAAAAATGCTACTTTGAGGAGGGGGACATACTTTTAACGTATCTTAGACCTAAGGGGGGTAAGGAGATCGAGATTCGGCCTAAGGAGGCAGATACACAATAGGATCAAGGCAGGAAATTATTTTACGACTTTTTCCTTCCTCTTCCTATTTTTCATTGTTGGTTATGACTTTTAGTATTGTAATTTTACATACTATTATCAATAGCTAATTTGTTATCTAGGATTTTGATGGAACCTTTTGTAGGATAAATTCTTGTTATGTTTTTATATAATTGAGCCATAGTATTTTATCCGTTTGTTCAACAATATTATTCTTGTGGTTGATTGAAGGGCCCTCAATTAGCCGTGCCTATTTAGTATGTATTACTCAGGAGATAGTGCATATTTAGATAGTTATTGAACAACATCATTCCCGACGTATGTGAGGAATCAATAACAAAGGGTTAAAGGTGGGATTAGGGATAACGAAACCTTGGGTGAGATCTAAGTGAGTTGTAATTAAATACAACTAGCGTAACTCGAGAGAGTTTGTCTAGTGAATTGTCATAATTACTCAGCAGAGAATTACAACACGCAGAGCGCTCATGATCGATAGAGAATACTTAGGCAAAATTATTGAAGATATAGCGGGTTAGTTTCCGACAATTAGGGAAATCATAACTCTAGACCTCCTTAATCTTGTCTCTAACCCTTAGTATAAGTAGTTGTTAATTTACTATTTTAATTTGTTAGTTAATTAGTTAAGCAATAGAATATGAATATCTATAAGTTAGGAGCCGTCCAAACTTGTCTTCTTGGTGATAGTGAACAACTGTAGATAGGCATTAGTTCTCTGTGGGGTTCGACTCCGGACTTGTAAACTGAAATATATTTGTAACGACCGCTTAGTCCTTTTTAGAAGGCATAGTTTGGCGTGATCACTCGTAAAGAGGGATCAAGGTAAGTACTGATAAAATCAAGGACATCCCGGACCAGTAGCAAGCATAAAGGAGGTATAGAGGTTAACCAGAAGGTTGGTTGCTTTAAGCAGGTTCATCTCACAATAATCAGAAAAATATCATCACTTCTTATCGCTTCTAAAATAGAAGAACAATTTCGAGAGGACTCCCAAATGCCAGCAAGCGCTGAAGGATTTAAGCAAGCACCTATCCAGGCCCCTATTACTATCAAACCAGGGGAAGGCAAATAATTGTTGATATATCTAGCAGTCTCGGAAGTATAAGTGGCATTTTTTTGGTTCGAGAAGAAGAAGGTACACAATTTCCTTCTTATTGCATTAGTAGAATATTATCAGGAGCGGAGACTCGCTATCCGCACCTCGAAAGATTGGCTTTAGCTTTCAGAGTTTCCTCTTGAAAGTTTAGGCCTTATTTTTAGTGCCACCCGATAGCCGTAGTGACAACCTTTCCCTTAAAGAATGTCCTTCACAAGCTTGAGTTGTCAGGCCTGTTGGCTAAATGGGCAGTTGAAATTAGTGATTTCGACATTGAGTACAAGCCAAGACTATGATAAAGTCATAAGTTTAGGACGAATTTGTGACTGAGTTCAGTCCCGAATAATGCTCTTGACTGATAAGGAAGCAATGTTGGTGCCGAAAACGAAATCGGGAGTTTGGACCTTATTTACGGATGAAGCTTTCAATATAAAAGGATCCGGTCTCGAGATAGTTTTAGTCATTCCTTCGGGAGAAACCCTGAGACATGCCATTAAGAGATTTTCATTAACTAATAATGAAGCTAAGTATGAGGCTTTGGTTGCAGGACTTGAACTGGTTCGGGGACTTGGCTCCGAGCTCATCAAGATTAAATGTGATTCCCAACTAGTAGTAAACCAACAGTACGGGATTTTTGACACAAAGAAAGAATGCGTGCAACATTACGTGAATAAGGTTAAAGAATTGCTTGCACAATTTAGGAAATGATCGATCATACACATTTCAAAAGAACAAAATGTGGAAGCAAACACATTGGATGGTTTGGGGTCATCAACATGGATGAAATGATTTGAATTTGATACAGTAGTCCAATTTTTGTACTCGGCATTGGACGTGAACGATTACTATGAGGTCAACTCAACCAACTTAGTATGGGAATGGAGGAATGAGTTCATCTAATATCTTAGGCATGTAAAATTATCCGAAGACCCGAAAGCATCCTGGGCTCTGTGAACCAAAGCAACCTGCTACTACCTCATAGATCGGCAATTATATAGAAGATCATACCTAGGATCATTGGCCCGATGTTTGGGAGCCTCATAGGTGGACTACGTGATGAGAAAAGTCCATAAGGGATTTGCGGGAACCATTCCGGTACATATTCCTTAGTTCTAAAACTGGTTAGGGCAGGTTACTATTAGCCCTGTATGGAGCAAGACGCAAAGGCATTCATTCAGAAATACGACAAATGTCAACACAATGAAAAATGGTGCACTAACCGGCATAACTCTTACATTTGTTGTTGTCCCCATGGCTATTCATGGGATGGAAAATGGACATAGTCGGTCCTCTGCCACCGGGCCCTAGAAAGGTAAGATTTCTATTAGTTTTAACTGATTACTTCACTAAATCGGTTGAAGAAGGTCCTTATCAAAACAACAGTGAATGCAAAGTAATGGACTTCGTATGGGACCACATAATCTGCCAATTCAGAATACCAAAGAAAATTGCTTGTGACAACGGGCCGCAGTTCATAAGTTCAAAAGTCACAAGTTTTTTGGAAGATTTGAGAAGAAGAGTATTACGTCTTAAATGTACCATCTGAGTGCTAACAAACAAGTGGAATCAACAAATAAGGTAATAATCTAGAACCTTTAAAAGAAGCTAGAAGCTGCTAAAGACAGACGGTCCGAAGAGCTACTGGGTGTACTATATGATGATGGTAGGCTAGAATTATGTGTTTTAGTCCTAGTTTGCACTCCAATTACTGTATTTTACTTGTGTTTGAGCTTAAATATTAGTGCGTTATACTTATTATATATTTTATGTCTTGTAGGAAGTGATTTCGAGCTATTAAGATAATTTAGAGCTAATTTGAACAAGTTGGAGTTTTGAAGTCTTAGTAAAAGCCCAAGAAATTAAGTCGTGATCATGTTCGAGGGTTTAGGACCAAGTTTGGATGTTAAAAATTTAGAAAATAAAATTAATCTGAGAAAATTGTACTACCACCCTGCGCCATGCATAGAGGGGCGTGGGGCGCTAGTGAAACATTCCTATGTGTTGCACTCTGTTTTCCTTCGATTAGTTTTTTTCTCAATTTGAGAGTCAAGATACGGTCAAGTTGCTCAGTAAGTATGTATATATATTTTTAATTTCACAACCACTTAATAAGTTTGAATAGGGGCTTCTAGAACTTTTTGTACTCCTTTTTCAGGGTTGGGTGAGGCTTGGTAGGGCTCTCCATAGATGATTTGTGTATTGGATTGTGTCCCCTTATGGTAGTTATTTATGGTAGTTACTGTTTGATATTGTTGCATGCCATTTTATTTAGGGTTCTTATCTTTAGAGAATTATTTATGCGATTTCTGTTGGAGTTACTAATGCTCTGAGCCGAGGGTCAATTGGAAATAGCCTCTCTGCCCTTTCAGGTAGGGTAAGGCCTGTCTACATATTACCCTCCCCAGACCCTACTTCGTGGGACTATACTGGGTAGTTGTTGTTGTTGTTAATAAGTCTGAATAAGTCCAATGAGTAGAACCTATAGAAAAGAAAAAATTCTATATTAGAGCTTCTCTCTCATGCTCTCGAAGTAAGTTAGATTAACTTGTGCCGGTGTGAAAATGGTAGGAGCGAGAGGCAGGGGTGGCGACCAAGAAGAGGAAGAGGCCGTCCATGGAAAATTCATAACAACAACTTTGAGCTGGAAGACAAAAATGATGAAGAACCAAAGGAAGATAGTGAAGCATAGGTACAATCAATACATGCAAACAATGGATCTGAAGCTAGGAGTCAAATCGAAGATCCAAAAGGATCTCAATCGAGATCTGAGATGGCTATGAAGGAACGAGAGACAGGAAAGGAGATAGATAAAAGGAATGAGATCAATTCACAGATGTAAAACAATGGAACAGTAACTACGGTAGAAGAAAACAAGGAAGAAACTAAGGAGGAGGTGAGAGCAGCATGGACGAGCTTATTTATGAAGAATAGTGTAGCTGAATACGGTATGAAACTAACTTATATACCTCCAGAAGTGGTAAATGGTGAAGTTAGAGTACAATTAGGAAAGGAAGAAGTTGATAGAGAAACAAAGAAATGGAAAGGGGCTTTAATTACATATGTTCTGGGAGATTTGCTAGGATATAGCGTAATGAAGAGATATACAGAAAACACATTGAGTACAATTACAGATCCAGAGTTATATATGCGTGAGGATGGTTATTATATAATCAAATTTAAAATGATGGAAGATATGCAGGAAATTTTGTTAGCATGTCCATATACTATCAGTAATAGGCCAATTATCTTAAACAATGGACATTTGACTTTGATTTTGATAAGGAATTCCCCACTGAGATTCCATTATGGATTAGATTTCCAAAACTTCCATTGAATTGATTGGGGGGGGGGTGAACTCAATAAGTAGGATTGTAAGCTCTATTGGTACACATATGTATGCGATGAATGCACTGCAAAGCAACTAAAAGTGTCATATGCTAGAATGCTAATATATGTGGATGTGACAAAGCCTCTAAAGGATGAAATAAGAGTGGAAGACTCAAATGGGAAAATATGTCTGCAATCAGTAGTCTATGACTGGAAACCAAAGTTCTGTGAAAAGTGTCAAACCATTGGGCATGAATGCAAGCAGGAAAGGGGAAGGCAAATTCAAATAAATACCCAAAATGATTAGAGAAAGCCAAAGAAAGTTGTGCAACAGTGGGTTACAAAGGACAAAGGGAAGACAAAACAGATTGAACAAGAACCTGCCCAAGGGAAAGGAATGATGCAACAACAGGATAGTATAAGCATAATGGAAATAGGACAAGGGTCAAGGGAAGTAGAGAAGTAGAAATCAATAATAAATGAAGTACAAACACCAAGGAATACAAGGAAAGAGGTGGAAAGTCAAATCTTAGAGTTTAATGACATTCATTTCCCAGTCCTAGGATCAGTGCCACTGAGGAATAGATTCCAAATATTGAGTAATGAAGGGAAGGGTGCGCGGACAATACCTTCAGACATAGAAGGTAAGACAAGAAGATCCTTATGAACTGGTTAGTATGGAATATAAGGGGGGTTAATAACAGGTACAAGCAGAAAGAACTGAAAAAACTCCTGAAAACTAAAAAAATATAGGGATAGCTGGCATAGTTGAAACAAGAGTAAAAGAGAGTAAAGCTGAAAGTATTACCAAAAACATAGCCACAGGGTGGAGCAGTATGAATAATTATATATCAGCCAAGAATGGAAGGATCTGGGTAATGTAGGATGATAATAATTACCAGGTAACTAAGATAAGGGAAAATTATCAAATGATACATTTTGAAGTAATAGAGAATGCTGGTCAGGTGGACTGTTTGATGACTATCATATATTGTTTTAAAACAATTGAGCAAAGGAAAGGCTTATGGGAATAACCAAAGACACTAGCTCAAGGTATCAACAAACCTTGGATAGTGATAGGTGATTTCAATGCAGTTATGTATGTTGCAGATAGGAATCAACGCAATCCAGTCTAACAGGGTGAAATACAAGACTTTGTATAATGCATGCAGACAACTAACCTAAATGAACTGCTATGGAAGGGAGATTACTATACATGGACTAACACGTAAAGAATTGAAGATAGAATACAAATTAAAATTGATAGAGCCTTTGGAATTATGAATGGATGACGAAATGGGGCAATGTAACTTTGGAATAAGAGCTATATGGGATTTCTGATCATGCACCAATGTTACTGAATCTGGGAGTGGACCAAGCTAATACTAGGAGTCCTTTTAGATTCTTTGATGTTTGGGAAGATCATAAAGATTTTACACAGCTAGTAGAAGAAGCTTGGCAACAGTGTCAAGATCCTAGGCTAATGAGAGGAATATGGAGAAAGCTGAAAAGGCTCAGAACTATATTGAAGACACTGAACAATAGAGAATTTAGAAATACTGAGCACAAAATAGAAGATGCAAGGGCAGAAATAAAGAAAATACAAAGTCAAATGCAGCAAAGGTTTGATAACGTATTTCAAGCTCAAGAGAAGGAAGAAATGCAAAAATTAGAGGTGTTCAATGATAGAGGAAAGCATTATGAAGCAGAAATCTACGGATAAATGGATAAAACTAGGAGATGCAAATACCAAATACTTCTCAACAGTAATGAAAGAAAGCAAGCACAGGAAATAAATAAAAGAACTAGTGGTATTAAATGGTAACAAAATAAACAAACAGGATGGGATTCAGGAAGAAATTTTGAGATTTTATAAAGGCCTCATAGGCACAACAGCTGGGAATCTAACAGCAGTTAATAGAGCAGTAATGAAGAAGGGGCCTACATTGAACAAGGAGCAGAGAATGATGCGAAACACAGAAGTAACTAGACATGAAGTGTATGAAGGGCTAAAGGGAATAGAAGTTGATAAGTCACTAGGGATAGATGGCTATAATGCAGTATTTTTTAAGAGATCATGGCACATTATAGGTGATGAGGTGACTAAAGCAGTGCTAGAGTTCTTCAGTACAGGAAGATTGTATAGAGCTATTAATTGTACAGCCATAACTTTGATTCCAAAGATAGAGAATGTAGTAACAATTAAAGAATACAGACCAATCGCATGTTGCACAATGCTATACAAGCTGATCTCAAAGATATTGGTAGCTAGAATGCAGAAGATACTAGGAGGAATTATTTGTGAAGCACAAGCTGGATTTGTACGAGGGAGGAGAATATGAGATAACGTTATTCTGGCCCATGAATTAGTTAAAAGTTACACAAGGAAGCACATAACACCAAGATGCATGATCAAAATTGTCTTACAAAAGACCTATGACTCAGTTGAATGGAGTTATTTGGAGTAGGTTATAAGGTTGATGGGAATCACAGAAAGATACATGGCATGGGTGATGGAGTGTGTTAAAACAGTAAACTACACAATCATAGTAAATGTAGAACCAACAAAATCTTTTAATGCCAAGAAGGGTTTGAGGCAAGGGGATCATATGTCCCTATTCTTGCTTGCAATAGCAATGGAGTACCTGAGTAGAACACTGAATGACATGACAGAAAGCAAGCAGTACAAACCATCCCAGATGTGCCAAATTATCACTAACTCATTTATGGTTTGCATATGATCTTTTAATATTTTCCAAAGGAGAAGCTAAATCAGTTAAAGCTATAATGAAGAGCTTCAATCAATTATCAAAAGCTTCAGGATTGCAAGCAAATAAAGGAAAAGGCTCACTTTATTTTGGAGGAATGGGACAAAAAGAACAAGAGCAAATACTGCAAGAATCATGATTTACAAGGGGAGAACTATCTTTTAAATATTTGGGAGTGCCACTTTCAACTAGAAAACTGATAATGATATAGTGAAAACCAATCATTGATAAAATTGTGGCAAGAATCACTTCATGGACATCAAGGAAATTGTCATATGCATAAAGAAGCCAATTGATTAGCGTGTCTTATTTAGAGTGCAACCGTATTGGGCTAAAGTGTTTATATTACCAGTTAAAGTAATGAAAGCAGTGGAAAGCTTATGTCGAAGTTATCTATGGGCTTTAATAATGTCATAACAGAGATAGCTTTGATCAGTTTGGAAGAGTATGTTGTCCAAAAAGCAGTGGTGGATGAAATATCATAAACATGAGACTATGGAATAAAGCTGCCATTAGTAAGCTATACTGGAATGTGGCACAGAAAGAAGATAGAATGTGGATAAAATGCATACATGCATACTTTATAAAAAGGGCAGCAGATGGAGAAAATTAAACTGCCAAAGCAGGCAAGCTGGATAATGAGGAAAATACTTGAAGCAAAGCAGGTCATAGAAGATAATAATGTGGAAATATGAAGGGAAAAAGGATCATCAAACAGATATATCTGTAACTACTGGATGACCAGCCTAGAGTCTTATGGAAATTTCTGATGTTCGGTAATGCTGCAAGGCCAAAAGCAAAGCTCACTTGTTGGTTACAAATGCATAACAAACTACTCGTAGTAGAAGGCTGAAGAAATGGGGGATTCAAGGAGAGGAAAGATGCAGACTATGCCAGAAAGAAGAGGAAACTCGATATCACATATATGTAGAGTGTACATACACAAAAGAGGTAATAAGAAAAGTGATGAATTGAGCACAAAAATAAAGCTTACCAGGAACTAACTGGGAATAATATATGCATGAAGTAATTAAGAGAGCAAAAGGTAGATCTAAAGAAGCACAATTATTCAAGATGTTATACACAAAAATGGTATATAATATATGGATAGAGAGAAATCAGAGAATTTTTGAGAAAAATAATACGAGCTGGGAGAAGATAGTAGATGAGATAGGGTGTGTTTGCTATGCACGAGCTCCTCCTAGTATAGTTGATATAGTGCAAAGTTAAGATTTTGAATAGATAATAGGAAGAGTATGAGATAAACGTACATATGATAGTTAAGCTGTGATAGCTAATTATGGTGCTATGTAAAGTTTCATTGGCAATTAATACAAAAGCTAATTACCAAAAAATAAAAAAATAAACCTATAATAGAGAGTTAATTTCATTACGATATTATTATCCATATTCACAATTAACTAATGTCACTATCCATCATTATAAACTACTATTATACACCACCCACCATCTCCATACTCAATCACCACCACCGACCACCACCATTTTCAGGTATCATCATCATAACCATTATTATTGATTATCACCACCCCTACCTCATTATTATTGCTACCAACACTCACCACCCCCACAATTATAAACTACCATCGCCACTACCAAAATCATCATCAATCACATTCATCCACCCACCCACCTCACTACTACCACCAACCACGTCCACTACCATTGTGAACTACCACCATCTTTTTCAACTACCACCACCACCATCTACCATTGTGAACTACCACCGCCCACTATTCTCTACCATAATCTCCACTGCCAATCACTACTAAGCTACTACCTATAACCACTATTATCAAATAAAATCACTACCAAACCTTGCCTCTAGTCGGCACCACAAATACCACCGTTAGTCATCATCACCATCAACTACTATATATTTATTTATATATATATATATATATATATATATATATATATATATATATATATATATATATATATATATATTTTATTGATAAAATGTTAAGTAAATTAGTTTTTTTTAAATTTTAAATTTATTAATGTTAAATAGAAATAAATTTTAGTCATTCAGATGTTGAAAAATAAATAGTCTTAATCATTTAGTATTTATATATAAAGACACATCTTGACGTTTAGATATGTATCCAGATTTAGACATCTTAATCTTTTGTTTCATTCCTTCAATCAACGAAGAATCCATGCCCAGATCTAGCTAACAATCAGCTCTTATCTAGTGGTGTCTATGTCCATGAGAGAAAGGTGAAAAGAATCCTATTTAGGGAGAGGCTCTCTAGGAGGCACACCTTCACGTCCTTCTTAATGAAGGGGTTCCCCGAGAGTTTGAAATTGTCCTTTATTTTAATTGTCGGGGCCATCATGAGTGCCAAAACCAATTTTGGTAAGATGATAATGGCTCCTTCGGGCGCACGCACATCAAGCTAAATTCATTTTTTGAAAGGCCAGTAACAATGCGATATTCCAGAGATATATAAGAAACTAAAGCCTCTACTTTTATTTATGATGTACCGGCTTGAATTCACTTTCAACTTAGGAAATGATTTCTTTCTCCTTAAAGTAGATGTTCGATACGCAACATGAACAGATAGGAATGCGATGTCGATCACATTGGGTGAGGTCATTCTCCCATAACAGAGCTTGAAGTAAGAGTTAGAACTTTAGGCGGGGGCCGTAATAAGTTAAAGTATGTAACATAAATTATAACGATAGAGTAGGGGTGGACATATATCAAGTAAAACCAATAATTTAAACCGTTAATTATTTATTGGATTATCAGTATTGTGTTATTGGGTTAACGGTTCGGTAACGGGTTAAAAAAATTTATTGGGTTATTAGTTCGGGCTCAGTTTTGCAATTCTATTATTGGGTAAAATCGATAACTCAATAAGGATTAACTAATTTACTAGTTTACCCTTAAGTATATACATACTAGAGTTTCATAATTCATTGTTCACTCTTTGGCTTCCCTATTCTTTCTTAGTTTCTCCGCCTTACACCCTCACCATCCAGCCCGTCAAGACTCAGGCTGGCGTCTGTCGCATTTCTCAGCTTCTTTCTTTCACTCTTCAGCCGTATCTTTACTTCATTTCTCAGATCCATTAAATTCTTCAGCCGCATATTCATTTCACTTTTCAGTTGCATTTCTCAGCTACATTCTTCAGCTTCAGCTTGATTTTTCGTGTAAGTTTTTAGTTGCTTCATCTTCATCTTTTTCTTAGTTTGTTTGAAAGCATTCTGGCTCTGAATTTTCTTAGTTTGTTTGAAAGCTAAAGTGAGATTTGTCGTATGCTTTAATTGTTGAGCTGTTACGAAGTTATCTTGTATCAGTTGTTATAAAATTTATATTTCATAACTAATAAATTTGTATTTGTTATTCTTTTAGATCCAGTGTATTTGCAGAAAGTGTCGAAGTGAAAATATAACTGATATTTTATTTTTTCATCAATGACTGATATTTGGAATTTTTGTTTATATTTTTTGGGTTAAAGAGTGAAAGATAGAAACTTTGGTTAGTGTTTATTTATTGAATGTTACAGTAAATCTAAATTCTTGTGTAATAGAATAATTCAGAAAAGAATTTTAGCAAAACAGTTATTAAAGTCTTATAAAATTATTTTAGAAAAAAGTTTTATACCGAAACTATTTTATACATTGAAAAACTATTTAAGTTGTTTTATCTTATCGGGTAAACCGATAACCGATTAACCGATAATCAATATCTTATCGGTTTGGTTATCAGATTATGATATTTGTAAACCGATAACCGATAGGCAAAACCGATAATATTCATAATCGAACCGAACCGACCGATGCCCACCCCTATGATAGAGCTCTATTTTTATGACAACTTCTTTGTAAAAGGGGTAGACTCTTTTTGCATACCGACAGTTCTATGGTATAGTCAAATATCTATATAATATTTTATTTGTTTCGAATTTTTTGATTGCTATAGTGAATTATTTGTTATAAAAAGTATATATAATAATATAACATTAAATTAATTTCATAAAATTTTTACTTTTATAGTGAATATTATTATATAGTGATGTTGTTAGGATCTAACTTTACAAGCAAATTCGTTTGTTCAATCGGGTGAAAGCTACAGAAAACGAATAGAAGCATGCGTTGAATTGGTTGGAGAAGTTTTAGTTTGTGTCACACACAATTTACACTAGTTGTATGAGGTTTCTATTTGTCTCACAAATTTGTGGATCTCAATATTACACTTCTGGATCCACAGAAATATAGGTCATGAACTGTGAGACAAAAGAGTTACCTCATACAACTAGTGTCAGTTATATGAGACACAAATTAAAATTTTCCAATTGGTTGGTTTGCTTTTCTCTGACATTGAAGGTATAAATTAAATTAAAATTCGAGGAGTCCTTTTGTCGATTTTGCTCTATTATTAAGTATAGAGGTGGGATACGTATCTTGGACAAGTTTATACATCATGGTGAATGTCCCAAGAAAATATTAATGACATTAAATTCGTACCATAACAACGTGAGGGGTTTGGTACATTAAATCACAACTCAGAATAATATAAAACAGTAAATCTTGCGATTGGTTGAATTTTTGAATTTAAGATCAGCAATCTCAGAATTAAATAATCACATAATTGATAGGGAGAAATTCAAAAATAGGCAGATTTATAAACGATCAATGGAAAATAGATACAATTTTAAAAGTAATCGAAATTTAGTCACTTTTCTTATAAAGATAAATTTAAACGAAAATATTATTTAAAATTCAGAAAATATTTCAGCGTATTATACTGGAATTCCAGTATATTATAATGGAGTTCCAGTATATTATATACCGGTCCAGCATAATATGTTGGAAGTTATGCACATGTGCTCCAATCTCTAGTATATTATGCTAGAACTTTTCGTGTTGCCGCAAAATAGTGGCTATTATTCAATGACTTTGCAAATGCTGACTATTTTTCAATGACCAGTCCGAAAATTGCCTAGCTTGTGCTATTACTAATTGATATTTCATGCAGTCCACAATAAATGACCAATTTGAGTTAGTATGGCTAAACTTCCCTTAATTAAATATTGCAGCATAATTTAATGTGACGAGTAAAAGACTTTTTAGAGATACATTGATCACGTCCAACTATGCCTTATAAAAAGGACAATGCAGTCGTTGCAAATATAATCCGGTTTACAAGTCCGGAGTCGAATCATGCAGAGAACTAAGGTTTAGCTACAACTGTTCACTATCACCAAGAAGACAAGCTTGAACAATTCCTAACTTATAGATATTTAGATTCTTGTGTTTAACGAACTAACTAACAAATTAAAATAATAAATTAATAGCTAAAGATACTAAGAGTTAGAGACAAGATTAAGGAGATCTAGAGTTATGATTTCCCCAATTGCCGGAATCCTTCCTGCTATGTCTTCTATAATTTCGCCTAAATATTTTCTACCGATCATAAGCACTCTAATTACCGTAAATCTCTCCCGAGTAATTACGATAATTTACTAGACGCACTCTCCCAAGCTACGCTAGTTGGCTTTTAATATAACTCACTTCAGATCGCACCCAAGGCTTCGTTATCCCTGATCTCGCCTTTAAACCCTCGATTATTGATCCCTCATATACTTTGAGAGTGGTGTTATTCAAAAATTACCTAACTATGCACTCTCTCCTGAGTTATGCATACTAAATAGGCAGAGCTAATTGAGAGCTCTGCAACCAACTACAATATAAACGTAGTTGAACAAACAGAGAAAAACTATGGCTCAATTATATAAAAAGATAACAAGAATTTATCCTACAAAAGGTTCCATCAAAATCCTAGATAACAAATTAGCTATTCATAATAGTATGCAAAATTACGATACTAAAAGTCATAACCAACAATGAAAAAGAGGAAGAGGAAAGAAAAAAACTTGTAGAAGAATTTCCAAGTCTTCCTCCTATTGTGTCTGTGCCTCCTCAGGTCAAATCTGTGTCAAAAGTGTGTCCCCCTTTTCAAAATAGGTTTAGGACCCGTTTTATACAAGTTGGAATAGTGTCGGGCCGAAATAAACTTGTCCCGAATGAAGTAGGACTCCTTTTTGACACCTGGAGCGGCGCGACCGCGGCCAAAATGCGGCCCGCGGTCAGATCACCTCTCTGATTTTCTACCGCGGTTCTACCGCGGTCGCGGTAAAACCGCAGTGTTTCACCTAGTTCCGTTTGAAATTTAGAAAAACTCAAAACATGAAAGTTGTAGCCCTTTGAGTTAGATTTTCAACCATATTATGGAGCCCAAACGGAGTTCTGAGCAAAAAGTTATGTCCATTTTACAAGACAGTGCGCAATATGCCTCATCAAGTCTTTGTTTGTTCTCAACTATCAAATTTGACCCCCGAACATGATCCCGACTTAATTCCTTGAGCTTTTACTCAGACTTCAAAGCTTCAAATCACTTAATTTCATTCCATAACATCTATATAGCTCGAAATCATACCTACAAGGCATAAAACACACAATTAGCGCAAAACACTAGCGATTAAAGCTCAAACTCAATTAAACTGCAGTAAACTCGAGTGTAATAAGCGACTAAAATACATAATTATAGCCTATCTTCAACACCCCACAGTTAAACCATTGCTCGTCCTCGAGCAATCAAACTACACTTTTTATAGACACGATCATTTTAAATAATTCTCCTAATTCATCACACCAAGAATATTTAAAATAGACTAAGCACAAAAGCGTAACATCTTCACCTCAAGATTTGACTCACAAGTACTACGCATTATTCACAATTCACCTGCTTACTCTAACATAGAGATCACTGACATTACCTTTCCTTCACGAATCAAGTACCCTCACACAACAAAAGAGAGTAGTTCCACATAACAAAATAGAAGAACACTTAGGAACTCAAGATAGAAAGAATTCACTCACTCTCAGAAATAACATTCACTACTGTCACCCCTAAGTATTGCATTATTTGTAAGAGTTCGGCCATTTGAAGAAAAGACATCAGATTATACAAAGTGTCCTTAATGCTATGATGTTGAGTATGTCACTAAAGATGCACCATAAGCTTGCCCATAGTGTACTACTCCACTAATCGAGCTCATTCAATCGAGGATCAATTAAAACTTTATTTGGTTGTAATTTAGGCTACGCGTCAGGTAGGATACATTTAGATATAAGAGTGACTACACCTCCCTAAGTACTTTAATACATATACTTTCACATTCAAACCCCATACTTATGTCAAGCCAAACTCTACCTTCACATCAATATACATCAACTCCTAAATTATTTAAGCACAATTATATCAAGAATCACCACTATCAAAGAATATTTTTTTCACATCAATGCACCTATTTTTTTTCCTTTTCAATTCTAGTGGCTCTTACTTTTCAAATCAGTGCATCCTTTCTCCTTATTTCATTAGTTCCACTCAAAAGCCAAATCAATCACCCCACACTTTAACTTTTATAAAGTTCATAAACGATTCAGTGCTCATGAGAGGTTACAATGGTTCAAATAGATGGTTAATTCAAACAAATGGGTAAGGCTTGTAATGTGGTTGCCAAAGAAACAGGATTACAGGCTCAAATGGGTTAACTACGATACATAACAATTAGGTGGGTAAAATATACATATCTGGCTCAACAAAGAAATGCATATATCACTTCCTAGACTGAATAAAACTACTATTTTGCTTTGCAAACACACAGGGCAAGTTCATACATCAAATGCAATGCTTAGAATATAACAAACCTCACACGTACATGGCACATAACTCACACGGGATTGGATTAATGGACACTCTAGTCAAAGCAGTTAAGCAAAGTTAAGATCATACAATTTAAGGTGCTTCTACAAGAGTCAATAACTGAGCCTAATCGTCACAACCAAAGTACTCACTGTTCTCAAGGCATAAAAAAGTCAAGAATACTGCTTCAATTAAAAACACAACACAATGGCTACTACTCCCAAAAAAAGAAAACTAACTACAACCGGTTCAAACAAAACCCTTGGAAAAGAATTGTGGTTTAAAGAAAAATCAAGGGGGAATTGCTACACTACCTAACAAAAGAAATCTTTTTGTTTTTTTCTTTAGACTTAAATCCCACAAGAAAATTATCTAATAGATCCATCGTCGGGAAAAGTTCATTCTTTTCTATTTTGAAAAAAAATTATTCAATTAAACTAACACAACTAAAATAGCATAGACATTCACCAGACAATCTCTTCACCCCACACTTAAAATTGTGAGTTGTCCCCAATGCACATCATAACTAATAAAAGGGTAAAAGAGACTCCATGGTAGGCCAAAGACCGAAGCATTGCAGCTCATGGGATACTCAGACTTCTCCCAAGCTTGGTCCTTCGTGTGGGTACCTCACACTTAGTTCCAACCATTTGGTTTGCTGTTGCATCCTTCCAATACCTTTTCTTTCCATACTCATAGAAAATAAAAATTGACACTACAAAAATAATACAATAAAAAAAATAAAAATAAAAACAATAAAGCTGGTTGCCTCCCAACAAGCGCTTGATTTAACGTCACGGCACGACGCGAATCACTTTTTGCCTCCACCTCGAGCTTATGAATTGGACCCCAATTTTTGATTCTGCTCTATGATCATGCTCCTGGGGTGGTGGAACGAATCTAACTAGCCCAATAAAATAATGTAGTATTCTGCATTCTTGGCCTTTAGATACAACCCCTACTTTATGGCAAGAAGAAATCCAGAATGTAAGCACTTTGCCCCTCATTTATCGATTCCTCAAATGGCTCGGACGACTCTATTTTCATATCATCATCTAAACACAATGTGAAAAAATGCTTGGAGTGAGGACCAATGCGCTCAACTATATGAGTATTGGGACTGTCTACATTCTCAACACTAATGAAAATAGAGTCAACTAAATATGTATCCTCAATATCCTTGGTTGACTCTAGTATCTCCTCTACGACATCGGCATCCTCAAAATCTAGTTTGATTGATTGTTGGTGTTCTACTCTAGCCTCATCCTCTAGCTCATCCTCGTATTTTTTTAAATCCTCTAGTAATACAGCAATTTCTACAGCCCTTTCTTGCTCATATTGGGTATTATCCACAATGTCAACTTGTTGCGCTTTACCATGTTCAATTAATTTATTTGCTTGAGCCTCCAAGTTGTGAATAGTTGCCCTTTGCCTCTGTACCCGCAGTTGTATCTCATCATATTGTTTCGTAAGGCACTTTAACATATCCTCGATCTCTTTTAGGTCCTAATACCTGAGTTCTTCATTCCTATTATCCTCATAAATAGACATAGACTCATCATAATAAGGTGTTGGGGGAAGATAAGAAACATAGGCACAACCATGAAAGGGACCATCTTGACCACCACACATATCAAACACATTTCAATTGAGTTGGTGCACATAACTCGCTCTTGGAAATATTTTGATAATTTGGCTAAGGGTGGTTTTCATCACAATATACATAAGGAGGATTAATAGTAGAATTACCAACATCAAAACTTTCATAATTCTATGATGCCATGTTTTTTTTAAATCAAAATGAGTAAAACGAAAAAAAAATCAAATACAAATAAAATAAAATAAAATAAAAGTTCAAACTTGAAACCTTTACAACTACACCATTAGTTCCCCGGCAACGGCGCCAAAATTTGATCACACCCAACTATGCCTTATAAAAAGGACAATGCGATCATTGCAAATATAATCCGATTTACAAGTCCCGAATCGAATCCCACAGAGAACTAAGGTTTAGCTACATCTGTTCACAATCACCAAGAAGACAAGTTTGAATAATTCCTAAATTATAGATATTTAGATTCTTGTGTTTAACGAACTAACTAACAAATTAAAATAATAATTAACAAATAAAAAAACTAAGAGTTAGAGACAAGCTTAAGGAGATCTAGAATTATGATTTCCCCAATTGTCGGAATCCTTCCTGCTATGTCTTTTATAATTTCACCTAAATATTCTCTACCGATCATAAGCACTCTAATTACAGTAAATCTCTCCCGAGTAATTACGATAATTTACTAGATGCACTCTCCCGAGCTACGCTAGCTGGCTTTTAATACAGCTCACTTCAGATCGCACCCAAGGCTTTGTTATCCTAATCCCGCATTTAAACCCTCAGTTATTGATCCCTCATATACTCTGGGAGTGGTGTTGTTCAACAATTACCTAAATATGCACTCTCTCTCGATTTATGCATTTAAATAGGCACATATAATTGAGAGCTCTTCAACCAACCACAATATAAACGTAGTTGAACAAACAGAGAGAAACTATGGCTCAATTATATAAAAACATAACAAGAATTTATCCTATAAAAGTTCCATCAAAACCCTAGATAACTAATTAGCTATTCATAATAGTATGAAAAACTACGATACTAAAAGTCATAACCAATAATAAAAAATAGGAAGAGGAAAGAAAAAAAACTTGTAGAAGAATTTCCAAGCCTTCCTCCTATTGTGTCTCTGCCTCTTTAGGTCAAATCTGTGTCAAAAGTGTGTCCCCCCCCTTTCAAAATAGGTTTAGGACCCCTTTTAAACAAGTTGGAATGGTGTATGGCCGAAATAAACTTGTCCCGAATGAAGTAGGACTCCTTTTTGATGCCTGGAGTGGCGCGTCCGCGGCCAAAATGCGGCAGAATCGCGGTCAGATCACCTCTCTGATTTTCTACCGTGGTTTTACCGCGGTCGCGGTGAAATGGCGGTGTTTCAACTATCATCGAGTCTTTGTTTGTTCTCAACTATCAAATTTGACCCCCGAACACGACCCCGACTTAATTCCTTGAGCTTTTACTCAGAATTCAAAGCTTCAAATCACTTAAATTCATTCCATAACATATATATAGCTCAGAATCATACCTACAAGGCATAAAACACATAATTAACGCAAAACAGTAGCGCTTATAGCTCAAACTCAATTAAAGTGCAGTAAACTCGAGTGTAATTAGCGACTAAAATACATAATTATAGCCTATCATCATACATACACAAGGGTAATTTTGAAAAAATATATTAATTTTTTCTTGATTATATAAATGGATACTTATTTTGAACTAAAATAAAAAGGCAAATTGGTCACTTATTTTGAACCAGAAGGAGTGTTACTTTATCCCACATTGAAGGTGGAACAATAATCGCAGGATAAATACTAAAATAACAAAGATGTGTTTCTCCAAGACTCTTATCCCAAAGTGTTTTATAGCCTATTTGGTCAAACTTATTTTTGGCCAAAAGTGCTTTTTTTTCCAAAAGCACTTTTGGCCAAAAATTGAGGTGTTTGGCCAAGCTTCTGGAAGAAAAAAAGTACTTATGAGGAGAAGCAGTAGCAATTTTGGAAAAGCAGAAAAAATTAGCTTCTTTCCAAGAGTACTTTTTGAGAAGCACTTTTGAGAAAAATACACTTAGAAGCAGTTTTTTAAAGCTTGGCTAAACACTAATTGCTTCTCAAAAGTGCTTTTCAAACTAATTAGCCAAACACAAACTACTTCTCACCAAAAGTACTTTTGAGAAAAGCACTTTTGAAAAAAAAACACTTTGTTATGAAATAATAAAATAAGAAGAGCAATAATGTAGAGAAAGAGAGAGAGAAATTTCTTATTTAATTTTTGGGTGATTTACAATGAGGTAAGACCCCTCTATTTATAAGAGGAAATATGACTTAGCCTCAAAGCAAAACTCTCTACAAGATATTCACTCTGAATAGAATTCTATTCTTAAACTCCCCCTTGAATGTCTAATCAATAAGTAATGTGCTTCCTTAAAACCTTAACTAAAATAAAACCCAGAAAAAATTCTAGAAAAGGACAAAGAGTACACATATTTAAAAGTGCGCCTATTGGTTGCCTTGTTAAAAATATTTCAAGGAAAACCCGGTGGGAAAAAACCTTGTAAGGGAAAAAGATTGGAACGCGCATTAACTCCCCCTGAAGAGAGCATCAATTCACATCCTTGAGCCTTCGCATCTCAATCTTGTGCACTAGCTTCTTGAAGGTTGACGTCGGTAGAGATTTTGTGAACAAATCAGCCATATTATCACTCGAACGAATCTGTTGCACATTGATATTACCATTCTTTTGAAGATCATGTGTGAAAAATAACTTTGGTGAAATATGCTTTGTCCTATATCATTTTATGAATCATCCCTTCAATTGAGCTATGCATGCTGCATTGTCTTCATACAAAATCATGGGTAGTTTGTCACATTTCAAACCACATTTGTCTCGAATATGATGTATTATAAACCTCAACCACACACACTCTCGACTTGCTTCATGAATAGCAATTATCTCAGCATGATTAGATGAAGTAGCCACAATTGATTGCTTAGTCGATCGCCAAGATATGGCAGTGCCTCCATAGATAAACACATAACCTGTTTGAGATCGAGCCTTGTGTGGGTAAGATAAATATCTAGCATCATAACCAACAAGATCAGGACTGCAATTATTGCTATAAAATAAGCCCATATCGGTTGTCCCTTTTAGATACCGCAATATATGTTTGATTCCATTCCAATGTCTCCTTGTAGGAGCAGAGCTATATCTTGCTAAGACATTAACTGAAAAAGTTATGTCAGGGCTTATAGTATTTGCAAGATACATTAGTGTGCCAATTGCACTAAGATATGGTTCTTCAAGACCAAGTAAGCCTTCATTCTTTTCTTGAGGTCGGAATGGATCCTTATTCACATCAAGTGACCAAAGAACCATCAGAGTACTTAAAGGATGTGCTCTATCAACGTAAAACTGTTTCAATACCTTATCTATATAGGCAGATTGATGAGCAAAAATTCCGTTTGCCAAATGTTCAATTTGCAAACCAATACATAATTTTGTTTTTCCGAGATCTTTCATCTCGAATTCCTTCTTGAAATTATCAATTGCCTTTTGGAGTTCTATGGAGTTCCAATAAGGTTTATGTCATCAACTTATACGGAAAGTACAATAAATTTTGATGTTGTTTTATTTATAAAAAGACATGGGCAAATGGCATCATTTATATAGCATTAATTTAATAAATACTCACTAAGACGATTATACCACATTCATCCTGATTGCTTTAGACCATACAAAGATCTTTGCAATTTGACTGGAAATATTTCCCGGGACTTTGAATTATGTGTGTTTGGAATTTTGAATCCATCGGGAATTTTCATGTATATCTCATTATCAAGTGAGCCATAGAGGTAGGCGGTAACCACATCCATTAAATGCATGTCAAGCTTTTCAAGGACAACAAAACTAATGAGATAATAGAAAGTTATAGCATCCATAACGGGTGAATATGTCTTCATAATCAACACCAGGCCTTTGTGAAAATCCTTGTGCAACAAGGCGTGCCTTATATCTTTGTACCTCCTTTTTCTCATTTCTCTTGCGTACAAAGACCCATTTATAGCCAACAGGATTAACACCAAAGTGTTTGAACTATAGGCCCAAAAACTTCACGTTTTGCAAGTGAATTCAATTCTGATTGGATTGTTTCTTGCCATTTTGGCCAATCAAGTCTTTGTCGACATTCTCCAACAGATTGAGGTTCAAGATCCTCACTTTCTTGCATAATGCTAGATGCAACATTATATGCAAAGACATAATTCACCACTATATCCACTTGATTAAAATTTGTCTCAATATCAATTGGATTTATTAATAGTTCCTTATTTTCTTGAGTCTCGGGCTCAATGGATTCTTCATGAATCTCAAAATTTACTACATCGTGAATTTCCTCATGAGATTCTTTCGTAGTGTAATTTTGATCATTTGCTTTCCTTTTTCTAGGATTTCGATCTTTGGAACCTAATGGTCTGCCACGTTATAAGCGTGCTTTCGACTCATTAGCTATGACACTAGAAGATTGTTCAATAGGGACACAATACAGATTGGAACATTCTCTACGGGGATATGTTATTTTGTTATCATTTTCAAGTCCGTAAATGCGTCTGGCATTTGATTTGCTATTCTTTGCAAATGGATAATCTTTTGCACCTCTTTTTCACAAATAGAGGCACGTGGATCAAGATGAGATAATGATGGATTTTTTCACAAAATTTCCCGTTTGGTTTCACTAACTTCTCCCCCTAATTTTGGGAAAAGTGTCTCATCGAATCGACAGTCTGCAAATCGTGCAGTGAACAAATCCCCTGTCAATGTTTCGAGGTAGCGAATAATGGAAGGCGATTCAAACCCTACATATATTCCTAACCTTCTTTGAGGACCCATTTTGGTGCGATATGGCAGTGCTACAGACACATATACTGCACATCCAAAAATTCTTAAATGGGATATATTAGGTTCATGACCAAACTAATTGCAACGGAAATATTTGTGATAATTTGTTGGTCTGAGACGAATTACCATTACTGCATGCAAAATGGTGTGACCCCAAACCGAAGTGGGCAACCTCGTTTTCAAGAGTAACGATCTTGCTATCAACTGTAGACGTTTAATTAAAGAGTATGCAAAGCCATTTTGAGTGTGAACATGAGCTACAGGATGTTCCACTTTTATCCCAATTGATAAGCAATAATCATTAAATGCTTGGGATAAAAACTCAACAGCATTATCTAGTCTAATAGACTTGATTGGATTATCAGAAAATTGTACCCGTAATCGAATTATTTGTGCCATTAATTTTGCAAACGCAAGGTTGCGAGATGACAATAGGCACACATGAGACCATCTAGAAAATGCGTCTAGGACCATGAAATATCTAAACGACCCACTAGGTGGGTGAAGAGGTCTACAAATGTCCCCTTGTATATGTTTCAAAAACGCAGGTGACTCAATTCCAACCTTTGTTGGTTATGGTCTAATAATTTACTTGCATTGATAACAAGAAGTGCAAGAAAATTCATTATTAAAAGAATCTTTAAATTCTTTAATCGATGCCCATTTGAGTTTTCTATAATTTGTCTCATCATAATTGATCCAGGATGTCCCAATCGATCATGCCAAAGTACGAAACTATTGGAATCAATAACCTTTTGGTCTACGGTAGAATGTGCCTCAATTGCACTAATTCTTGTCCAATACAGGCCACAAGATAAAGATGTGAACTTCTCAATAACCCTCTTTTGGCCAGAGACATTCTTTGTAATGATGAGATATTCAAGATGATTCTCATCTATTGTCTCAATATGATATCCATTTTGACGGATATCTTTAAACTCAACAAGTTCCTCTTGGACTTGGAGGAGAACATTGTATTCTCTATGATAAATATTATTCCCTTAGGCAGAGTTATAGTAGCTCTTCCAGAGCCTTCAATTAATTTACTACTATCAGAAATTGTAGTAACATCTGCCTTACACATACTTAAATGAGAGAAATATTTTTTCTCTTTGAATATTGTATGTGTGGTACATGAATCAATTAAACAAATATTTTTACAATTGAATTTTGATCCAAGTTTGTTTTGTGAGATATCCATATTTGCTTCTCATGATTTGACATACAAAAGAAATATATGAATAAATATTAGTATTTTTAGATATAAAGGGAAAGAAACAAAGGTAAATTATTGATTCAATAATAATTCTAATGCAATTTCAAGCAAACTCTCATTATGGTTCAAACCATTATGTAGCTAAAAATACAATCTTACTTTATTTACACTTATCACTTTCTTATAAATTTCCGTCATGCTAGTAATAGAACAGTGGTATTTTCACTTTCAAAGTTAGCTCAATTTTAAAATGAACAGTAAAAAAGAATAACAAGGCAATCAATGATTAACTTGGTGTAGTAATAAAAAAAAATTACATTCCATTCAAATCTTATAATTCGACAACTGGGCACTAATAATGTGATAACGTAATTCACTTGCAAATATGCTCACATTAATTTGACGTCATTATGTGAAACATTTCAAATTTAATCCTTTTGTTTTCAACTCAAGTAATTAAATATTCTTTTCACGCAACAACCTTAATTTAGTAAATAATATGTTAATCCTTGAAAAAAAATTAACCAAAATGAAATATTATTTAAAACGAATACTATAACTATATTTAATCAAAATAAACTATCATTATCCTATAAAATAAATAGTACTAATTGATACTAATGACTACTACTCATGTAAAGTATTATGGTTGCATGATGTTTGTTCACTAAACTACTGAGAATAGACGAAAAATAAAAATTAAACTACTCAATCTTCTTTAACCACAGATCCATCACCGATCAAGTGGTCTATTTTCCCATCAGGGTGCTCAAAGAAGTCTGCCACATCCAAGTGGGTGATGTCAAAATCATTGTCAGAGATAAAATTGGCTTCAGGGCCTATATTCTTTAGAGATGCTTGATAAAGCTCAACCAAATGTCTTGGTACACGACAAATATTTACCCAATGCCCTTTTCCACCGCAACGATAGCATTCAGTTTCTGAACTATTTGCTTTTGGCTTCTCATCTTTCGCTTTCCACTTTTTGTGGTTAAATCTCTTTGGGGGTGATTGACACCAGGAAAATTTCTTCCTTGTCCACGGCCACGGCCACGGCCATGACCACGACCACGATTAGAGCCATGGCCATTTCCACGCTTAGCATAATGGGAATACCCTCATCCACTTCAGGCAATGGTGTAGACCCAATGGGTCGATTTTCATGATTTCTCATAAGCAAGTCATTGTTTCGCTCAGCCACAAGGAGAAGAGAAATCAACTCAGAGTACTTCTTTAAACCTTTATCTCTATATTGCTGTTGCAGAACCATATTGGAGGCATAAAATATTGTAAACATTTTTTCAAGCATGTCATAATCAGTGATAGTATCACCATAGAGTTTCAATTTAGAAGTAATTTTGAACATCGCAGAATTATATTCAGAAACAGACTTAAAGTCTTGGAGCCTCAGATGAGCCCAATCATATCGTGCTTGTGGCAGAGTGACCAACTTTAAGTTGTCATATCTTTCTTTTAAGCCATTCCACAAAATAAGTGGATCTTTGACTGTGAGATATTCAATTTTCAACCCTTCATCAAGGTGATGGCGCAAGAAAATTAAGGCCTTAGCAGAGTCTTGGGTGGATGCTTTATTTCTGTCTTTAATGGCGTCTCCAAGACCCATTGCATCTAAATAGATTTCAGCATCCAACACCCATGTCATATAGTTCTTGCCCGAAATTTCAAGGGCAACGGACTTTTTTTCATTATGTCAGTCATAATTAAAAAGAGGAGAAAAATTACCTTAATCTTCTCAAAGAGCTTCTTGAGACAGTAGAGTCTCGTGCTAATGACGTGTTATGAAATAATAAAAGAAGAAGAACAATATTATAGAGAAAGGGAGAGAGAAAATTCTTATTGAATTTTAGGGTGATTTACAATGAGGTAAGACCCCTCTATTATAGGAGAAAAAATGACTTAGCCTCAAAGTAAAACTCTCTACAAGATAGACATTCACTCTAAATAGAATTCTATTCTTAACACACTTCTCAAAATAAGCTGATTTTTGCAGCTTGGCTAAACGGGCTAATAATCTATCCAAAGTTAAAACTAAAAATAAAAGTTTATCCCCACTTATCTGTTATACATCAAACACATATTTATATTATAACCCATATATCTCATTTTTAATCTAATGAACCAAATATTTTCCAACAAAATAAATTAACTAAATAATACCGTTATTGTTTAATTCTCGCATTATAATCTTATCAATATCCCGGAATAACTTATTCTCCTACCAAATCACCGATACTATAACAGAAAGATGGGGCAATGAATCCAAAAATAAATGGCAGTCTACTTTGTGTCTCTTCTACTTTTTTTTTTGGAGGGGGAGTGGGGGGGGGGGGGGGTTTTGCAATGGACCTTTGTTATTTTCAAGTAAAAGCCAATTTGTTTTTACAAGAATGACCTTATTTTGGTTTGTGGTGTCATATTCATTACTTTTGTTAAAGTATGACATAGGTCTTATGAATCCCATGACTTCAAATTTTTATCGGCTTTTGATCACCTCATACTTATTTTTCCAAGGTCAGGGGAAAAGGAGAGGAAATTATGGACAATAATGTGACAATATCTCAAAATTCTAAATATTATTCGTTCAATAGTAAAGTTGATCGTGTGACCTATAAGTTATGTGTTCGAAATGTGGAAGCAATCACTAATGCTCGCATTAGAGTAGGTTGCCTACATCACATCTTTTGAAGTGCGACCTTTCCTGTATGAATATGGAATATTTTGTACATCGGGCTACTCTATGCCATGCATCAATAACATCTATAAGTTTTGAAGCAACTAAGAGTTGATACTTTTTTAGGACTATACATCTATATATAATATATTCATTGGTAGCTTGTACCAATCCTCTCTGTAATCCACAAATGGAAAATATCTCTTATCTCGTATTACTCTCTCTCGATACAGAATCTAATATGTAGCAAGACTTTCTTAAAGGAAAAATAATAACCTATTTTTTGTTTTCCGGAATGTATTATGAGTCCAACAGTTTAGCAGCCAAGAAAAAAGGCAAAAAAATAACAAGATTATGGGAATAATTTGTACGAATAGATAGTATCTATTATTGAAAATGATGTAATATATTGTGACTCAACAAATGCTCATAATGCTGTAAGACATGAACTTAAGGAGCATCATTTATTTAACTAATGCTACGTACTGAAAGGGTCACTCGATGCACTAAGCTTCTGCTATGTGTCGGGTCCAGCCGTCCAGGGAATGGCCGAATCTCAAAAGTCTATTTGTACGCAGCCTTACCCTGTATTTCTGCAAGAAACTTTTTCCACGGGTCGAACCTGTAACCTGCTGGTCACATGGCAGCAACTTTACCAGTTACGCCAAGGCTGCCCTTCTAATCAATGTTGCAAACTCAAGGTCTAATTCACTAATCCTTCCTAATAAACAAAGCTTTATATATATATTTACATGGTGATGAAATAAAGAACTAACTATTTTTTTGTTTGATTTTTGGAGAAGAAGTTGCTGCTGGATAAGGCTGCGTACAATAGAAATTTGTAGTTCGACCTTTTCCCGAACCCTACATATAGCTGGAGCTTAGTATATCGGGCTGCACTTAAGTGGCTGCTGTTTGTAAAGTTGCTGATGATGCCTCTGTGACTCTCATCTGTTGTGGATCATCAATAACAATAGCTTGTTCTCTAAACTTCTTATATATATCACCTTTGTAAAATTTCCTTGTTCTAATAACTAGAATTAAGGAAACAGCACAACTAATCATTGTAGCTCCAGTAATTACAAGAAAAGCCAATTTGTAACATTCCACTCCAATGCATGTTAAATCTTCACCATCTTTCCTTTTTAGCCCTTTTGCTAACATTTGCTTTGTAGCCACTTTATCATATAAATGTCCAGCCACTTTAACATTAAGCAAATATGCACCAACGGGGCTAGCACCAGCACCAAAATTATACAATGTGGAGTAGTATTTTAACCCGAATAAATCAGATATAATCGCGAAAATTAAAGGCCATTGAGCTCCAAAGCAAAACCCCATTAGTACAGACGCGATATAGAGAGAATTAGGGACGCCAAACTCGATGAGTAGATGACCAGCACATGATAGAAGGAGGACTAATGTGAGCATCAACGGACGAAGGCACTTGTACTTTGTCAAGAAGATTTCAGATACAAAACCAGACACAACTCGTCCGAGGTAATTCCATATGCTTACTAGTGACACAAATGTTGTGATGCTTTTTTCCGGATAACCTAAGGCCTTCCCTATTTGGCCTAAGTTGTCGATTGCAGTTAATGTCCCACCCACGCCAAATGTTGTTGCAGTGAATAAAATGATCATGTCTATACTGAAAAGTGCTTGTAATATTGTATAATCATCTCCTCTTGGTGGTGGATTTAACACATTGTTAAAGCAAAGACGTAGTCTTTTCATCACATTCCTTTGGTAATTCAGGACTCGAAGCTAGCTTCTGAGGCTGAGTTAGTTCTGCTGACAGCGGATTTTCAGTAACAACTTTCAAAGGATGGTCATTCAACGCGTGTTGTTTAATATTCCAAAGCTTAAGCTCTTCTTTAAAGACGATAATAAGAGGAGCAAAGAGCATAATTAGTACAACTGCTGCACTACCTGAATACTCTGGCCTTGTGAAATCAACTTTATTTTGATCGATAATTACAATCATAATAAAACCAGCAAGACCAAGTGAAATATAGAGAAATTTATAAAAAATTTTGGTCTCATTGGTTTGTCTAACCACCTTCATAATCCGAATCGTTCGAAGAAAAATACATGAAACAACTGCTGGAAGATAACCAATTAGTAAAATCAAAGATTTACCATTATTTCCATAGAAAGAATGGTATAATTGAGTAATAATAGCACCATTAATCCAACAAATCCTTTTAATAATCCTAAAACACTTCCTCTACTTTCTGAGAAATTCTTAACACAAGTAACTAAAGCACCAGTATTAGCAGTGTTTGTGAATTTGCACCAATACAAATATACAAACACATTTGCCAAATATTAGGTTTAGATATATGTCCTGAAACTGATAACCATATCATAAAATATCCAAAAAAATTCATAATTGCTCCTATAAATAAAACAACCCAAGGTGGAGTTACCTCATTTATTAAGCCCGAAATAATCCCAACATTACCACCTAAATCTTTGAAGAAACTTAACAAATTTAACGTCGTTTGATCATAGCCTAACGACGAATTGATTTCTCCACTGTAAAGACCAAACATGTAAGTTGCACCAGACATGGACATGATTAATAGGGAAGCAAAAACCATGAACCATCGACCTGTGAAAAAATGGTGGCCGAAATCCGCCATTGATGTGTAAGGCCACCATTTTTGTTCAGCTTAGTGTTCAACATTTTCTTGGCTTAGGATAAGGATTTTGGTGATTTCTTTTGGTTATGTAAATGTTTGAGTGTACTATGGCACGTATATGTATATTTGTGTGGTAGTGTTAATGACTTACTTGAGCCGTATATGTAATCTGAACTTGGAATAGAATTGTACATTGACTTAATAGTTGACCATCTTTTATTGCTTTTTGCAAGTGGAGGGGTGGGCCTTATAATAAGGAAGATGACAACTACAATTTTCTCTAGGATATACATAAGTCGGGTTGGTTCAGATTTTATAAATACCAAATCAAACCAATTGTATCGGATTACTAAATTTAAAGACTAAATCAAACCAATAAAATTCGGGTTTTTCAAATTTGGTTTTTTTTTGGATTTTTTCGAACTTTTTCCCGGTAAAATCTTCGTAAAACAAAATATATAACTTGTGCTCAAAATATTTGTTTTAATACTAGTAAGATGCAACTATATAAAGTATTTTCCAAGAAAGTAATATAAAATATGAGATGTGTCATGGCATTATCCTAAAATATTCAACAATAAAGACAATAAAATTAGATAATATAAATATTGCTAATTAAAAAGTCATAATAAAAATAAACATAATCTAAAAGTACTAAGTCGTTTTAAAATAAGTAGATTAATAAGGGAGTATTAATTACATGACTAAACGCTAAAGAAAAAATAAAAATAAGTTATGCATTTTTATCCAAAATTATTTTAAAATAAAAAATAGATATTCAATGCATTCCGGTTCGTAATATTGAATTGAGTATCTTTTATTAGCATTAATATTGATTTGATTTTTGTTTGAGCTTTTGTTAATATTATTTAATTTACGAATATTAATGACTATAAAACATATGGGAACATTCAAAAGTTCTAAGTGCAACCTTGAAATAATACCTTAAAAGATAAGATTATGAACTTTTTTAAGAAATATTCATAAATTACATCACAATAAATATATTTATATATTAAATATATCTAAAAATTTTATATACGTAATGTCGGGTTGGTTTGGTTTCGGTTTGGCTTTCTTTGGTTAAAACTAAACCAAACCAATTATGGTCGGATTTTTTTCCGACACCAAACCAAATCAAACCAAACATAGTCGAATTTTTTTTCTCGATTTGACTCGAATTATCGGCTGGTGCGGTTTATTGGTTTCCTTTGTACACCTCTAATTTTCTCAACCTTAAACATGTAAATAGCATGTTGTACAAAATGAAACGATTCAATGTATCTTTACGTGTGAATGTTAGTTTTGAAGTGTCTTCCTGGGCACGAAACCATTAATATTTTTAAAGATGTTCAAATTTAAAAGAAGTAAAAAAAATATACGACAAAGGGTGTTTAATATATGCTTCTAAAACCTAACATATATATATAAAATTTTTCGATGAAAGGTGGTCAATTAAACAATTTTTAAGATATATAGCTTGGCCCCTGCTCCCGAGACGACTTTAGAATTTAAATTCGATGGTTTCGACCTTAAGTTCTTACCGTTGAATCATTCCACTTTTAAATTAAGCATAAATTAAATTTAAATATATGTTGAAGTTTTAACAATATTCATGTATATAATTAGACTTTGTGTCAAGAAGTACTGGTCTTAGTTACACCCGGTAAAACTGACTCTATCCGTCTCATGGTCAGTGCCAGAGCCAGAGCCACATCCCATATGCAATAAATCTATTTGACATAAGAAAAATAGTTATTCAAATTCACCTATTTTGTTGCCTCTTTAATCGTCTCCGACTCTCTGAAAAATAAGAGTACTTAGCGTGTTATATTTTTGGTTTTTATTCTAAAATTTCTAATTCCGTCACTGCTCTGACAATCCTGTCGTTGCTATTGTAACTAGATTAGTATTAGGTATTACACTAGTTTTTGTTCATTCTTTCTTCCATTTAAAAAAATACAAGTTTCATTATATTTAGGAATTACGTACCTCACTTTCCCAATATGTTGGTTGGATTATCCCGATAAGGTAAGCCCGCTTTCGAGCTTTCATCAATCATTTTCATCTTCCACTATAAAAATGGGGTAAAGAATTATATCGACCGATATTGCACGCGTAAGGTTATGTTATATATAGTCAGAGGCGAATTTAGAATTTTAATGACACTAGTGTATCAATAAAAAAAGGAGAAATAAAGAAATATTAAGTGGGATTTGATCCCTAATTCTCTAGGGAAATAGCTCAACATTCAATAAAGTGCACCATTTAGCCGTTTGGAGCATGAGTATCACCAGATAATATTAGACCAGTTCTATAAAATATATACATAAAATACCTAATTTGACGAAAAGACCATAGGTTCACATGCTCGATGTAAATACCTACAAATATGCGTTATGTATATAGCTATAATAAAAAGAAAAGGTTTTATGCTTTGTTTGGTAATTAAATAAATTATAAGAACAGATAAAAAAATTAAAAGTTTACAAAATCTGAAAGGTTTGGGTTATGACTTATCATTTAGTCAATCTTGACCATTGACCAGCCAATCTTGGGTTAAGTAATAACTTTGCCCCTTGCTCCCCTCATTCAATTTATTAACTCAGTGCATTTTAACCGCTAAAATTAGTCCAATTATATCCATTTGACACTCCTAGACGAGAGAAAAGTGTTATTTTTAGGTACATCTGCTCTCCATTTGCCAATGCTTTATATATATATATATATATATATATATATATATATATATATATATATATATATATATATATATAGAGTTTTTTTTATTTAAATTTTTGGCTCCACCGTTGATCGTGGTTATCACCTTGAGGTTCCCTCCAAATAAGTCTATTCCGCGCATGGTACTGTGGGGCGAACGGTAGTTATCCAATTTACTTCTTTTAACTTTGTTGGAGTTAGACTATTAAAACTGGAACCAAACTAGTGTCCAGTCTATGAGCAAGAAAAGACATTGATAACCAAAGAGATTAACTTATATACACCTATAGTTAGTGTATCGGATAAATTTGGTTTCTTACGTTCTCATGTTATCTCTGTACGTCTTTTGCATCAAGGCCGGCTCAACTAAGGCCGATCCAAGTAGGGTCGACCCTACTAAGTGGACGGTCCGGGTGACACGACCCAAGACAACGTCATTTGAAGCTCTGACTCTTCAGTACACTGAAGCCACCAACTTCTGTACTTTTCTTTGATTATTTCGAGGAAGGTCCCCTAATATATAAAGGGGACCTTCCCTTTGTAAGAGCTCATGTGTATTTTACTATTCAGAATATATAACTTTCTCTCTCTCTCTATCTCTTGGTAAAGATTACTACTTGTTCCATTATTCTTACATCTTAAGATATCTACATCTCATTATTATCACCGATCTTAGCTCGATAATACTCTCTAGTTCATATTACGTTTGATTTCGATTTACCCTTGTTTATTCTCGATTGTTCTTGAGCTTAATAAGTATTCATATAACTTTTTAGCCAAACAATTGGTGCAGTCTGTGGAGATTTCGTGAATCAAAGTTGTAGTTGGCTTCTAGAGATCCTTCAAAAACCACTTTCTATAACCTAAAATGCTGAAAACACCGCAAGAATGAAAGCTATCGTGGATGTTAGACCCGATCTCATAGGCCCTCTCAACACGGCCGCTGAAGGAGATGCTCTACACGCAACCTATAACGACCTAATTCCAAGTCCGGTCGTGATGTCACCTCTCATGAAGACAAGGCCAGCCAGACTGTTTCAATTACACCACTTAAAGCAATTAATCAGTTATAACAGATCAAATCTAAATTTATGACATTAATTAATATGAATACCAATACAGCCCGACCGGGGTGTCACAAGTCACGAGCATCTAATGAGTAGGGACACTACTACTGGACCAACAATGTATATATATACAAGATAAAACAGGAATACAAAGATGGAGTGCGGTGCCGCCAACGCTGGCGGTCACGGTGCTCAACTACCACAATAAGGCCTTTGGTCCGACTGATAACCCGCTACTGGGTGGACAATACCTGCAACTGCACGCAAGGTGCATGGAGTAAAGTGAGTACTTCCAACTTAGTGGTAATAAGAGAGAATAATATCATAGCGATAAGAAAACACGTATGAGCACACCAAACTTCAATAAAAGACAGAACAACCCTTTTTGAGAAAACGAAAATACTGTGAAAATTTCTTTAGAAAATCCAAGGTTCAACTCAAAAAAAATCTCTTTTGAAAAGATGCTTTTTCAACAATTGCAAAGGTAATTTCAACGAGTAGGAAATAGTCAGAAACCTGCCTCTCAGGCTCAATATGAACTCACAATATCCAACATCAGCCTCTCTGGCTCAGCACTCCTTAACATATAACACCAGGGTATCTGGTCAACAAGGCAAGTAACATTATGTATGCCAATGTTATATGAGTGCTAAATATCATGCCACGTAGTACAAACAGAAGTAAATGCATGAATGCAATGCAATTCACATGAATATGCTGCTGCGTGCAGCTCGAGCCAACCATGCATATGATTTAACATCAACAACGCTCACTGTGGGGGTTCAGACTCCGAAGGGGCTCCTTCAGCCCAAGCGCAATATCATATAGTGCCAATAGTTACCACTGTTTCCATTACAATACACGGTGCCAATAGTTACCACCGTTTCCATTTCAGTACACGATGCCAATAGTTACCACCGTTCCAAGAAATAATATACAATCCAGAAAATAGTGAGATAATGATCGTCAGCCCGAAATATCATTTAGGAATCTTTTGTGTTTTCAAAACATAGAATTATGGCGGAGTTTGCAAAATAAGTGTTAAAAATCCTGGACTGAATTCAAATAGTATGCAAATCATGCTAACTCTGAAATATCAATTCCTAAAGGATTCTACAAGTCGCCGCAAGGCCCAAACATGGCATCAAGCCCAGATAACATCAATATAGGGTGCAGAGCAATCACCAATATAGTATAATTTCATCCCTCGAATTGAACCGAGTCACAATTTCCCACATATATGACCCCGCACTAGCCATGGAGTGCGTGTTTCGTCTCATATAGCATCACAATGTGATATACCGTGGTTCCAAATAATCGGCAATAAGCCCCAAGCATGGCAATGAGCCCAAGTTATAATGATAACAACAGAACATTTATAATTTAGGGGTAAAAACCAACAACCGGAACGGACCAAGTCACAATCCCCAATGGTGCTCTACCCCACGCTCAGGTCCAGCGTGCAAGTCACCACAATACAACACTAGAATGTGCAAATCCGGGGTTTCAAACCCTAAGGATATCATTCCCAAATATTACTCACCTCGAACCGGCAAAATCTCAAGCTCGCGATGCCTTTGCCCCTGAAATCGGCCTCCGCGCGTGTCGAATCTAGCAAAAAACAGAGCGAATACATCATAATATGCAAATGAGACAATGCCCAATCGAAAACAATCGAATTATAGCAAAAACCTCGAAACTAGCAAAACCTGAGCCCCGAGACCGCTTCTCGAAAAATTATGAAACTTACATTTTCGGAATCCTTGTCTCGACACGAGTTCGTACATACCAAGAACT
Source organism: Nicotiana benthamiana (assembly GCA_034376525.1). Taxonomy (NCBI): domain Eukaryota; kingdom Viridiplantae; phylum Streptophyta; class Magnoliopsida; order Solanales; family Solanaceae; genus Nicotiana; species Nicotiana benthamiana. Next base: position 125,963,387 of record CM067337.1, read on the forward strand.
CCCAAATTCGAGCTCAAATGACCTACCAAATCCCAATTGAAATGTCAAAAATTCAAGCCCAAGTTTCTTCAATTTTGGCTTATTCCCATGAATTTGTAGGTAGATTTCCGAGTAAAAATGAGTTTTAAGTTCAAAGATCTTACCTCAAATCATTCCTCTTCGAATCCCTCTTCAATTCGCTCTGCCACTCCAAAATCTCTACACAATGTAGGAAAATAACATAGGCTTACGGATGAAATATTGTGTAAAAACCCTTCTGACGCCCAGCTTTAACCCTACGCGATTGCGGCTCCCTGCCCGCGATCACGATGCACATCAGACCTCTCTCACGCGATCGCGGAACCACCATTGCGAACGCGATGAATTAACTGAGCTGGGCTCCCAGGCCCTCTTATACGAACGCGAGAACCACAATGCGAACGTGATCAATGAGGTTCCATATCTATGCGATCGCGAAGGCAAACTCCCAGGCTCCCTCAAAATACCTTAAGCGATTGCATTACTCATCACGCGAACGCGATGAACAAAAGTCTGCAACATATGACAGCAAAAATCTGATCTCTATACAAGCTAAAAATGATCTGTTTGAACCTCCGAAATCACCTCGAGGCCTCCGGGACCTCAACCAAAGACACCAACATACCCTGAAACATCATACGAACTTGTTCCAATCATAAAAACACGTTCTTTAACACAACAATCATCAAATCACGACGGATTCAAGCTTAAATTTTTCTTAAAACTTCTGAAACTCACATTCGATCAAAAACCCGACCAAACGACGTCCGAATGACCTGAAAATTTGCAGACATATCCAAAATCACCTAACGAAGCTACTGCAACTCTCTAAATTCCATTTAGACCCTCGGATCAAAATCTTACCTAACAACCAGAATCCATCAAAATTCAAACTTCGCCAATTTAAGCCTAATTCTACACCGGACCTCCAAATTCAATTCCGTTTTCTCTCCCAAGTCACAGATCATCTGCCAAAGCTAACCAAATCATCGGAAATCACATCTGATCCTTGTAACTCACAATTCAACTTCCGATTGACTTTTCCAAAACAAGCCTCCTTCTAAGAGGCCAAGTGCCTTATTTTCAGCCAAATCCAATTCAATTATGCCCGATCGACTCCATTACTGATATTGAAACATGAAGAAACACAACAAGGGGAAAACAGATCAGTAACACATAAGACTACGAGTGGGGTCGTCACACAACCCCGAGTACCCTGATAAACGCGGAAACCCCACCTTCTCCTTCTAAAGATCTGGTGGTTCCACGAGAAAAAGAAGCTTCTACATCTACAACTAAAGAAGCACCCCCAGAGGTAAAGAGGTTACTGGAAGAGTGGTTGACAAACGCTCTGAGTAGTTTAGCTGAGAAGCCACCCCAAAACACTAGATGCACATTACCAACAGACCATGTTGCAGCCGAAGATGAACCCGAGGTCACACGAACAAACAACGTACTCATCGATGCCTAATATCATGGCGGCACACTCACAGACATACTCAAAAATATGGAGGAAATGGAAATGAAAATAGGTCGCTTCGTGGCCAGATGAAGGAGCACCAAGAAAGAGTGGACAAGATCCCGGGTGCGCCTAAGCTGCTGCCAAAACAAGACGTGGGGAGGTTCTTTGAACAACCCTACACAGAAGAAGCTGCACCATACCCATCCGAAAGACCTTCAAAATGCCCCCTACTTGAAGGTATATGACGGGACCTCAGATCCTGAGAACCATCTGATTCATTATGTCACGGCAGCCAAAAGTAACGATCTATCAAAGGAGCAGGTACTATATGTACTTTTGAAGAAGTTCGGTGAAACACTAATGGAGGGGCCTTAACATGGTATTCCCAGCTACCGGCCAAAAGCATCTCCACGTTCGAGGAAATGGCAGATAAATTTGTCACCGCTCATGCAAGAGCCAAGAAAGCAGAAGCACAGGTTAACAACATCTTTGTTGTTCGACAGACCTCAGGAGAAGGGCTTAGAGAGTTCTTAGCCAGGTTTAACAGGGCCAGAATGAGCCTACCAAACGTGTCAGAAGGCATGGCAGTCGCAGCTTTTCAGAACAGGCTCAAAAGAGATGGCTCAAGGGCAACCAAGAAACTTCTTAGTCGCCTTATGAAATATCCCCTCACCACATGGGAAGAAATTCACAACGCCTACTGTGCCGAGGTATGTGGAGACAATGACGACCTTAATGACCCTACCCGGTGGCTAATAACGCTGCACCCCGAAATCCGAAAAAACCAACGCAACGAGGGACGACGGGAACAAAACCCACACCTAAACAAGGAGAGGCACCAACCATACCCCAGATCTTCGCATCCTCCACCACCAAGGCACGCAGACGCCTTACAATGACATGTCGTCCCACTGCGGAACGACAGAGGTATTCCTCCTTTACTATATGCACATAACTTTTGTGTATCTCCTTCAGAAGAAGTGTACGCACTAGAGAAGCTGGACAACAAAGTACGATGGCCGACGAAGATGAAGTCCGACTCCGCCACTAGAAAATCAAATGCCCTATGTAAGTTCCACCAGGAACGAGGGCACATAACCTAAGACTGCATAGGTCTCCAACAGGAGGTGGTCGGGATGTTGAACCAAGGATTCTTGAGAGAACTACTGAGTGACAATGGAACACTCAACCTTGCGCGTGGACGGAAACAACCTTACGGCCCGCCAAGGCCTCCCTCTCCAACACGCACCATCAACATGATCATTGGAGACGGTAACGATTCAGCGATCAACCATGTCAAATTGACCACCACTCACAAATTAAAGCGAACCATCGCTCATGAATGGTATGACGACTTCGAAGATAGTATCACCTTCGATAAGTCTGATACCGAAGGTTTGTCTTTCCCCCATTATGATGCTTTAGTTATTACTTTATGCATAGTAGATACTGACATTAAAAGGAGTATGGTCGACGATGGAAGCGTCACATGTATCATTCATCCAAGAGTCCTTTCACTAATGGTACTCGAGGATAAAATAATACCACGTTGTATAACTTACTGGTTTAAAAATGCAGTGGAAAGAACCTCTAGGGAGGTAACGCCACCCGTTCTGGTAGAAGGAGTTACGATGGGAACCACTTTCCACGTAGTGAACCAAGAAATGGCATACAAAGCCATCATCAGACGTCTATGGATACATGCCATGAGGGCAGTCCCCTCCAGTTTATACCAAGTGATCAAATTCCCTACCCCATGGGATGTGTTCAGCATACGAGACGAGCCGTACACCGCCCAAGAGTGTCATAAAATAGCTTAAGATTACACGCACACCAGAAACTCAAAGGAGCACTTGCGGAAGCATAACAATCAGCCCTATAGGAGACTAAGGTTCACCCGAGAGAGGACACCATCAAAGATTCCGACGACGTTGAGGCTAGCAAGGCCATGGTCGAAGACCTCGACCCCGTCCAACTAAGTAACAACGACTTCACAAAGAAGGCTTACATAGGCCACGTCTTTTCAAATCCGAGTAGGTATCATGAGTTTATATCTAGCCATGCAGACCTATTCGCTTTTCCCATGCAGATATGCTAGGGATTTCACGAGAAATTGCCTCCCACAAAATGAACGTCGATCCGCTGCACCCGTCCGTACGTCAGGTAAGGAAAAAATTCAATGCCGCCATCAACGGAGCAGTATGTGAAGAAGTAGACAAGCTACTGGCAAACGATTCCATTAGGGAGTCCAAGTATCCGAATGGGTTACCAACGATATAACGGTCAAAAAGAAAAATAGGGAAGTGGTGGATGTGCGTGGATTTCACCGACCTAAATAAAGCATGTCCAAAAGATTTGTTCCCACTATCCCACATCGACCAATTAATATACGTAACAGCATGACATGAGCTGTTAAGCTTCTTCGACGCGTACTCTGGCTACAATCAAATCGTGATGGCCGAGGAAGATCAGGAGAAAACAACCTTCATCACTCACCAGGGAACATAGTGCTACAAGGTAATGACCTTTGGGCTCATCAAGAATGTAGGGGCCACATACCAAAGGCTAGTGACTTCGATGTTCAAAGGACAACTCGGCAAAACTATGGAGGTCTATATTGATGACATGCTAGTGAAGTCATCAAAAAAAGAGGACCACCTCGATCACTTGAAAGAAGCCTTCGAAATATTAAGAAGATACAATATGAAATTGAATCCTGAAAAATGCGCCTTCGACGTAGCCTTGGGAAAGTTCTTGGGGTTTCTGGTGTCATAAAGGGGCATCGAAGTCAACCCAGACCAGATCAAGGCTATAAAAGCCATCCAAGGAATACTAAGCAGGAAAAAACAAGTGCAAAAGCTGACGGGTCGAATAGCCGCCCTTTCCAGGTTCATCTCACGCTCCTCCGACAGGTGCCATAAATTCTTTGGTGTATTGAAAAAAGACCAAGGACTGCAATGGAACGAAGAATGTGTCGAGGCCTTGAAGAATTTAAAGGCATATCTATCATCACCACCCTTACTAGTCAAAGCAAACCCAGGCGAACTGTTGTTGGTGTAATTGGCCGTATCAGAAGTCGCGGTCAGCGCCGTCCTAGTACGTGAATATGAAGGTACACAATCTCCTATTTATTACATTAGAAAAACATTAGTGGACGCCAATACTCGGTACCCACACCTTGAGAGGCTAGCATCGTAGTAGCATCGCGAAAGATATGACCCTATTTTCCGTGCCATCCCATAAGGGTAGTAACGTCCTTCCTATTAAGAAGCGTCTTACACAAGCCCGAATTCTCAGGCCGGCTCGCCAGATGGGTCGTTCAGATCATCGAGCATGATATCACATACCTTCCAAGGACCACCATCAAGTCACAAGTCCTAACCAACTTTATTGCCGACTTCAGTGAGGAAGTCCTGCCAGAGGCGGAACTCGAAGTACAACGCGCATCCTCCAAAAATGACCTATGGGTCCTTTATACGGATGAGCCGCCAATGCATCGGGATTGGGACTGGGATTCTTCCTTGAGGTCCCCACGGGCAAAACAATTCGCCAGTCCATATGATGCCTGGGAATGACTAACAATGAGGCCGTTATTGCATGCATGAAACTAGCCATCAAGTATGGGGCTCGCAAAATCCTCCTCCATTACGAATCCCAACTTGGTAAACCAGATCACTGGGACTTATCAAATCAAAAAGCAAAAGCTATAAAAGTACCAAACAAAAATCCACAAGCTAATGTCTACGTTCGACGAATGCCGCTTCGAACAAATTCCGTAAGCATGGAACATCCAAGCGGACGGCCTGGCAAAGTTGGTCGCAGCCACCAAAAACATCAACAAAGAAAGTGTGGCTACGCTCCTCCACTCGGCCATTGATCATACCTAGGTACTTTCTTTAAACTTAACTTGGGACTGGCGCAACCAGTTCATATCTTATCTACAGGACGGGACATTATCCCCCGACAAAGAAGAAGCAAAGAAACTTCGCGTACAAACCGCCCTGTATTGCATGATTGACAAAGACCTCTACAAAAAGATGTTCGGTGGGCCCCTGGCCAAGTGCTTAGGGCCATAACAAACGAGGCCAGTACTCGAAGAAGTGCACAAAGGCCATTGTGGTGCCCGCACTGGCAACCGCTCACTTGTGCGATGCATCATACGTGCCGGCTACTACTGGACCACCATGAAAAAAAAGGCAGCTGAATATGTGTGCCGATGCGAACAATGCCAAAAATACGCCCCAATGATAAACCTATCAGGAGAACCCCTCCATTCCGTCACTTCCCCTGGCCCTTCATCAAATGGGGAATGGATATAGTCGGTCCCCTACCCGTAGGACGAGGAAATGTACGATTTTTACTTTATTTAACTAACTATTTCTCCAAGTGGATGGAAACAACTGCGTACGCACAAATACGCGAACAAGAAGTAATTGCCTTCATATGGAAAAATACTATATGTCGATTCGGCATCCCAAAATAAAGCAGTTGCGACAACAGACGACAATTCATCGGTCAAAAAAAGACCGAGTTCTTCGAGCAATGGCGCATCAAAAGGATACTATCCACGCCGTACCACCCCGCCGCCTACGGTCAAGCGGAGTCCTCCAATAAAATAATTCTAAACATACTGAAAAAGAATCTTGAAGACACCAAAGGGCTATGGCCCGAACTACTACCTGAAGTGTTATGGGCACACAGGACTACACCTAAGTCTAGCATCGGGGAAAGCCCGTACTCACTAGCTTATGGAACCGACGCGGTCATACCCGTCGAAGTAGGTGAGCCTAGCTTAAGGTATTCACACACCAGAGAAATAGAAAACGAAAGACTTCAAGATCTTGATAAAGCCGAAGAAAGAAGGAAAATGGCCTACATAAGGATGGTAGCCCAAAAACAACAAGTCGAAAGATACTACAACAAAAGGGCAAAAATAAGGCCACTCAAAGTAGGAGACTACGTCCTCAAAGCCAAGACGTCGGCCTCCAAAGACCTAAGTGAAGGAAAACTGGGCACAAACTGGGAAGGGCACTAGAAGATCACGACGGCAGCTGGGAAAGGGGCATTCCAGCTAGAGACAATGGAAGGAAAAACACTCCAGAACAACTGGAAAGTCGCCCACCTCAAACATTTCCACTTCTATATGGCGTCCCCTAAGTCGTACTCTTTTTCCCTTACCCGAGTTTTGTCCCAATTGGGTTTTCTTGGGAAGGTTTTTAACGAGGCGACAAAGGGAACACTTTGAGATGTTTGCAGTACAAGTGTATCATATCAGCATCTCCAAGCCCGACATGATACAGGGACTGGATTAGTGACATCTCCAATGTATAGAAAGGCTACGGCCATCTCCAATGTATAGAAAGGCTACGGCCATATCCAATGTATGAAAAGGATACGGCCATCTCCAAATGTATGAAAAGGCTACGGCCATCTTGAACATATGAAAAGGCTACGGCCAGATAGAACATATGAAAAGGCTACGGCCATCTCCAAATGTATGAAAAGGCAACAACCATCTTGAACATATGAAAAGGATACGGCCATCTTGAACATATGAAAAGGCTACGACCATCTTGAATATATGAAAAGGCTACGGCCATCTCTAAATGAATGAAAAGGCCACGGCCGTACCAAAACAAATAGACTAAAACCATCAAACACAACGTGGCTAAGGCCATACTTTTTACACGGTTAAGGCCATAAAATTTTACATGGCTAAGGCCATTGTTTTTACATGGCTAAGGCCATCGTTTTTACATGGTTAAGGCCGTATAAGTTTACATGGCTAAGGCCATCGTTTTTACACGGCTAAGGCCGTAAAAGTTTACATGGCTAAGGCCATTATTTTTGCATGGCTAAGGCCATCGTTTTTACACGGTTAAGGCCATAAATTTTTACATGGATAAGGCCATCATTTTTACATAGCAAATGCCATAGTTGTTACACGGTTAAGGCCATAAAACATGGCTAAGGCTGTCGTTTTTACATTATTTTTACACGGTTAAGGCCGTAAAATTTTACATGGCTAAGTCCATCGTTTTACATGGCCAAGGCCATCGTTTTTACATGGCTAAGGCCATCATTTTTACACGATTAAGGCCATAAAATCTTACACGGATAAGGCTATCGTTTGAACACGGTTAAGGCCGTCAAATTATACATGGCTAAGAGCAACCGTTTTATACGGCTAAGTCCACCCTTTTTGCATAGCTACGCGTCAAATTTTATGTGGCCAAGCAATCATTTCTGCACGGCCAAGGTTGCTGAATCTTACACGCTCAAAGTGGTTGCCACCGAATGACCCACTTAGCTTCAACTACGGCAAAAAAGCACAAAGGCAATGATAAAAAATACAACAAGGTTCCAGAAAACAAAAAAAGATTAACTATGGCAAAAGTCATATGTCTTTATCTCCAAAACATAAAATATGGATACAACTGACCTTAGAAAAAAGGGTCAACACCCATTATACAAAAACATGTATTTTCAAACATACGCTAAAAATCCTAAAGGCATCCGCCACTCCGCTCATCCTGCCCTGCCTGGTCTTCATGTAGCCCATCTTCATTCCCAGGAGGGTACGTTTGGGAAATCTAAGAGCTGGATTCCAAACGGTTAACATCTGCGGAGTTAGCTCCCTCCCGGGCCGGTGATTCGGGACTATCGCCGGCCGCTTCGCGGGCAACTCTAGCCAAATGGCATTAACTCTCAACCTCCACCTTAGAAGCTCGCCTCACCGCCAAAAATTATTCAAGTACGACCAGGTGAGCCTCCGCATACACCGACATCCCATATGCCTCACAAGACGCATCGGCATGTGCAAGAGCCCGCCTGAGGACCTAAACCTCGGCCTTCTTAGCATCAAGTTCCATCGTTAAGGCTGCAACTCGAATGCGCAATTCCGCCGCCTCCTCTTCCACTACACGACCAAGCTATAACTCTTCATCCTTAGATTGAATAAGGATCTCCATCTCCGCAGCCCGAGAAACAACGGCCATGAGTTGCTCGTCAACCTTCTCCAGCTCGGCTACCCTGCTCTTCAACTGCGCCTCAGACTGCACGAGGCCCTCACAGAACACCCTAAAGCCGGGGCCCTGTCTATACATGTCGGCCAAGGTTTGGTGCGCCTCGCGCGTCTTGTTGTACTTCTGCACCAACCTACTGTATTTGGCTACCTTCTTCTTCAGGCTTCGACCTCTCTCCACCTCCAAGACAAGAGTATGGAAAAAGCCAAACGGTAAGTGCACAGAAAATCACCCTCCACAAATGCGAAAAAAATCAAGTCAAAAGACATACCTGCAAAGCCGCGCCGCCACTCTTCTGGCCAAGTCCCTGTCACTAGTCTCCGCCAAGGCCTCACTCTTAGCACCCGCACATAAAAGTGTCATGCTTGCGGCAGCCTCCTCGCAATTTTCCAACAAGTTGTAATGACTGGGAATCACTATACAACGGGTAGACTAGCCGGCTATCATCTCCACTTGGTCTAGGGACCCACCTTCTTCGCGCACGTCCTCAACAGTGATTTTCGGGCTCGGCACATCCACACGTTCACCCCCTCTCTCTGCGGCCACCCGCGACCCGCCATCCCGAGCACGTGCTGGGCGGGGACTAACAACAGCCTCCCTTTGAGGAGCAGACCTCCCCAAGCGAATGGCGTCCGCCACAAAGACCGGCGTAAACTCACGGCGGGGTGACCTAACCTTCTCTGTCTGTGTGACCACCGTATTGCCAGCAAAAATCTGTCATCTCTTCATCTCTAATGACTCTTCTTCTTCTTCAGAAGCCCCCTCCGTGGGATGCAAGTTTGGGTCAGATGGCGCCACTTTGATAATAGGCGTCTATGGAGGCAACCTCAGGGACGGTCTTAGGCACCGCCACCGTAGGTACTTCCTCGGGTGTCATTTCAAGTACAGCCACACGCATCGCCTCAGACGTTGCTTCGGGAGCTGCCGTTGTTGCAACCTCCTGGCTTGAGGGGGAAGAAACACTATCCCTAGGCGTGCTTCCAAGGAGTATATCCTCCTAGTCAGAATCGGATATTGCCCTGGAAGGGCCGGCCATAGTTTTCCTCTTCTTCTTCTATGCCTTCTTAGGAGCACCCCGACCTTCCAAAACGGGTATGAGTTGAGTAAGGAAAATTAAGGGGAGCCTCCAAGCCAGAACGGAAGGTAAAAACAAAGCAAGGCTGTTACTTGTCGAGCTATAGAGCCTGCAGAATTCTGGACAGGTGTGGCACTCCTCTGCAAACGGTATCAATGCTCTCACCCACGACCTAATGTCATCGATCATTAGTGGAGTGCGATCTGTCACTCCATAAAGGTAAAAAAGAATCTACGGTGATTAAGCCGATACAATAAGATTGCTGTAAAAACTACAGACATCAATGCTTACATGCTGTGATCCATGCCTCCGAGAACCCTTCTGGGGTAGACACCAAATGTTCTGTACGTATGTAGAAAAACATCTTCCAAAATTTACGATTGGCCTTATCGTCAGATTAAACCACAAAACGTTTCTTACCCCGATGTATCAACTAAAGCATGGTACCTCTCATGAAGCTCACGCTGAACATTTGCAAGAGGTGGTGAACGGAGACCTCCTCCTTAGCCTTAGCCGCATAGGTGGTAAGAATCCTACACACCTTCAGCGCATACGGGGTAAGTTGGGCCGGAAACGACACATAAAAATGACAAAGCTCCTCCATAAAAGGATTAAGGGGGAGGCTGTATCCAATCCGAAAAGCATACTTATAAAATGTGCAATATCAAGGCTCGTGCACATTGGCATAGTCCGTCCCGACAGGGGCTCAACGTAATCAGGAATATTGTACGACGTTCTAAGAGCAGCCAAATGAGATGACGTCACCTCGCTAAGTTCCCAAGGAGGAAGTTTACATTTATTTATTGAAATCCTTCCGCGTAACCATGTCCTGTGGAAGTATGTTGGTCGTTGATAGAGGAACGAGGGCCTCATCGGCTTCTCCTTCCCCATCATCTGAGGACGATGAAACCCTAGAAGGGGCATCTCCTTTGGTCTTTTTTCTATCGTGGCGACGATTTACCATGGTGCATGTTATGAAAGAAAGGTGCTTCAAGGGTACAGGGTTTGACTCCCAAGAACGGAAATTTTAAGAAGATCAACGTGTACCAGAAAAGACGAGGATAAAATTGAGGAAATACTCTCTGAAAAGGTTCGAAAGTTGAATTGGATTCAACCTCTCCTCTATTTATAAGGAAAGGCACACAGAAATCGAAAAGGCATGATTAGAAAACCGGCGCGGGAAACCAAAATATCACATCCTAAACCGCCTTGGGAGCAAAATTAATGATCATGCACGTGATCAATGACATCATCCTAAAAAGAAGCCCTAAAAGGAGGTTATATGTCAGCGACATAACGCCTTCACATATGTTCACGCCTTTTTAGACAGTACCTACGGATACGTCCAAATTTCTAGAAGGTCAAGCACATATGTCTGTTCGTTGAAGACGCTTCTCGACTACGTCCCCAACAATGGAGGGACTATCTGTATTGGGAAAATTTGGTTTCCTACGTCCTCATGCTAGCACATCCTTGGCATCAATGCCGGCTCAACTAAGGCCGACCCAATTAAGGTCCACCCCAGTAAATGGACGGCCTGGGTGACACGACCCAAGACGACGTTGTTTGAAGCTCTGACTCTTCCATACACTGAAGCCACCAACTTCTGTACTTTTCTTTGAGTATTTCGATGAAGGTCCCCTAATATTTAAAGTGGGCCTTCCCTTTGTAAGGGCTCATGTGTATTTTGCTACTCATAATATACAGCTTTCTCTCTCTCTCTCTCTCTCTCTCTCTCTCTCTCTCTCTCTCTCTCTCTCTCTCTCTCTCTCTCTCTCTCTCATGCAATGATTACTACTTGTTCCATTATTTTTACATCTTAAGATATCTACATATCATTATTATCACCAATCTTAGCTTGATAGTACTCTCTAGTTCATATTACGCTTGATTTCAATTTACCCTTGTTTATTCTCGATTTTTCTTGAGCTTAACAAATATTCATATAACTTTTTAGCGAAACAGTTAGATTTAACATTGGCGATATAAATAGATTTTTACTCTATCAAATTACCTGAAATAGATTTATTGACCTTTCGTAAAAAGTTATGATTTGTAATCTTGAAAATAAGATAGGTTACTTGCTACAATAAATAAATACGATCTCGTAGTGTAAAAAATAGGTACACTATCAATTATATTAATTAAACTCTTAAACAAAAGGTATAATGCTGAAGTGGTACTCTGCAACCTTTCCCCGGACCCTGTGTAAAGCTTTGTATACCGGGCTTCACATGAGTCCATAGAGTTCAATCATTTTTCCCTTGAGATTGTGATATTGTTGACTATAAGGGTCTATTATATGCAGCCTTATCCTATATTTCTACAAGAAGCTGTTTCACGGCTCAAACCCACGAACCCGTGGTCACATAGCAACAACTTTACCGGTTACGTCAAGGCTGCCCGTGAGGCTATTGTATTCAATTATTTTCCCTAGAGATTGTGATATCGTTGCCTGGCACAACTTGACTCTCTTCCTTAAATTTCTTGTATATATCACATAAGGCTGTATCCGGTTCCGGTTCTGGGTTTATTTGGGTCTGCGGTTGCGGTTTTGGCAGTTCCGGTTCTGGTGGTTCCGATTCTGGCGGTTCTGAAGGTGGAACCGGCCCGTGACGGTTCCGGGTACCATCCGGTTCCGGTTCTGGCGGTTCCGGTTCTGGCGGTTCCGGCGGTTCCCAGCGGTTCTGAAATTTTTTTTTTAAATCAATATCTTGTATAGTAGCCATTAGTATATTGTAGAATATATTTTATATGGTGTACTATGTTATTAGTATAGTATATATTATGTTTGGTAATTAGTATATATTGTGTATAAGTAGTGTATATTTTGTATATAAGTATTATATATTGTATTTAAGTTGTATATATTGTATATAAGTAGTGTATATTGTGTTGTAGTTAGTAATTAGTATAAATTGTATATAAGTAGTATATATTGATAAAAGAATGTTGTCATTAGTATATTGTGTTGTATGTTATATATTGTATGTTATATAAATATTCAAGGATTGATATAGAAGTAAAGACAAAGAAATATTGAGACAAAAGATATTCAAGGATATGATAAAGAGCATATTTATTGACCAAAATGGCATATCTTTCTTAGTCTTCCTTCCCCCAATGGAATGAGCACAACATGGTACTAATACCACCATTAAAAGGAAAAAAAACTAAAAGAAGACATGCCAATGTACAAGTTACATCATAATTTATGCATTATTTCTTACAAATATCATAAAACCTTCAAGGTTTGGAGGTGGTTGTGTTGGCGGTGGTGGAAATGAAGCTTGTTCATCACCACTTCCGGGTGAAGTTGCTTCCTGAGCAAGTTCTGCTATCATTTCTTCATACGCCTCATCTATTTCTGGTTATGATTCTGCTAGGCCAAAATTCCTTCTTTCTGCGCGGATCCAATCTCGAAAAAAGCATTGATTTTTCCAAGCTGTCCGCATCGACCTCTGTGATCACCTATTTGTAGTCTTGCTTGACTAAAAGCGCTCTTCGATGCAACAGTTGACGCTTGAATCGACAGAACATCCCGAGCCATCCTTGCAAGAACGGGAAAATGCTTTTCCCTTGTCTTCCACCATTCCAAAAGGTCGAAAGAGCCGTATGGATTCTCCTTCTCTAGTCCTTGTGACAAATAATCTTGAAGCTCATTTAGATGGAAAATTTCATCTAAATTATCACCTTGAGTACCCCTCAACTCCGTCCACGATTTAAGAGCTGTTAAGCCAGCAGCTCTTTTTGACGATTGTGATGTAGACGAAGTAGGGGTTGGAATATTAGGCCTAGCATGCTCTAACGCATGTTTATAAGCATTGTAAACAGTTTGAGCATTAACTTTAATTGATGCTTTCGCATCAGCTAGTGTAGCAATTTCTACTTCTGAAAGATCTAAAGATTGATAAATAGTAGAATACCAAAAGTGAGGACCTCCTAATTTTATAGTTGGATTTAACATAGCAGACACACCAAAAATAGGAGGGATAGGAAAAAAATATTTTTTAAACTTCTTTTTCATTTCAGTTATTGCAAGTTCATAAATGTTCCCTCCCTCGCTAAAATCAACAAACAAATTAGCAAGTGCGGCAATATAAACTAAACAGTTAGAAATAGTTGGATAATATTGGCCAGAAAAAGTATTTGTAGCCACATGAAAATATTCTAAAAAATCTAAAAGAATTTTAATGTTAGTCCAATCTTGTGTAGTTAGCATTTCATCATCTTCCTCACCACAATTCCGAGAATTATACGTAGCGTTAATTGGGTTTCTATATTCGTACGCTACTACTAAACTTTCGTACATGTAATTCCACCTAGTCGGGCAAAGTTTAGGAACCTTTCTTTCTCTAAGGCCATATTCGTCACACTTTTTAAAATATTCTCTAAGTCTACTTCTACGGTTTGAATAAAATAGCCAATTAAGAGCCATTTTAATCTTTTCAATTTCTAAGTTTAATATTCTCATACCATCACCATCAATTAAATGATAAATATGAAAAATACATCTAACATGGAAAATATTAGTAAAAGCAGGATTAAGTGTTCTTGTTAGCATACCTATTGTACTAGTGTTGCTAGAAGCGTTATCCATAGAAATTGACATTATTTTATTACTAAAGAAAAAATATCTGCATACATCTGAAACAGTGTTAGCTATAAACCTACCCGTGTGCCGTGAGTTAATTATCCTATATGCAATTATGCGTTTTTGCATTGTCCAGTCTTCGTCTATCCAATGACTGGTTACGGTTAGATAATCACAATCATTATTACTTCTACCAATATCAGTTGTAATAGACATATGATTAGTTATATGGGTAAATAAATAGCGCAAGTATTGTTCATATTCATGCTTGTATTTATAAATATCGGCCTTAACTGTTGCGCGAGGCCAACCTTTATACGTATGATTAAATACTCTTCTAATATAATGAATCCATGCAGGATTAGAAGCAAAAGAATAAGAAAAACACATAACAGTAATCATTTTCGCTAATTCTTCACGATCCTTATTTGGATCGTAATATAATATACCTCCGGTGACTGTGTTTATTCCTGGTAAAACTAGATTTGAACCAGTACTTGGGTTAACTGTAGAATCAGCACTTGTCTTCCCCTCTTGTTGCGCTTTCAATTGCAAATATCTAGCCTTATCGTTAGGGTGTAATTTTATATGCTTAACTAAATTACCGGTGCCGCTACGATCTCCAGTATACCTATGAACAAGTAATTTCCACAAGATTTACACTTAGCCTTATCTTGTTCTCTTAGTTGAATAAAAAATTGCCAAACTAATGATGTTTCTGTACGTTTAGGAGGTTGTCTACTAAAAGTGGAAGTTTGTATAGGTGGGTGTGCCGGTTCATTACTTAAGTTATGAGCAGGACTAGTAGGTGTATCATCTAAATCTACTGGAGCTTGGGCTTCATCATCATCATCATCGTCCTCATTTCCCTCTAATATAGGTGCATTAGGATAAAGAGCATTCATAATATCATCGTCTATTCTATCACCTACTGCTACATCTGTAGAAAATCAATATCGCTAAATTGAAAACAAGGGTGATCACTATCAAGGATTCCGAAGGGTTCATTAGTATTTCTAGGTTGGCTACTACTTTGAACTTGCTTATCTTTTCTAGGTCGGGGAGCCGGGGGAGGGGTAGTATTTTGGCCACTACTTTCACCGGTTTTAGCTTTTCCTTTACCGAACATTTTTTTCAGCCATAATAATTATAATTAAGCAAACTAACAACACAAAAAAATACTATTAGCACGTAAGAGTTGAAACGAGTTTACCGGATTGACGAACAACTTCTTGAAAATTAAAAATCGTTGAACTTGAACACTTGAAAACTTCAATTCAACAACTTCACAATTTTTCACGAATTTGCAACAATAAATTAAGCAATTGCACTAGAAAGATTGAAAGAGATCTTGAGAGAGATTGAGAGATATTGATGAATTGGTGAATAAAAATGAAAGAATGACGGGGTATTTATAGTTAAGAAATGGGAAATAGTGTAATTATATAAAGTTTGGGGGCCAAATAGCTATTTTTTAAACTTCCAAACGGCTACTTTTTGCAAAGAGCCGTTTGGAAATAATTTTTAAAAAAAAATTTTTTTTTTTTTGAAAAATGCCCGTTAGGGAACCGCCAGAACCGGTCCAGAACTGCGAGCTGGTTCCGGTTCTTGCGGTTCCAACGGGTAGAACCGCCCCGCCACGGTTCCCAGGAACCGCTAGAACCGGAACCACCGGAACCGGCAGAAGCGGCAGGGCCGCGGTTCCGGTCCGGTTCCGGTTCGGAACCGCGAAAGATACAGCCTTAATATCACTTGCATAAAATTTTCTTGTTCTTAGCACCAAAATCAATGACACAATACTTCCTACAAATGTAGCTGCTGTAATTATCAAAAAAGCCTTCTTGCAACACTGAATCCCAACACAATTCAAATCCTCTCCAACTTTTCTAGCAATTCCCTTAGCTTCTAATTGTTTCAATGCTTCTTTATCATATAAATAACCAGCCACTCTCACATTGAGTATATATCCACCTGTAGGACTAGCTATAGAACCAAAATTATACAATGTAGCATAGTATTTTAGTCCAAATAACTCAGAAATTATAGCCAAAATTAATGGCCATTGAGCTCCAAAACAAAACCCTATAAGAATAGACGACGCGTAGAGTGAATTTCCAACACCAAATGCAATGAGAAGATGGCCGATGCAAGAAATTAGAAGCACGAAAGTAAGCATGAAGGGGCGCTGAATATTGTATTTCCTTAAGAAGATTTCTGAAGCAAAACCTGAAGTTACTCTTCCAAGATAATTCCATATGCTCACTAATGATACAAATGTACTTATGCTTGAATCTTGATAGCTTAAGGACTTGCCAATTTGACCTAAGTTATCGATTGCGGTCAATGTGCCTCCAACCCCAAATGTAGTAACTACAAATAGAATTAACATGTCAATGTTGAATAGTGCTTGTAAAATTGTGTGATCTTCACCTCTCTTTGGTGACTTAAACGTGTGAAGTTGTTGATTCAGGTTCATCTGATGAAGGGATATTTTCTATTTGAATGGATACATTCAATTGTGAAAAATTAGTAGCAACTTGTGTTTTGCTTTTCCAATGATTAAATTCTTTTCTAATGACTAAAATTAGTGGTGACAATATTAAAACCAGAACAATAGCACCACTTAAAGAATACTCAGCCCTGTCAAAAGTAAGTTTTCTTTGGATGATGATCATAAACAAGAGAAATCCAGCAAGTCCAAGTGAAAAATAGAGAAGATTATAAAACATTTTAACCTCATTTTCTTGGTGAGTGACCTTCATAATCCGAATTGAAGGGAGAAACAAGAACGATACAAGGACGGGGAACCAAGAAATGAGTAAGATCAAAGACGACTTACCATTATTTCCATAAAAAGCAAGGTAAAATTGTGTCATAATTGCGCCAATTTGGCCAGCTGCACCTTTTAATAGTCCTAACACGATGCCTCGGACTACTAGGGAAATTCTTGACACAAGTAACAGTTGCACCAGTATTTGCAAATGACAGAATTTGCACCAATGCATATATATACACACATTTGCCAAACATAGGGTTTCGAAATTCGTCCCGTTACAGCCAATCATATCATGAAATGACCAAAAAAGTTCAAGATTGCACCAATAGCAAGAACTGCCCAAGGTGGTAAAATTTCCATAATTAAACCAGCAATTATGGCTAAATTACCACCTAAATCCTTAAAAAAGCTAATCAAGTTTAGTGTTGTTTGATCATAACCTAATGAGGATTTTATTTCTCCTGAATATAGGCCAAATATGAAAGTTGCACCAGCCATTGATAGTATCATTAGTGAAGAAAATGCCATGAACCAACGGCTAGTTAGCAAATGGAGGCTAAAACTCCAAATCTCTGGCATTGCCATTATCTTTGTTTGGAGTTTTGACAGACATATTATGAGCGGATGTAATACTAATGATCAATGGTTTTTGGTCGAGCTGTTTATTATTAAATAGTACATGAATTTTGTCTCCTAGCTTATGCTAATTTTTTATAGCAACTGGATATTTGAAAATCTTATGCCGGCAGCTATATGATTGCTTGTTGAATTCTTTTTGTAATCTGAAGTCTTAAAATGAGGTTAACTAACAGCTTGTTTCGATGTTATATATTGTTTTATAATGTATTGTATTGTACGGTAATATTTTGATGAATATAATGTTTGGATACATTATATTGTTTGCTATCATTTCATGACATAATGCACCAATAATATGAAGAACAAAACTTATAAAATTATAAAGAAAAAATACAGTACGAGATAAAATTATTATATAAAAAGGTGGATAAAGGACAAAATAAAATTATTTAATAATAAGGAAGATCAAGATCAGAGAAAAAAGATAAGGTAACAACGCAACTATACCAAATCGGTCATTCTATAAAGTGACACTTTTCGTCATTACGTAACGTCTGATTTTACGATACGACATAATAAATATAAATAACAATCAAAATAAATATTTTATTTAAAGTAATAATACGATACAATAAAACAGGTAACAACCATCGAAACTAGATGTAAGGGAAGACGCAAAAAGCTTGATCTGAAATTGCAAGGGGGGTTGAAAAACAGTGAGAATAGGAGGCTGAAAAAAGCAAATAGTTACTTAACGATTCAAAATAAAGTAATAAAGTCATGTTTCTTTTGCTTATAACAGAAAATTCACGTAATTATATATTTTTTACTTTATAAATAAAATTTATTTATTTGATAGGTAAGTCTATAATATAGAGTAAACAGAGAAAAAATATAATATTTAAAAAGTATTAAAAATAAAAAAAATTGATAATTTAGAGGGTAAAATAACTATTTGATCATCGAAAGTTTAAAAAAATTTAATTGAGTGTCCTTTTAAGTAGTATAAAAATAGTTAAGGAGCTTTTTTGTTACAAATAAAAAAAACTGATTTTTCTAGATAACTTTAAATTAAGTGATCTGGACTCGAAAAAGTGAAAGGCCAACTTTTATAAGTTTGGCAAACATCTTAATATAAACGAACTTCGGAAGTTTTGCTTATCACAATAATTTTCTCTTGAAAAAATATTTTTTTTAATTCGTTTTATTTGGCTCTATTTCCCTATTGGTCTATTTCAAGAAGAATCATACATTCTTATATTTTTTTAATGAGAAATTTATAGAAACAAATGTCATACCATGTTGGTATATTTGGCATTTAAATATTAAAGTTATAATATGTCATGATCTCTTGTTAATGCGCATTATCCTATGATCTTAGAAGGTGGTCATAACTCCATGTAACCATTCTCCCATATTCTACCTAATTAAAACTTATTATCCAATTATCTTTTAATTTTGTTCCAAGAAAAATATTCTACACCTAAAAATAGAAGGTTTTCTTACCTTTTGTTGGTGTGCTAAAAATATCATAGAGTACATGAAAAAGTGATTAGTATTGAGGGGAAAAAGAGAGTTTTATTTGGTTGAAGGGAGGTAATTTTACGGCGGAACTTTGCAAGGTCGGATTCATCTTGCGACCTATGGGTTCACGTGAATCCAGTAATATTTGTCCAAACAATATAAATATGTTTAAAAAATTCACTAAAAAATTATAAATATTTTCAATGCAGTTACTATTGAAAACATACTCGATATTATTGCCAAAACCCAAAAATATCAAATTCTTGATCCGTCTCAAGCTCGTATGTGCTAAAAGTTGTGTTCTATATAATAGCTACAGTCCAAGAACTTAGCAAAAGCAACAAAATAAATGTGAAAATTACATTTATGTAAATGAATATCCGGTAATACATGTATTTGGCAAATTAAATACTATAGTCTAATAATCAATCATTCTAATTGGTTAATAATATTAATATTAGTTTGAAATTTTGTAAAAGTGATCATGCTCAACTATGCTTTATAAAAAGAACTAAACGGTGGTTGTAAATACAATCCGGTTTACAAGTCCGAAGTCGAATCCCACAGAGAACTAATGCTTAGCTACAACTATTAAATATTGCTAAGAAAACAAGCTCGAACAATTCCTAAGTTATAAATATTAAGATTCTTGTGTTTAACTAACTAACTAACAAATTAAAA
Source organism: Nicotiana benthamiana (assembly GCA_034376525.1). Lineage (NCBI taxonomy): Eukaryota > Viridiplantae > Streptophyta > Magnoliopsida > Solanales > Solanaceae > Nicotiana > Nicotiana benthamiana. Next base: position 125,983,121 of record CM067337.1, read on the forward strand.
TAATAAATTAACACTAAACATACTACAGGTTGGAGAAAAGATTAAGGAGGTTTAGAGATGATTTTTCTAGACGTCGAAATCCTTCCCGCTATGTCTTCTATAATTTCGCCTAAGTATTCTCTACCGATCACGAACGCTCTGCGTGTTGTAATTCTCTCCCGAGTTATTACGTAATTTACTAGACATACTCTCCCGAGTTACGCTAGCTGGATTTAATTACAACTCACTTAGATCTTACCCATGGTTTCGTTATCCCTAATCGCACCTATAAACCGTTGGTTATTGATTCCTCACATACGTCAGGAGTGATGTTGTTTAACAACTACCTAAATATGCACTCTCTCCCGAGTAATACATACTAAATAGGCACAACTAATTGAGGGCCCTTCAATCAACCACAGGAATAATATAGTTGAATAACAACAACAACAACAACAACAACAACAACCCAGTATAGTCCCACAAAGTGGGGTCTGGGGAGGGTAATATGTAGACGAGCATTACCCCTACCCGAAAGGCAGAGAGATTGTTTCCAATCGACCCTCGGCTCAGAGATGGAAAGGAAAAACAAAAACAAAAAATAAAAGAGCATTATTAACTCCAGTAGAAATGGCGTAAATAATTATATTAATATAAGAACCATAAATAAAATAGCATGCAATAATATCATACAGTAACTACCATATATAACTACCATAAGGGAGACACACTCCAAAACACAAATCCTCTATGGATATCCCTGCCAAGCCTCGCCCAACCCCGGGTGAGGGGCACAAAAAATAAATAAATAAATAAATAAATATAAAAAAAAAAACCTACGAGCCCCTATCCTACAACCCTGATACTAGACCTCCAGACTTTCCTGTCCAGGGTCATGTCCTCGGACACCCGCATTCTAGCCATGTCATGTCTAATCACCTCTCCCCAATACCTCTTAGGCCTCCCTCTGCCTCGCCGAACGCCGACAATCGCCAGCCGCTCACAACTCCTCACCAAGGCATCAGGACTTCTCCTCCGCACATGCCCGAACCACCTCAGCCTCGCTTCTCGCATCTTCTCATCCACCGGGCCACCCCCACCTTCTCTCGAATAACTTCATTCTTAATCTTATCTGACCTGGTGAGCCCGCACATCCACTTGAGCATCCTCATCTCCGCAACCTTCATTTTCTGAACATGGGAGTTCTTCACTGGCCAGCACTCCGCCCCATACAACATTGCAGGTCTAACCACAGCTCTATAAAATTTCCCCTTGAGTTCTTGTCACACAGGACTCCTGATGCAAGCCTCCACTTTGACCACCCCGCTCCGATACGATGAGTAACGTCCCAATCAATCTCTCCGTCCCCTTGCATCACCGACCCAATATAGTTGAACAAATAGAGAAAATACTACGGCTCAATTATATAAAATATAACAAGAATTTTTCCTACAAAAGGTTCCATCATCAAAATCCTAGATAATGAATTAACTATTTATAATAGTATGTAAAACTACAATACTAAAAGTCATAACCAACAATGAAAATTAGGAAGAGGAAGGAAAAACTCTTAGAAGAATTCTCCACCTTTCTCCTATTGTGTCTCTGCCTCCTTAGGACCAATCTATATTAAAAGTATGTCCAACTTCTTCAAAATAGCGTTATTACATGTATTTATACCAAATAGGATCGGGCCCAGAACTTTGGCTATGTAAAATTTGCATTATCGCGCTGCATGGGGAGACGCGATATGCGGGGCGACAGTAGAAAAGCTCAGATTTCTGATTTTGACAGGCTGCAGAAAATTTCCACAGGCACGTGCACGACGCACTGCACTCCACACCACGCACCGCGGTAGTGGGAATTTGCAAAAATGCTAAACATGAAAGTTGTAGCCCTTTAAAATAGATTTTCAATGATATATTGTGTAACCCAAACGGAGTTATGAGAGAAAAGTTATGTGTATTTTACTAGATGATGCACCATATGCCCGTTCGATTCTTCGTTCGTTCTAACTATCATCCATTGATCACCGAACACGATCCCGGCTTAATTCCTTGGGCTTTTACTCAGACTTTAAAGTTCCAAATTACTTGAATTCATTTCACAACATCTACATAGCTCAAAAACACCCCTTCAAGGCATAAAATACATAATTAGTGCAAAATACTTGCGATTAAAGCTCAAACTCAATTAAAGTGCAGTAAATTTAGAGTGTAATAAGCGACTAAAATACATAATTCTGGCTTATTATCAAAAAGATTCCAGTGAAAAGTTTCATTAACTTGGAATTCATGTAGAGTAGACCTTGTTGTGAGAATTCTTAATTCATGAATTGTAGGGAGAGATATATGTCACTACAAACGGATACTAAAGCAAGTGTTTGATTCAAAGTTGGTGTTAAGAGTACAAATTGACTTATTATACTTGTGAGTATCTAATCAAGGATACTGATATATTGGCAGTATTCCGAGTAACTCCTCAACTAGGAAGTCCACCTGACGAAGCAGGGGCCGCGGTAGCTGCTGAATCTTCTACTAATACATAAATAACTGCATGGACTGACGGACTTATCAGCCTTGATCGATTCATGGAATTTGAAATTATCTTATATGCTATACTAAATTAGTGTAAGTCATACTAGTTAGAATAATGACAATCAATATGTTCATTGAATTACTGATCCAAACATACATTTTTCTAATTAGATTCTGCATTCATTGTTGGGAATTTTCCCTCCTACATGGAGGAAGAGCCCAATTATTTTTTGGGCTCCTATATTTTAATTTGGACTCTTTATAATTTAAGTCCAAATGTATTGCATTTTGGCCCAAATGTTTTATGTTGGTCTTGGCCCATTCTCTTAATATTTTTTGCAACCTAAGTCTGCCAGCAAAAAAAAAAAACAGAAGAGAGAATCAGAAATACAGTAGAGAGAATCAGTGAAAAACAGAGAAAAAAGACAGCAGTGCAGCAGCCTGGTTTTTCTTCCGGATCGGAGGTCAAACGGAGTCCGTTCGTCCTCAAATTTTAGTATGTTGTTCGTGAGACTCTCCTCTACAAGTACACGAAACAGTTTTTCATTTTGAGGCCCAGAAGGTCGGTTTTTGCTGCGTTTTTTACAGCCCTGCGATTTTGGTATTTTTCTCTATTTTGGTGAAATTGTTGGCTGTTGGTTGTTGTTTGATGATTGTATTTGCCTCTAGTGTTTACTAGAGAGGAGAACTTGTTGTACCCACTTGGTTCTTGTTGATTAGTGGAAGTTTTGGATCGTTGTTGATCGGTCCCGTGGTTTTCTCCCCAATTTGGGGTTTCCACGTAAATTGCTTGTGTCTATTTTATTTCCACTGTTTTACTGAATTGTTGCTGCTGGAAATTATTTTGGAAGTTATTGTGCCTTTGTCATTCATTGTTTTTATTTGGGGAAAAAGATTGTATTGCGCTTCCGTTGTGTTTTTTGTCGTAGCTTCCCCAACAAAGTGGTATCAGAGCTTGGTTATTTTTTGGTTGGGTTCTTGTGTTATTTATAATGGATGACAAAGTAATTGTACAAGGGATGGTTAGTTTGGACTCCACGAATTATTCTATTTGGAAAATTCGGATTGAGGATTATTTGTGTTCAAAAGAATTGCTTGACCCAATTTTATATAAAGATCGTCCAACAGGTGTTGTTGAGAAAGAATGGACTATCTTAAATAGAAAAGCCGTTGCCTCCATACGTCAACATGTTTCTTTAAGTGTGTTGCAACATGTTGCTAATGAAACTAATGCATTTGATATGTGGAAGAAACTTGAATCAATGTATGAGAGAAACAACGCTATGGGCAAAGCTTCTTTGATTAGGAAGCTTGTTAAATTGCAATATAAAGATGGTGATAGCATTGTAGTTCACATGAATGAGTTTCAGGGTGTGGTAAACCAACTAGCTGGAATGAAGATGTAATTGGAGGATGAACTTCAAGCTTTGATGTTGCTTTCCTCATTACCTGATAGTTGGGATACTTTGGTAGTTTCACTTAGCAATTCTGCTCCGGATGGCAAGATGACTATGGATTTGGTCAAGGCTAGTCTTCTAAATGAAGAGGCTAGGAGGAGAGAATCAGGTTTCCCTAGCCAAGCTGAAGCAAATGTGATTCCAGAATCCAGCAGGGGGAGAAGCAAGACAAGAAATCCTCAGTTCAGGGACAAGTCCAAGGGGAGATCCAAATCAAGAAAAAGAAATTTCATTTGCCATTATTGTCAGAAGCCGGGTCACATTGAGAAATTCTGCTAGAAGAAAAAGAGAGATATGTCCATGGAGAGAAAAGGAAAAACTGTGAATTCCGAGCAAAAGCCAGATGAGAAGAACACCACAGCTTTGGTATCTAGTGATGATGACTTGTTTATTATCAGTGAACATTTACTATTAAATGCAGCAATATGTGATGACTGCACCTGGGTGATTGATTCTGGTGCATCTTATCATATTACTTCACACAAGGAGTATTTCTCGTCCTATTCTGGTGGCGATTTTGGTCATGTGAGAATGGGAAATGGTGGTTCGTCTAAGATCATCGGTAGAGGCACTGTTTGTTTAGAAACTTCCACTGGTTGCAGGTTGATGCTCAGGGATGTGAGACATGTCGCAGATATTCGACTGAGTTTGATTTCAGTTGGCTTGCTTGATGATGAAGGCTATGCCAACAAATTTTGTGATGGAAAATGGAAACTCTCTCGTGGAAATTTAATTGTGGCTCGAGGTAAGAAGCAGAACTCACTTTATGTTATGCAGGCAAATGTATGCAGCGGGGATGCCAATGTCGCAGGTGATGCCTCTAGTGAAGTGTGGCATAAGAGACTTGGCCATATGAGTGAAAAAGGCTTGCAGATACTTTCCAGGAAAGATTATCTTCCAGATATTTCAGGTATGCCTTTAAACTCTTGTATTGATTGTTTGGCTGGAAAACAGCATAGAGCTGCATTTCATACACGTTCCCCACATAGAAGTAAAAATGCTCTAGATCTTGTTCACACTGATGTTTGTTCTATGGATGCTAAATCACATCGTGGTGCACAATATTTTGTGACTTTTATTGATGATTTTTCTAGAAAAGTGTGGGCTTTCTTGTTGAAAAATAAAGACCAGGTACTTGATGCTTTCAAGGAGTTTCATGCCAGAGTTGAAAGAGAAAGTGGCAGAAAACTCAAGTGTGTCAGATCAGACAATGGTGGTGAGTACAGGGGTCCATTTGAGAATTATTGTAAGATTCAGGGCATCAGGCTTGAGAAAACAGTTCCCAAGACACCTCAGCTTAATGGAATTGCAGAAAGAATGAACAGAACCATTGGGGAAAAGATCAGATGTTTGCTATCTCATGCTAAGCTGCCAAAGTCCTTTTGGGCGGAGGCAATGTCCACTGCAGTATACTTGATTAACCTTTCCCCCTCAGTTCCTCTTGAAGGCAATGTTCCTCAGAGAGTTTGGTCAGGGAAAGATGTCTCCTACAAGCATTTGAGAGTTTTTGGCTGCAGAGCATTTGTTCATGTTCCCAGAGATGAGAGGTCCAAGCTTGATAAGAAAACCAGAGAGTGCATTTTCTTGGGATATTCAGAGGATGAGTTTGGATATAGATTATGGGATCCACTTAATAGAAAAGTGATCAGAAGCAGAGATGTGACTTTCTTTGAAGATCAGACCATTGAAGATTGTGAGAAGAAGCAGGCAAATCCTTCTCCATGCATCACAGTTGATCCAGTTCCATATAATCCTCGTGTTGTAGTCCCTCAAGATCATGGGGGAGATATGCAAGATCATGCAGATGACACTCCTGAAGATGATAATCATGATGCTGGTAATGATGATGTTCCTGAGTCACAGCCACATCTAGAGCCACCACCACCACCTCAGTTGAGAAGGTCCACCAGAGACAGAAAACCTTCCACAAGACTTTCAGAGGATGATTTTGTGTTAGTCACTGATGGAGGAGAGCCAGAGACATATGATGAAGCTATGTCACATGTGCACTGTGAGAAGTGGCATGATGCCATGCAAGAGGAGATGACATCCTTGCATCAGAACCACACATATGAGCTTGTGGAGTTGCCTAAGGGCAAGAGAGCACTTAAGAACAAGTGGGTATACAGATTGAAGTGTCACGAGAATAGCTCACAACCAAGGTACAAGGCAAGATTGGTTGTGAAGGGTTTCAGTCAGAAGAAAGGCATAGACTTTGATGAGATATTTTCTCCAGTTGTGAAGATGTCCTCTATTCGAGTTATACTTGGATTAGTTGCTAGCATGGATCTGGAGATTGAGCAACTTGATGTAAAAACAGCATTTCTTCACGGTGACCTTGATGAGGAGATCTACATGGAGCAACCTGAAGGCTTTCAGGTTAAGGGAAAGGAGAACTTGGTGTGTCATTTGAAGAAGAGCTTGTATGGTTTGAAACAAGCACCTCGGCAGTGGTACAAGAAGTTTGAGTCTTTTATGGTTGATCATGGCTTCCACAAAACACATTCTGATCATTGTGTCTTTGTGAAGAATTACTCCGAAGGTAACTTTCTTATTCTCCTTTTATATGTAGATGATATGTTGATTGTTGGCCAGGACACCAAGAAGATTGCTAGCTTGAAGAAGTCTTTGAGCAAGTCCTTTGAAATGAAGGACTTAGGCCCTGCTAAAGAGATTTTAGCCATGAGGATCGCTTGTGATAGAAAGAACAAGAAACTTTGGCTATCACAGGAGAGATATATTGAGAAGGTGCTTAACAGATTCAACATGAGCAATGCTAAACCCGTGAGCTCTCCGCTTGCAGCACACATGAAGTTGAGTATGGATCAGTGTCCTTCAAGTGAGGAAGAAAAGAAAGAGATGAATAAGGTGCCTTATGCTTCTGCCGTGGGCAGTTTGATGTATTCCATGGTATGTACGAGGCCAGACATTGCACATTCAGTTGGGGTTGTTAGCCGATACATGTCGAATCCAGGTAAAGAGCACTGGGCAGCCGTGAAGTGGATTCTCAGATATCTTAGAGATACTTCCAAAGTTTGTCTATGTTTTGGTATTGGACAACCTGAGTTGTCTGGGTACACAGATGCAGATATGTCTGGAGATGTTGATACTGCAAAGTCTACCTCTGGATACTTGATGACATTTGCTGGAGCTGCAGTTTCATGGCAATCAAGATTGCAAAAATGTGTTGCTTTGTCCACTACTGAGGCTGAATATATAGCAGCTGTTGAGGCAGGTAAGGAGTTATTATGGATGAGAGATTTTCTTGAGGAGCTTGGTTTGAAACAAGAAAATTATCTTCTACACTGTGATTCTCAGAGTGCCATCCACCTTGCCAAGAATGCCGCTTTTCATTCTCGAACCAAACATATTAAGAAAAGATATCATTGGATTCGAGAAGTTGTGGAGGACAAGTCATTTGAACTTGTGAAGATTCACACAAGTCATAATTGTTCAGATATGCTGACCAAGACTTTGCCTAAGGAGAAGCTCGTGTTTTGTCGAGAGAAGGCCGGTTTGTTTGCTCACTCCATGTAGGAGTGAGGGGGAGATTTGTTGGGAATTTTCCCTCCTACATGGAGGAAGAGCCCAATTATTTTTTGGGCTCCTATATTTTAATTTGGACTCTTTATAATTTAAGTCCAAATGTATTGCATTTTGGCCCAAATGTTTTATGTTGGTCTTGGCCCATTCTCTTAATATTTTTTGCAACCTAAGTCTGCCAGCAAAAAAAAAACAGAAGAGAGAATCAGAAATACAGTAGAGAGAATCAGTGAAAAACAGAGAAAAAAGACAGCAGTGCAGCAGCCTGGTTTTTCTTCCGGATCGGAGGTCAAACGGAGTCCGTTCGTCCTTAAATTTTAGTATGTTGTTCGTGAGACTCTCCTCTACAAGTACACGAAACAGTTTTTCATTTTGAGGCCCGGAAGGTCGGTTTTTGCTGCGTTTTTTACAGCCCTGCGATTTTGGTATTTTTCTCTATTTTGGTGAAATTGTTGGCTGTTGGTTGTTGTTTGATGATTGTATTTGCCTCTAGTGTTTACTAGAGAGGAGAACTTGTTGTACCCACTTGGTTCTTGTTGATTAGTGGAAGTTTTGGATCGTTGTTGATCGGTCCCGTGGTTTTCTCCCCAATTTGGGGTTTCCACGTAAATTGCTTGTGTCTATTTTATTTCCACTGTTTTACTGAATTGTTGCTGCTGGAAATTATTTTGGAAGTTATTGTGCCTTTGTCATTCATTGTTTTTATTTGGGGAAAAAGATTGTATTGCGCTTCCGTTGTGTTTTTTGTCATAGCTTCCCCAACATTCATTACATAGACAATACAATTGGAAGTTATTTATTTGTTCTATTTTTTGTAGTACTCGTTTCTTATTAGTTGTTACAAAAAGAGTGGTACTTTTTTATACTTACAATTAATTTAATTTTATATTTTTATTTTTATTTTAAATTTAATGATACGCTTTTATAGCTAGAAAATATATTGTGGCATATTTTAGATCACTAATTTTAAAAGTCTTTTTTTAATACCGTACCCAATCAATCACCGACATAACTTAAAATGGATGAAGTATTATTTTATCAGAAACACAATATTTTTTATCACGACCCCTTTGTTTTACTTCCTTCTTGACGATCTATGTATAATCTGTTTTGTTTTCTTCCTTTTGACTCTTTTACCAACCAGTTATGAGCTTGGCCATCAACGCAGTTGAGAGATTACGAAAGTTTAGTAAATTTCGCAAGGGCAAACAGATTCAATCACATAATACAAAATCAAGAATAATATAAAAATATATTATATTAACAATCATATTGTATACGGAGGTTCCGATTTGTAAGCTCGAGGGTCCATCCTTGGACCGAGTCCGGGCGAGGTCAAGTTCGAAACCGGCTGATCTGATTTGAGCTTGAAGACAGAATGCAGTGCCCGGAAGATGGGAGTTTGAGAAATACTGGAAGATAATAGTTCGAGGTATATCAGGACCAAGTATGCTCGACCCCGAAATAGTACCGTTATGGATTTATACCAGAATGAGTAAGATTCCTGCCACGTCCCCAAAGTCATGGCGCAAATCCCGAAATAGGGTTGTACGATTTCGTATTAGGCGGTTAGACACCTGTACCAAGAATATTTCTTACTGTAAATAGAAATATTCCTTATTTAGGGTTCCCCTATTATATAAAGAGGGCCCCTATCATTTGTAACATCATCTAATCGGTGACGACCCAAAGAGTCATCACCGTAATTCTCCCTTTCTTTGTGCTTCTAAGGCCTTGAAAACCTCTTAGCTGTTCACCTCGATTTGCGTGCACAGTCCGGACGCGAAGCCAAAAATTTTTTATGTGGAAATATATGAAATATGTGTTTAAAATTATAAACTTTAATAATACTATTGTTATAGTTGACTTTGGTCAATATTTTGGGTAAACGGACCCGGACCTGTGATGTGACAATTCCGGAGGGTCCGTAAAAAATATGGGACCCGGATTTATTCTCGGAATCGAATTCCGAGGTCCCACACCCGGGTACGGAAATTTTGAAAGAAATTATTTATCTGAAATTGATATGAAAAATTAAAATGAATATGAGTTAGAAAGTGAGGGTATCGGGCTCGTATTTTGGTTCTGACGCCCTGTACAATTCTTAATGAGAATTAAGCGCTATCTGTAAAGAAAATCATGAGTTTGGAGGCTTGATTCTATGTAAATAATGTTATTTTGGCGATTTGATCGCACGAGTAAGTCCATAAGATATTTTTGGGGGTTGTGTGCATATTTAGTTTGGAGCCTCGAGGGCTCGAGTGAGTTTTGGATAGGTCATGAGTTCATTTTTGGCATGTTTGAAAGCTGCTGGTATGCCTGACCTGCAATGTTCTCAAATGCGAACAAATGTTAGCATTTGCGAACTCCCCCTCTGTAGCCCAGAGTTAGCATTTGCGAACAAATGTTAGCAAATGCGGACTCCCCCTTTGTAGCCCAGAGTTAGCATTTGCGAACAAATGTTAGCATATGCGAACTCCCCCTTTGTAGCCCAGAGTTAGCATTTGCGAACAAATGTTAGCAAATGCGAACTCCCCTTTGTAGCCCAGAGTTAGCATTTGCGAACAAATGTTAGCAAATGCGAACTCCCCCTTTGTAGTCCAGAGTTAGCAATTGCGAACAAATGTTGGCATTTGTGAACTCTACAGAACCCTTCATGGTTCGCAATTGCGGACTAATATCTCACATTTCCCAAGCATGCTGAGTTCGCAATTGCGAACAAATATTTACAATTGCGATATGTGCGACTGTGCATTGTATACTTAGACGATTTTAAACCTCATTCTTCATATTTTAAAAATCCAAACCTCCATTGGCGATTTTCTCTCAGCTCCTTCTTTCCCAAGTCATTGTAAGTCAACTTTTACTCAATTTCTTCAATCTTTAATATCTTTTATCATAATTTCATCTTAAAATCAAATCTTTCAATGGATAAAATAGAGATTTGGGGTAAAACCTAGGTTTTCTTCGAATTGAGGATTTGCACCTCAATTTGGGGTCCGATTTAAAAACAAATTGCATATATGAACTCGTGGGGGAATGGATAACCCGATTTTTGTTCAAACCTCGAGTTTTGACTACGTGGGCCCCAGGGCATTTTGGAAATTTCTGGATAACACTTTAGAAATTTCATTCTTATGCATTCAAATTGATTTAACTAGCATTTGTTGATACATTTGAGTAAATTGTGATTAGATTCGACCGATTTTGAGGCGAATTCGAGGGGTAAAGCTATCATAGAGGCGTGAGTTGAGTTTGGAAGCTTTCGAGGTAAGTGTTTGATCTTACTTTGGCTTGAGGGAATAGGACTAGGACAATATTTGCTATGCGCTGTGTGGAGTCGGTATATAAATATTGTGACAGTTACCTATGCGCCCGAGTCAAGCATGAACGTGAGTCGTAATTGCTTTTAAATTAGAAAGAGGTGAAACAATTGAGTTAATTACTTATTAAATGAAGTACGAAGTGATGGTTGAGAAGCAAATGAGCTAAGGAAGGAAGTGTGGTACTTTTCCCTGGCGGGAACTTGTTGCTGAATTGTTTTCCGTTGCCGGGACTTGTTGTTGAATTGTTTTCTGTTGCCAGGACTTGTTGTTGTATTGTTTTCCCTTGTCGAGACGAGTAGGCTGTTACTATTAAATCCTCCATTGCCGGGATATTATTATATGTTAGATGTACCCTTGCTGGGTTTAATTGTTATATTGTTGTTCTTCCCTAATGGGACCTCCCCTGGGAAGGATCATTTGAGATAATCAATTATAATGCGGGAGCGTGTGGAGCGCCGTCCACTTATATATTACATTACGGGAGCGTGTGGCACTCCGACCACTTATACATTACATTACGGGAGCATGTGGTGCGCCGTCCACTTATTGTTATTAGCCTGAGATGCCGGTGACATTGTGCACGGGGAATACGGGTTCGTGTGGCGTGCCGACCACTTATATACCATATTACGGGATCGTGTGGCGCGCCGTCCACTTATATACTGAATTACGGGATCGTATGGAGATCCGTCCACTTATATACTACAGTATGAGATTGTGTGGCGTACCGTCCACTCAGATTATACATTATGGGATCGTGTGGCGCGCCGTCCACTGTAGATGTGTGTATCACAAAACCTGGAATAGATCTGTTGTTGTTTCTGATGTTCCATTTATATCTTATACTCCTCGATAGCATGTCCCCTCCCAGCTTTATTTGTATTATGTTGTTATTGTTTCTTTCCCATACTTGTATATCATATTTCCACTGGTCAATTGTAGCAGGTCCTGTCTAGCCTCGTCACTACTTCGCCGGGGTTAGGCCAGGAACTTACCAGCACATGGGGTCAGTTGTGCTGATGCTACACTTTTGTGCCCTTTTGTGCACAGGTCAAGAGACAGCTTACGGACCGCAACTGTATCTTGGGAGCGTGCCTTTAGTCTAGAGACTCCTAGGTAGTTCGCTGGCGTTTGCAGGCCTTGAGTCTCTTCTATTTAAATTCTGTTTGTTTTTTCCTTGTATCGAAATAGACTCCTTATGTAATTTCTTTCAAACTCTTATTTATAGTAATTCATAGTAGTCCGTGAGTACTGTGACACTAAATCTTGGGTAGAGGATGATGTTAATTTTTCCGCATTTTGTTCTTCCATTTAATATTAAATTTAGACTTCCGCTTGAAATTATTGTTTTATTATTATTAGCTGTTGAAAATTAGTTGAAAAGGTATGTTTAAGTTGGCTTGCCTAGCTCCGAAAGTAGGCATCATTACGACCCACGATGGTGGGAAATACGGGTCGTGACAAGTTGGTATCAGAGCACTAGGTTACTTGGGTCTCACAACTCACGGACAAGCTCGGTAGAGTTTGAGGGATCGGTACGGAGACGTCTTTATTTATCCCTCAGAGGCTACAGAGTTAGGAAAAATTTCACTTTGTTCATTCTTGTCGTGTGATTCTATTTCTCAAATATTGATTGTCGTTCTACTCTGTTCTTTCGCGGATGGCGAGAATACGTGTGTCTTCTTCTCCTACACAGCAGCCTAAGCCCCAGCAGCAGCTCCAGCGAGTGGCAGGGGCAGAGCTCAGCCCCAGGCAGCAGTTCCAGGGGTGGAACCTCATATTGACTTTGATGAGGAGGTTCCAGCCCCACCAGCTCCAGTGGGCCCAGCTCAGGTCCCAGGAGAGGTTATGTTTTTCCCGGATCTCCAGGATGCTTTCGTTCGCATAGCAGATTTTATGGACAGTGTCACTAGAGCTAGTTTACTACCGGTAGCACCAGCCACCTCTCAGGCTAGAGGAGGGGTTCAGGCTCATGCTACTCGCACTCCGGAGCAGGTAGCTCCCCGGACTCAGGTTCTAGTGGTTCAGTCCACAGTGGCAGCTCAGACAGGTATTACAGCTCAGGCCGGTGATAGAGCGACCATGTCTTAGGATTCTTTGTGGAGACTTGATCGGTTCTCCAAGCTTTTCACCACCACTTTCTGCGGTACTTCTATAGAGGACCCCCAGGACTTCATATGCAGCTGTCACGAGGTCCTTCAGACCATGGGTATTTTAGAGACCAATGGGGTCGACTTCGCCACTTTCCACCTAATAGGTTCCGCCAAGACTTGGTGGAGAGATTTTTGTTTAGCTAGGCCACTTGGTCGCCATCATTGACCTAGGATCCGTTTTTTGAGCTATTTCTGGGGAAGTTTCTCCCAGTTACTCAAAGGGATGTCCTTCGCAGGCAGTTTGAGCGCCTCCAGCAGGGCTCTATGTCAGTTACGCAGTATGAGATGCGGTTTATTGATCTCGCACGTCATGTTATTGTGATACTCCCCACCGAGAGAGAGAGGGTGCAGAGGTTTGGGGATGGGTTGGTTCAGCCGATCCATGTTCAGATGGCCATGAGCGCCAGGAGTGAGATTACATTTCAGGAAGCGGCGGATGGCGCCAGCCAGATAGAGATGACACTTTCTCTGGGAGGTGGTCTGGGATCTGATAAGAGGCCTCGACATTCTGGTAGATTTAGTTGTACCTCATCTGGAGGTAGGGATTCACATGATAGGCCATCCCCCGAGGCCCTTCCAGTCTGCCCTCCAGGCTTCTCATGGTACTCCAGGCGGTCGTAGTTTTCAATTACAGTATTCCGCCAAGTAGCTCTTCAGTTCACCATCAACGCCTATCAGTGCACAGCCGCTTTAATATTCTCAGAAGCCAAGGGCTTTCTTCACTTGCGGAAACCTGAGGCGCATTTCCAAGTATTGCCCTCGAGCTTCCAGCAGTTCACAGCAGCAGGGTCCTCACCCCATGATTCAGGCAGCAGATGATCTACAGGCCGCCTAGCCAGCTAGAGGCGGGGGTAGAGGCCATAAAGGTGGAGGTAGGGAGCGTAGAGGCGGAGCTCAAACCGCCAAAGGCAGGGGTTAGCTCGCAGCAGATCGTCCCAGAGATACAGTTCATGGATGAGGGGGTCAGCCCCATTGCTATGCTTTGCCGGCCAGTCCAGAGGTCGAGTCATCAGATGCTGTGATCACAGATACCATTCTGATTTGTATTAGAGATGTTTCAGTGCTATTTGACCATAGATCTATGTATTCATATCTGTCGTCTTATTTTCCACCCTACTTGGTTGTGCCTAGTGAGGCCTGGGTTATTCCTGTATATATGTCTATATCGGTGAGTGATTCTGTAGCGGTAGAACGAGTGCATTGTCCGTGAGTGGTGGTATTTGAGGGTCTTGAGACCCGTTTCGAATTATTACTCTTAGATATGGTGGACTTTGACGTCATAGTGGGGATGGATTGTCCCACCAAAACCGTGACCTTGGCTTTACCAGATTTGCCCCATTTAGAATGAAGAGGGATTTTAGATCGTTCGACCCGCAGCGTGATATCATATGTGAAGGCTCGACGTATGGTTAAGAGAGGAGTGCTTAGCTCAATTGGCATATGATCGCGAATCCAGCGCAGAGGTTCCTTCCGTTGGTTCTGTTCCTATTGTTCGGAAGCTTCCCCGATGTTATTCTATAAGACCTGTCGGGCATGCCACCTGATAGGGATATTAATTTTTGTATTGATCTAGCACCGGGCACTCAACCTATTTCCATTTCATCGTATCGCATGGCCCCGCCAGAGTCGAGAGAGTTAAAGGAAAAGCTTCTGGATTTGCTTGACAAGGGTTTCATCAGGCCCAGAGTTTCGCCTTAGGGCGCACAAACGTTATTTCGAAGAAGAAGGACGGTTCGATGAGGATATGTTTCATTCAGCTTCAGAGCACCAGGGTGTTTTTCAAGGATAGATTTGGGATCTGGTTATCACAAGGGTGTTTTCTCCTCTGACACTAATTTTTGAAAAATTATAGTATTAATATGTGTTCTACTATAATAATACGGAGTAATAATAAGCAAATCAAATTAATATCTATGCATCTCAATCAAATATCTCGTGAATACAAAATAATAATGAATAAGTAATTTGACTCGGCGGTGAAATAGAAAAGCACAATTTATTTAATATTTTAATACAAATAGCCAGTCAGATTTACTATTTGTTTTATCTATCTATTATATATAAATTATATTCTGATTATATACTATTATTATATATATGAATTACATATTCACTAGCTATTTTTAGTTTAAAGAATTATGTAGACGGTTCTTTGGGTTAATTATTTATTATTATTAAAGGTAAGCTTTGAAAATTAAACAAAGATTCATTTAACCGTCTTCTGTGGTTCTGTCACCTAACGCCACACGGAATACAACGAAGAGACAGTGAAGAAACAACGAAAAGTAATCAAATTCTACCAGCGAAGGTCACACTCTAAATCTTATTCTTTTTTCGTATTTCTATTTGATTTTTCTGTTCAAAATCCAATCTATCTAAGTTAGGGTTTATTATTTCGCAGAATTTAGGTACAAAATGTTAGCTCTTGATTTTGCTCAATTTAGAAATTGAACTCCAGAATCTGAAATTCTCAATTTTTCATGTGTTAATTTAAAAGGAAATGGATTTAGATCGGTTCATATGGTGTTTTAAGAAAAAACCCATGACTATCAAAATATATATTTTTTTTTGTATTTGTATTTGTGTTAGAGTTGTATGTATGTTTTGATGAATTTAGCTTGAAACTTCAGTAAGGTAAATATAAAGTTCAAATATTGTGGGTTTTTTAATTTTCTGTAATTATCAAGTCCATTTAAAATATAAAAATAGGATTTTGCTGCATCTGAAGTGCGACTGATTCAATAAATATGTGAAAATGAAGCAAAAATATAAAGAAATAAATGGGGAAAAGAAATTTATTTTCTTGTTGTCGTTTCAGATTGTTTATTTTTTTTAGCTTTTGTTGAATAGATTTTAATTTTGAATTTGCTTTTTGAAAATTCAGAAATAATACTTGAAAGTCGTAAACCTCATGGCGAAGATAAAACCACAAGCTCTTCTATTGCAAAGCAAAAAGAAGAAGGTTCCAAGTCGTGTTAGTATCCCTACAATCATGCTATATGGCGTAATTGTAGCTGTGATGGTGTTTTTCTTGTTTGCTACTTATAGACACTGGTCGCGAAGGTTTGTGGAAATCCTCTCTTGAGTACTTGCTAAATATTGTAGTATCTGTTTTATATCTTGTTGTATCTTCTTGTAAGGTCTAAATTTCATGATCTTTGAGTTGTTTATTGATATGTCGAGTTTATTGTTTAGTTTAGATTTTAGATATGGAAAACAAGCGGAAAGAGGTACACCTTTATGGGATCAACTATAAGTAAGTAAAGAGAAAAAACAAATGTCTTGTCCGCTTTTCAATAACGTTTAACCAATCTGATGTACAAATAACCCCAATATACATTAAACCTAAATGACTCTTTTAGTGAGCAGATTGGAGGATGCACCGACATTTATGAATGGTGGATGAGTTGTGCATTAAAGGCTCTGAAGATCATGACATAGCAGGGTTCAATTCCAACTGACGGAAAAAACAAAAAAGTTAACTCCCATCTGTCAAGCCTTAGTTGACAGAGTTAGCCGAATATGTCATATTGGGAGGATGTTAGTATTCTGTGTAATAGTCGAGGTGCACACGAATTGGATATCACTGTTATAAAAATAGAAGTAATAATAAAATGAAAATTTTAACAAATTCAAACTCTGTTTGGATAGTGCTTACATGTGTTCTTCCTGTTGAATTTGGCAAAACCAATTTGTCCCACATCGGTGGGTAGAAGATTTTTGGTTGGAATTTTCCCTATAAAAGAAGGTCTAATGTTTAGGATTTAATTACACCTCTCATTTGCCTTCTCATCTGTTTAAGGCATTTGTATCTTCTTTCTTTAGTATTATTTTACTTGTATTTTTTAAGTGAAATAAAATATTGGTTGTGTCCGAGGAGCAGACAAAGTTGGCCGAACCTTGTAAATTCTAGTGTTCCTTTTATTGTTGCTTTATTGCCTTATTTATTATTTAGTGACTGACATATTTTTGGTGTAGTAGTTGTGGCTCATTCACACTATACATTTAGCTTTCGCAACAATTGGTATCAGAGCCAAGGTACTGTCTAAGTATACTCTGTGGATTGCAGCATAGGCTGATCTTCCACATCAGAAAAGATTTATCTTGGTAACTAAGTCAAGGTTCTGTCTGAGTATGCTCTGTGGTTGCAACTTAGTCTGATCTTCTACATCAGAAAGGAAATAATTTTGATTTGTGTCATCAACTGTTAAATAATATTTGCGTAAAAAATGGGAGACAATAAACAAGAAGAATCTACATCAAGTGTCAACAATACGTCATCATTGACATCTTTGCTTATAACAAGAATTGTGTCAAATGCGAAATTTGCGGTATAAATTTTGACGGGTCCGGACATTTTGGGATGTGGCAAGGCGAGGTTCTAGATGTCCTTTTTCAACAAGGGATAGATCTGGCCATCAAAGAAAAGAAGCCAGATGTTATTGGAGAAGAAGATTGGAAGATTCTCAACCATGTTGCTTGCTTTACAATTCGATCCTACCTTGCTAGACAACAAAACTATCTATACACAAAGGAAACTTCTGCAAGTAGATTATGGAAAGCACTGGAGTATAAATTTTTGAAGAAAAACAGTCAAAATAAATTGTACATGAAGAAGAGACTGTTTCACTTCACCTATGTTCCCGGTACCACATTGAATGAACATATCACCAGTTTCAATAAGTTGGTCACGGATTTGCAAAATATGGATACAACTTATGATGATGGTGACTTGGCCTTGATGTTGTTGGCATCACTTCCTGATGAGTACGAGCACCTTGAAACTACTCTACTCCATGAAAATGACGAAGTTTCTCTCAGAGAAGTTTGTTCGGCTTTGTACAGCTATGGACAAAGAAAGCGAGAAAAACAGAAGGGCGGAGAAGGAGAAGCACTATTTGTGAGGGGTCGTCCTCAAAATCAAACAAAGACAAAGAAAGGAAGATCTAAGTCAAGATCTAAACCCCGCAAAGATGAATGTACCTTTTGTCGAGAAAAAGGGCACTGGAAGAAAGACTGTCCGAGGTTGAAGAATAAGGCCAAAGATAACAATGGAAAGGCCGTTATGGATTCAAATGTAGCTGTTTGTGATGATTCAGACTTCTCATTAGTTACAACAGAGTCATCAACATCAACAGACATATGGTTGATGGACTCAGCTTGTAGCTATCATATGTGTCCCAACAGGGATTGGTTCGTGGAATTTCAAGAAGGATAATATGGAGTCATCCACACAGCAGACAACAACACTCTTACCTCATATGACATTGGTTCAATACGATTAAGGAACCATGATTGAATGATCAGAACATTAACAGATGTTCGATATGTACCGGATTTGAAGAAGAATTTCATTTTTGTGGGAGCCCTAGAATAAAAGGGTTCACGTTGCAGAAAATGGAGTGATGAGAGTATGCTCTAGCGCACTAGTGGTAATGAAGGCTAATCGGAAGAACAATACATGTACCGCTGTCGTGGTAGTACAATTATTGGGACAACGACAGTGACGTCCAGTGACGACAAAGAGGCAGGAGCAACCCGGCTATGGCACATGCGCTTGGGACATGCTGGAGGAAAATCCTTGAAAACTCTATTAGATCAAGGATTGTTAAAGGGAGTAAAGGCTTGCAACTTGGAGTTTTGCGAGCATTGTGTCCAAGGGAAATAGACAATGGTTAAATTTGGTACATCAATCCATAATACTAAAGGAATTTTGGATTATGTACACTCTGATGTTTGGGGTCCTTCCGAAACACCTTCATTGGGTGGGAAGCACTATTTTGTAACCTTTGTTGATGATTTTTCCCGAAGAGTATGGGTGTATACAATGAAGAGAAAAGATGAAGTGCTGGGAATTTTTCTCAAATTGAAGACGATGGTGGAGAATCAAACAGTCAGGAGGATCAAGTGTATTCGCACAGACAATGGAGGTGAATGCAAAAATGATCATTTCCATAAGGTATGTGAAAATGATGGCATAGTCCGACACTTCACTGTCAGACATACACCATAACAGAATGGAGTGGCAGAGATGAACCGGACCTTGCTGGAGAAGGTACGGTGTATGTTGTCCAATGCTGGCGTGGGCAAAGAATTTTGGGCTGAGGCAATTACATATGCATGCCACCTCATTAATTGTCTACCATCTGCTTCTATTGATGGCAAGACACCATTTGAAAAATGGTATGGAAAGTCTGTTGTAGATTATGACTCTTTGCACGTGTTTGACTCAACTGCGTATTATCATGTGACATAGTCAAAGTTGGATCCAACGGCAAAGAAGGCTATTTTTATGGGGATTACTTTTGGAGTCAAAGGATATCGCTTATGGTGTCCTATGACAAAGAAAGTAATATTCAGTAAGGATGTTACCTTCGATGAATCTGCGATGGTAAATAAGGTAACAAGTGAAGATACCAAACAAGGTGATGGTGCTTCTAAGCAGGTGGAGTTTGAGGGAAAAATTATTATTCCTACACAAGAAGCAGGGGAGGAAACAAATGAAGATTACCCTCTGGATGGAGAGCTAGTAGAGGAAACTCCAACTTAGGAACCTCAACAACAACTTGAATCAGTAGCAACCAGCAGGCCAAAAAGGACAATAACGAAACCTGTTCGTCTCATAGAGATAGTTGCTTGTGCAACCGCAATTGTAGCTGATGATGTTCCTACCACTTATAATGATGCAGTCCAAAGTTCACAAAAAGATAAGTGGAGGATTGCCATAAATGATGAAATACAATCCCTTCATCAGAATCATACATGGAGATTGACGAATCTCCCGAAGGGAAAGAAAGCAATTGGGTGCAAATGAGTATCTGCAAAGAAAGAAGGATTTCCTAACCAAGTAGATGTTCGCTACAAAGCAAGATTGGTGGCCAAAAGATATGCTCAAAAGGAGGGAATTGATTATAATGAAGTGTTTTCTCCGGTTGTAAAACATTCCTTCATTTGAATTATGTTGGCTTTGGTAGCACAATTAGATTTGGAACTAGTTCACATGGATGTAAACACGCAGTTTTTACATGGAAACTTGGAGGAGGAAATCTATATGACTCAGCCAGAAGGATTCAAAGTTGCTGGAAAAGAAAATATGGTGTGCAAACTTGAAAAATCATTGTACGGTTTGAAACAATCTTCTAGCCAATGGTATAAGCGATTTGACAAGTTTATCTTGCAGCAAGGGTACAAGAGAAGCAAATACGATCATTGTGTGTATTTGCGCAGGCTTCCTATATGTTGATGATATGTTGATAGCTTCCAAGAATTCGGAAGAAATTGATAAGTTGAAGGTTCAACTGAAGAAGGAGTTCGAGATGAAGGATCTCGATGAGGCAAAGAAAATTTTTGGCATGGAGATAATAAGAGATAGGCGTTCAAAGAAACCCTGCTTGTCTCAGAAAGAATCTTTGAAGTGAGTACTATAATGTTTTGGCATAGATGACAAGACTAATCCAATTAGTACTCCACTTGCTCCCCATTTTAAGTTAAGTACTATTATGTCGCAAATGGATGAAGTTGAACGAGAGTATATGTCAAATGTACCATACCCAAATATTGTTGGTAGCTTGATGTATGGAATGGTCTATACGAGACCTGACATTTCACAAGCTGTTAAGAGTTATTAGTAAAGGAGCATTGGCAAGCTGTGAAGTGGATTCTACGGTATATTCATAATACTGTAGATGTGGGGTTAGTTTTTGAGCAGGAAAGAAATCAGTCTATAGTTGGATATTGTGACTCAGATTTTGCGGGTGATCTGGACAAACGAAGATCAACTACTGGTTATATGTTTACTTTTGCAAAGGCACTAGTTAGTTGGAAGTCTACTTTGCAATCAACAGTTGTTTTGTCTACGACAAAGGCAGAGGCTGTGAAGGAGGCAATTTGACTTTAGTGGTTGCTAAAGGAGCTTGGTATTGAACAAAGAGGTATCACAATTTTTTGTGATAGTCGAAGTGCATTTCAATTTGCAAAGAACCAAGTTTATCATGCAAGGACGAAGCACATTGATGTTCGGTATCATTTCGTACAAGAAATTATAGAAGAAGGTGGAGTCACGGTGAAGAAAATTCATACTACGAAGAATCCCGCTGATATGCTGACAAAAGTAGTAACTGCGATCAAGTTTCAATATTGTTTGGATTTGATCAACATTGTTGAACACTGAAGATTGAAGATGAAGACATAACCAAAATTTGTTATAGAGAGAAAATTGAAGATGTAAAATTTTTGCCAAGGTGGAGATTTGTTGAATTTGGCAAAACCATTTGTCCCACATCGGTGGGTAGAAAACTTTTGGTTGGAATTTTCCCTATAAAAGAAGGCCTAATGTTTAGGATTTAAACACACCTCTCATTTGCCTTCTCATCTGTTTAAAGCATTTGTATCTTCTCTCCTTAGTATCATTTCACTTGTATTTTTAGATTGAAATAAAATATTGGTTGTGTCCGAGGAGTAGGCAAAGTTGGCCGAACCTCCTAAATTCTGGTGTTCCTTTTATTGTTGCTTTATTGTCTTATTTATTATTTAGTGACTGCCATATTTTTTTGTATAGTAGTTGTGACTCATTCACACTATACATTTGGCTTCCGCAACACTTCCTATATATGGAAATGAATGTTTTGTTTGTGTGATCATATGCAAGATAATGGAATTGATATAGATCATCTCTATATCCGGACAGAGAAGACTAGTTTTTAGTAAACTGAGTACGTGGATTGTTATTTAATTGGTCAGAGATGACATTTATAATCCAAAGTTCCCATGTTTCTGAACCACCTCTCTAGAAAATACTTTTCCTTGATGCCTCTGTTGTCGATCCTTTTTCCTTCTCTCCAGCAGTTGCTTCATTTTCTAAAAACACGACAGCTGGGGAAAACATAGATCATCTATGTTTAAAATCTTGTGAATCTATATAAGTAAGAATCTGTAATGGCAAGAAGTAGAACTAGTGTCGGTGATGGGCTGTGAGGCTACTCTTGGTACTGACACCAAGGTTTTCTGATAGTGTTCTAGTTTTGATAAGGATTTGCTGTTAGTGATCTCATTGATTATGGTTTCCATGATAATGCGCAAATCAGTGTGTTCTCTCTGACTAAGCTTTGCTTATATTGAATGGTGAAAAATGAATTGTGATAAATAACATGTCATGGAGAGAACTAAATATGGTACATACACTCATTATTGAATCTTTTGAATTGGCTGTTTTTGGTGTTGTGATGTATGAAATTTATGGGCTATGTATTTCATGTTGTTATTTGATTGTTAATTGGTGTTTTGTTTTTTCATTTGTTATTTTTCTTTTCTTTTTTTTGGTGGACTGAACATAAAAGGTTGTATATGTAAACATGTGATTCCATGTCATGCACCCTTAAGTTCGAAACTTACACTTTATCCAAAAAAAAACTAAACTAAAAGGCAAAGGTTCAAATTTGTCTCAGAACTATGCGAATGGTCCAGATTTTTCATCCATTATATTTGGGATCAAATCTATCCTTGCCGTTACAACAATGGGCTAGATTTTCCTTTGTTGAGTACAGTTAATTGTTAAGACTAATATCCACCATTAATGTATAGTTAAAGCGAATATTTGGACCATTTTATATAATTCATGGGCTAGTTTAGACCTTCTCCAAATTCCTAAACCCTAAACCACTATAGTACCTCTTCCATGGATACCACCAGTTCACAACCATTAGACCTTCTTCCATCAGCCCTCTCCGCCATTAACGCTCACCTACAGACATTAGATGTCCCCATTCATCATAACATTCCTCTATTTCTAAGCTGCATCACCACACTGCAGGAAACCTCTATTTGGCTTAACTCCAAACAAATCTGCCCAATAGCTCCCTTTTTCCATTCACAACTAAATAGCAATCATTTTCATTTTCATCTCCACTTAATTGCCTTAATGCCATACTCATTGTATTGTCAATACCACCATCAAACAAAAAAATTTCACGCTTGAACAACATCACCTTGGTTTCATCTCCGCTAGTACCAAAGCCAACATTCTTCTCGTCTTCTTATTTTTCATTTCTACACAACTCAAAAGCTCCATCATCTGTATATTTTGAAAATTTCCGAAACTTTCAGCTTTTGCTTAGGATTGTTCACAAAGGTGCAAAGGTTGATTTAACATGTGGGAGAAGTTCACAAAGGTGCAAAGGTTGGTATTGAAATTAGTTGAATTTTCAAATTGGCTATGAATAATAACTATAGTAGAATTGGAAACATGCATTTTGATGAATTTGTCGATTCAGAATTTTTGGCTGGTCAATGTTTGTTGAAACTTTAGGAAATTTAAGGATATGGTTTTCTGGGTGTTTTGACAGTTCAGGAATTGTAGCATTCGTCAGGCTAATGAGATCCTCACCAGAATTCGTAAAGACCTTGATTCGTCCCAAATCTAAATTTTCCCTTGAACTGTTTGAAATGGTCCAAATTTGCCCATAAACTATGTGTTAATGGTATGATTAGTCATAATAGTAGACCGTTAGTCAACAAGGGCAAATCTAGCCCATTTTGCTAATGACAAGGATAGATCTGACCCCAGTTATTAACGGAAGGCAAATCTAGACCATTTTTCAAGTAAAAAGAAGAAGTCCCGAAACTTTCGTATTTTTGTGTTGTCATGCATGTTTGAGTCTGACATGAAACTCTCGAACTCCAGGATACTGTCCTGAAGTTTTAACTTACAAAACTGAACTCCAAGACACTGTTGTTTTTTTAAATGACTCCAAGACGCTGTTGTTAACCCCATACTATATCGGCGTTTGGATGTGTAGAGGTGTTGCACTTGCTTTTGGGTACTTATAGCACGGAACTGGTTTGGTTACTTGGTGACTAGGAAAGGAGGATGTGAAAGACACAAGGAAATATTCAAAAATTTATGGATATGATTCTGCAAGGGAAAAACTTTTAATAATTCGTTTTCTTGAAAAAAGTGGATGTTTCTCAGCTTCCGAGGAGAGAGACAACCCAGTATAATCCCATTTAGTGGGGTCTGGGGAGGGTAGTATGTACGCAGACCTTACCCCTACCCTGGGGTAGAGAGGCTGTTTCCAAATAGACCCCCGGCATCCTTCCCTCCAAGAACTTCCCACCTTGCTCTTGGGGAGACTCGAACTCACAACCTCTCGGTTCGAAGTGGGGGTTGCTTACCATCAGAGCAACCCCTCTTGTCTAAATGCGTCTCAATTTGATTATATTGAAAGCTGATCTGAATTCGGCATACAAAATAAGACGCCCACCGTGGGGCTCAAACCCACGACCACAAGGTTAAGAGCCTTGCGCTCTACCAACTGAGCTAGACGGGCTTCTGTTTCTCAGCTTCCGACTGCAAGCTAAAATGTATGTCCCCAAAGCATTCTTCCGTTTTGACCCCTCACCCTCGTATTAATGATTGTTGCCTTAATCTGGTCTCTTCTCAATGTACTAGTTCTTAGTGGTTCATGCTCTCGTATAATATTCAGGAAAAATTAGTATCTTATAAAAGCCTCATTAGTAAGTCAAAAAGTAACTCTTCTTGTGCAAATATCCAGCATATGCGCATTTTCTGAGTGAGTGTGATTATCACTGAAGTCTTTTGCACT
Source organism: Nicotiana benthamiana (assembly GCA_034376525.1). Classification (NCBI taxonomy): domain Eukaryota; kingdom Viridiplantae; phylum Streptophyta; class Magnoliopsida; order Solanales; family Solanaceae; genus Nicotiana; species Nicotiana benthamiana. The sequence continues at coordinate 126,007,716 of CM067337.1, forward strand.
TGTGTCATGAACAAAGTCCAGCATGTAACTTTTTCAACTAATTTATGAGACACTACAAGCCTATAGATCAATTTTAAGTACCTTACAGCAACTACTACGCCTCAATCTAGGGACAAGTTATATTAATCCTCACTGACCTTACACTTGTTAATTGTCTTCTAGGTCAATGATTCAGACACATGATGATTTGTCAACCTCTGAGGTATGAATTAATGCCACTTACTATCTTGCTGGATGATAAATTGTTTTGGCCATTTAGAAAGATGTGGGGTTGATTCGCTTGTAGCTTGTGATGGTCTGTGCTGAGATACTTTTGACCGTAAAAATTGCTTTTGTCACAGTTAAAAGTTTCAATGACACAGAATTCTTACGGAGTAGACCTTGTTGTTGTGAGAATTTCGTAATTCATGAGTTGTAGGAGGGGTTCGTTTTCCATCTCATTGGGATGGGGAATCTGTAACCCCTATTTAGACTTTTTGGACTTCCATCTTTCTGAATTGATTTCACAATCGCTATAAGATAATCCGGGCTCAAAAGAATTGGGAATCAGATGCAGGCGAAATTCTTCGTTCTATTCTTCTTCTGTGCTTCATACAAATTTCTGTTTGAATGATGCAGGGTGAAAATTCTTTTATTGAGCATAAGGAATCTGATGCCCCTAAATATGCGGTGAGTTTACAGAAGCTTTCTTCTGCTGCATTTTATATGGAAAGTGATTTTACTTGTGATTTCAATCTTTGTTTTGTTAACAAGTATTACAATATAGAGTATCAGAAGTTTGTATACAAAAGTATGGCAAGGTATCCCTTCCAATATCCTTTTGTAGTTCTCTTGTTCCTACTTCTAGCACGTACCGTTCCCAGAGCTTATGATTAACTTCAAATATTGACTAGTTGGTTTGATACAAGGAAATTTCCTTTTTGAGACTTCTGTAAATGGAGGCAAATAACAGTTTCTACTGTTTCATTTCTTTTTACAAGTTCTTTTCTTTTGTTTATTTTGGGTAAAATTGGAGAATTCACTACCCGATTTGGTTCTTTGGCTTTCTATTTTCGTTTCCCCTTTGCTAACTCTTTTAATCTTTGGCAGTTTATAACCAGCTCAAAAGGATTGATAACCGTGGAACTATACAAGGATGGTTCTCCTGACATTGTTGACGAATTTGTTGATTTCTGGTGCATACTTGGTCTACTTTTGTTTATGTCTAGGTTAATTTCCATTGAAATTATGTGTTGAATTTGTATTCGCGTTACCTTAAGCTATTTCTTCACTCTGCAGTGGTAGTTACTGGGGCTGGGAGTTGGTGTGTCTAGAAGCATGTGTATATGTTGGTTTTGCATTTCAGGCCGATGAATTGATGCAGAGCTTATTTCTTAACTCCCGACCCCTCATACGAACCCCAAGTTTTCAAACTTTGATCTCCATAAGAGGGCTTCTCAAAGATTTTTCTTCTTAAGAATGCATAAGCTGTTCATCTTCTTTGTTATCGGAGAGAGAACCTTTAAGGCAATGAACGGTAATTTCAGTGTCACAATGGTCAATCAATGAATACTAAAACATCACATCATGTAGAATAAAACCAGAATCTAGGAAAATGTGCTGGGTGACGATGTCATGCTAATTTGCTAGTGCTTCACATGGTATAGGTCGTGTTGACACTTTGAGACTAGTTGGCACTGATACCTCTTGCTTTATATAATGAGTTGATTGGTTTGGAGTCATAGTTGTTTGACATATGCATCGTTTTTTGAAGGAATTCTTGCATTTCTTAGCTAGAATGATAAACTTTACAAAATGCCTTTGCAGTCAGAAAGGCCACTTCAAAGGGATGCAATTTAATCGTGTAATAAAGCACTTTGTTATCCATGGTAGCAAAGTTGATAAACTTGACGCTACAGAAGATTGGACTTCGAGGGGAAAGCATTACAGTCGACTAGACACGAGGTTTGCCTCATCTTATTTGCTGTTTTTTGTTTATTGATCTGTAGACAAGTCTTGATATCTAACTGTTTGATTGATCACTAAGTTATGATTCTCTATATTCAGCCTGAAGCATGAAGCTTTTATGCTTGGTACTTCAAAAACAAAACATGAAGGTGGAGGATTTGATCTGTTTATAACGACTGCTCCAATCCCAGATCTGAATGACAAGATCAATGTATTTGGGCGTGTGATAAAAGGAGAAGATATTGTGCAGGTATGAGTTACTTTTCCTTTTCCTTTTCCTATCAGTTGTTGCATAGAAAAATATGAAGTTTGCATTTGATGTTTCACTGCCTTGTCATATCATTTAGCATTTATCAGTAATCCAAGTCTGGAGCAGTGTGCATATGGTTCCTTACTTTTTCATCAGGAAAAAGAAAAAAGAACAGTATGGATGTGGTAGATGCATCCCCTGACTGGACGATTATATTTCATCGTCCAGCTTGAGCAAGAAAACGAATAACCAAATGAAATTAATCCACAAGTATAACATTGTTATTAAAACCACTTGGTATAAGTTGGCGTTTATACAATGTAAAAGCAGTGAACTATGGAGCAAGGATGGGCGAGAAAACGAAGAACAAAAAACTGAATATGCAATTCGAGTTTGGTTGCTTATTTCATTTACAAATTTTGTAATGTGATTTCTCTCTTCTATCTTTCTTTTGCGCTCCTTTAATGTGCATGTTTTTTAATGATCACTTAGGAAATTGAAGAGGTAGATACAGATGACCATTATCGACCCAAAACTCCTGTCCAGATCAATGAAGTTACTCTAAAATACAACATTTGAAGGCTGCAGTGTCCATAATATGATGTTCTTAAACCTCATTGATCAAAGTCTGCAGTGCAACGTGGATTTGCGATATGGTACAGCGATAGAAACCATCTTGCTGATTTTAATTCCTCAGTAGTGACATGACGCGGCTTGTCATTGATGCTTGTTGTGTACAAATCTGGATATGATATTCCATTTGTATAACTTTTTTTCTTTCTTCCCAATTTTTCCCCTTAGATAAATGTTCGGCAGCTCTCTGTTATTTTATAACGTAGTTTGTTGAGAGGAAAACTATCTTAACTTGAGTTTGTTCTAATGTGCAAAGGAAAACATTGCAAGACTAATCTTCTGAAGATAATTTTACCACATTTGTTGGAAAGCAGAAAGATACTACTTTACCCGGGAAAACTATTATCGTTTACCTTGAATATATCAAGAAATGTTGTACATTAGGTGTTCTGGTTTGCGTCTGACAAGTTCTTGATCTTAGAGAAATGCATATTTTTAGTTGCTTCCAAAAATAATAGCTGATAAAATGTGTGTGTACATATATAACAACAATTACCCAGTATAGTCTCATAAAGTGGGGTCTGGGGAGGGTAATATGTAGACAGGCCTTACCCCCTGCTCGGAAGGGCAGAGAGATTGTTTCCAATTGACCCTCGGCTCAGGGAAGGAAAGGAAAAGCAAAAACAAAAACAAAAATAAAAGATCATAGTATATCCAGCTGAAATCGCATAAATAATTATCTAAACATAAGAACCATAAATAAAATGACATGCAATAATATTAAACAGTAATTACCATAAATAATACCAAACAGTAACTACCATAAATAACTACCATAAGGGGGGACGCAATCCAATACACGAATAGATTGATAGCCCTGCCAAGCCTCCCAGCCCCGGAAAAGGAGTACAAAATATTCTAGGAGCCCCTATCCTACCACCCTGATACTAGACCTCCAAACTTTCCTATCAAGGGCCATGTCCTCGGAAATCTGCATTCTAGTCATGTCATGCCTAATCACCTCTCTCCAATACCTCTTAGGTCTCCCTCTGCCTCGCCTCACGCCGACGACCGCCAGCCGCTCACAACTCCTCACCGGGGCATCATGACTTCTCCTTCCCACATGTAGGAGCCACCTGAGCCTCGCTTCTCGCATCTTCTCGTCTACCGGAGACACCCCCACCTTCTCTCGAATAACTTCATTCTTAATCTTATCTAACCTGGTGATCCCCCACTTCCACCTGACCATCCTCATCTCTGCAGCCTTCATTCTCTAAACATGAGAGTTCTTCACTGGCCAACACTCCGCCCATACAACATGGCAGGTCTAACCACAACTTTATAAAATTTTTCCTTGATTTTCTGTGGCACTTTCTTGTCACACAGGACTCCTGATGCAAACCTCCACTTCGACCACCCCGCTCCTATACGGTGAGGGACATCCCCGTCAATCTCTCCGTCCCCCTGAATCACCAACCCAAGATATCTAAAACTGTCCCTCTTGGCGATGACCTAAGATCCAATCTTCACGTCCCTGCCTACATCGCTCGGCTCGGTGCTAAACTTGCACTCCATGTATTCTGTCTTAGATCTGCTTATTCTGAAACCCTTAGACTCGAGAGTATGTCTCCATACCTCTAGCCTCTCATTAACACCGGCCTTCGTCTTGTCTATCAAGACTATGTCATCAGCAAATAGCATACACCAACGCACATCCCCTTGAATATGACGGGTTAGAGCATCCATTACCAAGGCAAACAAGAGAGGGCTAAGCACCGATCCTTGATAGAGCCCCATAACCACCGAAAAATGGTCTGAGTCACCACCCACCGTCCTAACCCTAGTCTTAGCTCCATCGTACATGTCTTTGATTACTCTGATGTATGCTTCCGGCTCGCTCTTCGCCTCCAGGCACCTCCATAGCACATCCATATGGACCTTATCATATGCCTTCTCCAAGTCGATAAATACCATGTGCGAGTCCTTTTTCTTATCCCTGAACTGTTCCACTAATCTCCTGACAAGGTGGATAGCTCTGTAGTGGAGTGACCCGGTATGAAACCAAACTGGTTCACAGTTATAGATGTCATCTCCCTCACCCTCGCATCGATCACCCGCTCCCAGACCTTCATGGTGTGACTTATTAATTTGATACCACTATAGTTGTTGCAGCACTGGACATCCCCTTTGTTCTTGTACAAAGGCACCACTGTACTCCACCTCCACTCCTCCGGCATCCTTTTGGTCCTGAAGATCGCATTAAACAACCTGGAGAGTCATTCCACTTCTGACCTACCCATGCATTTCCAGAAGTCCACCGGGATCTCGTCAGGCCCAGTCGCTCGACTCATGTGTGTGTTACTGTATTATATACATATTCTGTGGAATATATTTTTGGCTAGTGAATGTAATTTGTTTTGTCGACCAGCCAATTTTGTAATTTGCCCTTCATTTTACTACCTATTTTAAGTTGCAGCTGCAAATGCCTCTCATATTTGAACTCTAATAGGCCTTCCTGCACTATGTATCGAGAAAAAACTTAAAACTTTGTGACTATTTATTTATTTATTTGTTTTACTTCAGCATGTTTTTTATAAATATTATTTGGCTAGCTTGTGCACACTTAAGTCCTCTTTCTAGTTAATAAGGGTCTAGGGTTCGAGTTTGGAGAATGAAAAAAAATCCTAGTAAGGAACGTCTTCCTTTAATAGCTTTTTATACGGTGTGAATCTACATTTATCAGGGTATCAAGGCGGGTATGAGAAATTAGCAAAAGAAAAATAAAGGTAAGACATCTACATGGAGATTAAGGAATTCAATAGAGAAAAAATTTCATTGAATTCTTGAGGGAATCCTCAGGGGTTGGCCTGGTGGCAATTGACTTGAGCTTTGGGGTTTGCTCTTTTTTAAGGTCTCAAGTTCGAAATCTACAGGGTGCAAACAATTTCTAAGGGCTATCGGATTGGGTAAAACCTGAATTAACAGTGGTGTATTTGCGGGAAACTCTTTATCGATTGCTTGTGCACCCCCGAAATTAGTCGAATCTCTCGTAGGGATTCGATCACCCGATACAAATAAAAAAAATCTCATGAAAATTAGTATCGGACCTAACCTACAAGTAAACGCTTATTATTGTAATCAGCTCATGTATTACCCACCTCTAAATATTGATGGTTCTCTATTCCTAGGCATTAATCTACTTTATAACATGCAAATCTTATGCGTTATCCAATTTGACAAATATTTGTCGAGTGGTCATTTATTAACCTTTTTATTAGCTATAACGGTGGTATTCTGGTTAGCTTTCGCACTTTAATTATTTCACTAGGTATCTGTTTCTTTTCACCTGTACATGCAATTGAATAAATTTATTCACCAAAACTTATGCAAATAAAAAGAACCACTTTGCTGAAATTTGAACCTAGACTTTGGATAGTTTTCACTTAGTTCATTGACTACTAATCACCCATTGGGCGTAATCAGAGGTGAACCTATATATATATATATATATATATATATATATATATATATATATTATATAAAGCAGATTTTTGTTGAATGCAAAAATGTCCGCGATTTTTAAATTTTGGGTCCTCCTATGATGCAATTGTTAGGTGCTGTCTTGATTTTCTTATCTGTTGAAGGAAAGGGAAACATATTTACCATAATTGAGTTTTCCTTTTTGCAGAAGGAAACTATAAATCTCCCATATTTGGCTAGTTTTTTTTCTTGTAGGAAAATGTTTGGACTTCTATAAATTGAGGATCCTCCATTCTCATTCAGTAGCATGCACAATGTAGCCATATGGGGTTTGAGAGTCGTGTTTAGTGGGAGAACTTTAAGGGAGAAGTATTAGTGTGTTACTTGTGTTTGTCTCTTCGTGAGATTGCTTTCTTGATATTTTGTACTCTTTTTTATATAGTGGATTTCTCATCTCCGCCATAGACGTATCACGTTAAATATTTATGTCTCTTTTGGTATATTTCTTATTTATTATTTAATTTGTCGTTGTTTAAGGTTTGTTTTATTAACTTCCGCTGACACTTAATTTTTCGATCCTAACAACAGTGTCATTTAATAACTACTTTGTTGGCCTGATTTTGTTATGGACTCCCTCTTTTTGTCAAAATGAAAAAAACTGACAGTGACAAGGGGTTTGAAGAAGACAAATTGATATTCTATAATACTATTGTTTAGGAATTTAACAAAGAAAAACAAAAAGAGGAACGAGAGTTTACAAAACTAAGAATATATATATATTGAAAGCTTTGGTCCCCTTTCAACAAGTAGCAATCCCAACCCAGAAAAATACTTTTTAAGAGATAAGAACATGCAAGAAAAAAAAAAAGCAAAGATTATCCAAATTCCACGATGAAAGGTAGAGGATATATTATATTCATTATATAAGAATGCTTACAAAGAAAATCTTCCCAAATTGAGAACCATTGAAAATTTTGAGTTTTCACCTATTAAATAAAGCAAATATTTAATGACTAATCTTGGCTATGGCGTCGGCTATAACAACAACTGCTCAATATAATCCTACAACATGGATTTTGGGGAGGGTAATACATACATACATTAGCTAATAAGTAATAATTCAGAATTTGAATTGATTGAAGATAGCGGGTAGACCAGTTAGTTGGTTACTTAAAGTTCGATTCTACTTGTAATCGCCTTTCGTATTTCCCCTTCCTCTTCTGCTATTTATAATTAAAAAATTAAAAAGTCTATGCAATTTCTAGATAATGTTCAACACTTTTTTAGTTAAATTCATGCACAGTATTAGGACTGTGCACGGATCAGATCGGATCGGATTTAGCATATTTCGGATTCGAATTTCGGATTTTGGATTCTAGAAAATGCAATCCGAATCCGATCCGAATTATATTAGATTGTATCGGATTTTAAAGTTTGGATCGGACCGGATCTCGGATGTATTATTATACTTTAAAGTTAAACTAATATGTATATTTTCTTTGTAAAAAAGACAATACATTAAGAAAAATTCATGTTTATGCAATTATGAGAGTACTATGGTGCTAATATAGCTAAATCTAGCAATTGTAAAGGTAATAACTTGGAGGTTGATGTAAAGGAAGTACTGACCATCCGAAATTAAAGTGTAGTATTTGTACATGCTCTAATAATTTTGAATTTCGGATCGGATTAAAATATATCAATCTGAATCCGATCCGAAAATTCAAAATCCGATCCGATCCAAAATCCAAAATTTAAAATTAAATTGATCGGTTCAAATTTCGAATATCCAATCCGAGTGAACAGCCCTGATACACACACTACTTAGAGAGAGATTATGAAGTGACAGCATACTAAGCTAGGTGGGGAAAAAAAAAAGAGCCCTCTGTTTTTAAAGGACTAGAGACTTTGATTTTTATGTACAGTTTCCAAAAATTTGTGTCCCAAAATGGGATACAATAGAAAATTCACGTTACATATTCATGTTTATGTATACCAAATCACATGAATTTACTATGATTAAGTAAAAAATTAGTTAAGAATCACGTTATATATTTATTTTGGTGTATAGATCACGTATGGTTAATTTTTTGTTAACATGCCGCCTTTGGAATTTTTATACTCTATCTATCCTATAAAAGGAACATCATTATCATTTAGACGTACGGGCGTTCTATTTAGTTATTCCCACTTAATTTATATCTATTTTTTAAAATTTTTAATGTATACCCACTTTTTAAATAACTTTAATCCCATTTCTCTTCCTCGTTCCCCTTTCTCCTCCTGATGGTAAGCAATCACCACTTCCAACCGAGAGGTTCTGGGTTCGAGTCTCCTCAAGAGCAAGGTGGGAAGTTCTTGGAGGGAAGGACGCCGGGGGTCTATTTGAAAACAGCCTCTCTATCCTCTCTACCCAAGGATAGGGATAAGGTCTGAGTACACACTACTCTCTCTAGACCCTACTAAGTGGGATTACATTGAATTGATGTTGTTATTGTTCTCCTTTCTCCTCCTCCTTCTAACTTTTACCTTTTATGTAGTACATATTTATTTTTGGTGCTCATCGCACATAGAAATAATTTATGTTTACTTTAAATGTACATATGTATTCTGTAATATAATATCTTTGTAGTTGTTGTTCTACTCATAATAAAAATTTATGTTGAATATACTTGTTTATTGATAGTTCTTTAACTTTATCAGGTAGGTTTAAAAGGGAATTTGTTTAAAATAAAATTTGAATTCAAGAGTATTAATAATTCAGTGAGCAAGAAATAACTGGAATTTTGTTATGAAATAATATAAAAGATAAGAACAATAACTCAAGAACAAGAGCAAATAGAGAGAGAATAGGGAGAGAGAGAAGTATTCTTATTAATACTTGGGGTTATTTACAATGGGGTAAGACCCCTCTATTTATAGGAAGAGGAATGACTTAGCTTCAAGCTAAAACTCTTAGACATTCACTCTAAATAGACTTCTATTTTATAACACTCCCCCTTGAATGTCTATTCAATAATGTGCCTCATAAAACCTTAAAACCAAAACCCAATGGGAAAAATTAAAGTAAAGGAAAAAGAGTACACATGTTTGAATATGTGCCTATTGGTTGCCTCGTTAAAAACCTTGCAAGGAAAACCCGGTGGGACAAAACCTTGTAAGGGAAAAAGAGTGCAACGCGCCTTAACTCCCCCTAATAAGAACATCAATTTATGTCCTTAAGTCTTCGCATCCCGATCTTGTGAACTAGCTTCTTGAAGGTTGACTTTGGTAGAGATTTTGTGAACAAATCAGTCATATTGTCGCTTGAACGAATCTGTTGAACATTGATATCACCATTCTTTTGAAGATCATGTGTGAAGAATAACTTTGGTGAAATATGCTTCGTTCTATCTCCTTTTATGAATCCTCCCTTCAATTGAGCTATACATGCTGCATTGTCTTCATACAAAGTTGTGGGTAGTTTATCACACTTCAAACCACATTTGTCTTGGATATGATATATTATCGACCTTAACCACACACACTCTCGACTTGCTTCATGAATAGCAATTATCTCGGCATGATTAGATGAAGTAGCCACAATTGATTGCTTAGTCGATCGCCAAGATATGGCGGTTTCTCCACAGTAAACACATAACCCGTTTGAGATCGAGCCTTCTGTGGGTCGGACAAATATCCAGCATCAGCATAACCAACAAGATCCGGGCTGCAATTCTTGCCATAAAATAAGCCCATATCGGTAGTTCCCTTTAGGTACCGCAATATGTGTTTGATCCCATTCCAATGTCTCCTCGTAGGAGCCGAGCTAAATCTTGCTAAGACATTAACTGAAAAGGATATGTCAGGCCTTGTAGTATTTGCAAGATACATTAGTGCGCCAATTGCGCTAAGATATGGTACTTCAGGACCAAGTAGCTCTTCATTCCTTTCTTGTGGTCGGAATGGATCTTTGTTCACATCAAGTGATCGAACAACCATCGGTGTACTTAAAGGATGTGCTTCATCCATGTAAAACCGTTTTAATACCTTTTCTGTATAGGTAGATTGATGAACAAAAATTCCGTTTGCCAAATATTCAATTTGCAAACCAAGACATAGTTTAGTCTTTCCGAGATCTTTCATCTCGAATTCATCCTTTAGATAATCAATTGCCTTTTGGAGTTCTTTAGGGGTTCCAATAAGGTTTATGTCATCAACATATACGGCAAGTACAACAAATTCCGATGTTGTTTTCTTTATAAAAACACACGGGCAAATGGCGTCATTTATATAGCCTTCTTTTAACAAGTACTCACTAAGACGATTATACCACATTCGTCCAGATTGCTTTAGACCATACAAGGATCTTTGCAATTTAATTGAGAACATTTCCCGAGATTTTGAGTTGTGCGCGTTTGGCACCTTGAGTCCATCGGGAATTTTCATGTATATCTCATTATCAAGTGAGCCATAAAGATAGGCAGTAACCACATCCATTAAGTGCATGTCAAGCTTTTCATGGACAGCAAAACTTATGAGATAACGAAAGGTTATCGCATCCATTACAGGCGAATATGTCTCTTCATAATCGACACCAGGCCTTTGAGAAAAACCTTGTGCAACAAGGCGTGCCTTATATCTTTGTACCTCGTTTTTCTCATTTCTTTTGCGTACAAAGACCCATTTATAGCCGACAGGCTTAACACCATTAGGTGTTTCAACTATAGGGCCAAAAACTTCACGTTTTGCCAGCGAATTCAATTCTGATTGAATTGCTTCTTGCCACTTTGGCCAATCATGTCTTTTTCGACATTCTTCAACAGATTGAGGTTCGAGATCCTCATATTCTTGCATAATGCTAGATGCTACATTATAAGCAAAGGCATTATCCACCACAATATCCACTCGATTAATATTTGCCTCAATATTAATTGGATTTAGGGATAGTTTCGTATTTTCCAGAGTCTCGGGCTCAATGGATTCTTCATGAATCTCAGAATTTGTTAAATCATGAGATTCTTTCGTGGTGTCATTTTGATCGTTCTTTTTCCTCTTTCTAGGATTTCGATCTTTGGAACCTAATGGTCTTCCACGCTTCAGGCGTGCATTCGACTCATTGGATATGACACTAGATGATTGTCCAACAGGGACATCAATACGGATTGGAACATTTTCCGCGGGAATGTGGGATTTCGTTATCCTTTTCAAGTCCGTAAATGCGTCAGGCATTTGATTTGCTATTCTTTGCAAATGGATAATCTTTTATACCTCTCTTTCACAAATAGAGGTATGTGGATCAAGATGAGATAATGATGCATTTTTCCACAAAATTTCCCGTTTGGTTTCACCAACTTCTCCCCCTAATTTTGGGAAAAGTGTCTCATCAAATCGACAGTCTGCAAATCGTGCAGTAAACAAGTCGCCTGTCAATGTTTCGAGGTAGCGAATGATGGAGGGCGATTCAAACCCAACATATATTCCTAACCTTCTTTGCGGACCCATTTTGGTGCGGGATGGCGGTGCAATAGGCACATATACTGCGCATCCAAAAATCCTTAAATGGGATATATTGGGTTCATGACCCAAAACCAATTGCAACGGGGAATACTTGTGGTAATTCGTCGGTCTGAGACGAATTAGCATTGCTGCATGTAAGATGGCGTGACCCCATATCGAAGTGGGCAGCCTCGTTCTCATAAGTAATGGCCTTGCAATCAACTGCAGGCGTTTGATTAACGATTCTGCAAGACCGTTTTGAGTGTGAACATGAGCTACAGAATGTTCAACTTTTATCCCAATTGATAAGCAATAATCATTAAATGCTTGGGATGTAAACTCAGCAGCATTATCCAGTCTAATGGACTTGATTGGATTATCTGGAAATTGTGCTCGTAGTCGAATTATTTGTGCCATCAATTTCGCAAACGCAAGGTTGCGTGATGACAACAGGCACACATGAGACCATCTACAGGATGCGTCTATCAAGACCATGAAATACCTAAACGACCCACTAGGTGGGTGAATAGGTCCACAAATGTCCCCTTGTATACGTTCCAGAAACGTGGGTGACTCAGTCCCAACCTTTGTTGGTGATGGCCTGATAATCAACTTGCCTTGATAACACGAAATGCAAGGATATTCATTATTCGAAAGAATTTTGAAATTCTTTAACGGATGCCCATAGGAGCTTTCTATAATCCGTCTCATCATGACCGATCCTGGATGTCCCAATCGATCATGCCAAAGTACAAAGGTATTGGAATCAGTAACCCTTTGGTTTACTGTTGAATGTGCCTCAATTGCACTAATTCTTGTCCAATACAGGCCACAAGATAAAGACAGGAATTTCTCAATAACCCTCTTTTGGCCGAAGACATTCTTTGTGATGACGAGATATTCAAGATTATCTTCATCCATTGTCTCAATATGATAGCCATTCCGGCGTACATCTTTAAAACTCAACAAGTTTCTCTTAGACTTGGAGGAGAACATTGCATTCTCTATGATTAACGTCGTGCCCTTGGGCAGAGTTACAATTGCTCTTCCGGAGCCTTCAATCAATTTACTACTTCCAGAGATTGTAGTAACGTTTGCCTTACACATATTTAGTTGAGAGAAATACTTCCTTTCTTTGAGTATTGTATGTGTAGTACATGAATCAATTAGGCAAATACTTTTACAGTTGGATGCTGATCCAAGTTCGCTTTGTGAGATATCCATATTTGCTATCCCATAGTTTGACATACAAAAGAGATACAAGAACATAAGAATAAACAAGTTCAATTCTTTTGTGTCACATAATATTTTCAAAATCTGCTGCTAACAGTTGACTAACAAAATCAGATATGTTATCCATTACTTTGCAGTTTGAAAATTTCAGTTTAAACGTTTTCTTCAAACAATCGATTGTTACTTACAAACAATCGATTGTTGAACATTGACAATCGATTGTTATGCATAGCCAATCGATTGTTAGCTATTTTGAAAAAACTTCAGATCACACTGTCTTAAGACAATCGATTGTTATGCATAGACAATCGATTGTTGGCTATTTTGAAAAAAATTCCAGAGCACACTGTTTCAAGACAATCGATTGTTATGCATAGACAATCAATTGTTGGATATTTTGAAAATTCCAGACCTTACTGTTTCAAGACAATCGATTGTTATGCATAGACAATCGATTGTTGGCTATTTTGAAAAATTCCAGAACACACTGTTTCAAGACAATCGATTGTTAGACAAAGACAATCGATTGTGGATGATTTTTGAAAAATTCCAGATTATACTGTCTTAATGACAATCGATTGTTAGTCAACGACAATCGATTGTTGATCAATTGTTTTTCAACTTTAATGCGAAAATAGTAGATAATCGACTAGTTTTTCAGGCTAGTCGATTACCCTACTGGAAAATAAAAATTTTATTGATATTTGAGCATATTGATACATTCTAAAGAACTAATACTAACATTATATCATGAACTAACTAATATGAGCTAATACTAATGGCTATTAGTTTATTCATTCACTAATACAAACAAGTAAAACAAAATCAAATAACTCCATCTTCTTTCATCACGGACCCATCGCCGATTAGGTGGTCTATTTTCCCCTCGGGTTGCTCAAAGAAGTCTGCCACATCCAGGTGGGTGATGTCCTCATTGTCGTCATAGACAAAATTTGTTTCAGGGCCTTTTCTCTTTCGAGATGCTTGATAAAGGTCAACCAAGTGTCTTGGTATACGGCAAGTCTTTGACCAGTGCCCTTTCCCACCGCAACGATAACATATCGTTTCTGAACCATTTTCCTTAGGATCTTCATGACCCCGTTTCTGCTTTCGGCGGTTATCTCTCTTCGGGGGGTGACGGACTTCTTTGGAATTTCTTCCTTGTCTACGTCCCTGGCTATGACCCCGTTTACGACCATGACCATGGTCCTTTTCATGTTTGGCATAATGAGAGTGCACCTTATCTGCTTCAGGCAGTGGTGTAGACCCAGTGGGTCGATTTTCATGATTTCTCATGAGCAGGTCATTATTTCGCTCAGCCACTAGTAGAAGAGAAATCAGTTCAGAGTACTTTGTAAAGCCTTTCTCTCTGTACTGTTGTTGCAGTACCATATTGGAGGCATGAAACGTTGTAAACGTTTTCTCAAGCATATCATAATCGGAGATTTTATCTCCGCATAGCTTCAATTTAGAAGTAATTCTGAACATTGCAGAATTATATTCAGAAACGGACTTAAAGTCCTGGAGCCTCAGATGAGCCCAATCATATCGTGCTTGTGGCAGAGTGACCAACTTCAGATTGTCATATCTCTCCTTTAAGCCGTTCCACAAGACGAGTGGATCCTTGACGGTGAGATATTCAATCTTCAAACCTTCATCAAGGTGGTGGCGCAAGAAAATCAAGGCCTTCGCACATTCTTGGGTGGATGCTTTTTCTCTATCTTTGATGGTGTCTCCGAGACCCATAGCATCTAAGTGGATTTCAGCATCCAACACCCATGTCATATAGTTCTTGCCCAAAATTTCAAGGGCAACGAACTTTCTTTTCGTAATGTCAGACATAATCGAAAATTAAATTAGGAAGAGGGAAATACCTTAGATTTCTCGAGAATGGTTCTTGAGACGGTAGAGTCTCGTGCTGATAACGTGTTATGAAATAATATAAAAGATAATAACAATAACTCAAGAACAAGAGCAAATAGAGAGAGAATAGGGAGAGAGAGAAGTATTCTTCTTTTTTTTTTTTTTTTTAGTTGAACGATTGCTTCTATTAATATCAACAATTATACAATAGAGTGTTCTTTTGTGATAGTATAGACTAACTATCACATCCTAATCCTTTAATCATGCTATACAATTCTCACTGCTATCAAGCTAAATTATTACAAATCACCTATAAACTGACAATAACTAAGGATAGTAATTGAGTTGTCGTAATCCTTTTAACCAAGTTTTGCATCTCCTACCTCGTGCATGAATGAGGATAGCAATTTCTCTGCACAATTTGTGTTCATCAAAAGGCTGTTTCTGAAATCGTAATGCATTCCTCCCTCTCCAAATCAATGAAACAGTCGTAACAAATGCAGTAGCTACCACAGCTTTTTTGAACTGTTTACTCCTTGCATTGCTACATATCCAAGTTAATTCAGCTTCCCAACAGGCAGGTCTTCTATGATATCCCAGCCAATGACAAATCTTGCACCAAATTCTGTTAGTGACTGAGCAATTAAAAAACAGATGTTCAAGATCTTCACTATGATGGTTACAAAACACACATGCTGCATCCACTAGAATCCCACATTTGAGGAGTCTATCAACAGTTGGTAGTCTACCATGTGCAGCCATCCATATAGTGAACAAGTGTCGAGGCAAAACATTGGGAGTTGCCATCAAGTTCCTCCAATCCATCTTAGGAAATATTGGTAACAGAGAAAGGTAGAGAACATGAATTTGAAATTTTCCTGCCTTACATACCTGCTGCAACCTAGATATGAGATCACCTTGTAGGCTGTGAGTGTTCATTATATGAGATCTGCAATCAATGATCTTCCTAGACATCCAAGAAGCATTCTTAGGACTTGTCATTGTTTCAATGTCCCCATTTTTTATATAGTAAAAATGGATCCATTTAATCCAAAGACTGTCCTTCTTCCTTGCAAGGTCCCACAGCAATTTAGATACAGCTGCTTTATTCCAGGTCTGGATGTCAATGATGTTTAATCCTCCAGCAGTAACAGGCCGACAAACTTTGTCCCAAGCTATAAGTGATCTCTTGGACACTATTCCATTGCCTGTCCATAAGAAGGACCTGCAAATGGCTTCAATTGATTTCACCACCTTCTTTGGCAATATAAAGATCTGAGACCAATAAGTTTGAACTCCAAACAGCACTGATTTTATAAGTTGACTTCTACCAGCATAGGACAGAAATTTTGCAGACCAACAGGTGATTTTTTCAGTGATTTTTTCAATCAGAGGCAAGTATTGATGAATGTTCAGCTTCTTTGAGTGTAATGGGATGCCCAGATATTTGAAAGGGAGATGCCCTTCATTGAATCCCAAGTCTTCAAGAATAGCTTCCTTTTCATCAAGAGATATACCAGCAAAATATATGGCACTCTTAGCTTTATTAGCTGAGAGTCCAGAAGCCACAGAAAAGGATGAGAATGCATCTTGAAGAAGCTGAATAGAAGTAAGATCAGCCCTGCAAAATAGTAATAAATCATCTGCAAAACAGATGTGGGAACAGTTGAGTTTCCTGCATCTAGGGTGAAAGTTAAAGTCACCATTTTTGTGAAGTAGGATGAGGTTCCTGTTGAGATATTCCATATCAATAACAAATAGGTAAGGAGACATAGGATCTCCTTGCCTAACACCTCTTTTGGCTGAAAATGGTTTAGTGAGGCCCCAATTAATCACTAAAGAATATGTGACTGATGAAACACAAGCCATTATCCATTCCACAAACTTTGCAGGAAATCCAAGGTCAACCAACATCTGCCTGAGAAATCTCCATTCAATTGTATCATATGCCTTCCTCAGGTCAACCTTAAGTACACACCTAGGTGATATACCTTTCCTTCCATACCCTTTAAACAATTCTTGACTGAGTAGAATATTATCAAGAATACTTCTTCCTTCTATGAATGCTGACTATCCCTTCCCAATGATATGATCAATTACAGCTTTAATTCTTCTAGTGAGAACTTTAGAGATAATCTTGTATAAGGTGGTGCAGCAAGCAATAGGTCTGAAATCCTTTACAGTTTGAGGAGTTTTCACCTTTGGGACAAGTGCAATGGCAGTGGTATTTATCATGTGTGGCATGTGACAAGTAGCAAAGAACTCCTTAACAGCAGCAAAGACATCCACTTTGACAATTTCCCAGTTCTTGGTGAAAAACTCCACAGGGAAGCCATCAACCCCTGGAGCCTTATCACTTGGCATTTCCTTCACAGCATCATTAATTTCCTCCATAGTCACTTCTCTAATAAGGATCTTCTGTTGTTCAAGGTTGAGACAAACTCCTTCTTTTACAACAGTAGAGTTTAAACAAGGAAGCTCACTAGGACTATTCCCCATCAAGGACTGGAATACTTCAATAAATTCTTGCTCAATAGCCAAAGGATCAGTAAGTTTTATACCTGTTTCTGTATATATAGAAGTGATGTTGCTTTGACTGGACCTTATCTTCCATTGTGCATGGAAGTACTTTGTATTTGAATCACCACAAGCTATCCAGGTTGCCTTTGATTTTTGTCTCAGGATCTGTTCCTCAACATTACTCCACTTTTCTATGCTAAGGAGAGCTTCCTTTTCTGCTTTGTACAAGTGAGTTGAAGCAGGGTCCCTCATAATCTGACTCTGGATAATGTCTAGTTGTTCCCTAGCACAAGTTAGTTTTTGCTGATAAGAAGCCATATGTCCATTTAAGCCCTTCAACTGTTGCTTCATACTTTTGAGTTTTTGCCAAATTAATTGCAGTGATGATCCTTGTCCTCCTTGATTCCATACCTGTTGTAGAATGTCACCAAATTTAGGATCCTCCATAACATTGTGGTAGAGTCTGAAAGGTTTGGGATGAATCAGTCTTTGCCTTCCAAATTTTAAGAAAATAGGAGTATGATCAGAGATAGAATGATTTAAGAAGTCAGCTTCTACATGGCTGTATTGTTGTAACCATTGAAGATTCCCAATTGCCCAGTCTATCTTACTATAGACCTGTTTGTTTGTCCAAGAATACCTCCAGCCTTTTGACCTGATGGGAGTAAGATTGAGATCATAAATCAGCTCCTTGAAGTCCTTTACCTCTGCATTTGTAACAGGTGAGCCAATCCTGTCCTCAGCTGATAGGACAGCATTGAAATCTCCACTAAGTAGCCATGCTTCCTGCCCAGAAATAGGAAGTCCCCTGATATCATTCCAAAGCTGCTTCCTTAGTGCTATTGTATTATATGCATAAATGATACTCAATTGATACTTAACTGCTGAAGCTGGATCCTCAACACTACAATGAATAAGCTGCTCTGTGGTTCCCAAAATATGAAGCTGTATATGTGCCTTCCAAAGTAGCCAAATCCTGCCATTAGTTGCCATAGGATAGTTGTAATGATACTTCCATCCTTTAGCAATCTTATTTATTATAGTAAGTGCTCTAGGTTCCTTTACCCTGGTTTCAATGCATCCTAGTACATCCACCTTATTCTTCAACAGAAAGTTTTTTAATTCTTTCTGCTTATGGGCTTTATTAAGCCCTCTAATATTCCAGGTGACCACAATCATGAGAAACTAGACTTCCCTAAGGAAGGTCCAGGATCCTGCACTTTTCCCCTTCTCCCATCATCTATCATTACTTGCACAATCTCACCAGTTACCTCCTGCAATATGTTCACAGCAGCTACAATCTCAGGTCTTCCATGTGTATCCAAAGATTCTACACTAGCAGCCATGTCAGTACCAATGGAGACCCTTGATATGTCTCTATGATGTCCTGCATTGACAGTATTTCCTACTTCAGCCAATGGTGATTTCATTGGAAGATTAGGATTTACTGTTACATTGCCTTCAGCCAATGGTAACTGACTAATTGGAAGATTAGGAACTGTTACATTGCCTTCAGCATTGTCAACAGTGGGATTTGCTGCAATGTTACCTTTAGGGATCCATTTTTGCCTTTGCTTCTTTGTCCTCCCCTTGTTCCTCTCCAGGTTTGCTTTTACTTCCTGCTCATGATTTCCATCTGTATGACTATTGTACCAGCAATCCATAGTATTATGCCCAAACTTCAAACAATGATTGCAAAATTCAGGTTTCCAATCATATTCAACATCCTGTATTTTCACACCAAATGGGGTCTCTAACTCAATTTCCTCAGGGAGAGGAAAAGCTGCATCAACTTCCACCAACACTCTTGCAAATGATATCCTCTCAAATTGAGCTGTTACTTTATCAGTGAATAGAGGTCTACCAATAGTACTGGCTAGTTTGCTGAGAATCTCAGGGGACCAGTAGCCAAGAGGTAGCCCAGGGAATCTCACCCATATAGGGATTGTGCTAAGGATACCATTCTGCATTGAAAAATCAACATCCCAAGGCTTAAGTATCATCGGTTTATTTCTGAAAGAATAAGGACCAAATTGCATCACCTGGTTCATATCCTCTGCAGATTTAAACCTAAAAATACAATATCCATCTCTGTGCATTAAGATTTGTGGCTTAGTGACAAAATTCCAAACATGCACTACAAAATTTTCCATTGCCTTCTCATTTGGATTATCACCGATAATATAACCTATGAGTGAATTGCTCCAGTACTCTGCTTGAGGTTTCAGTTCTTCCATATCAATTTTAACAATTTTCCTCCCATCCTTATCAGTGGGAGGGACAAATGTTAAAACCTTCCCCGTATTATGCTTACCTCTTACTATTTCAGCCATAGTAGGTTGAGCTTGAGGTTGAGGTTGGTCATCGACAGCAACATCTGAAAATTGAAGTTTCCTTATAGCTTGATTCTCACAATCTTCCACTATCTCCTTCGATTGAACCTTAGAGTTTGCATTTTCCACTGCATGCACAGGTGATTTCGACTGAAATTTTTCAGGCAAAAAGCTTCCAAATGTCAAGGGTTCAAGTTCCTTCGCAGTTCCTTGCTCTGGCGTGACGATCTGTGGAGGAGTAGGTACGATTTGCCGCCAGCGACGCGCCATTATCGACGGAATTAGCAGCGTGCTAACGTGCGCATTCAAGCGCACTGTTCCATCTTAACGTGCGCCCCAAGAGAGAGAAGTATTCTTATTAATACTTGGGGTTATTTACAATGGGGTAAGACCCCTCTATTTATAGGAAGAGGAATGACTTAGCTTCAAGCTAAAACTCTTAGACATTCACTCTAAATAGACTTCTATTTTATAACAAATTTAAAATTATAAAACGGAAGACAAAAAAGCAGAAGCTGAAGAAAAAAGAAAAGAACTGGAACATACAAGCACTCAAAAGAAAAGAGAACTAAATAACTTGAGCTCTAGAGCTGAAGTTTGACAGTTACAAAGCAAAAAAAATTCACCTCTAGAGTTGCAGTTATGTAGTTCTTTTTTCTTTCTAGTTGATCAACCGCGAAACACCAAAAACAGTAGGGATTGCCTCAGACTTCAGCTCAGAGCTGAAGTTTCCCAATTACAACACAAAAACTTAAGCTCTAGAGCTGAAGTTTCCCAATTATAACACAAAAACTTCAGCTCTAGAGCTGAAGTTCGATAGTTACAAAACAAAAACTTCAGCTCTAGAGCTGAACTTCAGGCCAGGCTACTACAATACTGAAGTTTTGCGTGATTGTCTTTGCTACTTCAGCCTCGTATGCTGAAGTTATGCACAAAAGCGGGTACGCTTGCAATTGTTTTTGCAAAGCGAACACAAGTTAAAATGTAACATAAAAAACGGGTATAGATGTCAATCCGCCCATTTAGATGGTTAAATAAAGTTTGTTTGACTACAAAATTTTAAATTATAAAAAACAAAAATCAAAGATACTACTAATAGTTTGTGACAAATGGTACTATTATGTGATTTCTACGTATATAAATTAATTCCAAAAATTGAATGCGTCAATACTTGCGGTCTAAATATGTGTTTGGACATAAAAATTATAATTTAAAAAAAATAATATTTGGAGTTAAATTAAAAAATAATATTTAAATATGTATTTCACTTCAAAAAATATTGTAGTTTTGCGAATGGGAAAAAAAAAATTCAAAAAAATTTACCTCTTTTAATTTTTGAAAAATCATTTTCAAATTTTTTTCAAAACTTACAAAATTTCATGGGCAAACACATTTTTTTTAAAAAAGGAAAAAATATCTAAAATTTGTCATTCTCTTTTAACAAAACAAAAGAAGTATCTTGAAACCGTATTCTAAATTTTTTTTCCAAAACAAACTGATTATATAAAAGTGCAAAGGATAAAAATGATGACATGATAACTTTTGTTTGCCTTCTTGACATCATATCACTATATTTTTTTGTCGTGAATTTGTTGGGCTGGCCATTTTAAGACAACTTTTGGTGTAGTTCTATCTAAACAACAAAGTAGGTTGACATCTACTTCTTTTTCTTTTTTTCTGGTTTTTCGGTCGGTGTTCGGTACTCGTATTAGAGTTCGACTATATCCGGATTCGCGCCAAGTAAGATTCCATTCGGGGGTAACGCTCTCTATTAAGGATTTTTTTATATCCAGGGCTCGAACTCGAAACTCTGGTTAAGGCAGAAGCAGCCTCATCCACTGCACCACATCACTTGATGGTACACGTACTTCTTCTTGTTGCTTTTTTCACAAACTCACAAGTGCTCTTCTTCTTTTTCTTGTATTCTTGTTAGCATTGGAATTTTTTCTTGTGATGAAGGAAAAGATGAAATACAAAGATACACCAAACATTAACCTTGGTGACTTATAATATGTTTTTGCCAAACTTCTAAAATCAACTTATTACATAAAATGCTTTTGAGTAGTAATTTTAGTAGACGTTTGGACATAAGAATTGTAAGAGCCCGTTTTGACATAGAATTTTTTTTTCCTTTTTTTCCAAAAACAAAATTCACTTTTTTTTCGAAATCAGCGTTTGTTCATAGAATTTTCAATTTTGCACTTGAAGATGCATTTTGGAAATTTTTAAAAATTTGAAAAATTCCATAAAGCTGTTTTTCTAAATTTTCACTTACAAAACTTCAAAAACAACCTAAACTGAAATTTATGTTCAAACACAACTCCAAATTCAAATGATATTTTCAGTTGAATTTTTTTTTTAATCATTTTTTGAAAATTTACAATTCTTATGTCCAAACACTTACTAAAATTCCAAAAATAATGAAAAAAAATTCAAGTGAAAATGGTATTTGAAATTTAGAGTTGTGTTTGGACCTAAATTTTAGTTTGGGTTATTTTTATGTTTTGTGAGTGATTTGAGTAAAAATTTTGAAAAAACAGTTTTTTGGATTCATATTTTCAAACATTTCTAAAATGCATCTTCAAGTGAAAATTTGAAAATTTGATGAACAAACGCTGATTTCAAAAAAAGTGAAATATTTTTGGATTTTTTTTATGTGCAAACGTGCTCTTAGTGAGAAGTAGTTTTGAACAGTAATTAATGGTTTATCAAACTTCTAAAACCATCTTATTTTTTGAAGAGTTTTTGAGCAATAATTTTAGTGAGAGATAATTTTGAACAGTAATTGGTGTTGGAATAAGTTTTGAAAAAAGAAATTTTAAGTGAATTTTTTTCAAAAATACTTAAAAGACAGTTTAAGACCTTAAGTGTTTGTACCTTAATTGTATACTAGTTTGGTTTAATACTTATAAGCATCTCTAAAAGCTTGTAGCAAATCGAAATCCCAGATAACATCGTAATGTTATGAGTATCTAAGTTTGGTTCCTTAATTATAATTACATAATAAACTCCCAAACAAAAAACTAATGCATTTTTTATTTTTTGCTTCAATATTATATTATTTGATGTAAAAAAAATTGAATGTTTAAAAGAAAATATGAAAAAGCATTCCTTTTGACTTGGTTTGGAACTCACATTAGAGTTGTCAAAATGTGTCGGGCCGGGCTAGTCTAGCCCAATCCACGTGGGCTTTAGCAATTGACGGATTGGACTGGGCTAGCCCACCATTTTGATGGGCCTTATAATGATCTGCCCAGCCCAGCCTATATAGGTTGTGGGCGCACGGGTCTGCCCATCATTTTTAAGAATATAATTTTATGTATTTTATTTAAGTTCTAACCTCAAAAAAAATTACTTAAAAGTTAAAAAATATCTTATTGTAAAAAATCGCAAAACTTAAGAACTTCTTATATTGTTCCAATATATCACAATAAATGCTAAAAAAGTAAAAGACGTGACTATATTTCATTCACTAAAAGTCAAAACTTAAAACAAACTATTCAAGAGAACATTCATGATACCTATGAGATATCCAATACATCATCTTCGTCAAACACATTTGAATCCGCTTGTGACAGGGTTGTCTTAACACCTTCACTTTCATCTACAATTCATATGCAATAATAATTAATTAAATATTAAATTTCACTAAATTTTAAAATTAATTATATTTAAATTCACATAAAAAATAATACTAGTTCGAGTTAGGCAAACCTATGCAGCAAGCGGTTTGACCTCCGATTTTGGATAATTTCGATAAAACTTCTTTGGCTAAACTATTGAGTTTTGAAGGGGCATTTGACCTCCGATTTAGGAGATGTTTATATGGTTAGACTCGTGAGAGTACGAGGTTTCTGAAAATGTAAAAATTATCCGATCCGAGACGTTGTTCTGAGGGGCATTTTGGTCATTTCACCTATTTTCGTGCCTTAGCTTTAATTTTAAAAGTGTAATTAGTTACTTGCGATGTTATTTACAATATGTAATTGGTTTGAATAGATTTGGGCCACTCGGAGCCGGATACTCGTGGCAAGGGCATTGTTTATTAGCAGTTTTGTACCGGTTCGAGGTAAATGGCTTGTCTAACTTTGTATGGGGGACCTATCCCATAGGCTATCTTTGTTGTTGCTTAAATTACTTGTGCGCAAATTAACGGGCGTGTACATGTGCTAGCTTTTGAAAGTCACCCTACTTGGCTTATTTAGAATGTGTTTTCTTCACGTATTTAATTGTTAAAAAATGCAACTTCACTTGTTTTAGTTTAGGAAAAGCATGTTAGTAACTTCATTGCTCTACTTGACTAAATTGTAGTATCTGTCTTTCTTGTTAAGTATGCTAGACTTTAGATTTTACTTGTTGGTTGTACTTAGCTTCTTTCTGTTAAATATTGGTTTGTTGTGCTGTGTTTACTATTGGGACTACGGGATGGCATCCCGGGAGCTTCCCCTGTTTGTACTTTGTTCAGAAGTGCGGGATTTTAAGAGATCCACGACACATGATTGAGTAACTGGCAGATACTAACCCAGCGCAGAATTGATTAACTAAAGGATACCAAGAGATCCTCGGGATACTTGGAGATCCCTTGTGTATATGATGAGGATACTAGGAGCTCCTCGGGATACTTGGAGATCCCTTATGTATATAATGAGGATACCAGGAGATCTTTGGGATACCAGGAGATCTTTGGGATATCAGGAGATCCCCGATGATAAATAGCACGTAGTAATCGTTCTTGTATTGTAGATTTGCATTTGTAGCCTGTTTAGTTTTACTTACTGTTTTTGCTAGATACCCGAGATTTACTGTATTTCCTTTTGTTTATTCATTTATATTTATTCTTTTTTACCTGAGTAGGGCCTCAACCTTCCTCGTCACTACCCTATCGAGGTTAGGCATGGCACTTACTGAGTACCGTTGTGGTGTACTCATGCTACTCTTCTGCACACATTTGTTGTGCAGATCCAGGTACATCTGAACAAGAATACCGCCAGTAGCTGTCAGGGGGACATTTCACTTGGAGACTTGAGGTATGCATTTGCTGCGTCCGCAGATCCGAATATTCTGCTTCTATTCTACCCTTTAATTAGTAGTTTCATGCATGTATCCAGTTGTTGTAGATACTTTTGGATATTAGAGCCGTACATTATGTTTTTGCTCTTAGCCTGTGTGGCACCTGGGTTTTCGGGTCTTGGAAGTTATTACCTTATTTTGAGTTGAAATGTATGTGTCAGGTGGCACTCTATACATTATGTCATTCAGTAATTGTTTATCGTTTTTGTAAAGGTTTTTGAATTTACGTAATGTGTTAGGCTTACCTAGTCGCGAACACTGTGTGCCGTCTTGACATGTTTACGATTGGTGAACTAGGGTCGTGACAAGTTGGTATTAGAGCTCTAGGTTCGTAGGAGTTACGGGACGCAGGCCGGTTATTTAGAGTTTCATTGATCCGGACGTTTGTACTTATCTACGAGAGGCTATGTAACTGTTTAGGAAAAATCATCACTTTATTGAATTCTTGTCGTGCTATATTTTGGCTTCGATTCTAAACTTCTGTCTTTTATTCTCTAACAGATGGCGAGGACACGCACGACCAGGATGATCAGGCACTCGCACCCCCTCCTACAGCCGTTAGAGACAAGGGCCGGGGTAGGGGTCGTGGACATGCGCGGGGTGCAGCCAGAGCACCTGCGCGAGAAGCTACCGAGATGCCAGCAGCAGACCGAGCCAGGACTTAGGAACCAGAGACGCCCACACCCACCACTACTCCAGTTGTTCAGGAGGCATTGGCACAGTTTATGAGCATGTATACCACGTTGTCACAGGCGGGATTGCTTCCCCTTCCTGCAGCCACGTCCCAGGCCGAGGGAGGAGCCCAGACTCCCGCAGCCCGCACTCCAGAGAAGAGGGTGCACATGAGACCAATTCCAGATATTATTCCTGTCCAGCCTACATTACCGATTCAGCCCGAGGATGGGGCACCTGCTTCGGAAGATGAGCAGCGTAGATTGGAGCGATTCAAGAAGTATGACCCTCATTTTCAGCAGACTAGCTATAGATGATGCTTTGGGGGGGGGGGGGTTGGAGGATTGTCACTGCATCTTTCGCACCATGGGTATTACTTCTTCGACTGGGGTTTCCTTTGCAGCTTTCCAGCTTCGGTGAGCCGCCTATGACTGGTGGTGCACCTTTGAGTTAGACAGTCCGGACGAGGCTGCCTCCCTGACTTCGACTCAGTTTTCAGACATGTTTTAGAGGGAGTTTGTTCCCTAGAGCCTCCGAGATGCATAGCCTGCGGAGTTTAAGCACTTGCTCCAGGGCCCAATGACTGTCTCTGAGTATGCCATCCATTATACTATATTGGCCAGGTATGCGCCTGCTTTGGTGGCCACAGTTCGTGAGAGGGTTCGCAAGTTTATTGAGGGTCTTATTCCTTCCATCAGATCTGGCATGGCGCGAGAGTTGGAGATGGATATACTCTATCAGCAGGTGGTGAGTATAGCCAGGAGGATAGAGGGTATGCATGTCAAAGAGTGAGAGGAGAGAGAGGCCAAGAGGGATCGAGAGTTTGGTCATTTTTCTGGTACCCGCACTTCAAGAGCAGGACGTCATGGTAGGGGCTATACGGGTCGCCCAGTTCACTCAGCTCTTCCTTCACCAAGAAGTACTCCAGCTCCTCCCAGATCTCAGAAGCTTTATTATGCACCCCTAGTTTCTAGTGCGCCTTCTGCGCGAGGTACCTCCAGAGGGCAGTCTAGCAGGGATGGGCCCAGTCAGTCTTAGTTAGTTCCTAGCGTTAGTTTTATCAATTGCTCGAATTAGTTTCTAACGTTGTTTTAACTGAATAATAATTTTACTAATCTTTCGATAATTCTCTCTTGACTTGTGGTAGATACTAAATAAATATTTTCATAACTCTTAGAGCATCCCAATTATCCTAACTTAGGAAATAATTAATTTAAATGTGCTTTCAATATTAGCCCATGTGTTCATACCCGATCCTTGGATTGATATGCGTAAGTAATAAAAGGGTTATGTGCGCATTCCCCCGTCTCGATGCCTTTAAAAATAATTATGTTTTAACCATGTGTACATTCCATATCTTGGTTTAACACTTAATTTGAAGCGTACCACATCTAGGTCAAAATAATTAATAAAAATATAATAAATTAAATAAAGTGGTATTAGACAAGCAATAAGCCATAATCAATAAAATACAAGAATAGCCAAAAATTGATTTAAGCCAAACATTAATCAATAAAAGCGACCGTGCTAGAACCACGGGACTCGAGGGGTGCCTTACACCTTCCCCTCGGTCAAGAGAATTCCTTACTCAGTCTTCTGTTTTCGTAGACCATGAATTAAGAGTCAAATCTTCCTTATGACAAGGGATTCAATAAAAAGTGACTTGGAACACCAAAACTCAATTCCAAGTGGCAACTCTAAACAAGAAATGGAAAAACTCTTCTAACTCAACCACGTAGCTGGGTTGTGTGGATAAAAGAGGTGTGACAGCGATGTCGACTCTGCTGGGGAGATAACCTAGAACTTCTGTTCAGGGTTTAGAATTCGAGCTTGTAATGTGATCTATACTTGGCTTTATTAATTTGATGTTATTACTGTGTTTTTGGGCCTAATGTGTTTATTGCAGCTTATTTACTGCTTTGATATTATTTTAATTGTATTAAACTGCCTTCTTACGCATCCCTTTTGAATCTTCTAAATTTATGGTGCACACGTGCGCGTGGACCATTTCTGCTAGAAGCCATACCAATTAGAACGAGGCTGGGTCAAGTAACTAGGCCGGGTAGACTTTCGTACTCCCGGTACGTTTTCCCCACCTCGGCTCCAGCTGTTCGCTTGGGTAAGTCAGGTCTAAAACACTCCCCCAGGATTTAAACCAAGAATAACATAGCCTCATGCCGGATCCCTAGTAGGAACGTTTGTTTGCATCATGTGCATTTGACTTTGGGGACTCAACACAAGGGTTGGGTTCGTCTAGGACAGGTGTACCCGAGAATTGCAAGACCATACTGATGCATCTTATGTGCTACTTGTGCATTATATTTTATTCAGGTTGTGCATATTGACCGGTTTCTAAAAAATAATAAATTAAATTAAAAGTATAAAAATTGAGGAAAACCCAGAAGGGAGAAAACATGAAAGAGAAACTTTACCCGATTTTTGAAAAATCTCGGTATTTACCCCAAAAAGATTATTATAAAATAAGCTTGAATTTTTCAATAAAAAAAAAGGTATTATCCTATTCCTGAAACATGGATGGTCTCACCCATTGAGCCCACGAAGCCCGGGACCGCTAGGCCCGTAGCTGCCAGAGCCCAGGCCCACGAAGCCCGGGCCCGCGAAGCCCGTTTAGGCCCGGGACAAAATACAGCACTAACTCTAACTCACATACTACTCATGGGGCAAAAAATGGTATGAAAATATGGTCTAATTAATAAATCTTTTGATGGGACTACTAAAGGATATAGTGCAACAGATCAAGCTTTTCTTTCCTTAGTCAGAGGTCTCAAGTTCGAGTTTTGGATATGAAAAAATCCTTGATAGGAGAATTTCTTTCGAACGGGGTTCTACGAGGTGCAAATTCGGATATAGTTGAGATTCAATGTGGATACCAAACATCGGGTGAGAAACCAAAAAGTATATCTTTTGATGGGAAAAATTATGAAAAGGAAAGAAAATAAAGGGTGTCTTTGGTATGAAGGAAAATATTTTCCAATTTTTTCATTTTTGGTTGGCTTCAATTCATTTTCCTCCAATTGGAGAAAAATGCTTTCCTTATCAAGAGAAAGAGAAAACATTTTCCAAACCTCCTTCTCAACCTTCCACCCTCACCAACCCACCCATCCCCCTCCAATTTTTTTTTTTAATTTCAATTTTTCCGTTACCACTTACCATACTACCCCTCCACCCCTCCCCCTCCCCTCAAACAAAAAAATATTTTTTTACCTTAATATTTTTTTTTACAATTTTGAATTTCTGTTTTTATTTTTATTTTTCTACACCATCCACCCCAACCCCCCTCACCCACACTACCCCCACCCCCTCCCCCTCAATTTTTTTTTGTAACTTAAATTTCTATTTTTTTTTGTTTCACTGCCCCCCCACCCACCCACCCAACCCCCTTACCCTCCTGAAAAAAAAAGTTTAAATATATTTTTCAGTTTTAATTTTATTATTTATCGATATAAAGGCTCAAAATTTTACAAGTTCCAAAATTGTATTTCAAAGGTTTATGTGTTTGAAAGTTTACGAGTTTAGAAATTATTAAGTTTATGGGTTCGAAATTTTGCGGTTTTGAATGTTTAGCGGTTCGAAAGTTTATGAAATTTGTAGGTCTGGAAGGTTGTTGGTTTGAAAGTTTATGGCTTCATATTTATTATATAAATTATTTATAAATACTATTGAGAAGTTATTTTTTCAATTTGCAAAAAATAAATAAGATTAGTACTTATATTTTACACGGAAAACATTTTCCATTATACAAAACACGCCGAAAAGCAAAGGAAAAAGAAAAAATCAAAGGTAAATACAAATGAAAGCACATTTTGCAATCATTCTTTTAGTCCCTCCATTTTAAATTATCTCCACTTTCATCACTTTCTCTCTCTTCTTCTTCTCCAATATCTCTTTATTCTCTCTATTTACATCTCTCTCCCTCCATTCTCTCCGATTGATCGCCGGAATATCCATTTCCGTTCGATCAACTTCCTCCCTCAGCCGCCGTTTAATCTCCCCTCCTATCCACCTATTCAATTTTTCCTCTCTCTACAATTCTTTAGGTAGATCCGCATTTAAAAAAAATAGAATAATAATAATTAGCACATTGCCAAAAAACATCAAGTGCTCGTAATTATTGTTGATCTCAGAAAAAAGGAAAATATGCTGTTGATTTTCATGTTTGATATGCTAATAACGTAAAAGTTTAGGGTTATTTTTTTCCATATTGATTTGAGGAGACAGAAAAAGGAAGGAGTATGTTGAATAAGATTATAAAGCGAGGGCACAAGAAGGTTCCAAAATCTGACCCGTCGGATTTTGGGTCGGGTAATCGGAGCTCCGGGTCGGTTTCAACATCCAATGTAGTGGTGAACCACGCTTCTAGGGGAACCGGAACTGGCGCCGGAATTATGAACAGTTCGACGCAGCAGACAGTGATGTCGGCGGCGGCGGCGGCAGTTCCTTCGCCGGGAACAATCGAGAACCTTCCATTGTTGAAGGACGTGCCAATGGCTGAACGGCAGAATTTGTTCTTAAGGAAACTTCAGGTTTGTTGCTACCAATTTGATTTCAACGATACTATGAAATTCGTCAGGGAAAAAGAGATCAAACGACAAACCCTAGTTGAACTTGTGGATTGCATTCAGTCTGGTGCTATCAAAATCACTGAAACTAATCAAGAAGAAATGGTGAAGAAAATGATACCTCTTAATATATTCCGGTGCTTGCCTCCTGCGTCTCACGAGAATACAGGGTCGGAAAACGTGGAACCTGAGGAGGAAGAACAGTATCTCGAGCCATCTTGGCCGCATTTACAGTTGGTATACGAGTTGTTATTGAGGTATATAGTTTCGTCAGATACTGATACTAAGGTGGCTAAGAGGTTTATTGATCATTCGTTCGTGTTGAAGTTATTGGATTTGTTTGAGTCGGAGGACCCGAGGGAGAGAGAGTATTTGAAAACGATACTTCATCGTATATATGGGAAGTTTATGGTGCATAGGCCGTTTATAAGGAAAGCG
This sequence comes from Nicotiana benthamiana, assembly GCA_034376525.1. Taxonomy (NCBI): domain Eukaryota; kingdom Viridiplantae; phylum Streptophyta; class Magnoliopsida; order Solanales; family Solanaceae; genus Nicotiana; species Nicotiana benthamiana. The sequence continues at coordinate 126,038,153 of CM067337.1, forward strand.
ATTAATAATATCTTTTATAGGTTTATATATGAGACGGAGAGGCACAGTGGGATAGGTGAGCTTTTGGAGATTTTAGGGAGTATTATAAATGGTTTCGCGTTGCCAATGAAAGAGGAACATAAGCTTTTCCTTGTTCGAGCTCTCATACCGCTTCACAAGCCGAAACCGATTGCAATGTATCATCAGCAGCTGTCGTATTGTATTGTTCAGTTCGTGGAGAAGGATTACAAGTTGGCTGATACAGTTATAAGGGGTTTGTTGAAGTACTGGCCTGTCACTAATTGCCAAAAGGAAGTTCTCTTTCTTGGGGAACTCGAAGAAGTGCTGGAAGCCACACAAGCTGCTGAATTTCAGCGCTGCATGGTTCCTCTTTTTCGACAGATTGCTCGTTGCCTTAACAGCCCGCACTTCCAGGTCAGGAGAAACTTCAAAATCATTAATTGCCACCATTTACCTTATTCCGTGGTTGTTGATTTAGTGTATGCATTTAGTAACTCTTTTATGGCTGTTTTTTAATTTCCTTTATTACAACAACATACCCAGTCTTATCCCACACAGTGGATATGCAGATTATTGGTACTATTATCGAATCATACTTTTGTCTGGATTCCCTACTTTTGTATACTGCTTGTGTACTGAACTTTTCTCAACATATTTTACTTTAGAGAAACGGTTGCTGGGTACATTTGCTTTGTAGATTATATTAACTTTAGAAAAATAGAAAATTTCTTGATTATATTTTCTGCCTTTGATTGATAAGATAGCAAAAGGTGGTTCCTTTTCTCTCTTTTCTCATTTTCTCTTTTAGGTGCAACCTTTTTGAAGCGAAAGGTGCAAAATATCAATGAGGTAATGTTGGAGCTTTAAACGCTAAGTGCAAATAAGGCGTGGACTTTAATAAAGATGCAAATGAAGGAGAAAAATGAAATTCGAGAACAATAATTATGACCATAAATAGCAATTATATGGACAAAGGATGTTAAAAAGTACAATTAAGTAACATTTTTATTGTTTAGCATCATCTCTTTAAAACAACTTCTATTTGCGATGAAGTTTGCCTTAGCGCCTTGGTGACTGCAGTAGAGCGTCGGCTAAGCGAGGTGAAATGCTCAGTTTGTTTTGCACCTAGCTTTAGGGCTTAAGCGCACTTTAGACAAAACCTTGACAACAATCTTTAGGTGTGTCATTTTCAAAAGATCATCTGCCTATGTGTAATCTTGGTGAAAGAAAATGAAGAAGATAGTTCTTAGATGAAAACTCTTGCCTGCCAAAGTTACTAACTTTTTAAGTTAGTTGCTATCTCACGCGTAACTATAATATAAGCTACTTCCTTTTTTATATTTGTAGGCAATTTCTCTATTGCGAGTGTTTCTCAAGTTACTTTATGCTGTTATATGTGGAGCTTATTGCAATTTTTATTGGTAGGGAGTCTCTTGTAACATTTTCTCTCTTCACCATAGTCTTATTCTCCGAGTGATAGATAGAATTTTGTTACCTTATGTTTTCTAGCTTCTGGTAACTATAGTCCTTGTTACATCTAGTCTTATCCTCATCTTGTCATGCACCAAGGGGCATACAATCGACAATGCTTACTAGATAAAGGGGAGGGGGTCATACAATTGACAGTAACAAGTGTAAGGAAGTTTGGCTATTTTATACTTATCATAGCTATCCAAATATAGAGCTCTCACTTAACCATCATTCTCCACAGCAAGTGTATGAGCGGGATAAACGTTCCGGCTTTTTATAGGTGCTTTTGCATTAACTGACTCACCTTTTTTTTTGTTGAAAAGGTAACATATATGTTAACTGAATTTACCTTAGTTATGTGTTGACAAATTCCCGTTAGAATTCTGTGAAGCTCCTAAATCTAAAAGGTGCTTTAGTCTCATCAACTCTTATGAATAGTTGAGTGCTTCGGTATGTAATGGTTATCACTTTAATCCCTTGGCATCAACCTTGTTCAGAAGAGATGGAGGAAGTACTATAAATCTAGTAGAAGCAAATTCAACTTTCTTTAAAGTGGTTAGGAATTCATATTTCTTGAGTGATTTCTTTTATATCGTTTATAAGAGGCCCACAAGGGGATATTAAATTTCCACACTTAAATGTGATTAGTGGTCCAAGTTGCTGCCTTGTAATTTTTTTGATATATAAATAAGATTATATTGCAGCACTAGCTATTTACAGCGTAAGATTAGAAAAAGCTCAACTGCTTGATCAGCCTGTCTAATCCTGGAAGGAACTGAGGAACTCTATCAGATTGTGAACACCATAAATATTTTTCATCTGCCCCAAAATCCTAGAGAGAATATCTTTGGATTTGAGCCCAGAGTTGAAATCTAAGTAATATGCTTTCAAAGCATCTTTTTTTTTTCCTTTTCCTTTCAAATCATTTATTCTTATCCTTCCAGACCACCGACCAACCACGGGTAGGGATGGTGTTCCATGTCCTTCTTCTACTGTTGCTAGGCCCGTTGTCCAGCACAACAATAGCTTTGGAAAGTTTTGGCATGACCCGTTAATTCTAAGGATGCAAAAGAACTGATTCCATATTTGGGAAACAACTAGTAGTCGTACCCGCCCGATGCGCGGTCAGTATTAAAAAATATTAATTAAATTAAATTATGATTAGGCTTGTTTGATCATATTAGATTGTATTGCTTTAATAAAATTCAATTGTCATCTTACTTGTCAATACGATATACCCAATAATGAATTCTCTATTAAACCAAAGGTACTTATATAGTTAGTGAATAACTTTTTTGTTCTATATTTTTTTTATTATATTAACCAATTTTTGATATTCGCTTTCTTTTGGTCATATATGAGAAGATTTATAATTTACTATTGTTGAAATATTTTTTATTCAAATTTTATTCTATTACTTTTAATAATATTATCTAAATTTTAATGAACAAAATTTCTGTTAAACTAACAGGACTTATACACGAAGCGCATTGAATAGCATTTTTGTTATATATTTTTCCTTATTATATCATCTAATATTTAGTATTATTACATTGTCAATAGAAAGTTTTATTAGCATATTACTTTATTAAATATTTTTCTTTGAAAGTTTTTTTATGTCTTTATTTTCGTTTTATTTATTTTAAAATAATTTTAAAACTCCAACTTGAAACTAATCCCATTTGAATTGGTAATTTATAATTTTATTAATTTTGTTTTTTATTTTAACATTATTTTAAAACTCCAACTTGAAACTACATCCCCATTTGAATAGGTAATTTTTCTTCTTTTTCTTTCAATTTTTATAGCTATTTTATTTTCTTTTTTTTAACTTTTTTATTTTAAGATAATTTATAAACTCCAACTTGAAACTACTCCCACTCAATTTGAATGTGTGGTTATTATTTTATATTTTTTATTATATTTAATTTATAAGATATCTATATTTATTTATTCAAATAAAGTAACTAATATATATATATATATATATATATATATATATATATATATATATATATATATATATGTATATGTTAGTTTTTATTTTATTATTTTTATTTTTATATATATTTAAATTCAAAAATAATAAGCAATAACTTTTGTTCTATATTTTTCTTTATTATATTAGCCAATGTTTAACAGTGGACCTCGGCAAGAGTTGGTAACAGTTGACCTCGGCGCATCAAAGCCTACTTTCAGGTTTTTCCACCCGAAGTTGGTACCTCCCGCTCCCTTGTTTACTCTGTACACCTTTTTACGTATTCTGGCTAGCATTCCGTGTGAGGTTTACTCTGTTGCTATCTAGTTTGCATCTTTGTGCGTATTCCGCTATAGTGCTTGTGTGCATCACTTATTCTCCATAGTCGGTTGGAGAGCTAGTGGCCGCGACGGGGGATGATAGTGTAAGGTCATGTCCTCGGAGGGGGGGGGGGGCGGTGGCGGGGGTGAGTAGGGGTGCAGGGAGTGGTCCTGCGGGTAGGGCGGGAGGTAAGGGTGGGAAGAGGGTAGCAGACGCTCATAGATTAAGGATTGGATCGTGGAACATAGGCACTCTGACGGTAAAGTCCATTGAGTTGGCGAAGGTTCTTCAGAAGAGGAGGGTTAACATAGCCTGTGTCCAGGAGACTAGGTGGAAAGTGTCGAAGGCGAGGAATGCAGACGGGTTTAAGCTGTTGTATTCTGGGATCGTGAGAGGTAAGAATGGAGTGGGCATCTTGGTAGATAGGGATCTAAGGGAGTTAATGGTCGAGGTTAGGCGAGTGAATGATAGGTTAATGTCTATTAAGTTGGTTATTGGGGGTTGCATCCTCAACGTCATTAGCGGTTACGCGCCGCAAGCGGGCTTAGACGAGGAGGTTAAGAGACGCTTTTGGGAGGGCTTGGATGATCTGGTGAGTAGTATTCCCCAATCTGAGAAGTTAGTTATTGGAGGGGACTTTAATGGTCACATTGGGGCTGATGCTGGTGGTTATGGTGAGGTGCACGGTTGCTTCGGCTTTGGGGTTAGGAACGGAGGAGGCACGTCACTGATTGATTTCGCCTGGGCTTCCCAGCTTCTGATTGCGAACTCGACATTTCAGAAGAGGGAGGAGCATTTGGTCACCTTTAAGAGTTCGGCGGCGAGGACTCAGATTGATTACCTCCTCCTCAGAATGAGCGATAGGGGTATGTGCAAGGATTGCAAGGTCATTCCGGGAGAGTCCCTTTCGACTCTTCAGAGACTCCTAGTGATGGATGTCGGTATCTGGGTGAAGAGGAAGAGGAGGGGTGCTCGGGGACAACCGCGGATTAGATGGGGTGTTTTGACTAAGGAGAAAGCAGAGGAGTTGGAGAGGAGGTTAGCTGAGGGTGGAGCTTGGAGAAGTTCTGGGGAAGCAGACGCTATGTGGTCAGAGACGGCGAACTTGGTTAGGGAGGTAGCACGGGATGTACTTGGGGTAGCCAAGGGCTATTCAGGCAGACGACATACATCAGGGTGACTGATGGTGGAACGATGTAGTCGAAGGAAAAGTGGAGGTGAAGAAGGCGGCGTTTGCTAAGTTGGCAGGGAGCACAAGCGAGGAAGAACGGAGAGCGAACAGGGAGATCTATAAGGTGGCGAGGAAAGAAGCAAAGCTGGCGGTTACGGAAGCTAAAAACGCGCGTTTGGTTGCATGTACAAGGAATTAGGGGAGAAAGGCGGGGACATGAAGTTATTCCGGTTAGCTAAAGTAAGGGAAAGGAAGGCGCGTGATCTTGACCAAGTTAGGTGCATCAAGGGCGAGGATGGTAGAGTTCTGATGGGGGAGTCTCAAGTCAAGCAGAGGTGGAAGGCGTATTTTCGAGACTTACTTAACGAGGAGGGGGATCGTAACATAGAGCTAAGGGAGTTGGGGCATTCAGAGCAACATAGAGACCGTGGGTACTGCAGGCGCATTAGGGCGGAGGAGCTCACGAGGGCTTTGCGTAGGATGAGTAGGGGTCGAGCGACCTGGCCTGACGAGATCCCAGTGGAGTTCTGGAAATGCATGGGTAGGTCAGGAGTAGAGTGGCTCTCCAGGTTGTTCAATGCGATCTTCAGGACCAAAAGGATGCCGTAGGAGTGGAGTTGGAGTACAGTGGTGCCCTTGTACAAGAACAAAGGGGACATCCAGTGCTGCAACAACTATAGGGGTATCAAATTAATAAGTCACACCATGAAGGTTTGGGAGCGGGTGATCGAGGCGAGGGTGAGGGAGATGACAGTTATATCTGTGAACCAGTTCGGTTTCATGCCGGGTCGCTCCACTACCGAAGCTGTCCACCTTGTCAGGAGGCTGGTGGAGCAGTTCAGGGATAAGAAGAAGGACCTGCACATGGTGCTTATCGACTTGGAGAAGGCGTATGACAAGGTCCCAAGAGAGGTGCTATGGAGGTGCTTGGAGGCGAAGAGTGTGCCGGAAGCCTACATCAGAGTAATCAAGTACATGTACGGTGGAGCTAAGACTAGGGTTAGGACGGTGGGTGGCGACTCAGACCATTTTCCAGTGGTTATGGGGCTCCATCAAGGATCGACGCTTAGCCCTCTCTTGTTTGCCTTGGTGATGGATGCCCTAACCCGACATATTCAAGGGGAGGTGCCTTGGTGTATGCTATTTGCTGATGACATAGTCTTGATAGACGAGACGTGGGTTGGTGTTATTGAGAGGTTAGAGGTATGGAGACAGACTCTCGAGTCTAAGGGTTTCAAAATAAGCAGATCTAAGACAGAATACCTGGAGTGCAAGTTTAGCGCCGAGCCGAGCGAAGTAGGCAGGGACGTGATGATGATTGGATCTCAGGTCATCGCCAAGAGGGACAGTGTCAGATATCTTGGGTCGGTGATTCAGGGGGACGGAGAGATTGACGGGGACGTCACTCATCGTATAGGAGCGGGGTGGTCAAAGTGAAGGCTTGCATCAGGAGTCCTGTGTGACAAGAAAGTTCCACAGAAACTCAAGGGAAAATTTTATAGAGCTGTGGTTAGACCTGCCATGTTGTATGGGGCGGAGTGCTGGCCAGTGAAGAACTCTCATGTTCAGAGAATGAAGGTTGCGGAGATGAGGATGCTCAGGTAGATGTGCGGGCTCACCAGGTTAGATAAGATTAAGAATGAAGTTATTCGAGAGAAGGTGGGGGTGGCCCCGGTGGATGAGAAGATGCGAGAAGCGAGGCTGAGGTGGTTCGGGAATGTGCGGAGGAGAAGTCCTGATGCTCCGGTGAGGAGTTGTGAGCGGTTGGCGATGGTCGGCATACGGCGAAGCAGAGGGAGGCCTAAGAGGTATTGGGGTGAGGTGATTAGGCATGACATGGCTAGAATGCGGGTTTCCGAGGACATGACCCTTGATAGGAAAGTCTGGAGGTCTAGTATCAGGGTTAGGGGCTCCTAAAGTTTTTCGTACTCCTCACCCGGGGTTGGGTGAGGCTTGGTAGGGCTATCCATAGATGATTTGTGTATTGGATTGTGTCTCCCTTATGGTAGTTATTTATGGTAGTTACTGTCTGATATTATTGCATGCTATTTTATTTATGGTTCTTATGTTTAGATAATTATTTACGCTATTTCTGCTAGAGTTACTAATGCTTTTTTGTTTTTGTTTTTCCTTCACTGAGCCGAGGGTCAATTGGAAACAGCCTCTCTGCCCTTTCGGGTAGGGGTATGGCTAGTCTACATATTTCCCTCCCCAGACCCCACTTTGTGGGACTATACTGGGTAGTTGTTGTTGTTGTTGTAATGTTTAAAGACAAGAGGGGTTGCTCTGATGGTAAGTAACCCCCACTTCCAACTGAGAGGTTGTGAGCTCGAGTCTCCCCAAGAGCAAGGTAGGAAGCTCTTGGAGGGAAGGATGCGAGGGTCTATTGGAAACAACCTCTCTACCCCATGGTAGGGCTAAGGTCTGCGTACACACTACCCTCCCCAGACCCCATTAAGTGGGATTATACTGGGTCGTTGTTGTTGTTATATTAGCCAATTTTAGTATTCGCTTTCTTTTTGTAATATATGAGAAGATATATAATTTATTACTATGAAATATTTTTTTGTTTTAAATTTTGTTCTGTTGTTCTTAATAATATTATCTAAATTTTAATGAATAAAATCTCTGTTAAACTGTCATGACTTATACAGGGAGCGCATTGAATAAATTTTTGTTATGTAATTTTCTTTATTATATCATCTATTATTTAATATTGTTACATTTGTAATAGATATATTTATTAGCATATTATTTTATTTAATATTTTTCTTTGGAAGTTTTTTAATTTTTTTATTTTTGTTTTTTATTTTAAAATAATTTTTAGAACTCCAATTTGAAACTACTCCCAAATTTGAATTGGTAATTCATTATTTTTTTAATTTTATTTTTTATTTTAAAACTCCAACTTGAAACTACTTTTCGGTTTGAATGGGTTGTTTTTCTTCTTTTTTTTTAAAAATTTTTCAAAGCTATTTTAATTTTATTTTAAAATAATTTAAGAACTCCAACATAAAACTATTCCCGCCCAATTTGAATGGGTAGTTATTTATATATATATATATATATATATATATATATATATATATATATTTTTTTTTTTGTGTTTGGTTTTTTATACTTAATTATAAGATATCTTAATTTATTACTGATGAAATATTTTTTGTTTTAATTTTTTATTCTGTTGTTCTTAATAATATTATTTAAATTTTAATGAATTAAATCTCTGTTAAATTGTCATGACTTATACATGGAGCGGATTGAATAAATTTTTGGTTATGTAATTTTCTTTATAATAATCTAATATTTAGTATTATTACATCCTTAATAGATATATTTATTATCATATTACTTTATTTTATATTTTTCTTTGAAAGTTTTTTAATTTCTTTATTTTCGTTTTTTTATTTTAAAATAATTTTTAGAACTCCAATTTGAAATTACTCCCAATTTTTAATTGGTAATTCATTATTTTTCTTATTTTATTTTTTATTTTGAAACCCAAACTTGAAACTACTTCCCGGTTTGAATGGGTAGTTTTTCTTCTCTTTTTTCATTTTTTAAAGCTATTTTTTTAATTTTATTTTAAAATAATTTAAGAACTCCAACTTAAAACTACTCCCGCCCAATTTGAATGGGTAGTTATTTATATATATATGTATATATATATATATATATATATATATATATTTATTTTTGTTTTTTTATAGTTAATTATAAGATATCTATATTTATTAATCCAAACGAAGTAACCAATTAATGCATACCTATCTTTTTGTGTGTGTGTATATATATATGTTTATTTATTTATTTATTTAAAAAATAATTACCAATAACTAATTATGAACTAAATAACTAATTATGTCATGTGGCATTTTGTTAGGTTGCCACTTGGCTTAAAGAGAGGGTGTTTTCCTTTCCTTTTAATAATATATAGATATAGGTATAGATTATAAGATATCTATATTTATTAATCCAAATAAAGTAACCAATATATATATATATATATATATATATATATATATATATATATATATATTTAAATTCAAAAATAATAACCAATAACTAATTATGAACTAAATAACTAATTATGCCATGTGGCATTTTGTTAGGTTGCCACTTGGCTTAAGGAGAGGGTTTTTTCCTCTCCTTTTAATAATATATAGATAGGGTAATGCAGAAAGAGATCATTGGTGTATTCTGCATCTCTTTCTCACAATAAACATCCTATCGTAGAGGTACGCAGTTACCTGGTACCTATTGCTGGTGGGAGGTAGCAGGTATCCCGTGGAATTAATCGAGGTGCGCGCAAGCTGGCTGCAACACCACGGTTATTAAAAAAAGCATCTATCTTAAAGATGTTCACACCCCTTCACTGCATATTATGTTGGGTCGAAACAACTTTCAATTGATTGACCAGTGTTCAAAATAGCGTGAAGCGAGGAAAAGCGACAATCCCCATTTTACGAAAAGCGAGAAGCGAAATTTTTAAAAAAAAATTGAATAAATATGGCATAGATAATACATGTAATTGTAAGCAAATGTTCAATACTTGAATTAAAAAACTAAAGATTAGCATCAATTAAAGCACAAAATGAGCATCCTATTCTTTTTCAAGATTGTTAAATTCTTGTATTCCACTATCATTATTGTATTGCTCGCCATCTTCTTCAACTTCATCTTCTTCATCAACTATGGGAAAAAATTTCTGGGCAGAAATTTTCTGGAAAAAATTCGCCAGCATTTCGACGGTTTTTGGACGTTTAGAAATAAAAAGAAAAAAAAGAAGAAGAAGAAGAAGATTGAAAATAAAAACATACCTGTTGAATCTTGAAATTGTTGGTTTTTTGAGGAAGAAAGGGCTGATTTAAAGCCCTAGGTTGCTGCTGAAGAATGATTAAAACAGAGACTCACTCGATTTTGGGTCTTTTAATTGAAAAAGATTGGCAAGAGGGGTTGCTCTGATGGTAAGCAACCCCCACTTCCAACCGAGAGGTTGTGAGTTCGAGTCTCCCTAAGAGCAAGGTGGGAAGTTCTTGGAGGGAAGGATGCCGGGGGTCTATTTGGAAACAGCCTCTCTACCCAAGGGCAGGGGTAAGGTCTGCGTACATACTACCCTCCCCAGACCCCACTAAGTGGGATTATACTGGGTTGTTGTTGTTGTTGTTGTTGTAATTGAAAAAGATACGTTTGGGCAGTTTATCCCAAGAAGTGATCGCTTCTTCCGCTTCTTTCGCTTTTCCCGCTTCTCGCTTTTTTGGTAGAAGCGAACGCTTTTATGTACCTTAGTCGCTTTTGGTACAGGTAGCGACAGACCCTTCGCTACGCTTCTCGCTTTAAACAAGGAAGCGGTCGCTTTTTTGAACAATGTGATTGACCAACAAAAATGTGCTACTTTTTATGCAACAAAACTCCTCCACATCATTTATCATGGCCAGAAAAAGAAAGAAGTTAATGATGTAGCCAGGAACTTGTGTCAACTACGCATTAGGGACCATCTCGTTAAATCAGGTCCCATATACGGGCCTTGAAACCTCCCATATCTTGAAAGAACTTTTATTTTAGCCGGTTCCCATATTTTGAAACAATTAAGCTTCCTCTCCAATTCCTTAGGGTCACCTCCTATCCTTGATTTGATCCACTCTTTTGTTTTTGCTTCTGTATTATATTGCGATGCTATATATTTTATCAAAACCAAGTACAGTCCTATTGAGAGGTCCCATCACATCACCTAATAGATTATCATCCCCTATGATTAGACGTACTATGCTTATCTCAAATTAACTATCTTGGTGTGCCTTTTAGGTTGTCCAGATAATTTATCGTACTCTCACAAATAGGAATTTATCACCACTGTATTCATACTCTTTTCATAGCTATTGTCTTAAAGGAAACGTGGAACCATCTTAATGCTAACAATATTCCAATATAAAACAGATCACTTATCGTTGTTTTTTTGAGTGTGAGCATAACAGTTTTCTTAGCTTAATTCTTGTGTTTGGTCATAAGTAGATTCATGCTTTTGACGGATATAATGCCTATCTGAAAACTGAAGACGGAGTAAGAGATTGAACTACTTATTTCCTTAGCCGTTGGAGTCAAAGCACTGAAAGCACTTCATTGCATAGTAAGATCTTGTTTGCCATCTTTACCCACAAAAGAAAAAGTCTATGGAGTTGTTGCTCTTTCACCACTTTTGGTTGGTGCAGATTCTTCATCTACTCTTGAATGTGAAGGTTCATTCTTTTAGTTGCAGGATAATATGTTGCTTGCTATTGTCAGATATGCTAGACACTACAGTTACACAGAAATAGTGTGGGTATGGGTGAGATCATGAAGTTATAAAGAGTTCAAAATTTAATTTACAGAAATAAAAGCTCTGGCAAGGAAGGAGGTTGTGGAAAATTAAGTTATACTCAAATAGGTTACCTGCTAATTCATTGTTTTTTGGCGCAGAGATTATTAATCTAGTAGAAACCATTTAATCTATCTTCTTTTCCATTATATTGAGTTGTTGAACTTAGTAAAGCAGGCTTGGTAAAAGGAGGGGAGACATTGTCTCGAGGTGTTTATGCAATATGAGTTTGCATTAAGATAGTTTAGATGATCCTAAGTTTGGCCAGCGTTGGGAGTTTAGTTACACATCTATCCATTAACTTTTACTTTCCGATTTTATAGTTTCAGTTGGTGTTAGTAGCATAAATAGGTGATTCTATACAAAAAGTTCATGTAATCTAGATTGTACCATGCCAGATGATCTTCTTATCCTTCTAGATTCTACTCATGATCTCAAGTTGTCTACCTATCTTGACACGCTTGGTCCCGTTATGAAAGAAAAGAATGGGCGCAACACTTTATTCTCTTGGACCACTCTTTGTTTGCTTCTGGCCTTCTCTTGAACGGAGGGATTTTTTTTGGGGGAGGGGGGGAGGGGGAGTAAGCTTATGCTATGGGATAGATAAGTTCCCTCACCCCTTAATCAGAGATCTCGAGTTGAGCTCTGGGATTGGAATCCTGTTGGGGAGGCCTTACACGACACGAATCCGGATTAGTCTGGACCCCTATGGTAGGTACCAAACCCCAAGAAAATGAAAAGATGGCATAGAGACTACAAATCATACAGAAAGAGTAAGCAATTTATGAAAATCATCCTAATTCAGGCCTTGTTCTTCACTTAAATGGACAAGTCAAACCGTGTTTGATGGCCCAAGTCTCTATGTTTGTAAATCTTGCTTCTCTTATTTGATTCAGCTTAAGGGTCAGTATAGGTGTTTGTCCGTATCCATTTTTCTGGAAAGTAAGGTTCCTTCCATAGTAAAGCTTTCACATGGTCTCCATTCATAATAGACTTAAGCCTGTGACTTTCTATAAGTTAGCAGGTGTAGTGCTGCTATTTCTCATTGCTTTTGTATAATTGCAAATAGAATAGAGCTTATACTATTTAAAAGAGCTTTCAAGATGGCATAGAGACGCCACCAAGGGTTGTAGTGAGGTGGATACCATAGGTATGATGTCGAGCTTTGGGAATGAAAAATAGCCTGGTAGGGAGCGCTTCCTCCTCTAATGTGCCTTACACGGTGCAAATCTGGATTAGTTAGGGCCCATTTTGGTACCGGACACCGGGTGGGAAACCAAAAAAAAAAAAAAAGATGTCATAGAGTTAGAGACTCCAAACATACAGAAAGAGTAAGTGATTTACAAAAATTATCGTAATTCAGGTATTTTTCAGCACTTAAAAGTTAAATGGATAATTCAAGCCCTGTATGAAGCCCCAAATTTCTATGTTTGTAATTGCTTCTCTTATTTGGTTCAGCTTAGGGTCAGTATAAGTGTTTGTCTGTCTGCGTTACGGTTCCTTCCAAAGTAAAGCTTTCACATGGTCTCCATTCATCATAGACTTAAGCCTGTGACTTGCTGTAAGTTAGCAGGTGTAGTGCTGCTATTTCTCATAGCTTTTGTATAATTGCAAATGTAGCAAGGATCCCTTGTATGTTTTCCTATGTTTTGACCTTTTGGTCGGAGTTCATGGAGGATAATTGTTTGTAATCATTTGAAGATGTGTCATGACTCATCCAGCAGCTTGAGCGAGTACTTGTGCATTAAATCCGTGGCCCTGGTCCTAGAAAGGAGTGCTACACTCTCTATTGATGGTGTATTGGCATATTCACATATAGTCTTCTAGTCGAGATCATACTTCCAGTTATGGTACGGACAATAAAATCTTTGTTTACCAATGGCTCTAGAAAAAGATTGTTTCTGAAACCATTAGTCGATCTTCTGTCTTTGAAGGGAGTGACACACATTCCTTTGTCCAGAGTATCTTTTTGTTTTTTATCCTCTTATTGTGTTACTTGAGGCAGTGAGGGCTTGTTCTGTCATATGGATTCTTTTTTCTCTTTAAACAGATTAATTTGTTTTCCATAAACAAATGTATCTGTATGAAATGCCATATACTGGAAAATGGCGTACTACCATCTTCGCTGATAATAGTGTGTGATATATTTCTGTATGTTTTACATACACCTTATTATGCTTGTGAATACTTTCTAAAAAATTATGAAGTTCACCTTAAAGTTGTAAAAAAAGAGAGAAATCAAAATAATAGCTATAGGATTGAAGTTAGTGTTTGGAGCACGGGGAGCAACTGTGATTTAAGCCTTAAGGAGATGTGAGTATGGTTAAACTTGAGGTTTAAGGCCTTAAGATGAATGGTAATGCCTCAAACACTTCTTTTTTTTGTTTTGAGTGTGTACATGGTTCTGGTTCCTGAATACCAGTTTGTTGAATTTTCTTTCCTCTGAATGCCTCTGGTTGAGAGAAACCTCTGTGGGCAATTAGAGCTCGTATAGGCTGAGTCACATCTTGGAACTTTATCTCAATCCCAGTCTCAGGATTTTATATTTCTTCTTTTCCTTAGAAGTTGAACTGCTAATAACAGATTTGACTTGTCCTTCCTTCATTTAAGCTTCGAGTATCAGCTGTCTTTTTTCATTTTTGTTTACCTGAAAAGTTACATTCCTAGCTCTCAAGTGACTGGGAATTAGGGTTCGAATTCTAGCAGTGGCAATAGTAGGATAATTCTTTACATCTATCTATGTTGCCTTGGTGCATAGAGTTACTAGGTACATGTGCTAGCGGGAGATAGCAATGGTGTGATTAGTCGAGTGCACCGAAGCTGGCCCAATGTCAGTGCTATAAAAGTAGTTTTAAATTCAACGAGTAGTTGTTAGAGATGGAGCTTTTCTGTGTAATACTGCCACCATTGACCATTTTGGACACCTTATACTACAACAACAACAACATACCCAGTATTATCCCACAACTGTGGGGTATGGGGAGGGTAGTGTGTACGCAGACCTTACCCCTATCTTGCGAGGATAGAGAGGCTGTTTCAACATTTATCCCACACTGTGATCCCACTACCTCGAATTGTACGATTGACCCACAAATCAGAGAGCGGATAGCAGAACCATGTGCATGTATAGACTTGAAATTCTTTGCTGCCAGTGAAATATGTGGTGATAAAGTTGTGTTTATGCTTAATTGATTATATGCAGCATCTTTATGTTGAAAGATGTTTTGTAGTAAGGCAGGATACAGATTGATCCCGAGGTTGTTTACTTTTTGTTTTTTTACTGAGGACGACCCTCAGGACTATGAAAAGGCAGTTTGTGTCTCTTTAAGGTATCTCTGAAGTACATCTATGTTTCAGGTTGCAGAACGAGCCTTATTTTTATGGAATAATGAGCACATTGTGGGTCTGATTGCCCAGAATCGAAATGTCATTTTACCAATAATTTTCGAGGCTCTTGAAAAGAATATAAGGAGTCACTGGAATCAGGCTGTCCATGGACTGACTGTAAATGTACGCAAAATGTTCCTGGAAATGGATGCTGATCTGTTTGAAGATTGCCAAAAACAGTATTCGGAGAAAGCAGCTCGGGCCACTGAGCTGGAAAAGCAGCGAGAGTTGAGATGGCAGAGATTAGCAGCTGCTGCCTCACAAGGAGGGTACAAGGGCATGTCAATTGCCATTCCTGATCCATTAAACACAGGATTAGACACGCCAAATTCAAAATTGGATGCATGCATCACCCACGCTCTTCAGTTGTAGTTGTATTCATTTTTCTCCTGCTTTTTGTTCTTTGAAGATGATGAAAGGCAATGGAGCAGGGTGTATCTCAAGTATGTATTTGATAAATCACTAGTCCTGTGCTGCAGCCCAAGAATGGTTTGTGGAAGTATCTTGTGTAATTTGTTCTATAATTTTCCTCTTAAGAGAAATTTCTATTTTGCAGTGAACTCTCTCGAGCAAGAAGTTACATTATGATACAGTTATTTTACAGTTTTACACGTCCTACTCGTAGGCAATGCCATTGGAGACTACTCCAGATAATGTTTGCAACAGGAACAATTTGCTTCTTGTTCTTAAAGTTCTTGAGCATATTTCTTTTCGCTTTTCTGGAAAGAATTGGATTGAAATGGAGCCTTGACTGGTTAGGTTGATATACCATGTGACCGGAATGTCAAGGGTTCGAGATGTGGAAACAACCTCTTGCAGAAATACATGATAAGGCTGGTTACGATAGACCCTTGTGGTCCGGTCCTTCCCCTGATCCTGCGCATAGCGTGAGCTTAGTGCATTGAGCTCCCGGAAAGAAGTGGATCTATTTTTCTCTCTTTATCCTTCTTTTGGTAGTTTTGTTCTAGTGGGGATTTTTTCTTTCTGAAGCATTAGAGGTCGTTTGGTAGAATGTATAAGAATAATGTGGAATAAGATATATTAGTAATGCAGAGATTAGTTATGCGGGTTAGTAATGCAAGCATTAGTTATGGAGATATTATTTCTTATTTACTGTTTGGTGTGGTATATTAAAAATTATAATGCATTGCATAAATTTTAAAAAATAGTTTACGAAAATGCCCTCCATATTCTCTAGCTTTAAGGGACTTTAAGGATAATTTTGTCTTTAACCATATTAATGCATGTATTAATAGCCTTGGTATTACTAATGTCATGGCTTCTATGCATTACTTATACATATGATAGGATAATACCAAGTATGATGTATAACTAATACAAGCATTAGTATGATAGTATATTACCAAGTATGATGTATAACTAATACAAGCATTAGTTATATACAGATTGAAAAAACATACTGAATAAGATATTATTAATGCATAGATCTAATGCTTGTATTATTTTTTCTAAGTAATTTTGTATCTTCAATTGTGGTTAATTGGGGATAGACTTATTTCACAAAATTTGGGGAAGAGGCCCAACTGCAAGGCGATTCATTGATGAAAATTCAGCTGTAGTCACATTGTGTATGTGGATTCTTTAGATTCATTTTTTTTTTCTATATCAAAATACTCCAAATTGTCTGTTGGAGCAAATTAGGAGTTATCTATATGTCACTGCTATTATTCAGACACGTCTCTGATAAGAATAACAAGATTCATTGAAAACAACGGACACGTATCTTAAAAACAGGAAAAGAAAACAAGATTGTATATCATACTGAGGAAATGGTAAAGTTGTCTTTGTGACCTAGAAGTTACGAGTTCAAACTATGAAAGTAGCTACTAATGCTTACGTTAGGGTAAATTATCTACATCGCATCCAAAGAATCAGCCCTTTTCCAATCCCTACGTGAATACGAGATGCTTTATATACTTGCCCGCCCTTTTACCATTATTCAGAAAATGACATTGCCCTGATAATTTAGGCTTTTAAAAGAGTGCTAAGTTTCAACTTGTCCCTGTCTCAACTCAAACAAAGCTGCAAACATTAAGAATTGAAATGCCCCCACAGAAAGCTTTGAGGAAAGATTTGTTTATCTTCGTGTTTTCTTTACAATGTGATCTCATGCATATTCAGAGTTCAAGTTTGACATTATTATAATGAAATAAGACAAATTCTTTATGCAAATTGTATGGTATTAAGGAGTTCTATAACAGAACCTTTGGGGTACTATACCAAAACTATTGATGCAATAAAGGGAGAGATAGAAATCCATCTTCAGGTATTAAAATGGGAACTGAAAAATTAAATGACAAAATACAAAATTGGCTTGTCGGCAGAAATTAATTGCATTCGCTAGCCAAAAAATATATAAAATATGTATATTATATGCATATAATATATATATATATACAGTCAAACTTATCTATAACAGCCTTATTTTTCCTGATATCTTTTGGTTGTTTTAGTGAAGTATTGTTGTAGAGGACATATACCATAACATAGTATAAAAATTGGTTCCAAGAAAAACTTGATTTTTATAGTGAATGACTCTTATATAGGGGATGCTATAATAGAGGGGTCTTGACTATATAATAAAGAATATATGTTGGCCGGCTATTATTTTTAGGAGCGAACAAAAATATGCATTTTTCAAAATTATTAGTAAATCCTTTTTGATGACCCAATAGAATCCTGAATAGGATGAATGTATCTAAGCCAATGGTGGTGTTTCCACAAACTAGTGTTATCCACCTACTTTGCCTGGTTGGATCTTCTAGTTAGTTAACCCCACCCCCACCCCACCCCCACCCCGATAACCCCACCCCCTTTTTTGTCATATGCAAATTACCTATTTTTGTGTATTATATAAAGAGTGTCACTTTCTCAAGTTTCTACAACCATAGCATATAATACATGGCTTTCCAATTATAGTTGTTGGATAATAATAAGCAGCGGAAGCAATCTTAATATCAAAATTACATGTAATCTAGACAACTAGCATAAACGAGATTTCACGGGTTATCTCTTGAAGCGTGAACATATCTCTTCTACCACGTGAGCCTTCTGTTCCATAACTTCTTAATGAAATCTCCATCACCCGCACAATCGTGATCCTCGAACGTTTCACGGTCTTCTACTGTTCGTGTGGGCGAAATTTCTAGGAAAACTTAGTTGAAAATTTCAGCCACCATCTTCTTCTCTCCCTAAATGGAAAACCTTATGTATTTATAGGACAAGTTTTAAGGGTAAGACCCTTTCCAAAACCTGTTGGGTTTTCTCTTCCACTAGAAAAATGATTCCTTTATTTCCTATTATTTAGGCACAGTAGGGTCCACAGAATTTAATTAACAAGACTCCAATTATGGAATTAATTTCTAATTTTCAAAATTAATATCTACCATAATTAATTACGAATTATTCAACTAAAAATCCGTAACTGCACTCCTTATCCAATTTCAAAATTCATCCATTAAATCTTATTAAATTCCCCATGTTAAGACTCATATACTAATCAAATAAATTAAATTACTGACGATTAAATTTATTGATTATTTCCTTTAGACTTTCGCTTAACTTATGTCACGTGTCGGATACAAAATCCACTGGCCGGGTTTACACATGAAAACTTATAAGCTTTCATAAAGGTGTATCATCAATCTCTAAACCGAACATGGATTTCATCAACTAATTATTACTTCGCCAATGTACATTATTATTATCAATTTACCATAAATATTGACCCACGAAAGAATCTCGCCTTTTAATAAACCAAAACAATAATAATATACACAGCTAATAATAATTATATCAAGATTAAGAGAATAAGTACATTTAATGGCTAGAGAGTTTATTTTATTAAGTCAGTATAAAATATTTATCTCTACTTGGTCCGTACAATACATATAAAATGTACTAGCATAAGAAGCTAGAATTAAGCCATTCCGATAATCAAGAAAAATTATATTTAATCTTATGCTACAATCATTCCTGATGGTTTGTCCAATTCCATCATTAGATTGTGAACTCAAACTTTATACTTATAAGAACCGATAATTTAATCTTCCGTATATAAGCTAAACTCTATACACTAAATCATCTACTATATAAGCAAAGGACACATACTATTTTATGATCTATTTAAAACTTTATTAAAACTGAATAAATAATTATTCCATAATAAATACTATATCTAAACCAAACCCATGGTTATAAAGGTTAATTCCTATCACCACTTTATTACAACCACAAACTTTTCTCTGAGTATTAAGTTCCACAATTTTAAAAAAATGCTCAATACCCCATTTATACAGTCTTAAAATACAAAAATTAATATTTTACACTGCATAGCAGTGATTATTGTTCGTTGAACTATTTCTGATAAATCTACCAAATTTCATATCAATTGGAGATCGCCAAAGTCACGATCTCCAAAAGTGGCGACCAAATTTGAAAAATTATCATTTTAAGCATTTTTAAGAATTTAAAATATGACCTGTATTTTTATTTTTTTTATCATATATCAATTCATGTCAAATCAACATGTGTTATCATGTTCCAGATTAGACATAAATAAAATGATAGAAAGAATGACTTTTCGTATGTAAATCACATTTTAATCCGTCAAACCTCCAAAAAATTCATCTGAACGATCCCGAATCGTCCAAATACGATGTGATTCACTGGATAGCAGTGAGTTCTTCTTAAATGAACGTTTTCGATGATCTTACTGAATTTCAGGTCATTTGGAGATCGTAAAATTCATGATCCTCAAAACTGGACCAAATTCGAATAAATTATTTTTGGCGTAGTTAGGATTAAACCCATGTGATTTGCGTTATTCATATATATCATATCAAGTTAAATCACATATTTCATATTTAACACAAATATAGCCTATATATAGAGAATAATTTTTCATATTTATAACAAATTCAATTTGATAAACTGCTTGAAAACCCATCTAAACGACCTTAATATGCCAAAAATTAACATGATTCACTACATAGCAATGAATTTTTCTTATTAGATCGTTTTCGATAGTCCCACCAAGTTTCAGGTCAATCGGAGTTCGTTAAACTCATCACCACCAGCCTGTAACAAAACTGGGAGAATAACCGTTTTAAGTAGTCTCATGAATTAAAATAAATATGATATTGATTTTCATTCTCCTTATAATTACACTATGAGTTCAAGGCATATATTATGTTCTTCCTATTTCTAGGATATATAATATCTCCTTTTGCAATAAATTATCCTTTTATTAAACACATAAGAACATGAGATATAATATTTTCTCCCATTCGGTGAAAACCCCAATATTTCTTCTCATGGGTGGAGCTAGTTTCACTAGTACCCAAAGATAAAACTCTTTTTCTAGTTAAGAACCTCCACCATTAATGTAGATTTCTCAAGGATAATTTTCACATGGTATATTAAACATATTTCAACGACTCAAATAAGTAGACCATTTTGTTGATCCTACTTATTAATCGTAATGCTCAATTCATGAATAGATATAATTGCACATGTACAAATTTACTAAGAATTTTTCATGAGTTCAAATAAACAAACCACTTCAGCGGTAACAATTTATTACTCATAAAATTCTCAGTTTACAAGTGAATATATATTAGCTTAAAAATCCATACCAAAATATATAACTTATACAAAATACCGTCATATTTCACTTAATTAGAACCTCCAATCAGTGAACAAAATTCTTCATCGAAAATCCAAACTAGTAATCATGTAGGGCATGAAAATATAAACTTAAATTTGAGATTTTTTTATGCACAAATATGCCAAATGCTCCAATCATTAGTCATCCGGGATATCAAATAGAGGATTTTACTTTCTTATAAAATAATTATATCATCACACAATATCAATTATTACCTTATAAGAGCTAGTCAATTAAAATCCTACACATTTATTATTGAATTTAATACAACAACATGTCTATTTGCTAATAGCCAATGTGTAAACCTATTAAATTAAAAATAAATTAAAATTACTAAGAAATAATTTTCAGAAAATAGAAAAACGTCCAAAACACAGTCCAAACAACCTTAAAACACCGAAAATCACCATGGTTCATGGTTAAAATAGTGAGTTTTTCTCATCACGTCGTTTCCAATGGACACACCAAATTTCAGCTCAATCGGAGGCTGTCAAGTTCGCTGACCTCCGAAAATACCAGCTATTCGGTCAAAAACAGGTTTTGTATTTTTCTAAGGTTTACCCCAAAAAATTTAGATAATCTCAATAAAATATCAATAAGAAAACAGATATATCATGATTACAAGAATAATAAAAAAATTTGCATAGTTAATTCACAAAACAGCAGTGCAGTTTTTCAGAAAATCACATATATATGTCATTCAAAAAACGCACATAAACACCATATTCTTGTTTCACGAAAAATTTAGTTATATAATTAGATGTGAGTGGGCTCTGATACCAATTGTTGGATTATAATAAGCAGCGAAAGCAATCCCAGAATCAAAATCACATGTAATCTAGACAATTAGCATAAACGAGATTTCGTGGGTTACCTCTTGAAGCGGGAATATATCTCTTCTACCACATGAGCCTTCTGTTCCATAACTCCTCAATGGAATCTCCATCACCCACACAATCGTGATCCTCGAACGTTCAACGGTCTTCTACCGTGTTACCCAAATAATACCAAATATAGCAATTTCATGTGGGCGAAATTTCTAGGAAGACTTGGCTGAAAATTTCAGCCACCATCTTCTTCTCTCCCTAAATGGAAAACCTTATGCATTTATAGCACAAGTTTTAAGGGTTAAGACCCTTTTCCAAAACCTGTTGGGTTTTCTCTTCCATTAGAAAAAGGATTCCTTTATTTCCTATTATTTAGGCACAGTATGGACCACAAAATTTAATTAACAAGGCTCCAATTATGGAATTAATTTCTAATTTTTGAAATTAATATCTACCATAAAATTATGAATTATTCCACTAAAAATCCGTAACTGCACTTCTTATCCAATTTCAAAATTCATCCATTAAATCTTTTTAAATTTCCCATGTTAAGACTCAGATACTAATCAAATAAATTAAATTACTGACAATTTAATTTATTAATTATTTCCTTTAGACTTTCGCTTAACTTATTTCATGTGTCGGATACAAAATCCACCGGCCGAGTTTTACGCATGAAAACTTATAAGCTTTCATAAAGGTGTGTCATCAATCTTTAAAACGAGACATGGATTTCATCAACTAATTATTACTTCGCCAATATACATTATTATTATCCAATTTACCAGGCATATTGACGCATGAAAGAATCTCGCCTTTTAATAAATCAGAACAATAATAATATACACATCTAATAATACTTATATCAAGATTAAGAGTATAAGTACATTTAATGGCTAGAGAGTTTATTTTACTAAGTCGGTATAAAATATTTATCTCTACCTGGTCCGTTCAATACGTATAAAATGTACTAGCACAAGAAGCTAGAGTTAAACCATTCCCATAATCAAGATAAATTATATTTAATCTTCTGCTACAATCATTCCTGATGGTTTGTCCAATTCCATCATTAGATTGTGAACTCAAACTTTATACTTATAAGAACCGATGATTTAATCTTCTGTATATAAGCTAAACTCTGTACATTAAATCATCTACTACATAAGCAAATGACACATACTATTATATGATCTATTTAAAACTTTATTAAAACTGAATAAATAATTATTTCATAATAAATACTATATCTAAATCAAACCCATGGTTAATAGTATATATCCCAACAACAGCAAACCGTGCAAGAAGAAATACTGCGAAAAGGACCTTGGTTCGAAGAGGAAGACGAGAGACTGGCATCTATTGGTGCCATTTTAGGTGAACATCGTTGGGATGCCTTAGCAAAGGCTTCAGGTATACTCAGAGGCGGATTCAAGATTTATATATGTTTGGTTCATTATTTAGTATTTGTTAAAAGTTTAGTGTTATTTTTCACGTATTTATGTATGTTGTGTAAAAAATACTGAATTTAGTTCTGCTCGATGGACGGAATTGCATTGATCAGAGGCGGACCCCATAAATTTCGGCAAAAATCTTATATAAGTATATGTGTATACTTTGAAAATGGTAAATTTAAATCACTTGGCTCCCTGAACGTTAAAATCCTTTAGGGGGCACAGATTGAATAGAATATTGTTCCTCCGTCACGTTAAAACCCTGGGTCCGCCTCTGCCTCTGATTCTATTCAACTAATGTAATACTTCAAACTAATAAAAACATCATATTTTAACTTGTGTGCAAAATTTGGTTGCATGCATGCAGGGCTTAGGAGAAGTGGAAAAAGCTGCAGATTGAGATGGATGAACTACCTTAGACCTTATTTAAAACATGGCCATATTACTGAAAATGAAGAACGTTTAACTTCAGAAACAGTTTGGAAACAAGTAAATAATCTTCCTTCTTTTTTATTTCATGTTAAATAAAAAAGTTGTAAAAATACTTTACAATGAGTAATATATGATGCCCTTTTTCTATTTCACATTGGTTACTAATTTAAGTATTTATAACATTATAGATGGTCAAAGATTGCTAAATAATTGCCAGGAAGAACTGATAATGAAATAAAGAACTGTTGGAGAAGTCACTTAAGAAAGAAAGCACTGATCCATGAACAAGGTATAATTCAAGATTCTGCTTAATAATTCTTATTATTACTCTCTCTATATTCCGAAGGGGAGCCGTGGAGCAATGGCTAAATTGTCTCCGTGTTACCTATAGGTTATAGGTTCGAGGCGTGAGATCATCCATTGATGCTTGTATCAGGGTAGGCTAGGAAGCCTTGAAGCAATATAGGCTACGGGTTTGAGCCGTAAAATCAGCTATTGGTGCTTGCATCAAGGTAGGCTGGGAACCTTGGAGCATTATAGGCAACGGGTTCGAGCCGTGAAATCAGTCATTATGCTTGCATCAGGGTAGGCTGGGGAGCCTTGGAGCAATAACCAAGTTATCTCCGTGTGACCTATAGGTCACGGGTTTGAGCCATGAAATCAGTCATTGATAATTTGCATCAAGATAGGCTGGCTACACATTACAGCCTCTTGGGATGCGGCCCTTCCCCGAATCATGCACGAACCATAATGCTTTGTGCACTAGAATGCTATTTTTACTCTCTATGTTCCCTATATATCCATAGCTTAACTAATAAATATTTGTTTCTATCTTACAGAATGCTTAGGAAGCAATACAAGTACTAATTCAGAATTAAATTCATCATTTGGAAAAGATGATTGTTCCTCTGCTGATTCTTTAACCGAAATGGAAGTTTCTAATTATAGCAATGATCATTCGTCAAACGAAACAACATTACCAAGTTGGACATATGAACAAAGTCAAATGGAACATCATATGTACCTTTGTAGATTAAACATATGTTCATGTTATCCTCAGTGTTTTTCTGAAGATAATAATAGTAGTATTAGTACATGGGATGATACTTCATTTTCTATCTGGGAACAGTAGCAAAAAGAATAAAAGAATTGTTTAGTTTGTAGAAACAGACAAGTGTGCATGTAATTTCTTTATCTGAGGGGGGAGGGGAAACTTAAATGGACAAAAGAAACATGTACACTTTTTTTTTTTTTATAATTAAGGATTTCCATTAATCATCAATGAAAGACCTTTACAAAACCACAGCCAAGCTTCAACATAGCTGACTGTCTAGGGGTTAACATACATACTAATTCTACTTTCCTAACTATCTAGCACTACTATATGTGAAGGTGTTGTAATATTTGTCTAATTTTTGGGGTACCTCTAACGTTACAATTATACACTATGTCTCTTAGTAAGGCAGTGTTACATCGGAATATTTTGTTGAAGACTCTAGCATTCCTTTCCAGCCAGATAACATATGCAAACTCACCTGTGACCAATTTGAAGATGGCAGCGCGGGGTGTTCGACCTTTGGCTTTGCTAATCAACCATTGCATT
Source organism: Nicotiana benthamiana (assembly GCA_034376525.1). Classification (NCBI taxonomy): domain Eukaryota; kingdom Viridiplantae; phylum Streptophyta; class Magnoliopsida; order Solanales; family Solanaceae; genus Nicotiana; species Nicotiana benthamiana. The sequence continues at coordinate 126,062,837 of CM067337.1, forward strand.
TTCTGGTTCCAGTCATATTTTGGTGTGTAGGTTTCCTGCAGCCAGTTCATTGTTCTTTCCCATAAGTCCACAGTGACAGGGCAGTTCATTAATAAGTGATCTCTTGATTTCGGGTGGCTTTGGCACAATGGGCACTGCTGATCAATAGTCATTCCCCAGCTGTGTAGTCTGTCCGTTGTTGGGAGTCTATCCTTGAGGAATAGCCATAGGTTGAATGTTGCTTTTGGCCTTGCTTGGTTCTGTATGATTAAATTATTCCATGGAACTCTCGGCACTGTTTGCATCTGAGAATGGTACAACTGTCTTGTCGAGCACTTCTGTTCCTTCCAATTCTGGATCCTTTGTAGAACATCTCTGGCTTGGATAATTTTCCTCGCCATCCAACTAGGTTGGGCAGGAATTGGAATGGATTCTATTGATCTGTCTTTGATGTAGTATACAATGGTCCACCTAATCCACATCTTGTCCTTTTTATGTGCTAGATCCCAGCAGGTCTTTGCAATGGCAGCTTTGTTCCAGAGCTTTAGGTTAGTTAGGTTCATCCCCCAACTGATTTTGGGGTACACATTTTTCCCAAGAGATGTAGGCTTTCTTAGTTACAGTGTTCATCCCGGACCAAATGAAACTCCTGCAGATGCCTTCAATCATTTTGAGTACTTTCACAGGCAATATAAACAGTTGTGCCCAGTAAGCTTGGATACCAAATATAACAGATTGGACAAGCTGTAGCCTTCCAGAATAAGACAATGTCCTGGCAGTCCAGGATGTGATTCTGTCCACTAATGGTTGCCATTGCAGCATTGTGATTTTCCTGGTAGACAGTGGGACTCCAAGGTATTTGAAAGGCAGTTGTCCTTGTTCATAACCCAGGTGATCAAGAATCTGTTGCTGTATAGGCACTGGTACTCCACCAAAATAAACTGAGCTTTTGTTCAGGTTTGCTTAGAGTCCTGAGGCTGTTGAGAACTGTGTGAAGCAATTGGACAATGCCTTGACAGAGTTGAGGTCACCTTTAGCAAATAGGAGTAGATCATCAGCAAAGAACATATGTGTGATGTCCAGTTTCTTGCATCTGGGATGGAATGTGTAGGCTGGATCATCCTTTAGTGAGGAGCAGGATCTACTTAAGTACTCCATGACCAAGGCAAAAAGGAAGGGGGAGATGGGATCCCCTTGCCTCAGTCCTCTGGCAGCAGCAAAAGGTATGGTAGGTTCACCATTAACTAACACAAAGAAGGTAACTGTTGAGATGCATTCCATGGTCCATTTTGTGAAGATGCTGGGGAAGCCAATCTGCTCCATAACTTGTTGCAGGAATGCCCATTCAAGTGAATCATATGCTTTCTGAAGGTCTATTTTAATCATGCATCTAGGGGATACATTCTGCCTAGTATAGCTTTTCACAAGCTCATGTGCTAGGATGATGTTGTCCTGAATTTTTCTTCCTGGGATGAAACCTGCATGAGCTTCACTGATAATACTTGACATTACCTTCTGCAGCCTATTTGCTAGGATTTTTGAGATGATCTTGTATAGGACAGAACAGCAGGCAATAGGTCTGAACTCTTTGACTGTAGTTGGTTTGGACAGTTTACGAATGAGGGTAATAGTGGCACAGTTGATTGGTTTGTACGTCCTAGATGATGTGAAGAACTGTTTGATGGCAGTGTTGACTTGGGTACCAATGATACCCCAGCTCTTTTTGAAGAAAACAACATTGTAACCATCAATCCCAGGGGCTTTGTCATCTCCATTAGCCTTAATACTCTCTGCTATTTTTGTATCAGTCACTGTTGCACATAGTTCCTGTCTCTGTTGCTGTGTCAGCTTTGGCCCATTCGGCATATACATTTGGTTTATAGCAGGCAGAGTTCCTGCAGTTGTGCCCATCAGTGCTTTGTAAAAACATATGATTTCCTCTTTGATTTCCTCAGCTGTAGTGAGTTTGGTGCCCACTGCATTAACCAGCTCAGTGATCTGATTGTGCTGGTTTCTTTCTTTCATTAATGCAGTGAAGTGTTTGGTATTGGAGTCCCCAAGTTGTATCCACTTAGCCCTTGCCTTCTGTTGCAGAACACTCTCCTCAATAAGTGACCATTTTTCTAAGTTCAGGACCAGTTCCTTCTCCCTCTGTTGAAGGTGATCATTGTAAGATCGGTGCATTTGTGCTTGCACTGTTTCTAGGTCCTTTCGACCCTGCTGAATTTTCTCTGAGATTGTCTTGAATTCCTTACTATTCATGTTCTTCAAGGGTTGCTTTAGTGCTTTGAGTTTACCCCAAATTTCTTTCATTGTATCTGCCTTGCCCTCTTGCCAAACTCTGGATACAATCTGTTGGAAATTCTTATGGTCAGCCCAGACATTAAAGAATTTGAAATTCTTCTTTCCATGCCATAAGGTTGAGGACAGTGTTAGCACCATGGGGTTATGGTCTGAGATTAGGGGCAAATCATAGTTAGTAACTACCTGGCTCCATGTGATCATCCAGTCATAGTTACCAAAGGCTCTATCTAACCTGCTACATACTCTGTCCACACCAATTTGTTTGTTTGTCCATGTGTAGTATTCTCCTCTCCAAGGTAATTCAGTCAGTCCAGTTTGTTGCAAATAGCTGTTGAAGTCTAGAGTTTCAGGGAGTCTGATTGGCTTGGTAGATTATCTATCTTTATCACATAGAACTGCATTGAAGTCCCCAGCAACAACCCAAGGCCCATGTATTCTTGTTGCCAGTGCTTGTAAACTGGTCCATAATGATCTTCTTTGTTCCAAGCCATTGAACCCATACACCACAGTGAGGAACCCTATGAAATCCCCTGTTCTGCTGGAAAACCTGTTGTGGATCAACTGGCTTTCCTCCAGAACACTAGAGACTACAAAAATTTTCGGGTTCCATAGGATCCATACTCTACCCTTTTCACCAGAGACATAGTTTGTGAGTACCCCCCAGCCTGGAGCTAGCAGATTAGCAATTCTACTAGCATGGGCTTGTTTGACCTTGGTTTCTACTAATCCTACTAGGTTAATATTGTTTTTCCTAATATATTCCCTAACCTCTTTTTGCTTATACCTTTTATTTACACCCATAATATTCCATATTAACCACTTCATTGGTAAGATGTTGATGGTGGTTCCTCTACCTCCATAGGAGGATCTTCTTTACTAACAAAAACTGCTGCAAATCTGTTACTCACAGTGATGGGGGATAAGGGTAGGAAGTTGGAGATGTTGAGTTCTGGGCTCTGGACCTGTTCCCTTTATCACTGCCCTTATCAACTCTGTGATTCTGGACTATTCTGGCTTCATTAACAGTAGGTTCAGCATGTTGGGTTACAGGTTGCTGTTGTACTGGCCTAGCAGGGCCTTTGGTTCTCCATTCCTGCACCACCTTTGGCTTCCATACTTGTGTAGTCTGACTTGGGTTCTGCTTTTGATTGCACAATTGTGTCCTATTGTTTGGCATTTCTCACAATAGGAGGGCTTCCATTCATACTCCACATCCTGCAGGAACTTCTTACCAGTTGGGTCCATAACCCATATCTCTGTAGGCAATTCTTTGGTGACAGTCACCTCTATAAGCATTCTGGCATAAGATATCCGTGTCTGTTTTGTGGTGCACTCATCTGCAAAGATTGGCTTTCCTAACCCACTGGCAATTCTGCTAAGAGACCTCATCCCCCAGCACGACATTGGTAATCTTGGAAACTTTACCCATAGGGGAACTTCTGTTGGAAATTCCTTAGAGAAATCAAAGTCAGGTGTCCATTGTTTGAGTATCATGGGCCTATTGGCAATGGAGTATGGACCAGCACACATAATCTCTTTAGCATCAGCCACATTCTTGAATTTCACAATGTAGTACCCTTCGTCATGATAGAACAAATCTGGTTCGGGGACTTGAGACCAGTGGTGATTAATGAATCTTCTCATTGCATTGAAGCCAGGACCGTCACCTAGAATGTACACCACTAAGGCACACTTCCATTTAGCTTCCTCCTCCTTGACTTCAGCTTTTTCAGTTGTACCAAAGGTTTCCCATCGACTATCATTGGGGGAATGTAATCGAGGGCCATACCATGTGTCGCAAAGCGATTCTTCTGAAAGAGTGTTGATCAGCTCTTCTTAGGTTCTTCTGGTTTGGCTTTGGTAGGTCCTGTTTGCTCCTCCGGTGGTAATGTTGGTTGCATGGTGGTCTCTGTGGCATCAGTTGCTTCTACCGTATTTCGAGTGGTTGATATGCCTCCAACCTCTAGAGTCTCCTGCTCTTCCGTAACTGTTTCGACTAGAGGGACTGGTTGCATTATCACTTCTTCTGGAGCTTGCTCGCCGGAATCCATGGTGCCTAGGGTTTGCGATTGAGGAAAACTCTGGACCTCCTTTGTTAGATAATACACTTAACGCTAGAGGGGGGGGGGGGTGAATAGCGTTATAATAAAATTTAGCGTAAACTTGAGGAAATTAAAATTTGCAGGAAATAAATAAGTGCGTTAAATAAACAAAAGGGAAGAACGCACCGATGTATTCTGGTTCACCACAACACGTGGCTAGTCCAGTCCCCGAGAGACTCCCTCAAGATTTTCCACTAACTTGTCAAGCTTACGAGTGCTCAACAAACCTTTACAACTTAAGGACACACGCCTTAACACCTTTTCTCGGAGATACAACACTCCAAGACTTCAACCAAGGAAACACAAGTTCCTTACAACAAGAGAATCACAATTCTCTTACAAGTGTACAAAACACTAAAACACTCAAACAAAACACTCCTTAATGAGTAGATATGAGTAAAAGAAGTAAGCTCAAGTTCGACGGGTTGATAACGAGTCCAAACTCGTTGTCTCCGTCCTCATCAACTTGAGGTTGGCTTGTGCTTGCCTTAAGAGCGATTCTTTGCCTCCTTTGATCATCAACAAGAGGGTTAAGTATAGTAGATTCATAAGTCTTAAGATTACCTCTTAATGCGTCGATGGTGACATTTGAGACGCCAATGGACTCTTGAATCACGTCGGCCTTTGATCGCCATGCCGGAGTGAGACTTCTAAGAATTTTTCGAACAAGTTCTCTATCCGTGAATGTCTTCTTGAGAGCATGTAGATCATTTACGATTATTGAAAATCGTTCAAAAATTTCATCCACCTTTTCACCTTCCTTCATGTGAAATAATTCATAAGCATGGGTTAGGAAATCAATTTTGGCTTCCCTTACCTGGTCCGTACCTTCGTACGTAATTTCCAGCTTGTCCCACATTTCCTTCGTCGTTGTGCAACACGATATTTTCCTGTAATCGTCAGCATTTACAGCACAATATAATAAATTAATTGCTTTAGCATTATTTTGCACCTTTCGAATATCATCCGCGTCATATTCTTCTTCGGACTTGGGAACCCATTCGGTTTCAACCTTTTTGGTTGGAATTTGATTTCCCTTCGTTATCACCTTCCAGAGATGAAAGTTGTTTGCTTGAACGAAGATTTTCATCCTCTCCTTCCAGTACGTATAGTTTGTACCGTTGAATAGAGGTGGTCGTGTGGAGCATTGTCCTTCATCAATTCCTGCAAAAGATTCACGAGTAGAAGCCATGGACGGTTCTCTCAAACTGTTAAGTCTTCAGAGAGTTGGGCTCTGATACCAATTGTTAGATAATACACTTAACGCTAGAGGGGGGGGGTGAATAGCGTTATAATAAAATTTAGCGTAAACTTGCGGAAATTAAAATTTGCAGGAAATAAATAAGTGCGTTAAATAAACAAAAGGAAAGAACGCACCGATGTATTCTGGTTCACCACAACACGTGGCTAGTCCAGTCCCCGAGAGACTCTCTCGAGATATTCCACTAACTTGTCAAGCTTACGGGTGCTCAACAAACCTTTACAACTTAAGGACACACGCCTTAACACCTTTGCTCGGAGATACAACACTCCAAGACTTCAACCAAGGAAACACAAGTTCCTTACAACAAGAGAATCACAATTCTCTTACAAGTGTACAAAACACTAAAACACTCAAACAAAACACTCCTTAATGAGTAGATATGAGTAAAAGAAGTAAGCTCAAGATCACAACTACTTTGGACAAGAATATGGCTCTCAAAACTTATGTAATGAATATAAAATGATTAGCAATAGAGTATGCAAGCTTATAGCAATTGTATGATCAGTTGTTGTGTGTTATTGTGTTTAAAACACTGAAATGAAGCTGTATTTATAGTTGAAAAACTTGGCATTACCGTTGCCTAATTGCCAATTAAGAGTTGCTAATTTTACTGAATAACAATCGATTATCAAGAAGCCACAATCGATTGTTTGCCAATCGTTCCAGAAATCAATCCCAGATTTTATGCGTAACAATCGATTATCCAAGATCAACAATCGATTATTAGCAATGTTCAAAAAATCATTTTCAGATTTTACGTAAAACAATCGATTATACAAAATCAATAATCGATTATTCAGCAACGTTCAAAAAATCCTTTCCAGATTTTAATTTCAACAATCGATTGTACAAAATCAACAATCGATTACCTGACGGTATTTGAAAACTTTACGACAACGGTTAGCTTCACAATCGATTGTGCAATGTTAACAATCGATTATTTATCAGACTTTGAAAATCATTTGACACTGCCTCTTGACAATCGATTGTTATATACTCACAATCGATTATTTAATAACTTTGAAAAAGTCTGGAAGATACTGCCTCAACACAATCGATTGTCATATGTTCACAATCGATTATTTTGTGACATTGAAAAATCTGATGGGACACTGTCTCTTCACAATCGATTGTCATTAACTTCACAATCGATTATTTTGAGTTTTGAAAAACTTTGATGTACACTGCCTCATCACAATCGATTGTCATAAGGTTCACAATCGATTGTCATACAAGTTTGAAAAACCTGATGCTCACTGCCTTAACACAATCGATTGTCATTAGTTCACAATCGATTGTCATGCAGTCTTGGCTTAACATAATCGATTATCATAAGTACATAATCGATTTTCTTAGTCCAGATTTAAGAGGCATGTTTAAAAATCATTTTGACTAAAGTAAATATGCATGATTTAAAATCATTTAGCATTAAATTAAATATGCATGATTTTGTAAAAATAGTTTTACGAGAGAAGCCATGTCATGAGTCAAGTTGTCGGATCAAGATCACAATTAAGAACGACTCATGTAAAACTATAAAACTTGGTCTTGTGCTTGAATCTCGTTATATATATCAATTGTGCGCTTGTACTTGAGCTTTGTCATATGTCAATTTGCGCTTGTTTGTCATTCATCAAAACCTACACATATGAACACACCTTTTAGTATAATGCTTTGAGAACGTGTTTCCAACATTCTTTGCATTGTTCTTCTCCATAATCAATAGATTCAGTTTGTCAAAAGTATCGATTGGGATTTTCCTTGGGCGTCCCCTTCCCCGTGCTCCTCCTTTCGCCATATCCACGAAGCTCGGCGTACGTTATGCTAACGTGCGCCGAGAGGTTTATTAGAGAGAGAAAGAGCTTATTTTTTTTGGTACTTGCTTACGTCTTAAAACTTAGTAATCAAAACATGTACACTTTGTTCAATCTAATTATTCGTTGAGTATAACTTTTATACAACGTAATAGAATTTTTATACTATCATCTCACCGAAAAAATATTTAAAAATAACAGCTATGGTAAGTGAAACTAGTTACTTAGAAAATAAAGCAGGTAACTTGGAATGACATATAAACATATATTGATAGTGGCAAAATTATTTATACAGTCGGTGTATATAAGTTAAAGAAAAAATGATACTGTATAGCTGCTCTTAAAATAATTGCCAAAAAATTGTATATAGACATTTTTGTATGTTATGTACAAAAAATATAAAAAATTTATACACTTTGCAGCTATCAGATATAAATAGTTTCGAACGCGAGCTAGAAGTATTCTTTGCCCTAAGTTAAATCCTTATATTATCACATGCTTATTAGCAATTACTTTCGTGTATTGTATTTTTTTTTAAGACTAAATTAAAGACGAAGAAGGATAAAAGAATAGAAAAATGCAAGAGGGTATATAAAGGGGAAATGACAGGTGATTAATATTCATTTTCTATATTTAGTAGTGATGGACTTGGCTCTACAAGTTTGACTGATACCAAAAATGGAAAAAAGGAAATTAATAAAACCCCAAAAAATGTTTTGCACTAATTGGCTGTTCATAAGCCTTAACCTTTGATCTTTCACGTCTTATAGATAATTGAGTAAATATTACCATTATATTCTATACAAGAGAAAAACTTGTAATATTAAATTTTTATTGAACTCGAGGAGAAAGAATACCGTATTTCACTATAAATATAAAGAAACATTGATCATATAAATATCAAATGTAAAGCATAAATTTTCCATTAAGTACCCGGATTAAGTACCCGGATAACTAAAATTTAGCTCTATTATTATTATTATTATTATTATTATTATTATTATTATTATTATTATTATTATTATTATTATTATTATTATTATTATTATTATTATTATTATTATTATTATTATTATTATTATTATTATTATTATTATTATTATTATTATTATTATTATTATTATTATTATTATTATTATTATTATTATTATTATTATTATTATTATTATTATTATTATTATTATTATTATTATTATTATTATTATTATTATTATTATTATTATTATTATTATTATTATTATTATTATTATTATTATTATTATTATTATTATTATTATTATTATTATTATTATTATTATTATTATTATTATTATTATTATTATTATTATTATTATTATTATTATTATTATTATTATTATTATTATTATTATTATTATTATTATTATTATTATTATTATTATTATTATTATTATTATTATTATTATTATTATTATTATTATTATTATTATTATTATTATTATTATTATTATTATTATTATTATTATTATTATTATTATTATTATTATTATTATTATTATTATTATTATTATTATTATTATTATTATTATTATTATTATTATTATTATTATTATTATTATTATTATTATTATTATTATTATTATTATTATTATTATTATTATTATTATTATTATTATTATTATTATTATTATTATTATTATTATTATTATTATTATTATTATTATTATTATTATTATTATTATTATTATTATTATTATTATTATTATTATTATTATTATTATTATTATTATTATTATTATTATTATTATTATTATTATTATTATTATTATTATTATTATTATTATTATTATTATTATTATTATTATTATTATTATTATTATTATTATTATTATTATTATTATTATTATTATTATTATTATTATTATTATTATTATTATTATTATTATTATTATTATTATTATTATTATTATTATTATTATTATTATTATTATTATTATTATTATTATTATTATTATTATTATTATTATTATTATTATTATTATTATTATTATTATTATTATTATTATTATTATTATTATTATTATTATTATTATTATTATTATTATTATTATTATTATTATTATTATTATTATTATTATTATTATTATTATTATTATTATTATTATTATTATTATTATTATTATTATTATTATTATTATTATTATTATTATTATTATTATTATTATTATTATTATTATTATTATTATTATTATTATTATTATTATTATTATTATTATTATTATTATTATTATTATTATTATTATTATTATTATTATTATTATTATTATTATTATTATTATTATTATTATTATTATTATTATTATTATTATTATTATTATTATTATTATTATTATTATTATTATTATTATTATTATTATTATTATTATTATTATTATTATTATTATTATTATTATTATTATTATTATTATTATTATTATTATTATTATTATTATTATTATTATTATTATTATTATTATTATTATTATTATTATTATTATTATTATTATTATTATTATTATTATTATTATTATTATTAGACTGTGACATTGTATTGCTCTAAAAATTCAACACTGGTCCGACTAATTCCGATTAGCGTCAAGTAGACTATTAAAGGGTAAACCACTTGCTAAGAAAAAGTTCTCGATTCATAATAATCGAACTAACAAAACTCTGATTAAGGGCGAATTAAAGATTCTCAACTATCAATCATGCATAGCCTTAATTTGGTACTTATTGCTTGGTCTCTCAATGACCTATTTTCTATGACGATAATATATTCTACTAAAACTTTTTTATTGTTATTGTTAGGATTCAAATTCATATGCCATAGAAATGGAAAAAATCACACTCTAATGGATAGGGACTATGTCAGAACCCTGGCTACGAGTTTGGCAGAATCTAGTAATATTTGTTCTAAAAGAATTCTTTAAATACGTACAAGTATTAAATTTAAAACTCAATTACTTATAACGTTTGAAATCGTCGTTCTAAAATTCAAAACCCATAAAATTGAAATATTGGTACCGCACCTTTGCTAATAAAAGTATATATATAAACATCTGAAGTCGTCTTACATCAATAGAAACAAATACACTAGCTAGTTCACTCCTTCAAAATAATAGGAGTTAATCCGAGTTTCTTCTTAATTATGTAATTTAATATGTCTGCACGTTGTTTTAGGAAAATATAGAGATCACATGCAATATTTATATCCTTACATAGGTCATCATAGAGATGTACAAAGAAAATCGATAAATCACACAATTCGATCGAGTCAAACCGAGAGAAAAACCCGATTATGGTTTGGTGTTGAAAAAAAAACCCGACCATAATTGGTTTGGTTTGGTTTTAACTAAAGAAAGTCAAACCAAACCAACCCGACATTACATATATAGCAATTTTAGATATGTTTAATATATAAATATACTTATTGTAATGTAATTTATAAATATTTCTTAAAAAGTTTCATAATTTTATCTTTTAAGGTATTATTTCAAGGTTTGATTTAGAACTTTTGAATGCTCCAATAAGTTTTATATCCATTAATATTAGTAAATTAAATGATGCCAGCAATTAATACTAATTTTAACGAAAGACATTCAATTCAATATTACGAACGGGAATGTATTAAATATCTAATTTTTTATTTTGCAATAATTTAGATAAAAATACATAACCTATTTTTATTTTTCTTTAGCTTTTAGGCATATAATTAATACTCCATCATTAGTCTATCTAGTTTAGCATGAATTAGTTCTTTTAGATTATATTTATTTTTATTATGACTTTTTAATTAGCAATATTTATAGTACATAATTTGATTATTTTTTATTGTTGAATATTTTAGGATAATGTCATGAGTCATTGACATATCTCATATTTTGTATTATTTTCTTGAAAAATACTTTATATAGTTGTATCTTACTAGGATTAAAGAAATATTTTGAGCATACGTTATATATTTTATTCTACGAAGATTTTACCGGAAAAAAATTCGAAAAAATCCGAATAACCCGAAAACCCGGAAAAAAAAAAAATGAGAAAACCCGATATTGAAAAACCCGAATTTATTGGTTTGGTTTGGTCTTTAGATTTAATAACCCGATACAATTAATTTGATTTAGTAATTATAAAATCCGAACCAACCCGATCTATGTACACCCTTAGGTCATCAAGTAAGTTAAAGTACATTCACCACCAATTGAAAATAATGTCATACCAATTAAGATAAGTATTCAACCTATCCGTTATAGTCTAAGTACAGTGAACTCTCCAAAAAATGGGAGCCCTATGCTTCTAAATTCAAAAGAGATGATAATACCATTTTAATTAAACTTTTTTTAAAAACCATTGGATAATTATTTAAAATCAAATCCATTTATCCATCTTAAAAAAAAAAAAACGAATCATCTTTCTTCTATCTCAGCATGTTAAGTAAGCAAGTTAGACAATGTGGATATAAAGTGCAAAAAAGCAACTTGATCATGTCATTTGTCATTAACAAATGGTTAGTAATTATTTCTATAAAAAAAAAACAAGTTGGATGGGTATTGGACTGTGACAAACAACTTATTAATTAGAGAATAACTGCATCTTCTATTCTATTCAGTTCATTTTGTCTCCTTATAATAAGCACTTTTTAATTATTTTTCTTGGATTAAAATACAATAAGTTGAACAGATAGATAGATAGCTGATCAAAGAGATTTTGAAGATTATTAAAATGGTTATGGAGATTACCAAATGTGGTGATGACAAGGTTTTCTCATAGCTAAGCTTAACTTTCCATTTTGGAACCATCTAATCCTTTTGTTATTTTTCTAGTAAATGCTAGTTCAAGACTTGCAAAATTTCTTTCTCCTGCCGAAGTACTTTTTAGAGTGCATCGCTACTTTTATATATATATATATATATATATATATATATATATATATATATATATAAGTTTACGGTTAAACTAATCGGAATAATAAATGATTACGGTTGCGAAAAGCGAAAAAAATCGGGAATCATCAGTTATCATTTGAATTAAAGTAGCGACAAGCCAAGTATTACGATTACAGGGGGAGAAGCAAAAACGATTACAGGGGGAGAAGCAAAGCTTCGTAGACAGCTTTGCTTCCTGTAGATCATCTGAAAGCAACGTACCACGGCTCGAATTATTGATCATCGGGAATTCTCATGTTATCGGAAGAACTCCCTTGTTTCCACAACATCAGGATGCCTTTATTGATATAGAGAAACTTAACCCGTTAGTCTCCCAATACACATACTGGTATTTTTATAGACCTCACCGCTTAGATCTAATTGGCCGGCTAATTAATTAGCACCTCTCATGAATTTATTAGACACTTTTTCACAAAGCACCATCTTTTAATTCTGATTAGCTATTAATAGAAATTCTTTACTAAATTACGTCCTATAGATATCTTTTTAATATATTTAATGTATTTAATGTATTTAAGGTGTTGTATTTAATAATACAACAAATAAGATCGGCGTACAAATAGGAATGCCAGCTAATGGTCGATATGTATTTACATGTATTCAAGCGCTATTAGTGCTAAATACATAACAGTTCTACGCAGGATATGGATCGACAAAGTTTTTAAAAACGGAAGGAAATCAAATCAATTTTGATTTCCCTAATTTTACTCAACAAACTTATAGCCCATGAATCTGTATTCTTCTGAAATTGAGAAACCCAGAAAGAAGACGGTATAACCCAAAAAGAAGCAAAGAAACATAGCAAGAGGCGACAATATTGTGTGATTTTCTTCTCCTTCTTATCGATTGATACAATACAAAAATATTTCTAAACAAAAGACGGTATAACTCTTCTATACAGATGGCAAGCTTAACAGTTTTGTTGTGTCATTCTGGAAAGTGGAACGATGAGGGTAATTATATTAATTTTTCCATTGAGGGAATACTGATTAAGGAGTATGTCTCCTTTAATGATCTAGTTGCTTCAATTTCTAATCAACTAGGTATAGATTTGAGCACAAATACCATTAAAATACAATACAATGTTGAAGGCAATCGCACACCAATGGAAATACACAATGATATGGGTTACAGAGTGTATGTAGAATTGAAAAGGGAGAACAGAGAATTTGGGATGTATCCTCTGTGCATTACAACTATGGAAAAAGAGCTTATCTCCAAAGATGGTTTAACTCAATGCGACATTGTGGAGATAGACGAAGCAGTTCAAATGTACAATTACGATACAAATGATATAATAACTATAGAACTTGCCAATTCAGGAGAAGCGATTAGAGTGTTCGAACTCCAAAAGGATTTGATAATTTCAAAAACTAATCAAAAGGAGGTTATGGATGGACATGTTTATAAGAATAAGGCTATATTGAAAGAGGTGATGTAGAATTATGCTATAGCTCAAAGGTTTCAATTCCTTGTTGATCGGTCTAATGCTGTCAGGTGTTATGTTTGTTTAACTTTGTTGTATTTAGTTGTATTTTTGTGTTTCCTCTAGGTGATGAACACCTTTGAAAATTTATATTTGTTTAGTATTCTCAATAATATGTATTTAGGTGTATTTTACTACTAAAAAAATACAACAGTGGCTATGATTATTTTCATATTATGTCTATAATGTTATTAAGTGTTTGATTATTCATACGAATGTATTTAATTGTATTTATTGTATTTACTCACATCTAGCAATATTACAATTCGTTAGAATACAAAATTACATGTACACAGATATCAATTTGGTACAATATGAATAGGAAGTATATATGTCAGATTCGTTAAGTTGTCTGATGTATGAACTTTTTTTCCAGCTATGCATTAATATGTTTTTCATAAGATTGTGATTGGAGGTTTAAGGCTTCAAGCATTAACAAATCGGAATTATTCAAGGTGAGAGAATTCAATGACAACCATACATGTCCGCTGAAGGATAAAGTGTACGAGGAGCGGCAGGCTAGTAGCAACCTTATAAGTGGTATTATAAAGCCAAAGCTTACAAACCATAAGAGGAAATAAACTCCTAGGGACATTATTGATAATGTGAAATTAGATCTAGGTGTTGATGTTAGCTACATGTCGGAGTGGAGGGCTAAAGAAAAGGCAACGAATTTTCTTAGAGGTGAACCGGTTGATTCATACAAAAAATTACCAGGATACTTATATACAATGGATAAGACATATCTAGGTTCTCACATATGAATGGAAAAATTGTCAAAGAATGAATTCATGTACGTGTATATATCATTGTATGCATTTATAAAGGGGTTGGTCATTGTAGACCAATTTTTTGTAGTGGACGGAAGTCATCTAAAATTCGACTATACCGGGACATTCATTTCTGCAAGCACATTGGATTGTGCAGGTGAGTACCTCAATAATAATACAATTTGTTAATATTTAGAGAATTGGAAAACATATATTTAAAAACAATTATATTCAATTGTATTAAACAGGTCATATATTGCCACTAACATACGGTGTTATTGATTCAGAGAACGATGCTGCTTGGACGTGGTTCTTTGAGCAATTTAAGATAGCATATGGTGTATGGAAAAAATGTGTATTATTTCGGATAGAAATGAGAGCATCATTAAATCTGTATCGAGAGTGTATCCGGATGTACCGTATTTTGATTGCATATGAAATATGGAATAACATATACAAGAAATTCAAAAAGAGCCATGCCAAGTTGAGTGAGATATACTTCTCGATGGCAAAAGCATACATACAAACTAAATTTGATAGTCTGATGGAGAAGGTTGAGAAGGTAGATATTAGGGTGAAAGAATTCTTAGAGTTAGCTGGTTACGAAAAGTGGGTAAGGTTGTATGTACCTATTAACGGGGGATGGACAATGACGTCAAATATCGCTGAGTCAATCAATGCAACACTAGTTTCAGCAAGGGAATTGTCAATGTAAGACTTCCTCGAAGAAGTTAGGAAGATGTTTGGTCGTTAGAAAGGTAGTAACTGTAAAGAAGCTACTCAGACATACAAGTCGCTTGGGAAAAAATACCAGGAAATGCTGGAGTTGAATGAGACCATGTGTACTCATATGACTGTAAGTTAATTTTTTATGGCATTGCTGTATACAACTGAATACAATTTTTTTAGGCAGAACTACCCGTTAATTTTTATGAATATTTGCTTGAACTAGTAAATAATTTAGATGAATACAGGTAAATACATGTGATTATTATGACTGTATGCACTTGATAATGATTACAATGGAATTCAGGTAATTGATACAGTTTAAATTGATTGGAAATACCTGAATACAATTGCTCAAAAAAGGTAGAATACAATTGCAGACAAATGCAGACTGTAGATCAATTCACAGTAACACAGTTGAATACAGTTGCATACAGTTGCTGGAATCAATAGAATTTAACTGAAATTGGATGAAGTTGTAATTTTCGAAGTTGATAGTAACCATTTAACTCAGCAGTATATATTTGTTAATTCATGTAAATGTGTCCAAAACTTATATTTCTATTTTTAAATGTATGTGGTACCCTCAATTGAATATTTACATACTGTTAACGATGGAGGGAGGAAATTACACTGTCTGCCTGCTCGAGAGAAAATGTGTTTGTGAGAGGTTCCAAATTGATGAATTGTCATGCCCACATGCCTGGGCTCTATTGGAGAGCAAGTTTTTAATGCATGAAGAATATTGCTCTAGCTATTACAAGCCAAGTATAATTGTAATGACATACGATGTGCCAGTGTACCCGCTACCGAACAAAAGTGACTGGAATATACCAGAGCATGTTGCAGAGGAGGTAGTACTACCACCAAAATGGAAAAGACCTCCTGGAAGGCCAAAAAAAAAAAGAGGAAGCGCGACAAAACTTTAAGTGAATTTTTGTTGCCAAAAAATCAACATTCATGTAGCATATGTGGGCAGGGAGGACAAAACAAGCGAACTTGTAGGAATGCTCCACGTAATAAATAGTTGTATTCTGATATGTATTGGTAATTCGACAATTTGTCAACACTTATTATGATATTATCAACTATAATAAATTCTTTTTTCGAAGTAATATATTGCGGAATGACTTTCGTTAATATTTTAAGAATTTATTTAGTTGAAGTATTTATACACACACACACACACACACACACACACACACACACACACATATATATATATATATATATGAAGTGGTTGTGAGAGTATCTTAGTTATAGTTGAATACAACTATATCAATTCCTTAATACAGGTGAATACAACATGTTGAATATAGTTGAATATAGGTTAATAATACAGTTTAATTCAATTGACTTTGGAGGAATACACTGTAATATAGTTGAATACAGATCTGGACAGCTGGTTGAAACAGTTGAATTTAACTCACATTGGATGAATATAGGTAACTCAATTGTTCAATACATTTGAATACAACATGTTCAATAGTGTTCACTATAGGTTAACAATACAGTTCAATTAATACAACTATATATATATATATATATATATATATATATATATATGTATATATATATATGTATATATATATATATGTATATATATATATATGTATATATATATATATATATATGTATATATATATATGTATATATATATATATATATACATATATATATATATATATATATATATATATATATATATATATATATATATATATATATATATGTATATATATATATATATGAAGTGGTTGTGAGAGTATCTTAGTTATAGTTGAATACAACTATATCAATTCCTTAATACAGGTGAATACAACATGTTGAATATAGTTGAATATAGGTTAATAATACAGTTTAATTCAATTGACTTTGGAGGAATACACTGTAATATAGTTGAATACAGATCTGGACAGCTGGTTGAAACAGTTGAATTTAACTCACATTGGATGAATATAGGTAACTCAATTGTTCAATACATTTGAATACAACATGTTCAATAGTGTTCACTATAGGTTAATAATACAGTTCAATTAAATTGTCTATAGCTGAATACATATGAAATCAGAGAAAATACAAGTGAATAATACAACTAAATACAAGTTAATAAATACAACTTGTATTGTTTCAAGTCAATTCAAAGTTATATCTGAATGGATGCAGCTGAATATACTTGCATACCAACTGTACACAACTGATAAATACACATTAATACAACTGAATTGAACTGAATAATATAGATTAATTCGATCAGCTAAGCAGAATAATACTGAAAGATAAAGTTGATCTTATGCAGCTGAATACAATTCAAAAATTGGCATTAATAAAAATCATTCAGCATACATGAAGTTTCAGAAATTGTAACTAACATGTGCGTTAACTAAAACCAGTTCAAGCAAATAACCAAATTTCAGCGTGTAAGTAAATAGCATCTACGACCAAAACCACTACAATCAGTATCATTGTTCAAACTAAACTCAAAGAAAAACCTAAAGCTATTCTAAAACTATCTGCATCTTTGCCTCCGACTAAGAGATTTGCCTTTCAACCTTTGAAGGTTCTTCACTCTCGCTTATTGAATCAGCTTCTATCTTCCGCATAGCATAGTCCCATAAGAGAGCACCATATCTTTGACGGAGAAGAGTGGCATCAAATGGTGTTTTTTTGTGTAATCTCTTCAATAGTTCTCAGAAACTCCGCGAAGACTGCAACATGCACTCCACAATCCCTAAAAAATAATTGATTGAAACATAATAGAAAATAATTAATACAATTAGATTTGTATAAAACATATAAGAATGATGATTGGATACTTACATGCTTCATGCTTTCTATTGAGACAGATTTGGAACGAAGATAATTTCAAAATGTTCGTTATGATTCTTGTTTGTGTATGCGGGATAAGCAGACCAGTCAATGCCTTGACTATCTCTGTAAAAGCCACTAATTGACAGATACAGAGGTAGTAGCTTAGCTAGCTTTACAATCTCAGAGACTACGTATGCATCATGACCGGAAGACGTGTACGAGTCGTACACTTTGATACATCTATCTTTGAAAGTCACAACAACCATCATCCAATGAGGTTTTTCCTTCAAGTTCACTGGTACCAAGACATTATCCACAGTATGCCAGGGTACGTTAACATGCAATCTGTAGCCCTAATATTCACATACAACGTCTTCTTATTTGGCTACATTAGCATCACTATCTGTATCTTCATACCTGTCATATTTCAGCTATTCTTATCTTGAATATACAATCAACAGTAGTATACGTAAAGTCCCTATGCTGATTGTACTTACCCATCTTTCGCAAATAGTAGAATATGACATCCATATGCTATAAACAAAAGAGGTTGGTAGATAGTGTGAGTTTATTTTCTTGAACTAAGAAATAATATATATGAATACTTCAATACATATGCTAAAAAAAGTTGAATACAAATGAATACAGAAAATAGAGGAATACACTATAATACAGATGAATACAACTGTATATAGCTTATGGACTACAGTTGAATTCAACTGACATTGAATGAATACAAGTAATTCAATTCCGTTGTATAGTTGAATACAACTTGTTGAATAGAGTTGAATATAGATTAATAATACAATTCAATTCAACTGACTTTGGTGGAATACACTGTAATACAGTTGAATACAGAATGATATTTAAACATATAAGAATGATGTTGAAATCGTTGATACATATAAGAATGATGTTGAAAGAGTCGAATTAACTTCCATTGGATAAATCCAGGTAATTCAATTGTTCTATACAGTTGAATTCGACAGTTTCAATAAAGTTGACTATAGGTTAATAATATAGTTCAATTCAATTGACTATAGCTGAATACATAGGAAATCAGAGAAAAATACAGCTGAATAATACAACTAAATACAAGTTAATAAAACACTATGTTATTATTTAAAGATAAGACTTATCAGTTTTGGGAAATACTCACTTTGTCATCCCATAACTTCCCGTCAATGGATAGAAGGTAAAACCAGTTTTTGGAATCAACTTGATCAACTCCAAAATCTAATGGAATGTGAAGTATAGACTTGTTTTTCTTGTAATGGTCGTCGAGATTACCTCTACAAGTATGATATAAAACTCACTATGTACATACCTTAAAAAAATGAAAACATAATACAATGAATGGGGAAAACCTCACTTCTGATCATGTCTTGCTAGAAGACCATCACGAACCCACTTGTCATACTCTTGAATGAGTGGCATAGGATGTGGCCCCGTAATAGGATCTTCCTCAAACGGGTGTCTTTTCTCAAAGATGGGAGTCAACTTTATAGAGGATCATGCTGTAAATTGAATTTGTGTTTATGGACTACTATAAATGATTCTATCACGATGAATGCCGAATATTACGTTTGTAAAATCACTTACCTCCTGAGTCGAAGTTAGACTGATAAGGCGAATAGTTCCATCTACTTGGTCGCCTATTTCGTTGAGGTTGCACTGGTGTGGCTTCATCTTTTTTTGCATTGGCGTGAACAACTATTCTAGTTTCTGGAATTTGACTGGGTAGAAACTTGTCGTCCAGTTCAAATTGAGAAACATAGAATTCTTTAGATACATCCTCTTGTTTTGTGGTAGATGGTATGATGGACGGTACCTCTGAAGTAGTTTTCTGGTAGTTGTATGTATCATTGTTAGCATCATAACTTAATGTTAGAAAAAATATTAAATACATATAAGTAGCTAGTATACATTACAGAAAATGCAGATTAACCAAGCAGAATACATGTAAATACAATTGAAATAAAAATAAATATAGCATTTTAAAGTGATATTACATATTAAGTGTAACACAGTTAAAATATGCTCAATATGTTAAGATTTAAAAGTCAGAATACATATATATATAGCTGAATAATAATTAAATACATCAGTAAAATGGCAAGATTAAAACATATATGAATACAACTAAATACATATGTTCAATATGTTAACTACTTTTATACCTCGTGATTATCTCCAACATCTGTGTCAATGCCACCATCATGTCTCACTATGGGTTCAGTTTGCTGATTTTGTTGAAGGTGGTCTGAAAGCATCTTGAAGTTACCATTTATCAATGTTCTTAGAGAATTGAACTCTCCAACAACTTTAATAGTACGAAATAGTTAGAAAAATACTAAAACACATAGCTATCAAACATTATTGATTAATCGGTGGGTAAATACTCACGTATTCTTTGAATGAATTTAAGTCTTTTCTCAAAGAAGATACTTCCTCATTTTGGCCTTCTGGGAGCTGATGGTCATGCACAAATTTATGTCCAATGTCAGAAACACAAACAGGAGGGACTTTGGGCTGATATTTTGGTTCTTTTGTAGGAATCTTGGGATGTTCCTTGACCTTCTTATGTGGCGGTGATGAAGATGGACCAACATTTTCAACATGTTTCTTCTTAGATTGAAGACTGGGTGTAGGAGAAAAGTCATCTGTATCTTGTCCCGATTTGTCTGAATGTGTAGAAGTAGGTATTTTCCCAATATCGGCGCACACTTGAGGAATCTGAATAACAGCAAGTTCTATATCTAGAGGAGTGATGTCCTTGAACACAATCTTTGAACAAAAACAGGATATGACTTACAGGAAACATATTAATGCATAACTGCATAATGCTGTATTTAGGTGTATTTAACTCTGTTGTATTTAGATATATAAAATGTATTAATATATATGCAAATATTCAGGTATATAAGCTTATGAATCCAATGTATATTACAGTAGGCTTCCCCTTTAACTGAATTTAAACTGTATACAAATTATTGATGTATTTGTGTTCAATTATCTTCAGAATATTGATAACATTTGTATATTATCGTGTTTCCGGTATCTTTGAACATGCCGTTCGTCAGATAAGAAAATGTTGGCTGATTTCTGGTGGTTCTCCAATTGAGTATTTTGGGGACCACATCGCCGACTCGGACTGCAATTTTGGAATCAACAGAAGAACAACACTCATAAAATCACACCCCCATAGCTAGGGGCATCCCAGCTATCCTGTAATACTTCTTCACAGCATCCATCTTCTTGCTAATCGAGTTTATCAACAGCTCAAATGATTTAATACCCCAATGATATTCAGAATAATTCCCACTCTCTACTAAGTCAAAATCTAGCCTTGGTATAGTTACACTATTCTTCTCAGATAAAAATATAAAGGTGTGGATGAAATACAACAAAGATATCTTCAAAGCATCCTCATCATTGTCGGGGCCCCACGCCTTGTCATTGAAGAATTTTTTCAAGTGTTTCTTCTTTACAATATTAGCACTTCCAAAATAAATCTCAATAAGCCGGTAAGGAGGAGTTTCCGTAAACTCAAAATCTTGATCTTTACCTAACACATTTGAGGCCAATCACAAGTGCAAACTCTCTTAATGTGAAATGTAATTCAGTACCATTGACGTATACTGCAAATACATTGTTTGGAGTGTCGTATAACTGTCGATCCAAGAAGCATCTGAAGAGTTGATGTAGAACATCAAATCGCTTCATTTGAGGAAATGAGCCAAAGCATGTATTGCCGAATTGTTGGAACTGATCGGGAGTAAGCTTATCTTTTAGCTAGAATACTATATCAGTGTTAGTGTAACTACTAATATGTGGTGCTAATTTTGGCTGGTATTTCACAAACAAATCAATTCCCTGCAATGAACGTTGAAAGATTCATGTTAATACAGATGAATACATTGCAAAAATACATATTAAGTTTTTTTGGACTACATGTAAGACATGATACAGTGACAAGGCTAAATGCATGTCACACAACTACAAACACTTATAGAAGACTAGATACAGTGACAAGGCTAAATATATGCTAAAATACTTTGTAACATACAAATATAATATAAAATATTTAAGATGAATACACCTGAATACATATGGATGCATAAGAATACATTTGAGGTCAAATTGGACAATTGAATTATCGCAAATATACATTAGCAAACGCTAAATACACATGAATACATATGAATACATGTAAAATTACTTTAAAATGAACTTGGAAACAACCAAATACACATGAATACATAAACATACTATAGAAGAAACAGAATACATTATACAAAAGGTACAAAAATACAAGAAGATACATATGAATGCAACAGAATACATGTAACAACTACCAATTACCTTTTGGTTTCTTGAATCTTTCATAGGTTTTTTCCTCTTTGAGCCAACTTGATTTTTGGTTTCTTTTGAAGCTTCATCAACTTGGGCTTCTTTCAACTTGTCATTGTGTAATTTACTTCTTCTTTCATCAACTTTGGATGCTGATAAACCTGCAAAATCTTTCTCCGCTTGAGTCAGTTGCAATGAGAAAGAGGGTCCATCAAAATTGAGAATTTTGGTGTGTATATCTCTGGGTAGTCTCTTGAGTGGTGTTGCATCCGACATTAGAGAGAAAACTCAAAGAATCCTGGTGATTAACAATATAAATGGAAGATATATCAAAAAATTGTGTAAATTCGCTAATAAAACTAATAGAAACAAACTAATGAAAAAGCAATTTCGAAGTCGTTGAATTACCTACGGGGAGAAGATTTCCAAAATACAACTGTGAACCTCTGAAAACACTTGAGAACCAACTTGCCCATCAAAATACGCTTGAGAACAATTGCGAAGAAGAATGGCGTGTGGGGTGATAATGGCGAAGAAGTATAGGTGATAATGGTGGAGGAGGGTTTCTGAAGTGTATGGAACGTGTGTTTGTGGGAGAAGAGGGAAAAGTGTATTGAAGAAGAGAGAGAAAAGCTGATGAGAGGAGATATACGCTAATTAGGTGAGAGAAAAAAAAATGAGAGAGAAAAATATTTTGTAGCATATATTAAGCCTTAATTTTAGGATGGAACTAAATTTAAATTTTTTGCTATAAATTAAAAAGGGTATTTATAGAATATAATATTCTAAAAGAGTATTTATAGAATATAAATAGGGTACTAATCTATTCAATAGGTGGTAAAATTTCTAATTTACTATGCCTAAAAGCTCTCTTTTTTCCAACACTTTTTAAAGTGATTGAATATAAGAAAATACATAAATAAAAGTACTGCAAATAACATTTTATTTGTGTTGTATCCAAAGTAAAATCTATTTGACTCTCAAGAGAAGAACTTTATCCATTTTGAGTTCATTTTGTCTCGTACTAAGCACTTTTCAATAAAATATTACATACTTGAGCATATATAAAGTTGGTCTCGTGCTTTCAACGGAAAACGAAACATAGTCACAAACTAGATAAAGAATTATATATAAGTACTAGGCCGTCTTCGACCCAAAAACGCCTCGTGTTGCCTTGGGTTGCTAACTCGATAAGCTGTTTGGCTACTGGATCATGTTGCATGTCTTCTTTTATAGCCTTATGAATGTCGTAAATTACTGAACTGATGGCAGCAAGCTCGGCTTTTCGGCTCAAGTATCAGCGATAACGTTACCTTTGCCCGGCTTGTACTCCAGCACATAAACTCGACCAAGATATCCTGCCACCTGGCCTGTTTTGGTCTGAATTTCTTATGTGTCTGAAAGTAGCTAGTAGCCACATGATTCGTCTTGACCACGAACCATGAACAAGGCAAATAATGTCGCCATGTATGAAGGAAATGCATAATGGCAGTCATTTCCTTCTCTTGCACCGTGTAACGCCGCTCCATCTCATTTAATATGCGGCTCTCACGTGATACAGGATGCTTATCCTGCATTGGGAAACTCCCAATGGAAAATTCTGAGGAATCTGTGTGCATCTCAATTGTCTTGGCAAAGACAGGTAACGCCAAGACTGGCTCCATTATTACAGCTGCCTTAAGGCCTTCAAATGCTTTTTAGCAATGCTCCATCCAAACCCATGGCTTGTTCTTCCTTAGAAACTCACTCAATGGCACAGCCTTTGCTGAGTAGCCACTGATAACCGACGATAGTAGTTTACAAAACCAAGGAAGGATCTCAACTCGGTTACATTTGTAGGTTCGTCCCACTCCTAGATAGCATGTACCTTAGCCTCGTTCATGCGTAGCTCACCATTGCTAATAACATGGGTTAAGAAGTGCATCTTTGATTGTGCAAACTCGCATTTCTCTCTCTTGATGTATAGCTTGTTCTCCCGTAAGACTTGGAAAACCTTCCTTAAGTGATCCATATGCTCCTCCAAGGTGTTGGCGTAGATGACTATGTCGTCTAGGTAGACTACCACGAACTGATCAAGGTAGGGATGGAAAATCTTGTTCATAAGGGTGTAAAATGTGGCTGGTGCATTGGATAAGCCGAAAGGCATCACTAACCACTCAAAGGCTCCATATCTTGTGACATATGTTGTCTTCAGCTCATCTCCTTTTTGCAATGCGAACTTGGTAGTAGCCCTTGCAAAGATTCACCTTGGTAAAATACTTGGCTTGCCCAAGTCGATCGAACAAGTCAGCAATGAGTGGCATTGGGTACTTATTCTTCACTGTGACCTTATTAAGTGCTCGGTAGTCTATGAACAAGTGCAGCAATTTATCCTTCTTCTTTTGGAACAATACCGGTGCACCAAAAGATGCCTTTGATGGGCAAATGTGACCAGCATCCAGCAACTCTTTCAATTGTTTCCCGAGCTCCTCTAGCTCGGGAGATGCCATAGTGCGGGTGGCTTAGCCCCTGGATCCAACTCGATCTTGTGATCCACTTATTGCCTAGGCAGCAGGTGCTTAAGCAAGTCCTCGGGCATAACATATTTATATTCCTCAAGCAACTCCTCGATGCAAGGTGCCAATGTCTCTTAAAAACACTTGTCTTCCTATAGAATTGCAATGGTCGCCACGAACGTCGGCTCCCCCTTCTTGATCCCCTTGAAAACCTGCATAGTTGAGAGTTGTGCTTGGATCTGTCCATGCGGCATAGTCATTGTAGGTACCATGGAAGCTCGATCTCGCCCCATAACCAATAGACGTTGGAGGTAGGGGTCAATCAAACTATGACAATATCTAAAGAACTCTTTCCCTAGTATGATGTCAAAGATATCCGTAGCCGCTACGGTAAAGTTTCTTATACCTTTACAAGTTCCCAAATTGACACCAACTCCATTAGCTACCCCACGAGAATTTTGTACCTCAACATTAATGGTCTTGACGCGAGATTTGGTTGGAGAAAGCTTCAATTTCTAGTCTCTTTGTGGTAGCCTCAGTCACGAAATTATAAGTTGCTCCAGTATCCACCATTACGCGAGCAGGTTTATTATTGATGGTGAGATCCACGTACTGATTGCCATTCTCGATCGGTTCAATAGTTTGCTTCGTGACAGTACTACATAATTTGATTGCCCAACTGTGCGGTTCCCGGAATCTCTCCTTGCGACTTCTCCTTCCATTCACAAACCATGGCACTGAGGCTCTTTTGGTCTGGATAATTTCTGAATCCCTGTGGCCCTCCGCATATGTAGCACCCCTTCTTATCAGCCTGCGCCTTCTTCTCGGCGTAGCCTTGAAGGCCACTCAGCTTTTTGATATTTTGAGTCGTGTAGCATTGTTGTTGTATTTCCTTGCCTTTGCCAACGTCTCCCACCTTTGACATTTTTAACCTTTGATTCTTTGCCTTTGCCTTGGTCGTGTTTGTCATGCCTAAAATCCATCAATGATTCGGCCTCCATTATGGCTTGGCTATATCCGCAACTTGCAGGCATTGCAACTCATGTTTAGCCCAATTTTGTAACTCGTCCATGAAGTGAAACAACAAGTCGTCATTGGTCAGGTTGGGGATTTGAAGCATATGGGTAGTGAACTCCTTGACATAGACACGTATGCTCCATGTTTGCTTTAACTCCCTAAGCTTGTGCCTTGCCTCGTACAAGACATTTTTGAAAAGAACTGATGCTTAAACTCAGCTTTGAACTGATCCCACATGTTAATAGTACATAAACCTTTATCTACGTCGGCCATATTCCTTCTCCACCATAGCATGGCAGCCTCTAACACTGCAATGTTGATCATAACCTCATCGACCCTCACTTTGTCATGCTTGAAGAAGTTCTCCAAGTTCCAATGGAGGTTTTCCACTTCTTGCGAACACCTTTGAACACTGAGAATTTGGGAGCATCAATCTTGGCCTCCGTCGTCACCACAACATTGCTAGCTGCCTCGGTCACACCAGCATTGACATTCTCCTCGAGTGACTTTATATTTGCCTTCATAGCATCCATAGTACTCAAAGCCTCTATGAGTCTGCACTCTAAGGCAGTGATGGTTTGCCTTAGTTCCATCTCGGTCTGTGTATGTCCCTCTAAGTCATTTCGGATACTCTCAAGCTCTTCAAGAGTGTGCCTTTCAAAAACGCTAAGCGTTGGCCAAAGATCTCCACGGCGTCTATCCCTGCATTTATTTTCATCACCCACTCTTTGCCGAGTGAGACGTCCTCGGGTAGGACCTCCACTTCATCCTTGCTCGCCTCAGTAGCAGATAGTTCTTAGGATGTAAGCCCTTTATTTGACACAACCTCGGGTGGCACCTCCTAGATCTTGTTGGTGGCATTCCTCTTTTTTCTATGACCCTTCTTGTCAGGAGTATCCTAAATGATGTTGGCTTGGGTGTTGGCAACATTACTTTCTCCGTCGTTCGCCATTCCCTTAGTTGTAACCTTCGCTTTGATACCACTTTGTCAAGTCCTTAGTTGTTAACTAAGTACACGTGCGGCACTTGACAACTCACTCACGATCTTGTACAACATGCTCACGTTCTTGTTATGTCAATTCAGCCTTACTACACTCAAGATCGCTAAGGCAATACCAGAAAGAACACAAGAGGATTGCTAAAGGAAGCTTTGTATTAGAGAGAACTTGAATTGTTTGTTTGGTCAACTACAAATGAATGTCCTCCTTTATATACTAGTCTCCTAGGGCCTAGTATTAGGGGTGTTCAAACCGAACCGAAAAACCACACCAAACAGAAAAACCAAACCAAACTGATTAAAAACCCCGACTAGGTTTGGTTTAACTTGATTTGGTATTGAGTAAAAAAACCCGAACCAAACCGACATATAAATATATAAATTTTATTTATATTTTAAAGACTTTATAGTGTTTTTTCTTTAGAAAATGTAGAAATATTTGAGATCCTCTCATGTACTAATCTTGAAAGTGTAAATTAACGAAACATTATTGTTAGATGACTAAGAAAATAACTATCATGTGTTACTAGAAAAAATTCTCCCATTAGAATATTTTACTAGATCATATGTTTGTCAATTTTTTTCATATTTACTAAACATATATTCACTTATCAAAGCTTTATCTATAATTTTAATAAAGGAAGATTGAAATAATATTCATATAACAGAAAAACCCGAAAACCCGACAAAATCGAACCAATCCAAACAGAAATATATTTGGTTTGGTTTGGTTTTGATAAAAACCGAGCCAACCCAGTCCATGTGCACCTCTAGCTGGTATGTAACTATTAATTGTTACATAAGTCCATAATATTTATAAGATAAAGGCTTTCTCTAGAACTCTCTCCAAACCTAGAAGATTTCAAGTACTTTCCTAGCCAATCTATAGGGATCTAGGATCTTACTACGTAAATGTCCATACTTCTTTAGTATCTTCTCGCAAATGCTAGCATTCCTCCTATGTAAGCTTTCATATGGCATTAATATATGCCAAATGGCGCATATGTGGCATGATGACTTGGTAGGTCATCATATTAGTGTCTTAAATTTTTGAGCTGCTAACTTTTGAGAAGTGCTTGTCTCAAAAGTACTTTTAAAATAAGTGGTTTTGGTGAGAAGTAGTTTGTGTTTGACTAATTAATTAGAAAATTACTTTTGAGAAGTAATTGGTGTTTAACCAAGCTTTTGGAAACTGTTTCTAAGTGTATTTTTCTCAAAAGTACTTCTCAGAAAAGAACTTTTGGAGAGAAGCTACTTTTTTCTGCTTCTCCAAAACTGCTTCTGCTTCTCCTCAAAAGCACTTTTTTTCCTTCCAAAAGCTTGACCAAACACCTCAATTTTTGGTCAAAAGTGCTTTTGGCCAAAAAAAGAATCTTTGGCCAAAAAAAAAAAATTTGGCCAAACAGGCTATAAGTATCCTGTATTACTTAATTTAAAATTCAGGACATAAGTTTCGAACTTTAAGACACGACATCCTAAATTTTTGAACTATTAATTTAAAATTTAGGATATAAGATTCGAACTTCAAGTCATAATTTTCGAACTTTAGTACATGATGTCTTGAAGTTTAAATTTTGAGATTTAAATTCTAGGAAGTCTATCCTGAAATTTAAGTAAAATTGGCTAATCTTTACATACATTTTAAAATATAAATATATTTTAAATATCATACTTACAAATGACTACCTGATGGCATTTCCACAAATCTTACATGTTTGACCAAAGCGGATAATGTCTTAATATGTTAAGGATATCTTTAGACTTAATACAAAGGGATTCCCTTTCTTTCCTCTTTTTTCTTTTCAAAAAAAAAATTCTATCATTTTCTTAACAAACTCCCTTAAGGGGTAGGAGCTATATATAACCTAAGCTGAACAAGTCTTTTGCATGACTTCGTTCGAGTTAAACCAGTTTAAGCCTAAAACTAAATAGCGGATTCCACCTATCACAAGTTGGACGAATTGTCCATTTGTAGGTCAAAACTGACATAAATATCTAAATTATTCATAGAGGGTAACTTTTTGTCTTCTTTTAACTCATATAGCCGCTCAACCAATCATTTAAACTAAAAATACATAAAGAACGTATAATACATGAATATATATAATGGTGTATTATTAATATATATTTTCAGAAAAAATAAAAAGTCAATCCAACCGGCTATTTATATAAAGATCTTTTGTTTTCTTTCCTCTTTGGCCCAAAAGGCCTTTATCTTGTGCGGCATGGAGACTTGCCATATACATTCAAGAAGGTAATGTTGTAAATTGGGAAAACTATACAGCCACCACCTTCAAAATAATAACAAATATATATATATTTTTTATAGATTTTATATATATATATATATAAAATCTATATATATATATATATATATATATATCTTTCTCTCTCTATATATATATTATACAAATACAGAAAAATATTTTAAATTATGTACTTTTTTGACTACTGAATATAAATAATTTCTAACGCAAACTAAAAGTAATAATACCCCTTATAAATTTCCTTGATTAAAAAGGGTTCAGGGCGACAATTCTGCCACCACAAAAAAGTACTTGACAAAATAGGAACAACACTTTCTAAATAGTTGTGAGAAAAAAGAAAAGGACCATTTGTTTTCCTTTTTCTTTTTCCAGACTTAAAATTTTCAGACTACAAAAACATGGTTGTTACTTTAACATGAATGATCAAGAAGGCTAACAGTGCCATAAGACAAGTAAATAGCAAAGAGTTAGTGCAATTTGTAGAGCTCCCTGACTCTTCATCACCATCATAATCATCGGGGTCGCCGGAAATCGCCACCAAATCTTCTCCGCCACCGTCCACTGCGCCATCGGTGTCATTGGTGGCAGCAGTCCATTTACCACTGTTGCTTCCCCTGCTCATTGTTATAAGATAAGAGTCAATTCAAAGACAAGAATCATGCCCATGTTATAAATTTGAGGTTATTTAGCTAAGTTGTAACGACTTATCTAATTATTTGGTCATGTAACTAAAGGGATTTCATTAGTAATCTATGTCTACTAAATTAGGGGCTTTGGCTTTGGTGTCAGGAACAGAGGAGGCACTTCGCTGCTTGATTTCGCCAGGGCCTCCGAACTTCTGATTGCGAACTCGACATTTCGGAAGAGGGAGGAGCATTTGGTCACCTTCAAGAGTTCGGCGGCGAGGACTCAGATTGACTACATCCTCATCCGAAGGAGCGATAGGGGCTTGTGCAAGGACTGCAAGGTTATTCCGGGAGAGTCTCTTTCAACTCTTCATAGACTACTAGTGATGGACGTCGATCTCTGGGTGAAGAAGAAGCGGAGGGGCGCCCAGGGTCAACCGCGAATTAGATGGGGAGCTTTGTCTAAGGAGAAAGCACAGGAGTTGGAAAGGAGGTTAGTGGAGGGCGGAGCTTGGAGAAGTTATGGGGAAGCGGACGCTATGTGGACAGTGACAGCGAACTTGATTAGGGGGGCAGCACGGGACGTGCTCGGGGTAGCTAAGGGATATTCAGGCAGACATCAAGGTGATTGGTGGTGGAACGAGGCAGTCAAAGGAAAAGTGGAGGTGAAGAAGGCAGCGTTCGCTAGGTTGGCAGGGAGCACAAGCGAGGAGGAGCAGAGAGCGAACAGGTTGGTCTACAGAGAGGCGAGAAGATAAGCTAAGATGGCAGTCACGGAAGCTAAAAACGCGGCCTTCGGTCGCATGTATGAGGAACTAGGGGAAAGAGGTGGGGATAAGAAGTTATTCCGGTTGGCTAAAGCAAGGGAGAGGAAGGCACGCGATCTAGACCAAGTCAGGTGTATCAAGGACGAGGATGGTAGAGTTCTGATGGGGGAATCGCAAATCAAACAGAGGTGGCAGGCGTACTTTCGGGACCTTCTTAACGAGGAGGGGGTTCGGAGCATAGAGCTAGGGGAGTTGGGGCATTCAGAGCGTCATAGAGACCTTGGGTACTGCAGACGCATCAGGGTGGAGGAGGTCTTAGGGGCGTTGAGTAGGATGAGTAGGGGTCGAACGACCGGGC
Source organism: Nicotiana benthamiana (assembly GCA_034376525.1). Lineage (NCBI taxonomy): Eukaryota > Viridiplantae > Streptophyta > Magnoliopsida > Solanales > Solanaceae > Nicotiana > Nicotiana benthamiana. The sequence goes on from CM067337.1 coordinate 126,093,916, forward strand.
CTGACGAGATCCCAGTGGAGCTCTGGAAGTGCATGGGTAAAGCTGGAGGGGAGTGGCTCCTTAGGCTGTTCAATGCAATCTTCAGGACTAAAAGGATGCCGGAGGAGTGGAGGTGGAGTTCAGTGGTGCCCTTGTACAAGAACAAAGGGGACATCCAGTGCTGCAACAACTATAGGGGCATCAAATTAATAAGCCACACTATGAAGGTTTGGGAGAGGGTGATTGAGGCGCGGGTGAGGGAGGCGACAACTATATCTAGGAACCAGTTCGGTTTCATGCCGGGACGCTCCACCACAGAGGCGATTCACCTAGTCAGGCGGATGGCGGAACAATTCAGGGATAAGAAGAAGGACCTCCATATGGTGCTTATCGACTTGGAAAAGGCGTATGATAAGGTCCCGAGGGAGGTGCTATGGAGGTGCTTGGAGGCGAAGGGTGTGCCAGAAGCCTACATCAGAGTAATCAAGGACATGTACAATGGAGCTAAGACTAGGGTTAGGACGGTGGGGGGCGAATCAGACCATTTTCCTGTGGTAATGGGGCTCCACCAAGGATCGGCGCTGAGCCCCCTGTTGTTCGCCTTAGTGATGGATGCTCTAACCCGACATATCCAAGGGGATGTGCCTTGGTGTATGCTCTTTGCTGATGATATAATATTGTTAGACGAGACAAGGACCGGTGTTAGTGAAAGGTTAGAGATATGGAGACAGACCCTCGAGTCTAAGGGTTTCAAAATAAGCAGATCTAAGACAGAATATCTGGAGTGCAAGTTTGGCGACGAGCCGAGTTGGGTAGGCAGGGAAGTGATGCTTGGTTCTCAGGCCATCGCCAAGAGGGACAGTGTAAGATATCTGGAGTCTGTGATTCTGGGGGACGGAGAGATTGACGGGGACGTCACCTATCGGATAGGAGCGGGGTGGTCAAAGTGGAGGCTCGCTTCAGGGGTTCTGTATGATAAGAAAATTCCACACAAACTCAAGGGGAAATTCTTCAGAGCCGTGGTTAGACCTGCGATGTTGTATGGGGCGGAGTGCTGGCCCGTGAAGAACTCGCATGTTCAGAGAATGAAGGTTGCGGGGATGAGGATGCTTAGGTGGATGTGTGGGCACACCAGGTTGGATAAGATCAAGAATGAAGTTATTCGACAGAAGGTAGGGGTGGCCCCGGTGGACGAGAAGATGCGGGAAGCGAGGCTGAGGTGGTTCGGGCATGGTCGGAGGAGGGGCCCCGATGCCCCGGTGAGGAGCTGCGAGCGGCTGGAGATTGTTGGTGGTCGGCGAGGGAGAGGGAGGCCTAAGAAGCATTGGGGAGAGGTGATTAGACAGGACATGACCAGTATGCAGGTTACCGAGGACATGACCCTTGATAAGGGAGTCTGGAGGTCTAGAATCAGGATTATAGGCTAGGGGCTCATAGAGTTCTCCGTACGCCTTTCCCGGGGTTGGGTGTGGGATAGTAGGGTTACCCATAGGTGATTAGTGTTTTAGCTTATGTCCCCAGAGGGTTGTTAGTATGGTAGTTACTACCTGTTATTATTGCATGCGACTGTAGTTATGTTGCTTATGTTTCCATAATTATTTACGTTATTTCTGCGGGAGTACTTGTGCTTTATTATTTTGTTTTGTCTTGCTTATGTTTCTAATTTTACCTTTGTTTCTTAATGCAGCTTTCCCTTTTTTATCCAATACGCTGAGGGTCGACTGGAAACAGCCTCTCTGCCCTTTCGGGCAGGGGTAAGGCTCGTCTACATATTACCCTCCCCAGACCCCGCCTGGTAGGAATATACTGGGTAGTTGTTGTTGTTGTTGTTGTTGTCTACTAAATTAGGGGAAAAAAGGGGTTTTTGCACTAATAGCCGGTCGAATTTACTGTTACTTTTTTTAATCAGTATATAATAATTATACAAAATTATACACAATATATATAGATTTTACATATAATATATATATTCGCCGGCTATTTTAGGTTTAAAAGGTTAAGTAGGCGGCTATTTAAGTTAATACTTCAAAAAAATACAATATTAAACCATCAAGCAAAAGAGAAAGCTACTCTTTAAAAATCAACTTGAGACATATTTTCTTAAGATATACTTCTTTCGTCCCAATTTATGTGATGTTATATGGATTTAGAGAGTCAAACGAATTGTACTTTGATCATATTTTTTTATATGCTTTTTAAATATTTTGAATTATTAATTATTATGATTTACAATACTAACTTTCAAATATATAAATTTTATTTCAAATAACTTAAAAAATTTATGCTTAAATACACTATCAAAATTAATTTTTGAAAAGCAAAAAGAGTCACATAAATTACGACAAAGGGAACAATAATTATTACGTCACTCAGAAAGTAAGTAACCCAAATTATTACTGGTATTAATTACCAAAGACAAAGTCTAAGAGGGGCTGCTAATTAAAGTGTTGATTACTCTACTAACATAAAGGACAAAAGGAGGGAAAAATGAAGAAAGCGAAAAAGAAAGAGTATAGGGGGGAAAAGTGAAAAAGAAGGAAAGTAAAAGGACCTGTGAATAAGAACACCAGCATTCATTGTAATTTGGTCAAGGAAATCAGCAGATTTGGGCTCCACACTATAAGCTTTTTCATATTTAACTTCAACTCCTTCACCTGAGGCCACAAAGTATGCTCCATTTGCCATTATATCCCCTTCACTTCTCCAATTCCAATTCCTCCATTTTTCTTCTCCTGTATCCACTCTTTTTGTTACCTATGTCCCACAAAAAACATCTTAAATGAGTATCCAATGCAACTTGACCACTAAATTAGTAAATATTATAAACAAATGACATAAATAATTTATCATATATAGTGTCAAGATAATACCAATAAGACTGTAATAAAGGGGTAAGTACTCATTCATCGTTAAGCAAAATCTCAAGTTCGAGCTCCCGCAATATGGGATCCAAATTAGCATTTGTGGAGTCAAGTTTGGAATTTTATCGCAACACATTTAATTGCTAGAATCAAAAAAAAAAAAAATTTAACTTGTTTAGTGATCTCTTTGATACAAACATAAGGTTTGGGCCGAAACTAATAGCTGCTGCAAATTGTACATTGTATCTGCCCCTAGATATAGGACATCAATCCAGTCTTAGTAATACCATATTTATGCAAGCTTCTACAATTGACTTATTTTGAAAAGCAAAATATGTTTGGCTAATAATTTAAAAAGCAATTTTGAATAGTAATTATTATTTGACTAAATTTTCAAGAAGTACTTTTAAATATATTTTATTAAAGTGCGTTTCAAAAAAGTAATTTCAAGAATAAATTACTTTTTTGTAGATCTACTTCTAGCCTGTTTGGCCAAGTTTATTTTGGCCAAAATTACTTTTTTTGCTAAAAATACTTTTGGCTAAAAATTGGGCTGTTTCTCACCAAAAGTACTTTTGAAACTCCTCAAAATAAGCTGATTTTTTGAGGCTCGGCCAAACGGGAACTACTTATATCCTTCTAAAAATTTGAACACATTAACTTTTAGAAAAATAAAATACTAGTATTTTTGTTTCATAAAAAAATAATTTGGGGTAAAAAGAAGCTTGGACAAATAGGCTATAAAAAAAATAAGACAAACATAATGTTTTCGTTTTTGGTAATTCAAGTAATGTTATTATTGTTAGGCTATATAGTTTTTCAATTTTAAAGGGAAAAGAATATAAAACAAGTAATTACCTCTTTAGCAAAAGGGTTGAAAGGTGCAATATATCGATTTCCTTGACTGTTGATAGTAGGATTACCACTTCCTCCAATTGCATACATTTCCCATCTTGTGAAATCATTATTCACAACATGAATATAACCTCTTCTACACCTTGGCATTCTCTGAATTAATTTCTTCCCAAAATGATTAAAAGAAATTGTCACTTGCATTCCTGAATCTGGTAAATAATCATCACTATGACCTAATAACATTACCTCATTATGATGTGAAAAATGATTATTTGATATTGTAATACCAGTGGACCCCATTACTACATCAATTAAACCATCTTTACAATTTGATAATGAACAATGGTCTATCCAAATATCTCTTGATCCAAATATAGATATTCCATCTCCATCTGATTTTGTCCTCCAACCAAAATGTGTAGGACTAGATCTTATATTAGTTTCACCAGATTCATAACAATGATGTATATGAATATTATGAATTATAACATTTGAGATATATTGTAACGTTACGCACCCTCCACCTGTAATATGAACGTTGACACCGCGACCATCTAGGGTTTTATACGAGTTGAAAATTAGTTCTTCTGAGAGTTTGATTTCCATGTTGGCTGCAAAGACTATCCATAATGGTTCTTCTTGAATGACGCCATATCGGAGAGTGCCAGGTGGCGGGTTAACCGGGTCGGGGTCCGAGGACGAGGTAACAACATAGTAACGACCACCTTTCCCACCTAGGGCGTATTGGCCAAAACCTATAGCACAATCGGCTAGTCTTTGGCGATTTAATTGCCAATTATGGTCACATCTCCAACAATCATCAATTGGGTTGCCTGTTTGGCAAGATTGATCACTAGAGGTGTAGGACAACATTTTTCTTCTTGATTGGAGTAGTGAGAGTGATACATTCACTTTTCTGCAATATACATTAATGAAAAAACTTTAATTTCTAGCCACAAATAGTATTAATGTTATAACATGTTACATGCTTCTTCCCAATTTTTGCAAGTGTGTTGACACACATTTATATGGCTTATTTGATAAAAGTTTAAAATTAGTAAATTTTTTATTATTAAAAAATTTCATTATTTTTGGGACAGATAAATGGAGTGTCTACATGCTATAATATTTTAAAATACATTAATAATGTGAAATTCTTTAAATTCTAATGAAAAGAGACTGAGGAAAGAATATAGGGTTGGACAGTGAAAGCTCTATGGACAACGCTGTACTAACATGGTAAAAGTTACAATAGGTCACACAACAGTTGCAAAACAAAAAGAGAGAGGCAAATAGATTCTATTGTTGAAAGGAAATCCACAAATTAAAGCTATCAGAGGACCTACAACTAGATACTCAGACAAGAAAAAAGTAGAAAAGAGAAAATAAGAAACCAATAAATAGGGAAAAGTTTATTTTGTGTCTCATACAAGTGAGACTAGTTGTATGAGGCAACATTTTTGTCTCACCGTTTTGTGAATCTAAATTTATGTAGACCCAAAAATATAAGATTGAAGTTCACAAATTTGTGAGACAGAAAGGAGGCTCATTGTCAACTGTACGAGACACAAAATAAAACTTCTCAATAAATACACATATCTACCTACATCAAGTACTCTTAAAAGTTAATTAAAGCTCATAAAGCCATAAGAAACAAGAAAATCCCATTTAATCAAAGAAAAAATAACTCATTATTTGTAAAAGGAGCTTTAGAGCAACGGTAAAATAACTCATTATTTTAAAAAGGAATAGTTGAGCAACAGTAAAATTGCTTCCATAAAATTTGTAGGCTACGGGTTCGAGCCATGAAATCAAACACTTATACTTGCTTCAAGATAGGCTGCTACATTACACTCACTTAGGATACGGCTCTTACTTCTTTTGGATGTAAGAGGGGGAAATAATTTAAAACCATATTCTTGAAAAAAATGAAAAAGAATAAAATGTTAAATGTGGTACTATTAACAAAAGTTCAAGAAAGAGGGAGTCCTACATTGTGGAATTTATGTGGAAAACACAAGTAAAGAGCAGAAGAGCAAGTAGAAGCAAAAGAGAGAGATAAACAAGGAGTTGAAGCTTAAAAAATGGTAAATTTTGTATTTAGAAATTGCTTATGCTTTTACTCAAAACCACATTTTTTCTTTTAAAAGTTTGGCAAAATATCTAAATTTTATATTTAAAAAGACTTTATAGTTTTTCCAAAAGAAAGTATTTTTGGCTAAAAATAGCAAAACCAAATAGGCTATTAATCTAAACAGTTGTTCATTTACCCGTTTAAATTAATAATAATCGATATATATATATATATATATATAACAATAACAATGTATATCAGCTAAAACAAATAAATGATATATTCGATCTGTTATTTGTATAAAAATGGTTTTTTTCTAGCCCGCTTTAGAAATTATTTATATTCGATAGCCGAAAAAGTTTAAAAATTTATATATTTTTTAATATATATATTATAATGGAGTGTGGCTATTTTCTGAACCCCGTAAGTATATGAGATACTTCGTGCATCAGGCTGTTTTCTTTTCCTCAGATGTAAGAGGGAATTTTTTTGTAATACCATATTCTTGAGAAAAGTGAAAAAGAATAAAATTGGTACTATTAACAAAAAGTTCAAGAATGGGGGAGTCCTACATTGTGGAATTTATGTGAAGAACACAACCAGTAAAGAACAGAAGAGCAAGTAGAAGCAAAAGAGAAAGACATAAACAAGGAGTTGAAGCTTAAAAAATGGTAAATATAATACCTATTAACTTCAAGAGCAACAGCTTCAGGATCAGGATGCTGACCAGGAAGAGTAAAGTTCATAAACATACCCAAACCAAAATGAAAAAATGAAGTCAAAATCAAGAAAATCACAATGCAGCTTTTTTGTAGCATTTTTTCTACAATATACAACTCTAGTTTTGTGATTTTTAGTGGTTTGGGGTCAGTGAGTTAGCTGCATTATGGAGAAATATGAAGTGTGTGTTAGTGAGAAAATGGAGTGTGTGTGTGTGTAAACTGTGTACTGTGGGAGAAGATAACAAATTAGGGTCTTGGGCTGTCTATTTCTACTCAGAGTAGTAAAGATGGTATACTACTTTATGACATGATTTATAGTCATTGTTAAGAGAATCGCTCACCGGGATTCACTCATGCTTTATTAGTGAAAAAGCAATAGAGTATATTGGATTTTGAGGGTTTTCTTTCTTTTCACCCCACCCCCTCTCTTCCCCGCCCATACCTATTTAACAACAACAACAACAATTATTCAGTATAGTTCCACAAATGTGAGGTCTGGGGAGGGTAATATGTAGACGGGCCTTACCCCTAACCGAAAGGGCATAGAGGCTGTTTCCAATCGACCCTCGGCTCAGTGAAGGAAAGGAACAACAAAAACAAAAACAAAAGAGCATTAGTAACTTTAGCAGAAATAGCGTAAATAATTATCTAAACATAAGAATAAATAAAATAGCATGCAATAATATCAGACATTAACTACCATAAATATCTCTGCCAAGCCTCACCTGCCCATACCTATTTAAAACAACTAAATTCAACAACATAGTAGAGTGTGCTAAACGGGTGACCTTATTCCTATCCTGGAAAGGGAAAAAGTCTGTTTTCGAAATATCTTCCATTCAAGAAGACAAAAATAAACAATAGACAATAGATTAGTGAAAGCAATAGAAGCCACAAAAAATAATATCAGTATCAGACACAGAAAATAAATAGAAAAGCAATAACAATAGCTAGTTAAAACAATTAAAAAGGAAAAAAAAAAAGCCAGGACCAAAATAAAATTGTGCCTGAGAATGTTAAGTCCATTCACAGTACTTACACTTTTTGGGTGTCGTTGGATTAAGGATGTAGCCTAGGTGGAGCTAGAAGTCCGGATACGGATTCGATTGAAGCCAATAATTTTTTTTAAATGCAATAATATATTTGTGTTAAAAAATTCATTAAACATATAAAAATATTAAATTATAAAGTAAAGTACTAGTGCTTGAAGTTATCGTTTTTAAAATTAAGAACTCAAAAAGTTGAAATTCTGGTTCTATATCTGGGATTTGCCCCGAGTTATATAAGTATGTAAATATGAAATTATGATCAAACACATTCAATATTTAAACTTATTGTGTTTAAAATTCTGAATTCAATTAGACTTACTAAATACTCTGATTGTGTGTGCGACATGGTTCTATCCATTGTAATTATGAAACAATGCATGTTTGTTAACTGAAGACTAAATAATTACAAATATAATTAATGGTAAACATTTTATTAAAAGTAAAAATCACAAGAAACATGTACATTTTCCTGCACGGTCTAGTAAGGACATTCTTCTCCTCAATATTTAAAGAAAAGCACGCAGTAGCATGGATTTATGGCAAATACTAATACTCAGTAATCAACAAGTTCCAAACCATTTCAAAATTCATTAGAACTAAGAGCTACACTCCCATCTCCTCTTCCCCCCCCCCCCCCCAACCCCCAACCCAAAACCCCACCCAACAAATAGCCCTCACCTCACCCTCTTATACCACCCATCATCCCAACCCAACCAAAAGGGTGAAAACATAAAAGGTTAAAAAGTGTAAGCATAGCCTTCTTTACATGAAATTTTCATACTTTAATGTCAATAAAACTGGTTTGGATATTGGGGATACTAGAAAGTCTTTTTAGTGGACCACTGAGGTCATAATTTGAGCGCCATGTATAGCGGGCCTATGTCTAACATTATTATTATTATTATTATTATTATTATTATTATTATTATTATTATTATTATTATTATTATTATTGTTATTATTATTATTGTTATTATTATTATTATTATTATTATTATTATTATTATGCAAAATGACTTTCTGACCATTCAAACTTGCAGTCGATTTTAAAGTCGATACACGAACTTTGCATTTTCTCATTTGAACACTCAAACTCCTGAAACCTTTAACTAATAAACACATGTGATTGTGCGTGATCTGCAAGCGCTATAACACAAATAACATGTCACATACTTATCCTCTTATTAATTGCCATGTGTAATTTATGGATCCCACTTTAAAAAAAATAATTTACTCATAAAGTCAAATTTATAATAGGAGTAGCAACCAGTAAACAAAACCCAAACGCAATATATTTTGAACAAGCGGTCATCAAATTCAGTTCCGATCAATTCCTCGTAGTATTTTAGCTAAAGTGATACATAAAGTCAAAATTTTCTTTAGTTTTTTCTCGTTGTAGTAGAAGAAGAAGAACAGAAGATGGTGGCTCTGGCGGCTCCGAACAACGCCACCAGGAACAGGGAAACAACACCACCGGTAAATCCACCATTTTCAATAGTTAGAAGTCAAATTTGAACATGCAGATTCTAATCAAACCTCAATAAAAAAATAGCGTAAAAATAATTATAACACTCTAGAAAAGACCCGCAAAATTATTCTGGCGAAATTTCTGCCGGAAAAAATGGCAACCATTTTTTCACTTGTATTTCAGCTGTTGTTCTTAATGGTTTTGCACCTGAAGTTATAAGCAAAGCATTTTTAAGCTAGAAGCTTCTGCAAGCAATATCCTGATAACAAGTTCGCTAATCTGAGATTGTATTATAATTAGAAGCTTAGACAAATTTTAGCGGACCCAGAAGCAATATAATTTTAAAATTTGACAGAAGAAAAGTCTCTAATTCTTTGCAATTCTTTGATAGATTTGTTTGGCTAAAAAGTTAAGTACTTTATTAAGTTCAAAAAACAATCAAAAAATAGTATGAGTTAATTAGAATCAAGTGCAATATGAACTACAGGAAACTACTTCATTAAGATCTGAGATGATATAGCTTGAGAGATCAGAACAGTAAAGTAAGAGAAAGCCGTTGCACTAGAAAGAGAGAGAAAGAAAGTTGTATATTCTTAGTAATAAGATACACATGAGTCATTTACAAAGGGAAGGTCCCTTTATATACTAAAGGACCTTCCTCAAAATAAGCAAAAAAAGTACAAGGGGTTGGTGGTCTCAGTATACGGGAGAGTCAGAACTTTAAGCGACGTCGTCTCGAGTCATGTCACTCGGTCCGTCCGCTAGCTAAGACCGCCCTTACTCGAGTCGGCCTTGACTAGGCCGTTATCTACGTCATAGGCATGCATATATGTTACCTAAGAACGTAGGGAACCAAATTTTTTCCTATACAGATAGTCCCTCTGTTTGTTGGAGACGTAGCCGAGAGAAGTTTTCAATGAACGGACATGCATGCTCGTCCTCTCTACAAACTTGGCAGTTCATGTTGATACTGTAGAAGAGGGGGTGTGATCTTATGCGGAAGGGCTAAGACGTTGACTCAAAACCTCTTTTTAGGACTCCTTTTTTAAGATGACGTCATCGATCACGTGCGCGATCATCACTTTTTCTCCCGAGGTGGTTCAGGACATGACGTGACGCTTTGGTTTCCCGCGCCGGTTTTCGAACTAAGCCTTTTTGATTTCCATGCACCTTTCCTTATAAATAGGGGAGAGGTTGAACCCGAATCATCTTTCGAACTCTTTGGAGAGCACTTTCTTAGCCTTTATCTCATCTTTTTCTGGCACCCGCTGATCTTTTCCTTCGAAATATTTGTTCCTGAGAATTAAACCTTGTTTCTATAAAATGCCCTTCTCTTATAACTTCCATTATGACTAAACGTCGTCACGACAGTATCAGGATTGAGGGTGACGCCCCCTCTAGGGCCTCGTCGTCCTCCGACGGTGGGGAAGCCGAGGAGGTTCTTGCTCCCTTATCAGTGGCTAATATTCTTCCACTGGACATGGTCGCACGGGAAGACTTTAAGAACCAGTGTAAGCTTCCCCCTTGGGAACGCAGCAAACTGCGCCATCTCTTTTGGCTACTCTCAAGGGGTCGTACAATATCCCTGACTATATCAAGCTGGTTCCCTCCGGGACAAACTATGCTAACGTGCACAGGCCTGGGTATTGCACGTTCTACGAATACGCTTTCTGCATGGGGTATAGTCTCCCGATTTACCCTTTGGCGAATGAGCTTTGTCGCTGGTACTGGGCGTGCCCGGCCCAACTTACTCCGTATGCATTGAAGGTGTATATGATTCTCACTACCTATACAGTGAAGGCTGAGAAAGAGGTTACCGTTCATCACCTCTTGTAAATGTTCGGCGTGAACTTTATGAGAGGCTCAATGATCCAGTTGCAGTTGGTATGCCGGCGCAAGAAAATCTTTGTGTCGCAAGCGGACGATAAGGCCAATCGCAAATTTTGGAAGATATTTTTCTATGTGCCCACCGAGCACCTGGTGTCCAACCCCTGAGGGTTCCTGAAGGCGTGGAAAGATGCATGTAAGTATTATTGTACGTAGCTTTTACTACGGCAATCTTATTTTGCTGGTTTTCATCACTGTAAATTTCCCTTTGGATTCATGCAGTGACAGCTCGCCCTCCTCAAAGGGTTGACGACATTAGGTCGTGGGTGCGGGCGTTGATACCATTTGCGGAGGAATGGCGTACCTGGCCGGAATTCCTCAGGATTTACGGCCCGAAGGGTAACGGTCTTGCTTGATTTTTCCTTTCTGTTTTGACTTGCGGGTTTCCTACCTATCTCATACATGTTTTGGTAGGTTAAGGCACCTCCAAGAAGGCGCAGAAGAAGAAGAAAAAAGTGGTGGCTGGCCCTTCTCTGGCGGCGCCAAGCCTTGGTGAGGAGGATATGATCCTCGTAGGCACATCTAGGGGTAGTGTTTCTCCCCTCTCAAGGCAAGAGATCGCACCAGGGGCAGCTCCGGAATATGAGACTGTGCCAGAGGTCGTACCTGAAGCAGCGCCCGAAAAGATAATAGTGGCTGTGCCTGGGACCATACTTGGAGTTGCCCTCACGAGAGCGTCAGTTGCCGAACTGTCCCCATCTGAGCCTGTCTCGCGCCCCACTGAGAGAGACGTTGAAGAGGAAGAGACGCTGGAAAGAGGTGATGACGGATTTTGACCGGCAAGCCTGTGGTTACTCAAGCGGAGAAGGTTAAACCACCCCATCCTGAATCTAGGCTAGTTTTTATGGCCGAGGCCATTTGTTCGGAGAGGTCTGTTCTGAGGAGGGAGGCTGCGGAAGGAAGAAATGACAGTGCGGATGCAGCAGGCCCAGAGATAACTGTGGAGGACGCGGGCAGAGAAGACGGGTCCATAGACCAAGTGGAGATGATGGCTGGCCGGTCCTCTCGTTGCATAGTGATTCCTAGTCACTATAATTTGCTGGATAACTGCGACGAGGCGACTACCAGCATGACGCTCCTCTGTGCCGGCGCTCAGAGCGCGGCCTTGGAAGAGCTCAGTGACAAGGGCCTGGCCTGAAGAGTGGCGGGCGCGGCCTTGCAGGTACGTATTTTGCCTTAGTTGGTGATTTTTCTTTTGCGTTAGTGGACGGCGATTTCCCTTGTACTCACCTTTCGCTCGTTTCTTTTCTTCTTTGTTTAGACTCTTATCCTAGAGGCGGAAATGGGTCGACGCCTGAAGAGGAAGGTGGCCAAATACAATAGGTTGGTTCAAAATATATAATAGAACACGTGAGGCGCACCGGACCTTGGCCGACATGTACAGACAGGACCCTAACTTCAGAGTAGCTCGCGAAGGCCTTGCACAGTCCGAGAAACAGCTGAAGAGAAGGGTGGCCGAGCTAGAGAAAGTCGAAGAACAACTTATGGTCGTTGTTGCTCGGACTTCGGAGATGGAGGTGCTCATTCAGGCTAAGGATAAAGAGTTGCAGTTTGGCCGCGTAGTTGCGGAGGAGGCGGCGGAGTTGCGCGCTCAGGTTACGACCTTAACGATGGAACTTGACGCCAAAAAGGTCGAGGTTGAGGACCTCAAGCGGACCCTGGCGTAGGCCGATGCATCTCGTGAGGCATACGAGATGTGGGTTTATGCGGAGGCTCGGCTGGTCGTGCTCGAAGAGTTTTTGGCGGCTGGGCGAGCATTCGAGGCCGAAGTTGAGAGCCAACGCCAACTTGTCAGAGATGCATGTGAAGCGGCCGGCTATAGCCCTGAATCGCCACCCCGTGAGGAGGGCAACTCTGCGGACGTCAACTGTTTGGTGTCCACTTCTTGGATTTCCAAGGTGTATCCCATGGGAACGAGGATGGGCCGCATGAGGTCAGGCGGGGCAAGATGACCAGGGAGGCGGAGGCCTTTAGGGCCTTCAGAAATAAGATTGTAAATACTGGTTTTTTTGTATAGTGGGCATAGATCCTTTTGTGGATAAAGATATACGATTTTTGCCGTAGTCAATTCTTTCTATTTTTTTGGAGCATTATATATTTCCCTTCTTTTTATTTTTCTCTTGCCGTAGTTAAAGCCAAGTGGGCCGTTCGGCGGTCCTGACTGCGTGGAAGTGGTGGTCGTAGTCAAATAAGTTTCGGCGGCCATAACCGTATAAGGGTGACAGAATTAGCCGTGTTAACATAATGGCCTTAGCCATGTAAAACTCAACGGCCTTAACCGTGTTCAAATAATGGCCTTAGCCATGTTAAACTCAACGATCTTTACCGTGTTAAAATAATGGTCTTAGCCATGTTAAACTCAACGGCTTTAACCGTGTTATAATAATGGCCTTAGCCATGTAAAACTCAACGGCCTTAACCGTGTTAAAATAATGGCGTTAGCCATGTAAAACTCAACGGTCTTAACTGTGTTAAAATAATGGCCTTAGCCATGTAAAACTCAACGGACTTAACCTTGTTAAAATAATGACCTTATCCATGTTAAACTCAACGGCCTTAACCGTGTTAAATATTTCCTTAGCCCATTCGTGCGTTTGGAGTTGGCCGTAGCCTTTTCACTCACTTGGAGATGGCCGTAGCCTTTTTCGTTCACTTGGAGATGGCCGTAGCCTTTTCGTTCACTTGGAGATGGCCGTAGCCTTTTCATTCATTTGGAGATGGCCGTAGCCTTTTCATTCATTTTGAGATGACCGTAGACTTTTCATTCATTTGGAGATGGCCGTAGCCTTTCTATACATCTGAAGATGGCCTTAGCCCCTTCGTGCGTTTGGAGTTGGCCGGAGCCTTTTCACTCACTTAGAGATGGCCGTAGCCTTTTCGTTCACTTGGAGATGGCGATAGCCTTTTCGTTCACTTGGAGATGGTCGTAGCCTTTTCATTCACTTGGAGATGGTCGTAGGCTTTTCATTCACTTGGAGATGGCCGTAGCCTTTTCTTGGAGATGGCCATAGCCTTTTCATTCATTTGGAGATGGGCGTAGCCTTTTCATTCATTTGGAGATGGCCATAGCCTTTCTATACATGTGGAGATGGTCGTAGCCTTTCTATACATCTGGAGATGGTACTGACCTTGTCCCTGTATTATGTCGGGCTTGGAGAGTACACGGTGGGGCCGATGTGATACACTTGTACTGCAAACATCTCCAGGTGTCCCCTTTGCCGCCTCGTTAAAAACCTTCCCGAGAAAACCCAATTGGGACAAAACTCGAGTAAGGGAAAAAGAGTACGACTCGGGAGACGCCTTTTACAAGTGGAAATATTTGAGGTGAGCGACGTTCCAGTTATTCTGGAGCATTTTTCCCTCCATTGTATCGAGCTGGAATGCTCCCTTCCCGGCTGCCGCTGTGATTTTGTAGGGTCCTTCCCAGTTTGTGCCCAACTTTCCTTCGTTTGGGTCTTTGGAGGCCAATATCTTGGCTTTGAGGACGTAGTCTCCTACTTTGAGTTGGTCTCATTCTCGCCTTTTTGTTGTAATACTACTCAATTTGTTGTTTTTGGGCTACCGTCTTGATGTGGGCCATTTCCTTTCTTTCCTTGGCTTCGTCAAGGTCTTGGAGTCAATACCGCCTTTTTGACATACATAAATATCCACAACTATTAATAACAATTCAAATTTTATATTTAACAAATATAATTAACGATAACTACAATAAAATAAAATATGAGTTTGATAAGTCTAAAAAGTGAATTGATAAGTTTTGCTGCTATAAGCAGGTATACAAATGGTCTATTATTTGAGAATAAAGATTACTTTTTTTATTTTAAATAATTATTTAATCTCATATACAATTGCTATTTTCTTCCTTAGTAATATACAATTACTATTTGCCAGTCCTATAGGAAAAATACAGCAGTTACATTTGACATTAATATTTTATTACCTAATAGCGTTAGACAATTTGTCCATATCCCACTAAGTGGAATTATACATGGATTGTTGTTGTTGTTGTAATATTGTTACTCTTATCATGATTTTGTAATCGAGCAACAATATTCATCATTTTTGTCATGGCAAATATTTTCAAATTTTTAAGCCAACTATTTTCATTTTCTTTCTAGTTTGAAGCAAAAATAGTCATTAGCTACACAATTTTGTTTCAAATAATTTCGTACGCCTTTAAAGTCATTAGTACTATAGAAATTAGCATGTTTTAACTTATGGCAAAAGCTAATAATTAACTACGAAATTTTATCAGAGAATAATTTTATGGCTAGATCGGTCTGTAATGAAAAATTATTATTGCTATTAAGCCAATTATTGCCATCAATTTTTAGAACTTGAAGCAAAAATTTTTATCTAGCTATAATATTTTATTTTAAATAATTTATTATATTTAAAAGATTACTTTTGCTATAATAACTTTCAGTTTGTAGCAAAAACTAACAATTAGCTACCTTATTTTGTCATAACAATAAATTTGTGGCTATATCATTTATCGATTGCCACAATCTTTAATAACTTGAAGCAAATGTATTTCTTTAGCTATAAGATTTTATTTCAAATAATCTAGTGTGGCTAAAAGGTTACTAGTGCTACAATAACTTTTAATGCGTGACTAAAATATATGAATTAGATACACAATTTTATGGTAGCAATAAATTTGTAGCTATTTAGGTAATTATTGCTACGATTGTTAGTATTTATAGCAAAAATAAGGAATTAGCTTTACCAATTTAATTTTGTGGCTAGAAAATTTTACAAATATATAAATAGCTAGGAAATTCTAATTTGTGTGGCTATTGTTAGGTGTTAGTCATGTTTTTTAAATTCGTAGCTGAGATTTAATAGCTATAAATACCTTATGTTGTAGTGAAACCAATGTTACTTAGCAACAATGACCTCGAGCTTAGTGACCTCGAGGTGGGTTAGGGCAGTGAGAACAGTTACGTATAAAAATAAAGGAAGAATAATGGAGCCAAAGGACAATGCTGATGAACAGTAAATAAAAAGCAGTGAGTATATATTCTTTCTCAGCGATGATAAGATGTCTTACTAATGATTGGGATCCCCTTTATATAATAGGGGAGTCCTAAATAAGGAATATTTACATTTACGCTAAGGAATATTCTTGTTACAACTGTCTAACCTCCAAGGACAGAATAGTACAATCATATTCCGGGATTTGCGCCATGACTCTGGGAACGTGGAAGGCATCTAACTTATTCTGGGTCGAACACACTCGACATGGGTATGCATCGCGCTTCGCTTTCGAACTCGGGATTGGTTCTTCGAGCTCGAACTTGGTCCTACCCGGACTCGGACTCAGCACGGGCCCTCGAGCCTTTATGTCAGGGTCATACGATTTTGACCATATACAATATAAAATAAATATATATTTTTTACTATTTTTTTGAAAGGGACCGTAAAGAGATTCTATATAATAGTTCAAGTAGTCACTTCCTACCGGGGATTGTAGACAAATTGTGCAGCAACTGTAAGACCAATATGGCCCGTTGGAGCAGTGAATACTTTTGCAATACTCTCTTTTTTCTCAGCCTTTATGCCCGTAATTAGCTCACCTGTATGGTTAAAAACTCAAAAGTTGCCATAATTTTTGGCTCCGTACCTTTTCCTTTTTTCTTTTGAAAGTTATAGGGTCGTTACTGTCTCAGGAAACAAATTGATTGTGGTCAAATTATGACTAGCACCATAGCAGTAATTATTTTTAGAATTACTGAAGCTTTCCGCCTGACATTTTTTTAACATATTACTCTCTCTTTTTGTTTCACTTTTTAGTTTAAAATGTTTTTGTTGAATGGTAGTGGTTAGACAAGAGGGGTTGCTCTGATGGTAAGCAATCCCTACTTTCAACCGAGATGTTGTGAGTTCGAGTCTCCCCAAGAGTAAGGTGAGAAGTTCTTGGAGGGAAGGACGCCGGAAACAGCATCTCTACCCAATGGTAGGGTTAAGGTCTGCGTACATACTATCCTACCCAGACCCCACTAAGTGAAATTATATTGGATTGTTGTTGTTGAATGGTAGTGGTCTCTGGACTCTGGTCAATTTGCACGTATCTCGATCAGATATGATTCTGCTCATCATGACTTAGACGTAATTATTCTCGCGCTATTAACTAACCTTTTTTCAAAATTATGAAGGGAGACGACCAGGACAAGAGAAAGCAGTAGCATTTTAAAGTGAGATTTTTCGGTGCGAAACGAATTAGTCAAGTTTAAAAGTGAGTATTAGACACCAGGAAAAAAAATTAAAATACACTTTTCGTCGCTAATAAATTAATTTGAATAGTATATGGTATGGGATTTTTTTTATAACAATAATATCCGAACGAGTTTTGTGGACATGAGAACTTAGCTTATTTATCATAAAAATGTTTTATTATGTGTCATGGCTCTATCTATCGTCATTTAGACAAAAGAAAAAAGATAAAAATAAACCGATAATATGTGACAACATTTCTTTGCACAAATAATTACATATCCATTTCCAAGCATGAGAGGAGAGGTATATTCTTTTTCCATCAGACATTGAAAAGTATCAAAGCTTCTTTTCAGCAACTTTAACTATTTCTGGGCCCCACATTTTCTATGATCTTGAATTTATTATCAAACATATATCCCAAGATAGGTTTTGCATTAACTTTTTCTGAATAATTTAGAGATTTTTTTATTAGTTTAATCCTCAAGAGAATCGAAGTGAAAAGAAAACCCGAAATATATAGTCATAAATAAAAAAAACTTTTATCTTTGATTGATCCACTCTAATAGTTAAGCTAAACACACGGTAAATGTTATATGATTTCTAAAAAATCTATTAGTATATATAATAATTTCACATAGTTGGCTACTTTTTTTTTGGTCTTTCATTTGGTGTCCGGTTCCCGCATTCGAGCCCGATTATACCAGAATTTACGTCGGGTAAGGCTTCATTCGGGGTAGCATTTCCTACCAAGTATTTCTTTCATATCCAGAGCTCGAATTCGAGACTTCTGATTCAAGAAAGAACAGTCTCATCCACTGCACTATATCACTTAATGATACATAGCTGGTTACTTGGACATTCACTTTGTTGACGAGGAAAGAAAATCCCATTAACAATAGAGGGAAATTTAAAATTTCTAAAATATGGGTGAACCATTAAAAAAAAAGCAAAAACATATTAAATGAAAATTGATTCATTCTATAGATAAATAATTCAAGGTTCAACCAAGTGTATCATTTAATATTTTTGTAAAATGGGGGCCGTAATTCTAGAAATTAAATATTATTTTTTTTTAAACGGAGAGACCATAAATTTATGTGCCCATAATCTTAGCTATAAATCCGTCCTTAATCAACAAGGTAATATTCAGGTAGTCAACTGGCTAAATACTACATTTTTTAATTCTATATGACTCGATTTATTTAAAAAGGAAGATGATCAAACTTGGCATTTTCTTTTATTTTAGTATTTTTTCATGATATATAAAAGGGAAAAACTGGAAGGAGATAAAGATAGGTCTTGGAATACCGGATTGAGCCAATAAGAAATTAAAGAGAACACAATATTATAAACTAACTTTTACTTTAAAAATCTTTTCAATTTCACTATTTCTTTTCCTCGTAAAGAGTAGAGATTATTAGTTCTAAAAATAATCCAACTGATTCGTAATTACTAAGTTTGAATTTTTGCCTAAATAACTTGCGGCGTATGTCAAAAAGTGTTAATAATTTGTATTATTACTAATCTCTATTTAAAGTACACCTCTCTCTTTTGCAACGTTAATCAACATGCATGCTTTTAGAATAAACTTTTCCTTTTACTAAGATAATTCATATTTTCTATGGTGGGGCAAGCCATCAAAAATATCACCCCTAGCCATAAAAAAAGAAAATAAAAAAAATCGCGCGCGGTGTTCTGTTATCTCACTTTTGTCCCCCTTTTAAATCTAATTTAATTTACCATAGCAAATTATATTTATTCCTTTTAAATTACCAATCATGGCTATTAAATAGAATTACTTGTAAGTGTCTTATAGTTATATGCAATTACCATACAAATGATTAGATATTCTTTACAGTATTCATGCATAAACTTAAACTATTTAATAAAATTTTCAAGATTTTCTTAATGCACTAATATTCTTCTTCAAAATACAGTTTCCAAAGTTTCATTTATCGTATTAAAGTACTAACAAAGGCTATGTACTAGTAAAAACAATCTGAAATGAAATTCCTGGTTTCTTGCAAACTTGTCTTTATATATATGGGTCAAAATTCGACTCGATAATTATGAAATAAATTCACCCAAGCATATTCGGATTAATTAAATAATAAGTGCTTAAAGATCTCTCAGCCCAATCAACGAGGCTACGACCTTCTCGCTACCGACGGACGTCCCCTCAATACGGTCGCGTCTTCCTAACGCCAACTGGTAAGATTCACAGCTATAAATACTAAGAGAAGGAATCCTAGAAAGGGGGCTGCTTTTTCTTCTTCACCTCCACTTCTAAAAGAAGAGAATATATATATATCATTGTAAGGCTCTGAACCTCTCCATGGAGAGCAGACCAAATCGATCTCATCAATAAAAGATTTCTACCCTCCTCCCCTTAACCAAATCGAACTCCGGAAAGAACCCAAAGCCTATCCCCCCCCCCCCCCCTAATTTTCGAGAAAGTGAAAGAAAAAGAAGGAGAAGCAGACCCCCCCCCCCCCCTCCGAGGGAGGATATCTATAGGGCAGCCCCGCATCCCTGATGCGAGATATGGCCGAAAATCGGTACGAAGATACCTCAAACCAAGAGTCACCTCAAGCATACATACCCCGATCAGGAAGAGCACGTGTGAGCTGCTCAAGATCTCGAATCAAAACTGAGCTTCTGCTCTCAAACGCCGACGTCATAAGATTCAGGCCATGCGCCTTCAACAAAAAATTCAACTATGAGTTGAAGTCGGACTCAGGCTACGTGCCTTGCTCAGGCTATGTACCTTACTCAGGCTACATGCCTTACTCAAGATATGTGCCTCACTCTGGCTACGTGATTCACTCAGGCTACGTGCCTTACTCAGGCTATGTGCCTTCGAAAACAAAAATGACAAAGGTTCAACTACGGTTGAACAATGACTCATGCTATGTGCCTTCACCCAAGAATTCAACTATGAGCTGAACTGGGACTCAGGCTATGTGCCTTCGCCATCAAAAATTGCAAAGGTTCAACTACGGCTGAACAACAACTCACGCTAATTGCCTTCGCCCAAGAATTCAACTATGAGTTGAACTGAAACTCAGGCTATGCGCCTTCGCCATCAAAAATTGCAAAGGTTCAACTACGGCTTAACAACAAGCCAGGCTATGTGCCTTCGACATCAGAAATTGCAAAGGTTCAACTACGGTTGAACAACAACTCAGGCTATATACATTCACCCAAGAATTCAACTTTGAGTTGAATATGGACTCGGGCTTTGTGTCTTCGCCATAAAAAATTGCAAAGGTTAAACTACGACTGAACAACAACTCAGGTTATGTGCCTTTGACATCAGAAATTGCAAAGGTTAACCACGGTTGAACAACAACTCAGGCCACGTGACCTTGCACAAAAATTCAACTACAGAACAAACCAAGACTCAGGTCAAGCTCCCTCGCCACTGGACGCTGCAAGGCATGTTCACCTACGAGCGAAGGGACAAGTTAAGCACCCTCGCCAATCAAGTAAGTACGTTGAACTCGAACTAAGATTCATGCCGCGATATTCTCGGCCCCAGTCGAATAACAAAGCCGAGGCCAACAATTCGACCACGCCCAAACTGCGACTAAGGCTACACGCCACCCTCGCCAAATAACGGCTACAAATTACTCATACCGAGTAAAGGAAAATGATAAATGAAAGGTGGTCAATCATGGCTAAGGCCATCGACACTAGCAGCCCAGCAATTTTTTACTAGGGCAAGCGAATGACCCGACAACAGTCGAAATCATCCAACTGACCAAGACCATTAGAGTTGTCATGTCCAAGGCCACCGACGTTATCACGACTAAAGTCGTAGGGAGGTCAACACCCCCCCCCCCCCCAAGAAAACTCTAAAGGAGAAACCCCCATTAAATGAGTGAAAAAGAAAACTCGAAAAATAAAAAAAAGAGCATAAAATTGCATATATATTCACAACTTCACTTACAATGGGCCAGCCCCGCTTACATATAGCCAAGACCAGCAAACAAAGAAAAAAGCCAAACGGCAATATAAAAAAAACAACAAAACAAAACAGAAAAAACTAACTCTATGAAAATCCCTTCTACTCAGCGCCACCCGCGCCACCCTCACGGCCGCTGACGCCATCATCGGTTCCCTCAGTGGCATCATCGGTCCCTGGAGTGGCCAGGTCGAAGCCACAACAAAGACGAGCATAACGCGCCTTTTGGCGGGCCCCCTCATAAATAGCCTCAGGCACAATACCGGCCTCCCATAGTTTCCCCTACACGTCAAACTAGGCCTCAGCAAAAGACCAAAGATCACGAGCGGGGCCGTAAGAGGCAGCCTGGTCCCTTGGACGTTGATTCTCGTCCTCCAAGGCCGTGATCCGATCTGCCATGACTTGGGCATCCCGTTCATAAACGCCAGTGCGTTCCTCTAGCCCCGCCACTCTGAAAGCCACAGCAGACCTCCCCAGTTCCCGTTCCTTCTCGCGAACGCGGATCGCCGCTTCCAACACCCCAGCCTTCGTTGAAGCATCCCTGGCTTGCCGCCTCGAAGCAGTAAGCTCATCGTCCAACTTGACCACCTACCTAATCAGGGACTCAGAAGCCTCCGTCAAAGCCTCCTGGCTCCGATGCTCCTTCTCAGCTGCAACATTCCTCTCGGCCTCCACCTCCTCGTCCCTACGACGGAGTTGCTCCTCGAGAGCATTAACCCTGCTCTAAGCTTGCTGCACTAGAATCTCCCGCCTCGCCAACTCCTCAACCAACTCTCGCCTGCGGCAGTCATTCCTCAGACGCTCGCGCATCACGCGACACCTATCCCGGTAGCGGCGATACTTCTCCAGTGCTTGCTTGAAAAGCCCCGGGAGGATGTTGGCCCGGCACATGATCTCTACCTCTAGAAGAAAGGTCAGCAAGACAGAAGCAGTGGTGAAGTTAGGAAACAAACCAAGGCAAGATAAGAAACGAAAGAAGATCACCAATGTACCCTAAAACCCATTACGGCCGCCTCGGTCATCAATCCAACCTCTGAGACGTCCCTCATCGGCTTGCTCTCCTCCTCCGAGCACAAGGGCGCAAACATCGGTACCAGATTGTCCTCATCGAGCAGCAGGTTTTGGTTGGTAGGAATCTAAGCATAACGGTACAACCCCTCTGCATGTGCCGTCGCATTGGCGAAGCCTTCCCGGAGCATGCAGACGTTGTCGGACTTTAGTCATATTTTGTAGTCAAACTCCCCTCCCGCAACGTCCCTTCCTTCCTCAACTAACCGAGAGGTCGAGGCTTCTCCCCCTGCCAACGGGTTGGCGCTTGCTTCCTTGACGAAAGCAGCTGTTGAGGAACCAACTTCCCTCTCAGCAGCTGGGACTGACGATTGAGTCACCGAAGCGACGATTTCATTACGATCATCTCCTGTATATAAAGATGGCTACAATCGTTCCCTAAATATAATGACTACGGTCATCCTCTATGTGTATGAACAAAAATGACTATGGCCGTCTCCTAAATGGAAATGGCTACGACCATCCTTCAAGTATAAAAGTCTATGGCTACTTCCTAGACATAAATGGCTACGACCATCCTTCAAGTATAAAAGGCTATGGCCGTCTCCTAAATATAAATGGCTACGGCCGTTCCTAAGTATAACCAGCCACGACCTTCCTCCAAATATAAATGGCTACGTCCATCTCCCGTATATAAATATGGCTACGGCCGTTCCCTAAATGTAATGGCTACGGCCATCCTCCATGTGTATGAATGGCTACGGCCGTCCTCCAAGTAAAAAATGGCTACGTCCGTCTCCTAAAAATAAATGGTTGTGGCCATCCCCGTGTATAAAAATGGTTACGGTCGTCTCCCGAATATGAATAGCTACGGCTATCCCCCAAGTATAAGAAGCTACGGCTGTTTCCTGAAATATAAGTGGCAACGACCATCTCCTAAGTATAAACTGCTACGGTCATCTCAGGCTTCAACCAGAACGACCTCCGATCTCCTTTTCTTCTAATCTATTTGAATCGCGTACAGTAAAGTCCGCTCAACGAGTTCGACCGGATCTCGACCTCAATAAGCGGAGGGACTAACTATATGGGTCAAAACTCGACTCACGATAATTAATGAGATTAATTCACCCTTAAGCATATTCGGATTAATTAATGGCACGACCATTCAGTAATAATAAGTGCTCAAAGATCGCTCAGCCCAATCAACGAGGCTACGACCTTATCGCTACTGACAGACGTCCCCTCAACACGGCCGTGTCTGCCTAACGCCAGCTGGCAAGATTCACAGCTATAAATACTAATAGAAGGAACCCTAGAAAGAGGGGTTCTTCTTCTTCACCCCCACTTCTAAAAGAAGAGAATATATATCATTGTAAGGCTCTGAACCTCTCCATGGAGAGGTAGACCAAATCGATCTCATCAATAAAAGATCTCTACGCTCCTCCCCTTAACGAATAACTATTGTCGATTACGTTATTCGTTTGGTCTTTTGGTTTATTATGATCTCTTATGATTGGCCCTCCATTGATTTTAATTGATTTATGCTTATAAAGTGTATAAGAACTTTGAGCTAAACAATATACATATATATATATATATATATATATATATATATATATATATGGGTCATTTGTTTGAGACAAATTATATTATAGCGCAGTTATTAGTAATATAGGAATTAGTAGTATATGAATTAATATTACAAGGATTATTCTTGTTGGATCATTGCAGTAAAATTAAATATGCAAGATATGATGTAAATTATTTTTTCCAACTAATTATTCAAAGCAATAAGCTTACAATTCTGTTCTGTGATACTTATCCTTCATTAGCTTCTAATAAAAACACAAGGATAGTTTTGTAAAAATTAATTACACAAGATTCAAAATATAAACCAAACATTGGTTTTGATAATAAGGAAGTAATCTGCTGTAGCCTCGTGGAGGTGTCATTATAAATACTTTAAATAGAATTTTCAATTCTTGGCGTGTACCCACATCAGTTTTCTGTTAGGGTTTATACAAGACGGTAGAAGAAACAAGCACGCATATTTATGTTTCTTCTTTTCCACCTGCCATATAGTAGCATGAATATAGTAATCTTAATTTCAACATCCTCACCACCAAGAGTTGTGTGTTAAATATTTTATGTCCGAGTCCTGGATATAAAGTCGTTATATCAGTTATTCACCTGCCAATATAGCATGAATGTGGCAATGTTAACTTCTATATTCTCGGAACGCCATCAATAAAGGTTATAGTGAAATGATAAATAGTCATGGATGGGAGAGCGTTATATATAGGTTCGAACAAATCGAATAATTTTTGTTTAAATTTTATATTTGTATTATAAAATTCATAAAATATGTATAAATATTTAATTGTGAACCCGTTAATTAAGGTCCTATTTGATCATAAATTTTGTCAAAATAAATTTGAGATATATTTTTAAAACTTGTATTTGGCCATAAATTTTGCTCATATTTTCGCCAAATCCTAAATTGCAAATTTCAAATCCCAAAATCAACTATTGAGCTGAATTTGGGCCAAAATCTCAAAATCAGCTATTGACCTGAATTTGGGCCAAAATTCTAGAACTTGGGAATCAAACACATTTTCATATTCAAACCAAACTTCACCCAAATCAGATTTTTCAAAATAAATTTGAAATCTATTGCCAAAAGCTAGCTAAGATAAACTACAAATTCAACAATGAATTCCAAACCCTCAAACTTCAAATTCTAATTTCGCCTATGTAAATAGACAGTCTTTATTCTTAATAATAAGTTTCATATTCGAATTCTAAGTATAAAGTCACTTTGTGGGACTATACTGGGTTATTGTTGTTGTTGTAAAGTCACTTTTGTTAGGACCACATTATCAGTGGCGGAGCCAGAGTGTCAACTATGAGTTCGATTGACTCTTAAGCTCATAAGTTTGAAATTATGGCTCCACCTCTGCGCATCACCCTCCAATATAAAATTTTGCGGTATGAATTCGAATTTAATCAGGACACAGTGAAAGTATTGGACACCAAGTGAAAAAAGAACAACATCAATAATGATCTAATAGAATTCACTAATAAAATTTGAGGAGAGTAGTATATACGCAGACCTTATCCTTATCCGAGAGACAAAAAGGATATTTTCGGAGACCCTCGGCCGAGTAAAAAAAGAAAAAAAATGTTAATTTCAACGTCCTCGACGGTTGAGCAAAGACCAAAAATCTTGGATAATGTAAGAAAAAGAAAACCCTAAGTGTATTATGTAGGGTACAGTGCACGAAGACTTTTTTGAGCCCAGTATTTATCTGAAGACTTTAGAACATGCTGTCCATTAATATCCAAGGGTCGAAGCTCCTTTTTTGAACTTTGTAACTTCGTGGGTCCATTTCCTTTGACCATTTTTTCCCTCTTTCTAAGATTTTTAACATTTTCTTTTGGTTTATTACAGCCTTTTGCCACTCTTACTATTCTCTCTCTAGTTTCTGCAATCGGTGTAAAAAGTAATTTGCCCCTACATACTGTGAAAACAAACTTTCTAGTTTGTAGTTTTGTAGTAATTCGAGTAGTATAGAGTGACCTTTATTAAAACTGTTTTATACTTTAATGTAGGAGTTTCGACGTGAATTCGGATTTTGTCGGACACTAATATAAATGACGAATACCGGAAAGTTAAAAATAATCTATCGTTATTTCAATTAAATAACACATTACTATTTCCTATACTTTTAAGTTCTATGTAGTGACATGCGGAAAATATATACACTATCAGATCGATTATTAGATAATTACGGGTCACAAATCTTTTGATTACTATTAATTTATAATTTGATTAAAGTAATAATCAACTTTCTATCATTTGAAACTTAACAATCGTTACATTGTCAACGTATATAACTAAAATTCTCTACCTAGTAGTAAACATATATACCCTATTTAGCTAACTATATTGCGAGAGTACTAGACATGACAGTGATACAGACCATACATAAGTAACGGTCAAAAAAAATATGTTGACATAAATAAAATGCTAGCGCAGAGATGACAGTGATAGTTGAAAATTTGTTGACTGTCACGACCCGAAAATTTCGATCTTTGAGAGTTATGATATCGCCTACTCGTAGAAGTTAGGAAAACCACACTCTTACATTCTTCTCCCTTATCTTAAACCATTTTTAACAAAAATAACAATAAGAGTTCAATAATTAACAACTGCGGAAACATGATATTAATGCGAAAGATTTAAGTTAAGTAAACTGAACAATATCGCGAAATTCACCATACATCTCTACCAAAGGCTGGTGTCACATCACTCACAAACTACTAAGATTACTAAATACAATTGTTTGACAAGAAATGTAAACTGTTTGTCTCGAAATACATGAGATAACATGCGGAAATAAAAGATAGAGGAGACTCAGGGCCTGTGGACGTCAGAAAGGCTACCTCGGTGTCTCTAGATGGAAAGCTCGCTCTCAAACTACTGCTTCTCCAACACCAGGATCTGTGCAAAGAGCACAAAGTGTAGCATCAACACAACCAACCCCATGTGCTGGTAAGTGTCTGGCCTAACCCCGGCGAGGTAGTGACGAGGCTAGGACCAAACTCCAGATAAACCTGTGTAGTTATATAATATGCGGCACATAAATAACAGGAAATAACAAGTAAAATTGGGGAGGGGAAACATGCTCTGCGGATAGCAAATAAAAATGAAATATCGGGGATAAAAGAGTAAGGATTTACAATCTAGCTCGTAACACAGAATAAAGGAAGTAAGATCACTTTCATGTTCAACTAATCTTGTTGCAGACGTGCAACTCGATCCCATTTCATCATGACTCGTGGTAGGCGTACCACCCGTTCCCATTTCAATCAATATCATTGTGGTAGGCGTACCACTCGCTCCTATTTTAATGTATTATTTGTGGTAGGTGTACTACTCGCTCCTATTTTAATATATCATTTGTGATAGGCGTACCACTCGCTCCCATTTCAATATATCATTTGTGGTAATCGTACTACCCGCTCCCATTCCATCTTGTGGTAGGCGTACCACCCGCTCCCATTTCATAACTCTTGTGGTAGGCGTACCACCCGTTCCCATTTCGATCCAACACAATATCACAAAGAGAATCCCGGCAAGGCAACAAGATAATACAATAATTTTCTGGCAAGGGAACAAGAATATCAAATCAAACTATCCCGGCAAGGGAGATCCAAAACCAACATTATTCAATTTCTACTAACACAATTAACACCAATACTCAGTCATAACTAAATATTTGTTCAGCGTTAAAGGTCTTCAACCAAGTTCTCATAGAATCAATTTAAGAATATAATAATTTAGCAATTTAGGACTCACGGTCATGCTCGACACCAGTGCATAGATACTCGTCACCATGCATATACGTCGTACACAACACGAAACAAGTAGCAAATATGACTCGACTCCTAATCCCTCATGCTAAGGTAAGATCGAACACTTACCTCGATATTTCAAACTCAACTCAAGCCTCAACTATAGCTTTGCCTCTTGATTCCACCACCAAACCGCTCGAATCTAATCATAAGTTGCATAATTACATTAATAAACGCTAAATAAGTCAACCCTAATGCGTGGAAATAAGTTTTACAGGGTTTACCCAAAATGTCAAAAATGCCCCCGGACCCACGTGTCCGAAACTCTAGGTTCGGACCAAAACTCGGTTACCCATTCCCTCACGAATCCAAATATATGATTTGTTTTGAAATCATATCTCAAATTAAGGTCCAATTTCCTAATTTTTAAAAAACCTGGGTTCTACCCAAAACCCCAATTTTTCTCATAAAAATCTTTGATTTGAAGTTGAAATTATGTTAAAAGATGTTAAGGAGAGATGAAATACGTTAGAAATTACTTACCAATCATTTTAGAGAGAAAACATTATTTGGAAAATTGCCTCTTATGTTTTGAATTTTTGAAAAAGTGTAAAAATAACTGAAATTTACGTGTATTTATACCCCTATGAAGTTCCCCGTGCGGACCGCGCAAAAAGGACTGCGGCTGCACAGGTTGTCTGAAGACCTGCGGATCATTGCCCAGTGCGGATTGCACCAAGCCGACGCAGCCGCACAGCACCCACAACGGACCGCTCAAAGGCAACCGCGGCCACACTGACCCCTCCGCGACCGCACTCATTTCCTCGTGGGCCGCGCTGGAGGGTTCAGAGGCCTGCAATAATTCCTGAACCTGCAACATGTGGTCTTTTAAGCCTAAGGCATCCCGGAACCTACTCGAAACTCACCCGAGCCCTCGGGACTCCAAACCAAACATACTCACAACCTCAAACATACCCTACGAACATATTTTTATGATCCAATCGCCAAAATAACATAATGTATACCTAATCAAGCCTCAAAACTCATGATTTCTTCAAGATTTTTCATAAAACATCAAAGTTTCATTTTAAGTCTGAAATACGTCAAACTATGTCTATTTTTAATCAAACTTTACAGGAGTGATTTAAAACACATATAAGACTTGTACGGGACGCCGGAACCAAAATACGGGCCCGATACTCTTACTTTCAAATCATATTTCACTTCAATTTTTCTTAAATATTTTCAGAAAATAATTTTACTCAAAAATTTATTTCTCGGGTTTGGGACCTCGAAATTTGATTCGGGACATACACCCAAGTCCTATATTTTTCCTACGGACTCTCCAAGACCGTCAAAATACGGGTCTGGGTCTGTTACTAAAAATATTGACCGAAGTCAAATTTATTCGTTTTAGAGCCAAAACTTAATAATTTTCATATTTTAATCTTTCTGGCTACGCGCGCGGACTGCGCATAATAATCGAGGTAACTCTAAAGGAGGTTTTCATGGTCTCGGAGTCACATAATTCAATTAAAACAGGTGATGACCCTTTGGGTCGTCACATTGACATATATAATATTTCAGTTCCTAAAAATGAGATTATTTAGAGAGCTTAATTAAATGTTTATGAAGCCTTAAAAAAGAAAATGTACTAGTATTTCATTTGTCCCAATTTATGTAGCACTTTTCGGTTCACGAGATTCAAACTATATGAACCTTGACAACATTTTAAAATGTCTTTTCCCATCGTATTGACATGAGGAAAAAAATTCAATCTATAATAATTTTCGTATAGTTTTTGAATATTATGTTTTAATTTTAAAATATTGAGGTGATCTAGTCAATTTAATTTTAAAAATTAGTGAATTGACTTTTAATAAGCAAAAAGTGTCATACAAATCGAAAAGGAAGGAGTACTTAAATGAAGACAAACAGAACAAGTTTTAAAGCAATGTTACAATATAACATGAACAAGTTTTTGAAAAGAAAAAAAGAGATTGATGCTTATCTCTTTAAGAAATTATGAAATATAATTGCACATATAAGTATAATTTTAAATAGAAAAATATAATTTTATCATTGAAATTAATGGTCGTGTTAAAATCTTCTACAAGACTATCTTCAGTGTTTATAATGGTCATATTTAAAGCTTGGGTGGGGGTGGGGGTGGGTGGATGGGCGGGGGTGGGGTGGATGGGCGGGGGAGGGGGAATTAACTTATAAATGATTAAAACTTAAAGGAGGAATAATAGTTGACCTTTCTAAAATACCTCATCACTTTGGTGTGTTTCATTTCACAAGCTACATATATATTCAACTTAAAAAGAAATCTAATTGAATTGTCTGAGATATTCATGAAATATTATTATATGCTAAAGTTTGAGAATCCATATAAGGAGGATAAGATACACATTTAACCAGTCGGCAAAAAAAAACTATATTCGCTAGCCCGTCCATAAAAAAATATATTATTTGAGTGAAAATATATTATACATTAATATATAAATAATATATCTTTTGCCGACTATATATTATTTTTTAGAGCGACTGTAGTGTGCAATTTTACCATAAAATAGAGGTAAAGTTATGCGACATGTCAAACGTATAGAATATATTTATTATTCGTAGCGATACTTTTAGCAAATTTACTATCGCAGCTATGTTTGAATTTTATATTAAATTTAGAAAATAAGAAATTAATTATTTTAAACTGAAATAAGAGAGTAACAAGCTTTTGTAGCTTAGTTGGTTAGAGCAAGTGTCACGATCCAAATTCGATCGAGATGGCGCCCATAACACAATAGTCTATATTAACCCAACACTGAGGCAACCAGTCTATACCCAATATCACATCCAAAATCTATCGTATCAACAAAGAAAGATCCACTCTAGCCGCCAAATCCTAATTGCCACTAAATGGTGCCGAATACTCACGGTCCACAACCGCGACACAGACAGTATCAGAGAACTTCCAGTCTCAAACTCCATATAACACACAACTCACCATACCTGGTCCCACATTCCGCCGTATGAATACATATTACACATCAAGTACCCATTCATTCCACGAAGGATATTCTAAAATTTTCTTGTGCCAGCAATAAACTCAAATGTCAATGGTCGGTTCAACAGGAAACTGCGGAAACCCCACCGAAGTGTTATCAGTTTACATTACCTCCCCCTCTTACTGAACGTATACTCCCATCAAATCACTAGAATAGTAATACCATTTTCCTTAATCATCTGAGGGTTGATTCTTAAATCACCTACAGCTGTCCGTGCTACTTAAAAATTTAATGACTTTCCATTCGGAACTGAACCATACCTTACACACACAAACCCCGATCCTCCACAACAGGCCGCACATACCATACCATACTAGGATAAACTGTGAACTCCATCTCCTTTTTCCTAACCACAAGCCAAACTGTCAGGATTAAATCCTTCTATCCACACCAGTCTAAGCTAGCTGTTCAAACTCAAAAGCGCTGCCTCCCAATACCCGTAAGGGCATATTACCTCGAAAATAAACAAGGAATTGATCATATACCGATTCGGTCCACTAACAAGCTACTTCATTTGTCTAGTTTTCCTTCTGATTCATTTTCAACTTGATATACTCTCTTGTTGTAGTACCACAATGCCTCAATTCAGGCTTACCACACGAGACTCGAACGTAAGACCACGATGTCTAAGACCAATAGGCCACTATATACTCTCTCAAACGTTCCCAATAATACCACCTTCCAAAATACACTACCTTTAAGAACTTCTTGTGAATATAAGTCTACTACCTTTGCTTCCCAGATACTGATACATAGAATCCCGTAATTAACGTAAAAATACCACAAGTCTTGACCTGTTATATTGAAAACACTGACTTGGTCACCTACTCAATCCTTAAAACACCTGAGTGCTACATATAGAATCTTGAATACATCAAAATCATTCTCAAGAGTCATCCACTCTTATACACACTGCAAATTACTCGACTCAACGAATCAAACCACTCGTGCCTTATCAGTACTCTGACACCGCAAGACATGATCTCATTCCGATACAAACAAACCGCTTCCTTCTCTACACTAAGCATTCTTTATCAACAACTTAAGACATCTTATTAT
This sequence comes from Nicotiana benthamiana, assembly GCA_034376525.1. Classification (NCBI taxonomy): domain Eukaryota; kingdom Viridiplantae; phylum Streptophyta; class Magnoliopsida; order Solanales; family Solanaceae; genus Nicotiana; species Nicotiana benthamiana. The sequence continues at coordinate 126,125,490 of CM067337.1, forward strand.
TTTTCTCACATCTACTAAGCACCATATAACCTTTGTCGAAATTTTGCTTCACTCATGCCATCCTCGGCTCAATTTCTGCAACCAGAACTGATTCACCCGCGTGCATCAAATCAGATCTAACATAGTACATAATCGTACAATCAGATAAACAACAACAACCTCCCCAACTTAGCTCGAAGCCATATATATCACAACACATATACTCTATTGCTGTCGTAATATCATGGTAAAATTAAACTCACTCTTTCATATGCTTGTGGAAAGTCATCAGTTTAAATTTTTAAATCCTCTGCAATTCTTTCATTCATTCACACAACCGTTAAGCTCACTCTGTAGGCGACCGAATTTTTAATAAGTCCCAAAGTTTTCAAAAATTTCGGCAGAGTTTCCTTTGTAATTGAGCATATCCACCTGCCATAGAATCACCAAAACCATCCTAACAACACGTCCATAACTTGACAAAGCATCACAATGTATATCAACAACATTAATCTCAATACTACATGTATTCTATTATCAAAATTAATACATGGACATGCGTTTCACGTATTCAAATCATAACACATAGAAAATTTCCCTTTCAATTATACATGAGATCTTCTAACATACACACATAAGAATCACACCACTTTGGATCACTCCACATGAGATAACCACCTGCTTCACCTAAATAACATTTCGTTATACCTTCCACCGTCATAATCATTATTTAGCTACTTAGTCTTCCTGATTCTGAACTCATATCGTATCTTCCAATTTACTTCACTCCCACTAGGAGACTCGAAAAGATTCTTCACGCGCTCATAACTCGGGCTACTCATCGGACCATAATAGGAAATGAATCACTTGGCAATTCATCTATTATCCGGCAGACTTCTTCGTCACTACCAAGTCATATAATTGCATCTCGCAGTACTAACATACTCATCACAGAGATACCAAACTGCCATTCTGGCTAATAGCGACAATGCCTAATATCTAAGTTTAAAGCACTTGCTCAAACGATCATCACCTCAGTGCTCAAGCCCTAGGCAAGATCCAGCCTCAAGTCCTCCAGACTGGCCCAACATCAACCTCACAAAGATGACATCTCGCCCCACAATCGGGGAATCGCAATCCATCGAAGCATATATAATACCGAGCGCTCATCCGCGCATTCGAACACGTGGAAGGAATTTCTAGAGTTATTCTTTCAAGATAAATCAAGGATGCACGATAAAATTTCAAGAATTTGAAATATTTCCTAGAGGTTCTGTAGCCTCCCGAGGATAGATACGGACGTCTACGTACCGATCTGCGAGACTCTACTAAACCGGCTCATGACTCACGAGGATTAGTAACCTAGGCTCTGATACCAACTTGGCACGACCCAAACCCGGTCGTGATGGCGCCTAACCCCTAAAGCTAGGCAAGACCGACCAACAACCGCTCTCAATTTTAGAACCGACAATTTAAGGAGAAATATAGTAATTTTAGAATAGTAATCCAATAATATTAATTGAATAATACGGAAAGATACGAAAACCGATAACCACTCCCGTAAGTTCCGGGGTAACGATTCTATAGCCTCTAAAACAACTGGATAATAATATCTAAATGAAAATTTATAAGTCTGGAAATATATATAACAAATAAACTGAAATAATAAGAGTAGCCAGGTCTTGCGAACGTCAAGCAACTACCTCAACAACTTTGATAATCTCTGGAGACAAAGACTACTCAGCAAAGCCTCCGGTACACCTGAATCTGCACACAAGGTACAGGGAGTAGGGGTGAGTACTACTAAGTCAATGATTAATAAGCATATATAATGTCTGAAGATAAAAATTCATGAAATGCCACAAAGTAAAGCTAAAACTAATAGTACGTCACCGTAACTACAAATCAACAGCAAAGCAACATCATATATATCAGTCGAGTATAATGCAAGGATGCAATGCAATGCAGATGAACCCGCTGCGGCGTACAACCCGATCCATTTAACGCCGACGATTCTCACTGGGGGTGTGCACAAACTCCGGAGGGGCTCCTACATCCCAACCGCAATATCATCATGTCACCGTTGCAGCGTGCAATCCGATCCATACTCAGTCCATAGTATGCATATGAGTCACATAACATATTCAATTAATTTCCCAGTTTCCTATTATTAATAATAAGATGATTTAGTTATTTAACTTCAGGAAAAGGGTGACTTAGCCTTTAATAACAATGATTAAACACAGGGTTGAGATCAATGATTATACAAATCATGCTATCACAATGATATTCATCCTAGGCGGATGCTACAGATTGGCACAAGGCCCCAAACATGGCAATAAGCCCAGATATAATCAATAGAATGTCTGTATCAGCCTCCAATAAAACATATTTAGTACTTGGGATAGACCAAGTCACAATCCCCAATCATATATGATTCTGCACATACCATAGGGTGCGAGTCATGCCCTAACATAGCGTCACAATGTGTTAAACCGGGGTTTCAAACCCTCAGGCCATCATCTATACAAACTACTCACCTCTAACCGTCCGTAGACTGGTCTGCAATGCCTTTTCCTCTTGTATCGATCTCCTCATGCGTCGAATCTAGTCAAAATTACAACGAATACATAAATATGGGTTAAAGAAACATAACCCAATCAAACATACTCAAAAAGTACTAAAATTCACAAAGTCGGTAAAACCCGAGCCCCGGGCCCACTTCTCAAAAAATTCCAAAAGTTACATTAACGGATTCCCCGTCTCGCCACGAGTCCATACATATAAAGTTCATCAAAAAAGGATTTCAAATGGTCTTCAAAATTCCAAGAATTCATTTTCAAAAACTAAGCCCTAGTTCTCACAATTTCAAACAACTTTTATGAATTTGAGTGTTAATTCTTCCATAAAATGGTATTTCAAAGTCAAGAGGCTTACCTCCAATCAATACCCATCGAAAACCCTCTTCAAATCGACCGAAAAGCTCTCTTGGCGGAGTAAAAATGGTGTAAATTTTAAATGGGTCGCGGATTAATTAACCCTTATAACATTCTGCCCATGTATTTTTTAACCCTATGCGATCGCATCATTACCATTGCGATCGCATCACTACCATTGCGATCGCATAATACAAATTTTATCTTCCCAAAATTCTTCTTATGAGATCGTATAACTGGCCCTGCGATCGCGCAGTACAGCCTGTTCCCTTCTATGCGTTCGCATACCCCTCTCTGCGTTCGCATAGAATAAATGTTGTCGAGGACCCGAGGTCCAAATTTCACTACGCGATCGCATCCCTCTGAGTGCGAACGCTCTGAACAAATTCCCATACCTATGCGATCGCACTGCCCTTAACGCGATCGCATAGAGAAAATTCATGGCCCCTCCAAGACCTTCAATGCAATCGCAATGATGCCTATGCGATCGCATAGAACAAAATTTCTCTGCAATTTTTCTGCTGCATTGTTCAACTCAAAAATCCCCGTTAGCCATCTGAAACTACCCCGAGTCCAACGGGACCTCAACCAAAAGCACATATATGTTCGATTACTTCATTCGAACTTTCTCGTAACATAAAAACACGATCATAAATATCAGAATCATTGAATTACTACGGATTCAAGCCTGAGTTAAAACTAAAATTTTCAAAACTTGCATTCGATCAAAAATCCGACCAAACGATGTCCGAGTGATCTGAAAATTTGCGCGCATATCCAAAATCACCTAAAGGAGCTACTGAAACTTTCGGAATTCCATTTCGACCCTCGGATCAAAATCTCACATAACAACCGGAATTCGCCAAAATTCAAACTTAGCAAATTCAAGCCTAATTCTATACTGGACCTCCAAATTCAATTTCGATTACGCTCCTAAGTCACAAATCATCAACCGAAACTAGTATAATCATCAAAAATCTATTCCGATCCTTCTAACTCATAAGTCAACATTTAGTTGACTTTTTCCAAACTAACCTTCTCATAAATAGACTAATTGTCTCATTTCTAACCAAACTCTATATGAATTACTTCAAATTCTCAAAACACATATAAAAGCATTAAATGGGAAAAATGGGATGGAGATATCTGAGACGACGGGTCGGGTCGTTACAGCAACTGTCCCCTTAGTTAGCGGAAGTCTTAAGTTTGACTCTCAGCAAGAGCATTTTATTTTTCTGCATTTCTGTATCTAATCTTGGTGGTATTTGTTACGCATTTGAATAGTAGCTACGAATGGTAATTAGGTAAATAACAGTTAGTATCTACCCGTAATATGGTATAGTTAAATTTCTAATGCGGTTTATAGATAAATGAATCCACTTGACGCTAAAACGATGAAAAAATATACAAAACAATGATAAAGCTATCAAATTTAGAGCTAAATAGTAAAGTATGAGAGTAAAATAGTATAACTTTTTCGTACATAGTGTTTCAGGTCTCTACAATGGCCGTTAAACCCACTATTTACAGTTTTACCTTGGGAAACATGATCTTAGGATCAAACTTATCTTTAAATGATAATAAAATGGCCATTAATAATTGTGTAACGGCAGGGCTTGAATGCCAATATTCTTTGTAACGACTACTCGTTTAACGTCAGCAAACATTTTCTCATTGAATATTGGCCAATGGAAAATCTTTGCACTTCTACCGTCGACTACGTTTGCAACGACCCAGATTTTCCAATGTCGGGAGTCGTGATAGAACCTACTACTATAAGCTAGGCAAGCCAATTATTTGAACAATTTATCTTTTTACCCATTTTATATTCTTTAACAATTACCAAGAAATATAATGCGAAATTAAACATAAGAGGAAGAAAACAATAAGCTATCTAAACATGAATATCTAATAGAATTTTTTAAGTCTCGAGTATCGACTATCTAGAACTGGTATCACATTTTCATAGACGGTCTAAGAATACTACAATTAAAGGTCTGAAAGAAATAATACAATACTGTCTTTGGAAATGCATGAAAAATTTGGAATAATAGATAAAAGGAGACGCCAAGGCCTGCAGACGCCTGCAGGACTACCTCGGGTCGCCTGATGAGCGAGAATCAGCAATCCCGTTGCGATTCAAAGTCTACAACACTGGGGTATGCACAAAAGAGTGCAGAATATAGTATCAGTACAACCGACCTCATGTGCTGATAACTGCCTAGCCTAACCTCGGTGAAATAGTTACAAGGCTAGGACCAGACTACCAAATAAACATGTGCAAGTTAACTATATACAGCGAAAAAGAAGTATAGAAAGAAACATTCATATACAGTCAAGTATGGGTGGGGGAAACATGATGCAGGCAAACATCGAATAGTAACAGTAGATCAACAATTAAATATGAGGATCACTGTAGTTCAATTGAAAATAGGAAGGGGGAGATCATGTTGCGGGGTACAACAAGTATCCATAGGAGACCAACAATTAATTATAGAGAAACCGTAACACAGTTATCAATAAAAACTAGGAAATCAAAGACAGGTGCTCGGCATCACCCTTCGTGATTTTACTCTCTCTCACCAAAACAATACACAACATCACCCTTCGTGCTTTACGCTCTTCCTCATCCAAACAACAATCACATGAAAAATAGGGTAAGTGAATATATAATCTTGAAATAAAATAAAGTAACAACAGAAAATCAGTAAATAAACATAAAGGACATCATAACACAATCATCAACAAAAATCAGGGAAATCAAGTACAAGTTCACGGCATCAACCTTGATGCTTTTACTCTCGTCCTCATCATATGAAGCAATACAATAGGCATGGAATGACACATCGTATGGCACGGAATCATCCTTCGTGCTTTACACTCTTTCTCACCATGAAATCAATAAAATAGGCACAGAATGGTACATCGTGCGGCACGACATCACCCTTCGTGCTATACACTTTTTCCTCACAAAACAAATAATGCACAACATTACCCTTCATGTTTTAACTCTCTTCCTCACCCAAATAACAATTACAAGGTAAATAGGGTAAGGAAATAAAGGAAATTTACAATAAGAATCCCGACAAAGGAGCAACAAGTCAACAATTAAATTCCAGTAAGGGAACAACATCAATAACATCAACATCCCGCAAGGGAGATAACAAATAAATCAATAATATCCCGACAAGGGTGACAACATGATGATCTCTTCTCTTTCTCACTTTTATTTCGCAATTCACTTCACAACTCGAGCCAATGATCTAGAGGTTAAATTATCACTTATATGTTCACAACTCATTTCATAACTCGAGCCAATGCTCTAAAAGTTTAATTGTCACTTATGCTTTCACAATTCGTTATACAACTTGAGCCAATGATCCTCAATATTCATAGATCAAAATTCTTTCCACAAACTTTATACAACAATTGTTAGCATGTGATTTTTATATATGAATTATTCCCAAAAATTCAAATAAAATGATCTCTTTCATTACTTTATACTTTTGTGATTTTTGTGTTATTTTCTATCAATTATTTGTATTTTATTTGTGTATTTTTATTAGTGAAAGGTTGCACTTAGGATCTAATTTTATATTTTTGAATTAACTAGGGTTAATTTGTTTTAGAATAGAATATGAAGAAAATAACAAAAATGGTTTACTTTTGTATTTTAATTGTGAATTCGTCACGAAATAGTTTTTGAACAATTTTAGGTGTTAATTATTTTAACTTTAAACTATATTAGGATTTTATTTTAGTTTTTGCATTTTTATAATGGCAGAAAAATACAAAAAAAAATATAAAATATAATACAAAATAGATAAAAGAAATAAAAGAAAAAAAATTTAAAAGAGGAGGCCTAAATAAAAATCGGTATTGGGCCATTTGGTTGCATTTTAACCAGCCCAAGAGACCCTTTTCGCCCAAACCAACCCAGGCCCAGTTGTCTCCAGAACTCGGTCCACCCAACGTTTTACCCTAAAGCAATTCAGCCGTCGAGGTATAATGATCTAACGGCTTTGAACTAGGGATCCTATGGATATATTAATGTTGGAAGTCATCCTCCCTCCCGACCCTCGTAACTCCTTCTCCAACGTACCCTAGCCACAGACTTTGTAACACCACCATTGTCGCCGGCGGGGGCCCACCTCCAAATCCCTTGAAATTTACGTCATATATCCCATGTGAACTCCTCTTACCAAACATCGCCATGGCTCAAATCATACCCGAATTTCTCGAATGTTCGATTTTGTGACTGCCGCCCACGGCGCCGCCGCCTCCAAACTCTACCAAAATTATACCCCGATATATCCTTCATTCCCACATTCCAAATCCAAACCTTTTCTCTCAAATCACAACCAAGATTCCCGAATCTCCGATCTAAAATCCGACCAAAACCCAATGTTCTCCAAATCACCTCAAATTTACACCCTGAACTTTCCCCGTATTAAACCATTTCTTTCGAACGTCACCGGAGCTTCTCGAATTTTAATTTGAAGTGTCGACCTAAACCCTAGTTTCTTAATATTTGGGGTTAGTTAATTTCCGGGCTATAATAGCCCTTAATTAGGCGTTTTCTCACGAAAATACCTAATTAGGGACAATTATAATCCGAATGTGTAGAGAAAGGGCCGTCAGATTCGAGGTTGAGTCAATAATTTTGAGGTATTTTCATTCTATTTTTTCTTCTCTATTTTCATCTGTTTTTTTAGGTATTATGGTTGTTTTGTTTTATTCAGAATTCTTTCGTTAAGTTTTGTGGTAATTTAGAATTTCAATTTAGGTTCTGATCTTTCTTTACCATATAGTTGTTTTTTTAGTAATTTTCTCGTCGATTTTAATAGTAGGATTCCATGCTTTGTATTTTTTATCGATTATTCATTAGTCGGTTTCAATTTGGTTTCGTTTGATTTTAATTGAGTAGTTCATTGTATTAGTTCTATGATATCTTTAGGATTTCCATGTTTAGAATTAAACTTCAGTTCATCAATTTAGTTAGATCAGTTTTGATTTTAAGATCTTTGGTTATAGCTGTAGTGTTTAAGATAAGTTAAAAAGGGGGCTGGGGTAAGATGTTAATTTCAATGGAATAAAAGGGTATGTCAGGTAATTCAGGGGTAGAAAATCTGTTAAACTGAAATGAGAATCTCTAGAACTCTCTAGAATGAGGTCCAATTTAGAGTTTTAGAAAACTAAGTGTGTTAACTTGAGTAGCAAGTCAGGAAATAAGGGACATGTAAGCAAAATGACAATTAAAAAAGGACTAAGATTGAAAACTGAAAATCTGAGGGCTGCCTCATTTTTGGCTATAAAAGGGCATGCCAATGCCTTAATACACAGGTTTTCTGCCCATAAAATCCCCCCTAAAATCCATTCTCGGCAAATCTGAATTCTAGGTTTGAATTTCCAAATTCAAATCTTAGATCTAATACTTCAAAAACCAAAAACAACAAAAAACTTCAGAAAATAAAAAAAAATCACTGTTTCATTGGAAATTGTAGGTTAATTTTGATATTCTAGTTATCAATTCACATCTCCTAGTTCTCTCTTTGGTTGCTGAAATTTCAGAGGTATTCTAGTTAAATTCGAGCAGTTTTTGGGTTCGGTTAAAACATTTTGGGATTAGTTTAGGTGTTGAGTTGCTGTGGTGTGTTGCTGGATTCATTTTGGTTGTCATTTAGGCTTAATTGAATTCGTTTTGATTTGATCTGTTGATCCTGCTGATTGTAAAGCATTTATGGACTTTTTAACTCATTTCTGGGCTGAAGCTTGGTGTAACTTTGGCTGTTTGAATTTGAACTGCTGTTGCCCGTTCCTCCTGCCTCAGCTGACCTCTACTTTTTCTTCATTTTGTGTTCCATATTCCAGGTACACGGCTCTGAACTTGAGAACTGTGAGCTGAAAGATGAATTTATTTGACAATCAAAGCATGAGATGTGATTTGACTCAATTTTCGACTTGTGTACTCAAACATTAGTGCATTGATGCTATTTAGGCCTTTGTTTGTTATTGTATTCATTGGACTGTATAAATCCTTTCGTTTTAAACTCGTTCAATGCCTGGTTTACTGTTTTAATTGTTGAAAACAAGCTCAAAATGACTCAGTGGTTAGCTTCAGAAGTTCAGCTTTGAAATCACAAATTATCTGAGTGTTAAGTGTTAGTTTAGTAAAGTTGGTTTGAATCAGTGTTTTGGAGAGCGCAAAGCGCATAAAAGCGACAAGGGCTCGCCTGGCTTCTAAGCGCAAAGAAGGGTACGCTTTTTTGAAGTGAAGCGCAATTCTTAAAAAACTAATGTAGAATTATAAATAATCAAAAATATCAATCAATTTTCACACTTTGTTTCTTCTCTCACATCTGGTGGACATTTGGGACAACTTGTCATGTTTCTATCGCCACTAATTAGATGGTATTTAATAAATTTCACTTGTTGTAATTTTGTTGCAAAAGATGCATACAACATTTGTATTCTTCTCATTAACTCTTTGGCCATAGCGCCAAGTCGGGTCTTTCTCTTTTTGAACTTTGAGACATTTAATTATCCCTATTAAGATATAAGAGAAAAAATAATTAATAAACTGAAAATACATATAATATATATAATAATTAATGATATAAAGTTATAAATTGAAATATACATTTAAAATATCATATAAATTAAAAATAATACATATATATAAATAATTTTATATATAATAATAATAAAAACTATACATTTTCAGCACACACACACACGCACATATATATATATATATATATATATATATATATATATATATATATATATATATATTAAAGAAAGAGAGAAGAAGAAAAATGAAGAAGAGGAAGACCAGTCTGACGTCGATTGGTTTGAAGAAGAAAGCAAAAGAAAGAAAAATAAAAAAAACGAGAAGAAATTACCTGGGTTGGTTCTTGGTTGACTGATCGTGCACTGAAGAAGAAGAAGATAATCCTAGCTTTTGTTTTTTTGACAACTGAATAAGATCGAGCCTCTAGCTTCTGGAGAAAGAGGGTTTTGTCAATTTAGGGTATGTTTTTTCAGACTCCAAAGTTCTTTTTTTTAAACAAAGATCCCTGCCTGCGCTTTCTTCAATTAAGCGATCGCTTCTCTAGGTCACCTCGCTTCAGCCTGCAAAAAGCGATAGATGGTCGCTTCGCGCTTTAAGCGACGAAGCGACCGCTTTTCAAAACACTGGTTTGAATTAGTCTGGAACTTGTTAGTCTGTGTAAAGTTTAAAACGTTGGCCTATTCACGTATAATGTTATTGAAATTATAATTGCTTAATCTGCTCGCTCAGGATTTGAGTCAATAATTATTGTTGTGAAAATTAACACCATGGTTTTTCGGTTCGTTATTCATTTTTAGCAATATTAAGAGTTCACCAGTAGGCAAACAGATAAAAATAGCCTATGTATGAAATTGGGATAGAATAATTAGTCTCCAGTAGAGTTGAATAAGTACACATTACTCTTCCTTATTATCAAATTATTAATGCATATTGGAATGACGTGAAATAATTTAGCGTGTCTTCGTTCTTTTTTTTTAAATTTGGAATTCCGTTCGGTGTGATTCAAGGCTCAGCAGCCAGTTAAAAGTCTTGACGCGGGCCCAGGTCACGTTGTGAGTACCTTTATATTTTGGGTCAAGGCTTAGCCCACGTTCGGGCAATCCTCGTTTGTGGACTGAAGTTCCAAATTATGTCTTTTGGGCTTGCCTTTGAGTTTAATGGCATTTTTAATTTAAACGTATTGCTTGGCTTGTATTAGGCCAAGGACAAACTAATTAGGACTTTTCCTTTATTCGAGAGAGAAGTATAGAAAATCATAATTACTTTAGGTTTGTCCTTTAATTAATAAAACGAGACGAGCCTCGCCAAATAGGGCACATAAATTGTGGGGCTTTCAGTAAATGGTTGAATTAAAAGATGTAGAATTCAGGAAGAGCCGTTCAGCGAATTTCACGGTCTTCTCAAAAGATAATAACGCGATAGTCTCTTTAGGTACGATTTTAAAATTACTTTCCTAAACTCAGGTGTGCATTTCATGTGACCCAAATCGAATCCCGAAACATTAAATAAGGTGTGTTTAGGAATGCGGATGCATTTCATGTGACGCAATCCAAAGGCACGTTTTAAATAACGTTCAACTTTCTTTAAAAAATATTAAATAAATGCGATTTAAAAGTTAAAATTGGGACACAGGTTCATCAAGTAATAAAATAAGATAAATAAGCTAAACATGATAGTTGAGCGATTGTGCTAGTACCACTGAACCCGAGAATGCCTAACACATTCTCTTGGGTTAACAGAATTCCTTACTCGGATTTCTGGTTCGTAGACTATTAACAGACTTATATTTTCATCAGTTCGGAATTCAACCGGTGACTTGGGACACTATTAATATCCCAAGTGGCGACTCTAAAATATTAGTAATAAATCATGTTGTGATTGTCCTATAATTGGAAAAACTCCTTTATGCCCTTGCGGATGTAGCGAAAAAGGAGGCGTGACAACAATAGAAACTATCAGCAAGGCATGAAAGATACAATGGGGTCATGATAATCACAATATAAAGACTCACGGACATGCTAGACACCAACGTATAGATACTCGTCACCATGCCTATACGTCGTACTCAACAATTATCACATAGCGAATAGGACTCGACTCCTAATCCCTCAAGCTAATGTTAGACCAAACACTTACCTTGATGATACAAACACAATTCACAATTCAATTATTGCTTTACCCCTTGATTTCACCACTAATTTGCTCGTATCTAGTCACAGGTTACTTAATTACATCAATAAATACTAAACGAATCAATTTGAATGCATGAAAATAGATTTTCCAAAGTTTTACCCAAAAAGTCAAAATTTTCCCCGGGCCCACATGGTCAAAACCCGAGGTTCAAACCAAACCGGATTACTCATTCCCCCACGAACTCAAATATGTAATTTATTTTGGAATTGGACCTCAATCGATGTCCAAATCTCCAATTTTTGAAAAATCTAGGTTCTACCCAAAACACCCAGTTTTCCCATAAAAATTATTGATTTTGAGTTGAAATCATGTTAAAAGATTTTAAGTAGTGAAGAAAATAAATTAGAAATAACTTACCAAAATTTTGGAGAAAAAAAGTTATTTGAAAAATCACCTCTTATGTTTTTGGGTCTTGAAAAATGAAAAATAACTAAAAATCCCTTGTAAATATACTATTCTCAGATGCCATGTGCGGACCGCACAAAATCATTCGCGGCCGCACAGTACTACTAGTGTTCTGCAGTGACATGTCTTTGTACTTTGGCCATAACTTTCTCTAAAGATGTCCAAATGCCTTTTCTAATATGATTATGAGAACTTGATTCAAAGATCTACAAGTTTTATTTTTAATTCATCCACAAATTCCATGTAGATAGTAAGATATGAGCTTTCGAAGCCCGACCAATGAATCAGTGCAGACCGCATAAAATCAACTGTGGCTGCACAGCACCGGTGCGGAGTGTCACACCTCTTTTTACCTACACCCGCAAGGGAGTAAAAGAGTTTTTCCAATTAAAGGATAATCAAAATGAGATTTATTAATTAAAGATTCAGAGTCACCACATGGGAGATTAATGGTGTCCCAAGTCTCCGATTGAATCCCGAATCGAGGAAATTATTAACTCTATTTAATAGTTCGCGATCCAGAAATTCGAGTAAGGAAATCTGTTAACCCGGGGGAAGTTGTTAGGCATTTTTGGGTTTCGTAGTTCTAGCACGGTCGCTCAACTGTCATATTTCTCTTGTTTATCTGATTTTACAACATGTTTTAATCTATGTGCCTTTTAACTTTGAACCGTTTTTATTATTATTTTTTAAGAGAATTGCAATGTCGTTAAAACACGTCTCGAACCACGTCACATAAATGCACCCGTATTTTTGATATATTTCGACTTCATTGGGATTTGGATTCGGATTTACGTCACATAAACGTGCACCCTAGTTTAAGAAATGTAATATTATTCAATATCGGGCCTAAAGCAACTAGCGTAGTATTAACTTTGCGGAAAGCCATGAAATTCGCTAAATGGCACGTCTTGAAGTCTAAAATATTTTTAATATATTTAAGAGGGCCACACAATGTATGATTTTATTTGGGCGCCACACACCTCATTTATTTTAAAAGCTAACCTAAAGGATTACTATTTTTCTATTATGGATTGTCTCTAAAAAGGCCAAATTAACTAGTATTGTTAATGATCCAGGACTAGCTATTCAACTAGTTTCAGTCCAATTTTATAATGTTATCCCATCATGGGCCTTTGCACAGGCCCAAACAGAATCAACGAGTCTAGATTGAGACTTCACGGTCTCAGCGTGGGATGTATGTGAAGTTTCTAACGCCTGGGTCTTGGAGCAAGACCAAATTTGATAGAAGGCATGGGGTGAGCTCAGTTACACAATAGGCCCAGATTGAGAAAACAAAAGGACTCAACATTTGTTTTTTTTCAACTCGAAACAAAGACTGAAAATGCATGCGAACTTGAATAGATAATGGGCTATCACAGGGGTAAGAAAATTCAGAATTGTTTAAAATATAATAGTGACTATCAACAATTAATCAAACTTTTTAATGGTATATGAGACTGAAATTTTAATGACTAGCAAAATAGCAGGAGATCCAAACTTTTACAGTTCAATTTCATATGGACTTGAGTGGCCCTGACCGATCAGATCCGAAATGACAACCATTATTCATGATTGAACCACAAATTATGTCACTAATATCTAATGACCAGATCATTTCTACCAATTATTACAAACCACAATAATTACAAACATTCATGCGAAGCTAACATAGGCTAAGTATAGATTAAACTTCAACACAAATTAGGCAGTAGACGAGTTAAAACTCATGCTTCGATTCTTCACATGGATTCATTCTTCACATTTTCAGCTCACAAATTTCAGAGTTACAAACTGTGTACCTGAGATTGATGGAAAATGAAAAGAAGTAGATGAAGTGAGCAGCAATGAACAAACACAACAATGTTGGACGACAGGTTACAGCGGCATGAGGGAATTTTAAAACCCAAAACAATATAACCAACACCCCAGGAACAAATGACTGAAGTACAACACAAATGTAACAGCAAGAACAACCTTGATTGAACCTAAACTCACTCAAATTTAACCCGAAAACTTCAGAAAACCTCCAGCAATTAGACCCTAGGCGAAATGATTCAAATCAAACACTAAAATTCGAAATCAACCTAAAATTTCAATAGAACAATATCTTTTTTAGTTTTTCTGCTTTTTCTCTTTTTGTTTTTGATTTTTGAAGAACTAGATCTAGAATTTGGATGTAAAATCCAAATCTTCAGCTTATGAAGACTTGTGGAGTTTTTAGGGGGATTTTCAAATCTGAAAAACTTGTGAGTGAAGGAAAGTATGCTGCCTTTTATAGGCAAAGCTAAGGGAAAATTTCAGATTTTTATTTACCCCCTAGTCCCTCTTTTAATTTTTTTAGTTTTTTAATTCAATAGCCCTTAAAGTTTTGGCTTGCTTCTCTTGTTATTACCCTAAGCTTCTGAAATTAGAACTAAGGTCCTATTCTAGAAGAGTCTAGGGTGTTCTATCCAATTCTAAGTAACTAAATTCCCCCTGAACCTATTTTGAATTTACAAACCCAGTACTAAATTAAGCCTCAGATCCTTTTAATCTACGTGAAAACTATATCAGCTATAACTAAATAATCTAATTAACTAGGATTAAACAAACATGGCTAAAATTAAATGTTCACAATCAAACTATTCCCTAACTGGACAAGTTAAACTAATTATGAAATTAAACTATCAACGGATTACAATTAACAAATAAATTAAATTGTAGTGATTGACTGACTAAACACAGAACCAAACCTATCAAAATAGACTCCAATTGTATTGAAAACTTAAAACAGTATCAATCAACCTGAAGAAACTAAACAAAATAGTAGAAATGCATTTAAACTAAATATGACATGCTTAACCCTAAATTTAAAAAAAGAAAGTTGAATTAAGAAACCAATCCCCACTATTGATTAAAAGAGGATGTAGAACAAACCAATAAGACAAACTAACCTACTCGAATACTCATTTAAACGAACTGGTTAAAAAATGAGAAAAAAATAATACCCTAAATTGATTAATCAGGCAGAAATATTAGTCAATAAGAAGAAACTAATGGAGAAGAACAAAGAAAACCTTACTTATGGAGACCTAGGGTTACGCCGCTTCCTAGATTTGAAATGTGACCAACTCCAGCAAAATTCGAACATCACCAACGGTAGATTCTTCATGAGGGGATTGAGGAGATCATGTGATGTCGATTTAATGAGAGATTTTCGGGTTTTAGGCAAGATTTTTATTTGAAATTCAAGGAATTCGGTAAGGATTCGAGGGAAATTAAGGCCATACATGGATTAGGGAGATGACGACGGGGTAGTGGTGTTAATTTGATACCGTTTGGGGGTGGCGCATCGTGGATGGCGGAGGCAGTGTCGCTATTTTTAAAGATTCGAGAAGCTCGGGTTGGATTTGAGAGAAGATATTTGGAGCTTTGGAAAGAGGGGAGGACGACGGTAAAGGGTGTTATTTTGAGAGCTATCAGAGAAGTTTGTGTCTTCGCCGCCAGCGATACGGAGGGCATGGTGGCGGATCATCTATAGGGTTTGGGGTTAAAGACAAGAGGTAGGGGGTCTGGGTGGTGGTGGTAGTGTTAGGACAGTTATATATTTATGGGTGGAGGCTTCTGGACGGTTGGATCTTGTAACCTCGACGGTCCAAATCAATTACAGCCTAAAAAGGGGTGGGTGGGGTTGAGATTGGGCTAACAATGGCCTAAAAATGAGTATTTTACTAAGATTGTGTTTTTCCTTTTAATTTTTCAATTATTTTCTTTTTTTCCTTTTTTCTTTTTTTCTATTTATTTTTTCTGCTTTTTATTAAATGTTAATCAACAAATAAAAATCCAAATTGACTTTTAAAATTATATTACTCAATTTCCAAATACCATAATTGTTGATTAAATGCAAAATAAGACAATTAAAAGTATAAATGTAAAAAAAACTATTTTTTATTATTTTCTTTATTTTTGGGTAACTTAACTACTAATTAATCCTAAAATATAAAATTAAATCCTAAATTTAAAATGCCAAGTATATTATTTTATATTTCATATTAATTAAAATGCACAATAAAAAATGCAAACAATTAACATAAAATGTCACAAAAATCCCCAAAACTGTAAATAATGAAGGAAATTATTTTGTTTGAATTTCTGGGAGTAATTCATATAGGGCAAAAATTACGTGCTCACTGCTTCCCCTCTTTGCTCTGGAACACGAAGAGTTTCCGTGCAAAGGTTAGTGAGCAAATTTGAGCGATTGTTGCCCGTTCGAATACTTCGCGTGAAGCATTTTTTAAAGATTTGACCGCTTCCTGTTTCTTAGGTTGCCTTCATATCCTTGGCCAAAAAGGAATCATGTCAGTGTAGTTCGGGAATGTCTGGTAGCTGGGACCACCAGGAGTTGTGATTTCACCGCTGTTGCTGCTGCTACTGCTTGTTGACCTCCCTTATTACACCATGTGAAATAAAAAGATGCTAGCCTAATCTATGATCTACGAATTACAAAAGTCCTATCTATGTATTCAAACTTGATCTTGTATTTTTTGTTGTCTTGTGTTCTCTCGGTGAAATCCCTTGTTGCCGCTTTGAATTGTAAACTGATATGTTATTTCCTTCAAACTGCTGAGCTTGAATGTATTCCTCTGTTATACAGGTGGGCTGCCGACTTCAGAACTTGAAAATATATGCTTCTGTTATACGGGAGGGATTCCGACTTCAAAACTTGAAAATATGTGCTTATGTTCTATGGGCGGGCTTCCGACTTCAATTGGAAAATACATGCCCCTATTTTACGGGCAGGCTTCCGACTTTAAAACTTGAAAATATGTGCCTCTGTTCTACGGGCGGGCTCCCGACTTCAAAACTTGATAATATATACCTCTATTATACGGGCGGGCTCTCGACTTTAAAACTTGAAAATATATGCATCTGTTCTACGGGCGGGCTCCCATCTTTAAAACTTTAAAATGCATGCCTCTGTTCTACGGGCGGGTTCCCAACTTCAAAACTTGAAAATATATGCCTCTATTATACGGACGAGCTCCCGACTTTACAACTTGAAAATATATGCCTCTGTTTAATGGGCAGGCTCCCGACTTCAAAACATAAAAATACATGCCTACGGGCGGGCTCCCGACTTCAAAACTTGAAAATATGTGCCTCTGTTCTACGGGCGGGCTCCCGGCTTCAAACTTGAAAATATATGCCTCTGTTATACGGGCGGCCTCCTTACTTCAAAACTTGAAAGTATGTGCCTCTGTTCTACGGGCGGCCTCCCAACTTCAAAACTTTAAAATATATGCCTCTGTTCTATGGGTGAGCTCCCGACTTCAAAACTTGAAAATGCGTGCCTCTATTGTATGAACAAGCTCCCGATTTAAAAGTTGAAAATATATGCCTCTACTATATGGGCGGACTCCTAATTTTAAAATAATAAAAAATATGCCTCTGTTCTACGGGCGGGCTCCCGGCTTCAAAATCGAAAAATATATGCCTCTATTCTATGGGCAGGCTCTCGACTCGAAAACATATGCCTCTGTTTTATGGGCGGGCTCCCGAATGTTGGAACTTGAATTGTGTGCCTCTATTCTCCAGGCGGGCTCCTGATTTCAACACAATAGACAAACAAAGAAAATTTTTTGCCCCAGTTTGGAAGCTGGGTACATGGGTGAGTGTTAACCAAATCATTATGCCAACTATTATTAAGAGTTTGAAAGCTAAGTGCTATTATCCGGAAGGTCCTGACAACTCCTAATTGAATATTTTCTTTGAACATGCAAACTTTGACACAACTTACATTCCCCTATGCTATTTATGATTATCTTGTAGTTTTATCAATCCCCACTTTATGGTCAAACCTGATTAATGCTTGTTTTTCCCTTACGGAGAGTTCCTCCAAAACAACCACATTTTTCTGCCCCTGTTTCAATCAAAGAAAATTTTGTCAGTTTAAAATGGTGGTTAGTTGATGGCATTCTTTCTAAAAATCCTTCCACTGAATTATTTTGTTTTGACTCGCTTCCCCAAACTGGCCCTGAACCGCTTGACTTTTTGACTGACTTTGAAACCCCATATCCATTGACAACCCCAAGTGTTCTATACCCATGCTGTTGTTTAACACCTCTGACCTCTTTATCTGACTTTTGCATTTCCCAAGACATTACCCAATCATTAAACCGATGAAACTTCCGGTGATTCCCTATATTCCATCTTTTATCATACCGCCTTTAGCATGTTCAGACCACGTCGTGCTTTGCAATTTTGGGAACTCGTAGCGAGCATTAAATCCTTTTTCACTTGCTTTGAACAAAACTAATGTTGCAACATCCTAAATAGATAAACCCCAAAAGAAAATGAAATGCAATGATATTACGAGTTAAGGATACGAATGAATCCAAAATCGGATGACTGCTAAAAAGAGAAGAAAAAGGAACTTATCTGAACGGAACAGTTGGTACCAATGGTCATGACATGAATTTCGGACTAATCGGCCCAATCTGTTCCAACTTCCAATTTCCACTTGCCATACTTTGTTGCCTCGGAAGTTTCATAACTTGATTGCTTTACCCAAACCTGGACCTTGTTCACCCTGTGATGCCTCGAAATAGTTTTCCACCAACTGACCTCTCTCATTTGTTTGCTTTTAACTCACTTTTGCCTCAAGGTGCCCGTGAGGGTTTTTACCAATAAGACTCTCTCATTTTATTTCGCTTTGCTCACATCGCCATACGGTACCTCTGAAGGTTTTTACCAATAAGACTCTCTCCTTTTTAAATCTTTCAGCTCCCTCCGCCTTACGGTGCCCGTGAGGGTTTTCACTAATAAGAATCTCATTTTATCTTACCTGCTTTTACTAGAGTGTTTCCCTTGACATGGATTACCTTTTACCTGCTTGACTTGGCATTTTTTAAAGACTAGTCAATAAAGTCTTTCTTTGGACCGTAATGTGGGATTTTGGACAGGGTCAGAAAGAAAGGTATAAAAAGCTCAAAACAATTCAAAATGGGATAAAATTACAATTTTCGGAATCATATTTCTCACAACAACCACAACTTCTGCCCTAGTTTCGTGCTTGGGGACGTTTGGATTTTTGTTTTGGTATGACCAAATCTCAGAGAGAGGTTGCCTACATACCTTTTCGTGATCAAGTCAAACGTAGTTCACATCATAGAAATTACTATGTTGCTCTAATATTCTTTCTCTTCTTTTCTCTTATGTTTTTCTGTTCTTGTTTTCTATTCTTTTTAAACTTTTCTTCCTTTTCTTTTTCATTTTTCTTTTCTTTTCTTCTTTCTTTCTTCTTCTTCTTTTTTCTTTTCTTCCTCCCTTTTCCTTCTTCACTTACTTATCCTCCGCATTTGTGTTTCTGAATTATGCCATATTTCGAAAGGGGGGTATGAAAAAAAATAAACAAGGCTCAAAGGGGTGACAAGGGATAAAATGTTTAGATACCATAACAGAACGCCTTCGTCATTTCACTCTTCAAAATATGCCAAATACAAACAAGTACAAAATAAAGAAACCATACATAGTATCTCTTGACTGCACCGAAATTGATAGCCATCTTTGCACATTTTCCTTCCATATCTGTTAGATATAGTGCACCATTATACAACACTCTGGTTAAAACAAATGGCCCCTGCCAGTTTGGGGCGAACTTTCCTTTCGCTTCAGCCCAATGAGGCAAAATACGTCTCAACACTAATTGTCCCACTTCAAACTTCCTCGGACGCACTTTCTTGTTGTATGCTCTTGTCATTCTTTGTTGGTACAATTGGCCATGACACACTGATGTCAATATTTTCTCATCGATCAAACTCAACTGTTCGAGACTGGTTTTCACCTATTCATCATCGTCATGTTCCAATTAATTATCACACTTAATTTCTTGTATTATTAATTCAACATTAGACCATCTTTTAAGACTGGATCGAGGATTCCTGATGCATGTCATATCATTGATATCAGCATAAAAAGAACTGTATATAGAAGAAAAGAAAACTGAAATAGAATTAGGAATAAAGAAAGACATTTGCATTTCATTGAAGATAACAGGGCTCTAACATATCCAATTGGACATAACAAAATATCTGAATTACAAACCCTAATATAATCCAGACAACAAAATAAATCAAAGCCCACTACCAAAGACTCTCTCCGAGTAGGAAGAGGAGTAGCTTCCCAGTTGTTGACTTTTGTGCATGGTTCGACGAACTGCACATTTGCCTTGCCTGACCCTTTCCCTGCTTCAACCATGTCAATCTCGGCGAACAACATTTCTTTGACTTCATTTTCCTTATATGTCACCACCACCTGTTCATAACTCCAAAGAATGGCTTTGCGGTAGATCACTGGCAACTGATTTACTAGCTTTATTATAGCAGGCTCTATGCGAGCTCCCTTCACAACCACCACTAGTTTATTTGCCACCCCTTTTACCACCCCTTTGATTGACTCCAGTTTTACGGCAACAGTGCTCGTGACCCTTTCTCGACTACCACAACTGGCTTACTATCTGCCCTTTTCAACTGAACCACTGCCTTTGTACTAGTTGTTTTTTCGTTTGAACTAGTTTCACTAGCACGGAGCATCGTGACTATTTGCGAGGGTTTCTTGGGGTCCCCTCCCTTGTGTATCAATTCAATCATGTGAGTTTCATGGTTAGTCGGCAACAGATTCTGCTTAATGTTTGGTGCCTTTGGGGCCTGAACCTCGATCCGGTGCATGTCAATGAGCTCTCTTTCACATCGGTTTTCAATTTCTAACATTTCTATGTGTCATGTCCGAGGGCCCCCGAACAGTATTTACAGCTTACTGAATTGTCTAGATTTCTAGGAAGGTATTTGGCATTTGGGCTTAATTGGGTTCAACAAGCCTAACTACCTCAACTTGTGAAAACGACTAGTATATGACTCTCTTAGGGGAGTGAAAGTCTTTTGTTTCTGAACGCTCTCATTTTTGAAGGTTGGATTTGGTCGGTGACCCGTTTCGCGGGGGGAGGGGCGGTTCTGTAGGCTCTTGGGGGTGGATAGGTGTTTTGTGGAGCTGGTATGAGTTTTGGGGAGTCGGTGCACGCCATTATGCGTGAGCCGAAGGTTGGGTACAACGTTGAGCATGGTGGACGGAAAAATGTGGATCTGGTGGTGGGTAATAGTGTTTTGGAGGGCCGTATGGGATGTTGGGATAATTTTGGTGGTGGGGTCGGGGTTTGTTTGTAGTAGGTGACGGGCCTCTAGATCTCGACCATGCTCCGAACTCCATTGTTGCAACCTCTTCTTTCTTATTTTTCTCGAGCACGCCCTAAGTGTCGTTTTTTATGGCCTGGGTAATTTTTTGGTCGCTGAATAGCTCATGATTTTATTGGTCTCAAGTCCTTCCACGACCGTACCTCATATCTTCGCAACTTCACTAACAGACTTGCCAATTGCAGTTAGCAAGTTCCCAAGGTAAGTAGGCTCCAAAGCCTGCAAAAATTAATCAACTATCTCACTTTCCTTCATCGGAGGATCAACCCTCACAGCATGTTCTCTCCAGCAGACTCCATGCTCCCTGAAACTCTCCCCGGGCTTCTTCTCAAGTTTTATCAGTGATAGGCGATCTGGAACAATTTCTAAATTGTACTAGAAATGGCAGGTGAATGCTTGTGCCAACCCATCCCAGGTGTACCACCTACAATGGTCCTGTCATGTGTACCACTCCAAAGCATACCCACTCACACTCTGGCTTGGGTACGCCATTAGTAACTCATCTTTTCAACATTCCCCTCTCATTTTTCTGCAGAATCCCCTCAAGTGGGCAACCAGGTCACCATGCCCGTCATATAGATCGAACTTAGGAATTTTGAACCCTGCTGGTAACTGAACATCCAGGAATATACACAAATCCTTATAGGCCACGCTGACTTGGCCACCCAATCCCTTCATGTTCCTGAAGGATTGCTCCAGGCTTTTTACTTTCTGAAACATCTCTTCCTCCTCCGAGTTCTTAAGCGGCTTTTCAGTTTCCACCGCGTGCTCAAAGTGAGGAGTATATGAATATGGCTTAAGAGCTTTAAAGGTAGGCTCATGAGGGTAATACAGGCTGTTGTGAGCCTGAAATAGTGGCTCACTGGAGGATCTTCACAATGTGGCAGGCGGAGGCACAACAAAGATATGGGTGATTGGCGGAGGAGGGTTTTGTTTGGGTGGTGGAGTTTGGGGAGTGTAGGAGGTGGTGCCATAGCTATGTTGGTAGAAAGGAAAAGCTGGAGATAAATTCACAGTAGGAAGCTCCTAAGACTGAGACAAAGGTGGGATATATGTTGGATTGGCAGGATAAACTGGCGCCGGCAGACCCTTAGCCCATACTTGATGCATTTCAGCCATTTGATACCTCAACTTATACATTTCCTCCCTCATTGCATTAACATCCATCACCTCTACCTCTTTTGACGGGTCCACAATACTGGTATCTCATTCTTGGCCTATCATTTTCAGCTTGTCTTTTGATAGGGTGTTGTAGGAATGGATTTCCAGAATGCCAATCAACTAACCACCTACCAGGACTCAAGATCAACAACAACTTGGTTAATGGTTAGGGCAGTAACAGATTTGATAACCACACGTTTGGGGAGTGAAGACACCTAAGCAGTTAACAGATTCTATTATGCATTTGCCCGACTGCTTGCGTCATGCCGGTTTTCCTTATTTTTGATTGCAACTTTGTTTGGTTTTTTCCCTTTTTCTTTTTCTTTTTCTCACTCTTGCCTTTGTTTCCTTTTGTTCTTATTTTCTCAGTCCCTGTTGTTTTGCCGATGATTCTTTCGTTTGGTTTGTTATTTTCTCTTTGTTTTTCTTTTCACCCTTTAGTTTTTCTTTCCTATCTTGTTTTTCACCTCTTTATTTTCATTACTTTTCTTGTTTTTCTTCCTTATTTTTATCCATTTCATTTAGTTAGGGCCAAATCCTATGGATATTGCCTATGTATCATGACCCTGCATGAATCATACCGGGCGCATTTCGTAAAAATAAAATTCAAATTGGAAGCAAAATGTTTTTGGAATTTTCAAGTTTATTGATAGCAAATACTTTGATTACAAAGGCGGAAGATTAACACAACTAACAGACTCTGATGATAAAAAGAACTACAGACTCCACTGCAACTATTCTATTTCGAAAGAAAATACAGACTAAATCAACTAACAGACTCCTAACGAAAAGAAAATGTAGACTCAGACAACTAACAGACTCTAGTAGAAAAGAAAATACATATTCAAATGACACTCATGAATACATTAAAGCTCCTGGTGCCCCCAGGGCATTGTTCGGTCTCACCGCGGGCCTATATACAAGTTCCCTATGAAGTCTGTCCAAGTTACTCATTATCTGCTTCACAAATATTATCACTGATGCAAAGAAGGTGGTGCGTGTCCTGTTCTATCACACTTGACATTTCCAAGTAATGTAGTGAGCAACAATTAAGCTTCTTTCTCTGATCCTGCCTTTCTCTTGAAGAAACCGCCCTATCTGTTGAGCCCGAGCCTCTAAAGTCTCTCAACTACCTGGTTTTGTGTATGGAGTAGTTCCAAGTCCAATTCTAATTGTGCCAATGCCATGTAGCAATGCTCTCTTTCAATCTTGAACTCTTTTACCTGTTTGGTCATTTTGTTTTTTATGTAGATGACCCTTTTCTTTAACCCCGTTACCTCATCGATATCATGCTCTTCTTTCAACAGCTTAACCAGAAGGGTCTGTTCTTCCGCATTTTGAGCCAACTGTTTGCTAACCTCGAGTAATTATTTTTCTACTTTGTTGAGGTCAAAACTATAGTTATTCACTTTTGCCCTTAGATTTTCTATAATTTTTGTATCTTTGGCACTCCTAACAGGGTTTTCGGCCGCTATCTTCATCTTTTGAATTTGGGCTCATAAGGCTTCATTCTCTTTTGCTAATTTGTTCTTCTCACCCTCATCGGTTGCGGCTCGCACACTATTTTCAAACTGGAGGTCTCGAACTTACCTTTGTAGATCTCCGATTTTGGCTCTGTATTCATTTTCTTTAGCTAACCAGGACCATTGTTCTTGGGATGATTCGGCAAATCCTGGAGGTGAGGTTTTTTGGCTGGCCTCTCAAATTCAACTTCCCTTCGATACCATGTATGATACCCAGGCGAAACTTCTCCTCTAGATCAATCCCGCACAGAGGTGTTCGCTGGCAAATATTGACATTCACTCCAAATCTGACGGACCTTTGCTTCAGGAAACTGGCTTCCAGGACCAATCTCAACCACTTGGACACTAAGAACATCGTTATTTGGCACTATTTGACATCTCCTGAGTTGCCTTAAAACCCGATATGGAGCATAAGGTAGAATTCTCTTAAGACCCATCAAGAGGAAGTGCGGCCATGCTGCTGGCATACATATGATTTCTTCGACAGGAAACCATCCAAATGTCCACTCTATTTGACTGGCAGTGAGGGACCGAAAGCATGATGTCCATCCCGTGACTCCCTCGGGCAAGCTGACCCCCTCAATCCTCGTATAAAACTCTTCTATACAGGTTTTCTCCATAGACCCATAACTCAAGAACTGAGGACGACAGCACAGGTGTTCGATCATCCACATTTGCAACAAGAGATTACACCCTTCAAAGAAGTCCCCTCTGGCTTTGCAGATTGTTAGAGCACAGAAGATATCTGCTACTATCATGGGTGCAAGAGTGCTTTTGGATTGAGTCATTAAAGTGCTGACGACCCCGACTATTTTTGTGTCAATGTTTCTATGTTTCCTCGGGGATACCAACAGCCCCAAAAAGACCACCATAAAAGCAAATCGTCTATATTCATCCTATTTTTTCCAGTTACTTTGCTATTTATTTTGCTTTCGGGGTTATTGAAACCCCCGATGTGTCCATATATGTGGTATATGAAGTGTGAAGTACAAAAGCCGTTTTCCAAATCCTCATTACGGACCATCCTGATTATCTTCATTGAGTCTAAGAATCTGTGCACAGCTACGATTCTCGGGGCAACTAAGTATTTATGCCTTAAAAGAACCTCAGTACTTCCGATGTATTTCTTCTAAGGTCAGGGTGAGTTCAAAGTCCAAAAAATAGAACACATTATGTGCCGAGTCCCAGTATGAGACGAATGCTCTTATGATATCTCCCTGAGGTGCAATCTCCAACAAACCGGTGAGCCCTTTCAAGTTGTTTTTGACCTTATCTTGTCTTTCTTTACCTAGATAGTTCCACCATAGACACAACTCCAGAGGGATTTTATTCATGATGGAGAAAGGTTCATTTTGAATCATGATCATCGTGCACATTTATTAAGGTGATTTAATCACTTATTTTGACCTAAAAGGAAAAAAATGACACTATTTTTGTTCAAATTTCCAATTTAAAACAAGCAGCCAGTTTTTCCGATACAACCTTTTAGCGCTTCGAGAAGATGATTTTAAGGTTGTGTCCACTAATCATCGAAAATGACTCAAAGTGGTTGCTCCTGCAAAAACCAACCTTCTGCGCTATTTTAGGGACATTCGACACTATTTTAGACAAGAACTGCCTCCCCTGACTTATGTATGATGAAAATTAAAACTTTGTCATTTTTGGCTATTTTTGCAAAGGGGAGATTGGACTCGATGAGGTTTGCCTACATATCTCACATCCGGTGAAAATCAAACCTGCATAGTTTGGGTAAATAAAACAAACTATTTTTGAAAACAAGACTCTCTTTTCATTGGCAAACAAATTATTTCTGAAAACGGAACTCTTTTTTATATTTTTCAATGGCAAATAAAACAAACTCTTTTGAAAATAAAACTCTTTTTGTCTTTCTTTTTCAATGGAAAAAAACACTTTTCCTTTTTCTTTTATTTTTCTCAAAAAGTCTGGCAAAGTTTCGGCACTATTTGGACATTGGTTTTCGAAAAATAGGTAATTAACTCTCTACACTGCTATTTCTTTCTTTTTTCAAACTTTTCCAAATATTCAAAAGGCGGTCAGCATGCGATTCCGAGACAAATAAATGTACACGCAACACGTAAGATGCATCAGGATGGTCTTTTTCATTTCAGGTTACCTATCCTAGATGGACCCAACCCTTGTGTTGAGTCCCCTAAGTCATATACACGTGATACAAATAAGCGTTTCTACTAGGGATCCGGCATGAAGTCAAGTTGCCCAAGCGGACAACCCGAGTTGAGGAGGGTGTTACGTACCGGGAACCAAGATGCCATCTGGCTTAGTAGCTAGTCTGACATCTTTCTTATTTCAGGGTGTGACACTTACAGAATAGGGAGTCTCAACCAGTAAGCACATCCCCGGAGATGAGAATAGAAGAATTTCATCACAGTTTACATACAATTCATATAATATCAAGGTGGTAAAGCATCTAGAACATTTAACATGGAACATGTGGAAAATTAGATAAAGCCAAGTATAACAGTTATTCTAAGCTCGAACTCTTAAACCCTGAACCAAAGTTCTAGGTTTGTGTCCCCGGCAGAGTCGCCAGAGCTGTTACACCTCCTTTTTACCTACATCCGCAAGGGCGTAAAGGAGTTTTTCCAATTAAAGGACAATCGAAACGAGGTTTATTTATTAAAGATTCAGAGTCACCACTTGGAAGATTAATAGTGTAGTCACTGGTTGAATCCTGAATCGAGAAAATTATTGACTCTGTTTAACAGTACGCGATCCAGAAATCCAAGTAAGGAATTCTGTTAGCGCGGTCACTCAACTATCATATTTGGATTATTTATCTGATTTTACAACATGTTTTAATCTATGTATTTTTTTAACTTTGAACTGCTTTTATTATTATTTTTTAAGAGAATTACAACATCGTAAAAACACGTCTCGAACCACGTCACATAAATGCACCCGTGATTTTTGATATATTTTGACTTCATTTGGATTTGGATTTGGGTCACATAAATGCGCACCTGAGTTTAAGAAATGTAATATTATGGGCCTAAAGTAACTAGCGTATTATTAACTTTGCGGGAAGCCATAAAATTCGCTAAATGACACGTCCCGAAGACTAAAATATTTTTAATATAGTTAAGAAGGTCACACAATGTATGGTTTTGTCTGGGCGCGACGCACCTCATTTATTTTAAAAGATAACCTAAGGGACAACGATTTTCTATTATGGATTGTCTCTAAAAAGGCCTAATTAATTAGTATTGTTAATGATATAGGACTAACTATTCAACTAGATTCAGTCCAACTTTATAAAGCTAGCCCATCTTGGGCCTTTGCATAGGCCCAAACAGAATCAAAGAGTCTAGATTGAGACTTCATGGTCTCAGTGTGGGAAATATGTGAAGTTTCTAACGCCTGGGTTTTGGAGCAAGGCCCAATTTGACAGAAGGCTTGGGGTGAGCTCAGTTACACAATAGGCCCAGATTCCAAAAAAGAAAAGGGCTCAATATTTTTCAACTCGAAACAAAGACTGAAAATGCAAGCGAATTTGAATAGACGATGGGCTATCATAGGGTTAAGCAAATTCAGAATAGTTTAAAGTCTAATAGTGACTATTAACAATTAATCAAACTTTTTAAAGGTAATGAAACTGCAATTTTAATGACTAGCAAAGCAGTAGAGGATCCAAACTTTTACAGTTCAATTTCATATGGACTTGAGTGGCCCTGACCGATCAGATCCTAAATGACATACATTATTCATGATTGAACCACAAATCATGTCACTAATATCTAACAACCAGATCATTTCTACCAATTATTACAAACCACAATTATTATAAACATTCATGCGAAGCTAACATAGGCTAAGAATAGATTAAACTTCAACACAAATTAGGCAGTAGACTAGATTAAAACTCATGCTTCGATTCTTCACATGGATTCATTCTTGACATTTTCAACATACATATTTCAGAGTTACAAACTGTGTACCTAAGATTGATAAAAAATGAAAAGAAGAAGATGAAGTCAGCAGCAATGAACAAACACAACAGTGCTGAACAGCAGGTTACAACAACATGAGGACAGGTTAAAACCCAAAACAATATCACCAACACCCCAGGAACAAATGACTGAGGTACACACAAATATAATAGCCAGAACAACCTTGATTGAACCTAAACTCACTCAAATTTAACCCGAAAACTTTAAAAAACCTTCAGCAATTAGACCATTGGCTAAATGATGCAAATCAAACACTAAAATTCAAAATCAACCTAAAATTTCAATAGAACAATATTTCTTTTAGTTTTTCTGCTTTTTCTCTTTTTGGTTTTGGTTTTGAAGACTTAGATCTAGAATTTTGGATTTGAAATTCAAATCTTCAGCTTGTGAAGACTTGTGAAAATTTGTAGGGGGATTTGCAGATCTGAAAAACTTGTGAGTGAAGGCAAGTATGATGCCTTTTATAGGCAAAACTAAGGGGAAATTTTAGATTTTCATATACCCCCTAGTCCCTCTTTTAATTTTTAGTTTTTTTATTCAATAGCTCTTAAATTTTTGGCTTTCTTCTCAAGTTATTACCCTAAGCTTCTAAAATTAGAACTAAGGTCCTTTTCTAGAAGAGTCTAGGGTGTTCTATCCAATTCTAAGTACCTAAATTGCTCCTAAACTTATTTTGAAACTACAAACCCAGTATTAAACTTAGCCTCAGACCCTTTTAATCTACATGAAAACTACTAGCTATAACCAAACAATCTACTTAACTAGGATGAAACAAACAAGGCTAAAATTAAATATTTACAAGCAAACAATCCCCTAACCGAACAAGTTAAACTAATTACGAAACTAAACTATCAATGGATTACAATTAACAACTAAATCAAATTGCAGTGATTAACTGACTAAACACAGAACCAAACCTATTAAATAGACTGCAATTGTATGAAAACTTAAAACACTATCAATCAACATGAAGAGACTAAACAAAATAGCATAAATGCAGTTAAACTTAACATGACATGCTTAACCCTAAATTTTTAAAAAAGTAGAATTAAGAAACCAATCCCCGCTATTGATTAAAAGAGGATGAAGAAAAAACAATAAGAAACAAACTAACCTACTCGAATACTAGTTTAAACGAACTGATAAAAAAATGAGAAAAAAATAAAATAAAACACTAAATTGATTAATCAGGCAGAAATCAGTCAATAAGAAGAAACTAATGAAGAAGAACAAACTAAACCTGTCCTATGGAGACCTAGGGTTTCGCCACTTCCTAGATTCGAAATTTGACCAACTCCAGCAAGATTCGAACATTCCCAACGGTGGATTCTTCATGAGGGGAGCGAGGAGATCATGTTATGTCGATTTGATGAGATTTGGAGAATTTTAGGGTTTTAGGCTGCATTTTGATTTGAAATTTGAGGAATTCGGTAAGGATTCGAGGGAAATTAAGGCCGTACATGGACTAGGGAGATGACGACGGGGCAGTGGTGTTAATTTGATACTGTTTGGGGGTGGCTCCGCCATGGGCGGCGGAGGCGGTGTCGCTATTTTGAAGATTCGAGAAGCTCGGGTTGGATTTGAAAGAAGATATTTAGAACTTTTGAAAGAGGAGAGGACGGCGGTTAAAGGGTGTTATGTTGAGAGCTATAAAAAGGAGACATGGTGGTGGCTCATCTCTAGGATTTTGGGGTTAGAGACAAGAGGTAAAGGGGCTTGGGGGGGGGGGGTGTGTGGTAGTGTTAGGAAAGTTATATATTTATGGGTGAGGGCTTTTGGACCATTAGATCTTGTAACCTCGACGGTCCAGATCAATTACAGCCTAAAATGGGTCGTTTGGTCAAGTAAAGGGGAACATACCGGGTAGTACGGATTGGGCTTGGATCGATTTTAACCGGATTTGGGGTTTGGCCTCGAGATTGTGCTAAAATGGCCCAAAAAATGAGTATTTTACTAAGACTATATTTTTCCTTTTAATTTTTCAATTGTTTTCTTTCTTTTCCCTTTTCCTTTTTTTAATTTTTTATGCTTTTTATTAAATGCCAAATCAACAAATAAAAACTCAAATTGACTTCTAAAATTATATTACTCAATTTTTATATACCATAATTCCTAATTAGACGCAAACTAAGACAACTAAAATTTTAAATGCAAAAAAAATCTATTTTGTTATTTTCTTTATTTTTAAGTAACTTAACTACCAATTAATTCTAAAATATGAAATTAAATCCTAAATGCAAATGCCAAGTAATTTTTTTATATTTCTCATTATTTAAAATGCACAAACAAAAATGCAAATAATTAAAATAAAAATTCACAAAATAATGATATAAATCATTTTGTTTGAATTTCTGGGAGTAATTCATATAGGGCAAAAATCATGTGCTCACACGGAAATCACAAAAACTACTGCGGTCAGCACTATGGGTTCAGAGGTTTGCACTTCTCTGAACCTACAACATCCATGTTTTAAGCCTAAGACATCTCGGGACCTACCCGAAACTCACCCAAGCCCATGGAACTTCAAACCAAGTGCACACAAAACCTCAAAAATATCCCACAAACTTATTCGTGTAATCAAATAGCCCAAATAACCTAAATAATATCGAATTAGACCTCAAAATCGAAAAATTTTCTCAAACTTCTCAAAACATCAATAGTTTGCAATTTAAGTCTGAATCACATAAAATGACATCCCCCTTTCATCAAATTCCACAGAAACGTGTTAAATCATATATAAGTCCTGTACCGGGTACCTCAACCAAAATACGGGCCCGATACCATCATGTTCTAAGAAAATTTCCCTTCAAATTTCTTTAAATAATTTTAGAAAACAGTTTTCCTTAAAAATTCATTTCTCGGGCTTGGGACCTTGGAATTCGATTCGGGGCATGTGCCCAAGTCCCATATTTTCCTACAGACCCTCAGGACTGTCAAATCACTAGTTCGGGTGATAAACCAGATAATGATCTTACTTGTCCCCAACGCTAAAGTACCGGGCATTTTCGGGGACTAGCCCGCTTCCACTCTTTTAATTTTTTTTCGAAAAGACAAGGAGGATTAAGAAGGCCATCATTAAGGAAAACAAATAGCTTCGGCTAAAGCAAATCCCAAAATAGCATAACCTAATAATTGTTTTGCCAATGAATGATTTCTCGCAACACAATTAAGGAACTGAAAACATTTCCAATACCGGACGGTTACCCTAAATATCGATCGAAGTCATATTTATTTATTTTACACTTAAAACTTATCATTTTTATGGATTTTCACATTTAAGCTTTTTGGCTACGCGCCCTAATTGCGCACGCAAATCAAAGTGATGCTAAAGAAGGTTTTTAAGGCCTTGGAACTTGGAATTTCATTGCAACACAAGTATAGGTCATCACATCGTCCACCTCTAAATCAGCTGTTCATCCTTGAACGGACAGAAGAAGGAAGTACCTGAGTCGAGGAAAAGATGGGTATAACGGCTCCGCATATCGGATCAGACTCCCAAGTCGATTCCTCGTGAGACTGACCTCTCCACTGAACACGAACAGAAGGAAAACTTAACTGACGAACCTGCCGGTCTGGAATAGCTTTCTCCGCTACCAATAATGCTGCCGCGAATCGTGATACATCTTTGCATGGAGATAACAAATAAATCAACAATAGCCCGGCAAGGGTGACAACATAATGATCTTTTCTCTTTCTCTGTTTTACTTGACTATTCACTTTGCAACTCGCTAATGCTGTAGAGATTGAGTTATAACTTATACCTTCACAACTTATTTCACAACTCGAGCCAATACTCTAAAAGTTCAATTGTCACTTATACTTTCATAATACGTTATACAACTTGAGCCAACGCTACTTATCACAAGTCACAATTCTTTCCACAAATATTATATAACAATAGAAACTAGGGAAAAGGGGCTAAAATGCCCTTCAACTAGCGTAGGTCTAAAAATGCCCTCCGTCCATCTATTGAGCAAAGTATGCCTTTCCATTAATGTTTTTGGCTCAACAATAGCCTTTGTTAATTTTTGTGGCTCAAAAATGCCCTTTGCTTTAGCGAAGGGACACGTGTCATCCTTTTTTTGGCTCATTCTAAATATTTCTTAATTTATTAAAAAAATTCACTATTCATACATGAAAAATAATTTTCTAAAGCAATTAAAAAGGGATTTTTCCCAATTATTTACAAAAAAATAAATAAAATTTAAAATATATTTTTCTAAGATACTTACAAAAATTTATTTTTTTTTTGTAAAAACTGGAAAAAGCCTTTTTTCTTTAGTTTTTAGTAAAAAACTGGATATTTAAAACAATTTAAAAAAAAAACTGTTTTACACTTTTTTTTAAAACTGGATTTTTGTTGTAAAAGCAGGTTTTTTTAAACTGGATTTTTTTTGTAAAATCTGTTTTTTAGAAAACTGTATTTTTTAAACTGGATTTTCTAAAAATCTGTTTTTAGAATTTGTTTTTTTAATCTCGATATTCTAAAAAACAGATTTTAAAAAAATCCAGCTTTCTAAAAAAAACATATTTTACAAATAAAATACTGTTTTCGAAAAATCCAGTTTTCTAAAAAAAATCCAATTTTTTCAAAAAAAGTTTAAAATAGTTTTTTACTAAAAATTAAAGAAAAAAGGATTTTTTTGAGTTTTTACAAAAATAATTAAATAAAATTTTTGTAAGTATTTTAGAAAAAAATATTTTAGTTTTTTTATTTCTTTGCTAAATACTGGGAAAAAAATTCCTTTTTAATTGCTTTAGAAAATTATTTTTCATGTATGAATAATAAGTTTTTTTTAATAAATTAAGAAATATTTAGAATGAGCCAACAAGAGGATGACACGTGTCCCTCCGTTAACGCGGGCATTTTTGAGCCACAAAAATTAACAGAGGCTATTGTTTAGCCGAAAACATTAACTGAAGGGCTTATTTTGCTCAATAGATGGACGGAGGGCAATTTTAGACCTACACTGATAGTTGAAGGGCATTTTAGACCCTTCTCCCTAGAAACTATCACCAAGGCATGAAAGATATAATGAGGTCATGATAATCACAATATAAAGAATCATTGGCATGTTAGACACCAATGTATAAATACTCGTCATCGTGCCTATACGTCATACTTAACAATTACAACACAGAAAATAGGACTCGACTCCTGATCTCTTAAGCTAAGGTTAGACCAAACACTTACCCCGATTCCACGAAAACAATTCACGATTCAATTATAGCTTTACCCCATAATTTCAGTGCAAATTTGCTCATATCTAGTCACAAGTTACTTAATTACATCAATAAACGCTAAATAAACCAATTTGAATGCATGAATATGGATTTTCCAATGTTTTACCCAAAAAGTCAAAATTGTCCACGAGCCCACATGGTCAAAACCTGAGATTCGAACCAAAACCGGGTTACCCATTCTCCCAGAAACTGAAATATATAATTTGTATTGAAATCAGACCTCAAATCGAGGTCCAAATTTTTAATTTTTGAAAAACCTAGGTTCTACCCAAAACACCCAATTTCTCTCATGGAAATCATTGATTTTGAGTTGAAATCATATTAAAAGATGTTAAGGAGTAAAGAAATGAGTTAGAAATCACTTACCAGCGTTTTGGAGAAGAAAAGTTGTTTGAAAAATTGCCTCTTATGTTTTTGGGGTCTTGAAAATGAAACAACAACAACGACAACCCAGTATAATCCCACTTAATAGGGTCTGGGGAGGGTAGTGTGTACGCAGACCTTACCCCTACCCTAGGGTAGAGAGGCTGTTTCCAAATAGACCCCCTGCATCCTTCCCTCCAAGAACTTTCCACCTTGCTCTTGGGGAGACTCGAACTCACAACCTCTCGGTTGGAAGTGGGGGTTGCTTACCATCGGAGCAACCCCCTTGTCTAAATATACTATTCTCAGAGGCCCTATGCGGACTGCACAAAATCAACTGCAGCCGCACAACACTACTGGTGTTCTACAGTGACAGGTCTTAGTATTTTGGCCATAATATTCTCTAACGATGTCCAAATGCGTGTTATAATATGTTTCTGAAAACTTGAAGCATCCCTAAATTCCTTGTAGATCAACGATATGAGCTTCCGAAGTCGAATCAGTGAATCAGTGCGGATTGCACAAAATCAACTGCGGCCGCACAGTCTCCAGTACGGACAACAGAAAAACTTCTGCGGTCAGCACTGCGGATTCAAAGGTTTGCACTTCTCCGAACCTACAACATCCTTATTTTTAAGCTTATGACATCCCGGGACCTACCCGAAACTCACCTGAGCCATTGGAACTCCAAACCAAGTGCACAGAAAACCTCAAACATATCCTATGGACTTCTTCTAACCAAATCGCCCAAATAACCTGAATAACAATGAATTAAACCTCAAAATCAAAGAATTTTCTCAAACTTCTCAAATCATCATTTTTTGCAATTTAAGTCCGAATCATATCAGCCGACATCCATTTTTCACCAAATTCCACATAAACGTTTTAAATCATATATAAGGCCTATATAGGGCGTCGGAACAAAAGTACGGGCACGATACCATCATGTTCTAAGCAAATTTCATTTCAAATTTCTTTAAATAATTTTATAAAATAGTTTTCCTTCAAAATTTATTTCTCGGGCTTGGGACCTCGGAATTCGATTCCGGACATGCGCCTAAGTCCTATATTTTCCTACGGCCCCCCCGGGACCGTCAAATTACAGATCCTTATCCGTTTATCCAAAATATTGATCGAAGTCATATTTATTTATTTTACAGTCAAAACTTATTATTTTTCACAGGTTTTTACATTTAAGCTTTCCGGCTACACGGCCGGACTGCACACGCAAATCGAGGTGTTGCTAAGGGAGGTTTATAAGGCCTCAGGACGTAGAATTTTATTGCAACACAAGTGATGACCTTTACGACGTTCCCTTTGGAATTCATCCGGTTCGAGTCACACACTTCGCATTCGATACTAGTTGTTTCCCAACTCGTCTTTTGTCTATCTTCGACTCCACGTGTCATCTTACCATTCGGCTACTTGTTATCTTACCATTCAATGTTACCTCATACAATGACTAGGCTCTAAACTATGGTGGTTTATGAAAATTTCTCTAAAATAAACTCTGCAATATCCAATAGAAGGCCCAAATAGTGGCTGATATTATGGGCTTTATCTGGAACTAAAGCCCAATAGTCAGGGTTCTGTTACAAGGAGCCCACTAGCTAGACTACTACGCGTAGACATGTTTAAGTACGGTAGTAGAAATTACACCATTTAGTCACTTTTAATGGTGTTATTTAACTCATAACCACAATTTACAGCATTCTTAAAATTTAATCACTATTTGAGCTTGAGAAAATTGATGTTTTCCGTGATTAAAAAGGGAAAATTTGGGAACATTTGAAAGATTTAAACATGAAATATGCAAGAATACTTGAATCAAGAGGGACTTGCACCAATGTTGTGGCTTGAAGTTTAATTGTTATAGTAGGTCTGTGCGATACATGGTTTATTTTTGGTTAAATTTCAAATACTTCATAAATTTTGGTTATATTTAAAACATCAGCCATCATTGAAAGTGACTACTAGTATAAACACATTTAATATTTATTGGGAGAATGACACAGTTATCCACTAAAACAAAATTATTTACCCTTACCTACCTTTTTGTTTTTTACCCATCAAGCTAATTACATTTCCTACTCATAGTAATTTTTGAAAGAAATTTTCTCTCTTTTCTTCAATTCTTTTTTATTTCCATGCTACTTTTCCTTTTTTTTTTCTCTTTCTTTTCTCCTTTTCTTTTTTCTCGTTTTCTTATTATTTTTTCTGTTTTCTTTTCTAATTTCATTTAACTTATTTTTATATTCTTTTTATCTTCATAATCTAATTTTATTTACTATTTTTACTATTTTTTATTATTCTTTTTTATACAATAAGAAATAACTTATATGATAAATATTTGTTCACTTTTGTTTTAATATAACTAGTATAATATACCTCTTGTCTTTTTTCTTATTTTTAAAATTAAGTTATTAAATTGAAATAATATTAGTTGTCACTTGATCTAATTTACTGAATATGACACTGACTGCTCCTGAGCACCATAAATTATATAATCGACTTTTAAGAATCAACACGTGATTATCATGCAAATTTTGATCTCCTTCCCTATAAATATCTGTACATACTCTGCCATTACTAGTAACACAACCAGTTATTGTAACGACACGACTGGTCACTTTAAATTCTAGCGCGTCGCTCAGCAGTCTGAGGCCATGAGTAGCTCCATTTCAGGTATTGTGACTTGTACGGAATCGAATTTCAGGAAGTTCAAAGTTGATTTGGAAAGAGAATTTCCATTTCGGAAGCTTAAAGTTGAAAGAATTCACTAATATTGGATTTTTACGTAAACAACATCTGAATCGAGAAGGTTTCAACAGGTTCGTATGATGATTTTGGACTTGGGCGTATGCCCCGATCGTATTCTGGATGACCTGGGAGTGTTTTGGCGTCCATTGTGGAAGTTAGTATTTTGGAAGAAAGTTCATAAATTTGGCTTGAATTACATTTCAATGTTATCAATGTCCGTCTGGGATTTCGAGTTTGGAAATAGCTCCGTATGATTCTAGAGTTGGGAGCGCGACCGGAAGTGAATTCGTAGGTTATTTTGGAGACATAAAGATAGAAATTTGAAGGGTTTTGAGAAGTTTGACCGAAAGTGGACTTTTTGATATCGGGGTCGAAATTTGATTTCAAAAGTTGAAGTAGGTCTGTAATATTGAATATGACTTGTGTGCAAAATTTGAGGTCAATCGGACGTGATTTGATAGGTTTAAACATCGAAAGTAGAAGTTGGAAGTTTTAAAGTTCATAAAGCTTGGATTGGAGGTTGATTCATAATTTTAGCATTGTTTGATGTGATTTGAGGCCTTGAGCAAATCCGTAATGTGTTTTAGGACTGGTTTGTATGTTTGGTTGTAGTCCCGGGGCACGGTTGGATTCCGGATGGTTAATGGATCAAAATTTGGAATTTTGGATAGCTGAAGGGGGTCTAGTTGCTGGTATAACCGCTTTTACGGAGGGTTGACCGCAGAGGTGGCCCTACAGAAGCGAGAGATTTAATCGCATACGCGGTTTTGGGCAAGAAGAGAAGAGACCGCAGATGCGGAACCGCACCTGCGGTGGAGTAGTCGCAGAAGCGTAAAAAGGGCGGTCAAGGGTGGACTGCTGAAGCGGCATTTTGAACGCACCTATAGAATTGCACAGGCGGTCTAGGGTTCGCAGGTGCGAAAATAGCTGGAGGTAAAGGGGTGCTTTGTATTCGGGATTTGGCCATTCTTCTTCCATTTTTCACTTGGCATGGCCGATTTTGGAGAGCTTCAAGAGAAGATTTTTATCATCAACGTCAAGGTAAGTTGTCCCCATCTATTTTGAGTTAAATACATCAATTATGTATAGATTTGAGCGTGAAATTATAGAGATACTTGAGGTTTGAGGGAAAACCTAGAAAATTAGTATTCTTGGAATTTGACCACGAATTTGGGTATGGAATTTAAAAAAAATCATGTATTTGAGTTCGTGAGGCTATGGGTAATCTTTATCTTCAAACAATTTTGGATTCTTGGCACATGGGCTCGAGGGCATTTTTGTCAACTTTTCGATCCGGCTTAGGAATCGTTATAAATTTGTTTTTAATGAGCACCTTAGCATACATTAATGAGTTTACAAAATCATTGGCTAATTTTGGAGTACTGTGCATTGATTCCCATATTCGAAAAGGCGTTGAATGCCTGTTATAGACCTTCGGAGCGAGGTGAGCCTCCTTTCTAACCTTGTAAGAGGGAATTGTCCCCATAGGTGAGTTAATTGGCTATGTGCTCCTATTTGATGGGGCTACGTACGCACATGGTGACGAGAGTCCGTGTGTAGATACTAGTATGCTATTGTCCGGATAGTCTAGGACACAAAGGCATTTTATGCTTGGATTAGTTATAAACTTATTGACAACTTGAATTGCTTAAATTACATTGAATTAGCAAATAAATTCCAAAAATGATTAAATTTTATTTTCTTAAATTGTTAAAAGAGAATTGGCTATTTGGATAAATATTCCCTGATAAATCCTTAATTTACTATTTGAGCATGTATTTGTATGTGTGCCCGCGTCGCGTGTGTGATTCGAGAGCAGGGTATTTATTTATTTTATGTCGAAGGCATAGCAGGATAGTTCGCGAGCGGCGTAATAGATGCATCTATGGTTCGATCCGTTCGACCCTCGATAGTGCACAGTTTATATTTTTGTTGGAGCGGGTCGTACACCTCGGTATGAGTTGCATATTCTTGTTTTTCTTGCCTTGATATTGATATTTTCTCTCCTCAACTTGAGATAATTGGAAACTAATGGATTATAAATCCACTAACATTTAATCTAAAAAGGAACTTTCACCTGATCATGGCCTACTTGAAATTACTATCATCCATGATAAATCCATGATTAATCGCATTAATAATATATCATTATTAGACCCTTTGTAAGTGTTGAAGTCGACCATCTTGTCTCTACTTCTTCGATACTAGACCGGAACGCATCGGATACACGTTATTTTTGTATTCATACTACACTTCTGTGAAGTTTTGTTGCACATGCACATACATGTCTAGTGGCCTGGGCATAGTAGCATGGTTGACTCAGAGACTAGGTGAGTTGTATTTTCTCGAGGCGACCCACAGCTAGTATAGTCTCTCTCAGGATTCTATTTTATTTTCTGTCCAATTGTATTCCGGATAGTTGTTGTACTTTATTTGGTCTTTATTCGAAATTGCTCATGCACTTGTGACACCAGGTTCTGGGAGGATTTTCGGATTATTAAATGATAGGTTTTGTTAAGACTTCGCGGTTTTTTCTATAAATTTTATTATTCGTTATTTAATGTATAAAGAAAAATAATTTTAGACAATAAAAAAATAAAATTTAATTAAATATTTTGGTGGGCTTGGCTGACAGCGGTGTCTGACGCCACCATGACCCTTAGTGGATTTTGAGTTGTGACAAAATGGTATCAGAGCATTAGGTTCCGGTAGGTCTCAAAATTCATGATCAAGTATAGTAGAGTCTCGCTGATCGGTACAGAGACGCCTGTAATTATCTTAAAGAGGCTACAGGGCTGTATTCCATATCGTGCGAGTGCGATTTGATTCATGTGAGGCTTATGCCTTTGTTTCATTCCTACTCAATCTTACGCGATGTGAATCACTTGTAGTAAATTGAGAATTTAAGAATCGTAATGGTAATACGGGCATGGTGCAGGGTGTTTCTCCTTGCGGGGTTGTGTGAACTATTATGATCGCCTTGTGGAAGGATATACTATGGTTACAGCTCATTAGCGGTACTTCTGAGAGCCTTGAGGCTAGGTACAAGTTGCCATGATGCTTGTGAGCAATTATTACGCAGTATTGTTATGATGGTAGGATGTTTTCCTGTGTGTCGAGATAGTGAATGACTTGAAGGGAGGTTTACTCAGTGCATGATCTAGAGATTCAGTGTTTTATTCCCGGCAACGGAAAGGCAATCGGGCAGAGAATGTTTAGGTTTGAGATGATGAGGTATCGAGACTCGGTATTTGCTAGCGTGGTTGAAGTTTTCTTCTATGATGCGGTGTTGTTTTCCTTATTGAATGTACTAGATTCGCTGATGTAATGATCTTCTACAATTCGCCCTTGGAGGAGGATATTGTAGGCTAGTATTAAACTAGCGATTGTTAGATGTCGTGAGGCATGGTGGTTCAGGGTCGAATCAACATTTATAATATGGGCAGCTCGGGAGAGATGATCTCCAGCAAAATTTAAAGTTAGTAGCGATTTGTGGATTCACGTGCTACGAAGGTATATTTTATTAAGGCAATAACAGAGTAGCAAAGGATGAGGAAAGATGTGCGGGAAGTGTCAGGCGGTGTCTAAAATTTTTGGAAGGCCAGGTATAAGAGTCGCAGGTCGAGTAGTTGATTAAAGAAGCGAGTTTGCCGAAAGTGGGAGAGTGGCGGAGTTGCATATGGGCTTGGAGGTAGGATGACTACGCATCTCATATAGAATTTGGATCAATTTGGGAATTTTAGTGATTGGTGATTGGGGGTCTACAGATCTAATTTGAAGTAGGGTTCTTGTGGAGCAGGGGATTTTATATAACGGAAAGAAGTCGCTCAAATGAAGAAGGATGCATCATAACTTTGAAATGGAAGGATGTTGCCGCATGTTTACTTGATGTCCACGAGGGGTGAATGGACTTGTATAGCTAGAGAGTGAGCTCGGACTCCGTATGGGTCAGTGTTGTCGTAGTTATTGTACCCCATGAAGCAGCGTTAGAAGATGTCGGGAAGTGATTTCCACATGTAGGTTATTCCCTTCAAGCAGGTTAGCGGTCACGTGGATAGTGAATCTTCTGCGATGATTTCTATTAGTCATAGAGTGACGAGATCGATCGTGCAAATGTGGTTGATGATTCAAAGTATAAAAAGGGGGTTTTATAGAAAGAATCAGAAGGATTTAGGCGATTGATTGCGCAAGGTTATGTCAATAAGAGCTGAAGAATTCTGGAAAATTCCAAAGTTGTGTAATGGTGTCTTTGATCCAAGTGGGAGAGTCCCATCGCCTATGAGTTGGGTTGCATGGTTAAATACTTGCGAGGTTTCCAGTTATTAGCATATTGATGGGTTATATGAGCTACGGGGAAAGACCATAAGTGATAAATAGCGCAAATGAATTGTTGGATGCATGCTATGGTTGGCCTTTTGGCTTATGTTCAGACTTGGGAAAGGATTCAGAATATATGCATTGTATGGATGGGAATTTCAAGGAAAGGGATTCTGTCGGGTGCTTCGTCGAGAGGGTATTTCTGTGCTAGAGGCTTCTTATAGTTGATTAAATTTGGGACCAAGACAGAGCGGGTGGCTCTCATCAACGATCCTGCTGGATTCAAAAAGAAGTAAAGTTTGGTGTCTAATGATTTCGAGCCTATAAGTACAGTTAAGAATCTATCCTTTGCAGCAACTTATGAGTGGAGGCCTAAAATATTTCTGATGTGTTGGCTTATAGTGTAGCAATTGAGAGGAAAATGAGAAAGGAATTCAGATTCGTAGAAGGATTAGCAAAATGGGCATATCAGTTGAAGGTGAGAATGTGCGCACAAGGAAGGTAAAAATGGTTCATGGGATTTGAGACATCATGTTCTTACGGTTGAATTCACTCGGGGTGAGTGCGGATGAAGTGTGTTATATGTAGAAAGGAGTTATTGTTATTACCAAGGCAATCATGACAAATAGAAGGAAGATATGTTGGCTAACCACAATTGAGTGGGCGTATTGGTGGTAGTGATCAGTTCCTTAAGTGTGATCAAGTTATGCATGTGATTTGTGGCGGTACGTATGAGGGCTGTCGGCCGCCGTAGTTGATGTTATTCAGAAGCATTCTACTATTATAATTGGTTATGTGGAAGCGGATTCTGAAAGGGCTATGGTGGCTTAGACCACAACTTAGATGTTTGCATATTCTACGGTTATAAGAATTTAGCTGTGAGTTGCTATGTTTCTCCTGAAATGAGTCCAGTGAAAAGCTTTTATGGGCACATTCGGTGCAGTGAGTGGTATGGAATTTGAAGTGATGATCAAGGTTGCAGTTTGGTGCTGACAAGGATGTCACGAGCTCGGATGAGCACGAAAGGAGTTTCAATGTTTAAAGTAAGTTGGTATTGTCATCAGTGTCATCTTAGATCGGTGTTTTGTGAAAAAGGCTTTGCATCTTGGCTTGGGATTCTTGATCGCTTTTCAATGTTAGTGCGACCGGTGGTTTGGATGTGCAGATCTGTTATGTGTTTCGGAAGGTTGAGGGAGCGTGTCCCCTAGGAAGATTGTATAAGTGTGACGTATAGTCACTTGATTGTTCAAGGATTTAAACCAAGTATGAGGATTGTGGTAATATTATTACTTTGAGAATTTATACCTGGAGAGCACTCTGTTTAATGGGTTATGGACTGTGGAGGTTCAATCCGATTATGATGGTTGTTTTTTGTGTTATGAGAAAAGGTTAGTTACTATGAACCTTTGAAAGGTCATTAACCTAGATGGTGCAATCAGAAATCAGCTTGGGATCCGTGGATGGATTTAATTTTGAACATGGGCTTTATAGCAGGCCAGATATGATCATATCAGCAATACGGTCTTTATGGAAGAGTAATCGCAATGTTATTTTACTGTCAGCTATTTCATGTAATGATGTATTACGCCGTATGAGTTGTGAGACGGCCTAGTGAATTTCTTACGTTTTGAGATTTCGCATAGAGATGAGGTGATATGAGCAGGATGGCTCTTGAGATTCAGATCGTATGTCACACCTCAGTTGTGCTAGAGTTGTGGATTATAGCGTTATATGTCTCCCTAGGGAATGGTATTATACACTTAGAGCATTTATGACCGATGTTAGGTATTTTGTTGTAATGATCAATTTAGCTCAATGTACTTCTCCTTGTGCGAGTTCCATATGTGGATCGGGTGGCACGCCTCTATAGGTATGTTATTTGGACCGGGTGGCACGTCGCCATGGTTATATTATGTGGATCGGGTGGCACACCGCCATGGTTACGTTGCTCAGATCGGGTTACACGGCGCAATAGCGTGATGTTCAATATAGTTCCCCATATCCATTTT
Source organism: Nicotiana benthamiana (assembly GCA_034376525.1). Taxonomy (NCBI): domain Eukaryota; kingdom Viridiplantae; phylum Streptophyta; class Magnoliopsida; order Solanales; family Solanaceae; genus Nicotiana; species Nicotiana benthamiana. Next base: position 126,168,167 of record CM067337.1, read on the forward strand.
TAAGTGTTCTATATCCTTGTTTCTAAGGAAAGCTCATATTAGCTGTGAGCCCGCATCGCATGTATGATTCGCGAGGGGGGGTGTCTGTTTAGTATATTTCCCGCGTCGCATGTATGATTCGCAGGAGGGGTAATAGGATCTCCTTTTCAGAGTTCGTTTTCCCTTTTATATCACATTCTAATCGGTAGCCTATTGGCATATCATGGAATCATATGAGACTTTTTTTCATATCGGGGTGGCTTATTTCTTGAGCAGTTTGTACTAGGTGAGACGAGATGTTGGATTTAGGATCTATGCAATTGATTATGTGAAATATATTAAGGATCAAAGATCATTATTTGGTTAAGAATGAGGTAATGTTTCTTGTCAGAAGTATAAACTAAATGATTGGTTGACTCGGTGGTTGATTACGAATTTTTACACACTTCTTTCTTTGTAGCGGTATTATAAGAGTTAGAGTGAGGCCTATGTATGTCATGAGGTGCAATTGGAGTATGATTCATGGAATTTAGACTAAGTTGATCAGAAAGTGTTATTGTGGCCGGTGAGTAAATTGATGCAAGGTGTGAATTCAGCATAATTGTGCAGTCATGTATGGGTACAATGTGTAGTGGTTGATAAGTGATTGAATTTTAGAAACAGTCCTGGCAGGAAATTCCGGATGCTGGAATTGGGGTTTAAGGCTTATTTGCTTGATTAAAAAAGGAATATCTTCAGAATTATCGAGCTAATATGCTCAACTGAGTTGCGGTGGCACGGGAGGGTGCATGAGGTGTTAAACATTTATTTCAGACTACTTCAGCATAGTCCTCAGCACGTTCAATGACGAATGTATGTTGAGTGGGAGAGAATGTAACGACCTAACCGATGAACTCCAGCGTGTCGCTCAGCAGTCTGAGGCCATGTGCAGCTCCATTTCAGGTATTGTGACTTGTACGCGCTGTTGGAATCGAATTTCGAGAAGTTTAGAGTTAATTTGGAAAGAGAATTCTCATTTCGTAAGCTTAACGTTAAAAAGAATTTACTAAGATTGGATTTTTAAATAAACGACCATGGAATCGAGATTTAAAGGTTCCAATAGGTTTTTATGATGATTTTGGACTTGGGCGTATGCCCGGATCAGGTTTTGGATGACTCGAGATTGTTTTGGTGCCCATTGTGGAAGTGAGCATTTTGGAAGAATTTTATAAGTTTGGTTTGAAATGCATTTCAGTGTTATCATTGTCTGTCTGGGATTCCGAGTCTAGAAGTAGATCCATATGGCAATTCTGAAGTTGGGAGCGCGATAAGAAATTAATTTGGAGGCCCGTAGGTCATTTTGGAGCCATTTGGCTAAAGATAGAAATTTGAAGGTTTTTGAGAAGATTGACGGAAGTGGACTTTTTAATATCAGGGTCGGAATCTGATTATGAAAGTTGGAGAATATCCGTAATGTCGAATATGACCAGTGTGCAAAATTTGACGTCAATCAGACGCGATTTGATAGGTTTTAGCATCGAAAGTAGAAGTTGAAATTTCTAAGTTTCATAAATCTTGGATGGAGGTTGATTCATGATTTTAGTGTTGTTTGATGTAATTTTTGAGGCCTTAAGCAAGTTCGTAATGTGTTTTGGGAGTGGTTGGTATGTTTGGTTGAGGTCCCGGGGTCCTCGGGTGAATTTCGGGTGAACGGATCGAAATTTGGAATTTTGGATAGCTGAAGGGGTCTGGTTGCTGGTACAACCACTTATGCGGAGTGTTGACCACAGAAGCGAGAGATTTAACCGCATATGTAGTTTTGGACTAGAAGATAATAGACTGCAAATGTGGTCATATTTCCGCAGATGTGGAATCGCACCTGCGGTGAAGTAGTCGCAGAAGCGAAAAAAGGGCGGCCAAGGGTGGACCGCAGAAGAGGCATTTTGACCACACCTGCGGAACCAAAGAAGCGGTCAAGGGTTCGTAGGTGCGGAAATAGCTGGAGGCAGAGGGGTGTTTTATATTCGGGATTTGACCATTCTTCTCCCATTTTCACTTGGCATGTGCAATTTTGGAGAGCTTCAAGAGGCGATTTTCATCATCAACGTCAAGGTAAGTTATCCTCACCTATTTTGAGTTAAATACATCAATTATGTATGGATCTGAGCGTGAAATTGTAGAGAAACTTGGGGTTTGAGAGAAAACCTAGGAAATTAGTATTCTTGGAATTTGACCACGATTTTGGGTATGGAATTGAGAGAAAATCATATTTGTGGTTGTGAGATTATGGGTAATCTTTATCTTCGAAAATTTTTGGATTCCGGGCACATGGTCCCGAAGGCATTTTTGTCAACTTTTTGATCAGGGTTAGGAATTATTATAACTTTGATTATCATGAGTACATTAGCATATATTAATAGGTTTAATCATTGGCTAGTTTTGGAGCGTTGTGCATCGATTCGAGTCTTCGAAAATGCATGGAATGCAGGTTATGGACCTTCAGAGCAAGGTGAGTCTCATTTCTAACTTTGTAAGAGGGAATAGTCCCCATAGGTGAGTTAATTGGCTATGTGCTCCTATTTGAGGGGGCTGTGTACGCACGAGGTGACGAGAATATGTATGTAGCTGCTATTATGCTATTGTACAGGTTGTCTAGGACCCAAAAGCATGCTATACTTGGATTAATTGTAAACTTATTGACAACTTGAATTGCTTAAATCACATTGATTTAGTAAATAAATTCCAAAAAGGATTAAACTTCATTTCCTTAAATTGTTAAAAGACAATTGGTTTTTATTTGGATAAATATTCCCCGATAAATCCTTAATTTACTGTTTGAGCATGTATTTGTATGTGTGCCTGCGTCGCATGTGTGATTCACGAGTAGGGTATTTATTTATTTTATGTTAACCGCGTCGCAAGATAGTTTGTGAGCGGGGTAATAGATGCATCTATGGTTTGAGCCGTTCGACCCTCGGCAGTGCACAATTTAAATCTCTGTTGGAGTGGGTTGTACGCCTGAGCATGATTTGCACATGCTTGTATTTCTTGCCTTGATATTGATATTATCTGTCCCCCACTTGAGATAATTGGAAACTAATGGATTATAAATCCACTGACATTTAATCTAAACAGGAACTTTCACCTGATAATGACCTACTTTAAATTATTGTCATCCTTGATAAATCCTTGATTAATCGCATTAATAATATATCATTATTGGATCCTTAGTAAGTGTTGGAGTCGACCATCTTGTCTATACTTCTTCAAGATTAGACGGGATACTCATTGGATGCACGTTGTTTTTGTACTCATACTACACTTCTGTGCAGTTTTGTTGCACAGACACATGCATCTCTAGTGGCTTGGGCATAGCAGCATGGTTGACTCAGAGACTAGGTGAGCTGTATTTTCTCGAGGAGACCCGGAGCTAGTATAGTCTCTCTCAGGATTTTATTTTATTTTCTTTCCAATTGTATTCCGGATAGTTGTTGTACATTGTTTTGTCTTTCTTAGAAATCGCTCATACACTTGTGGCACCGGGTTTTGGAAGGATTTTCATATTAGTAAATGATAGGTTTAGTTAAAGACTTCGCGGTTATTTCTGTAAATTTTATTATTTATTATTTAATGTATAAAGAAGAATGATTTTGGACAAAAACAATTAACTACATATTTTGGTAGGCTTGTCTGAGAGCGGTGTTCGGGGACAACATGACCCTTAGTATATTTTGGGTCGTGAAGTTATGGAGCAAGAAAATATAATCTGCGGCCACCAAATCTCCATATACATTAGTTAAAATAGAAATAATAACAAAATATTGGAAAATGCAATAAACGTATAAGTAGCAAAAAAGACTTCTAGTAACATATGATACAAATATGGTATCATGTATATTAACAGAATATATGATTGCTCTAGAATATTTCTAAAACTATCTGGGACTATACTATTGTACCAAAATATTAAGGATACAATAAAAGTATGAGAAATTACATGCTTGCAACTAAATATTCGCAAATTAACATTCTCATTCCGTATGCTAATATAGTATATAGTTGTATGGGGTTGTTCCAATAATTATCTATATCTACAAAAACTATTACATAATACATATAATCTATGTCCACCGGCACAAAAGAATTTCAGTACTGCAAATCATGTTTATATAAATAATTTCAAAATAGTAATCAATTAAAAATGCAGCTAAAACAACCAAAAAAATGTTCAAACTACCATATGATACCAAATATGATATATAACTATACCAACATGCTATACAACTTTACTGGTTAATTTTCAGCAACTGTATGGCTATACTACTATTATATATAACACACATGCATAAAGAGAAAAATAAAAAAAATAGTGTACGATTGTGACGACCCAAAGGGTTATTACCGGTTTCGTTATGCATTGTGTGTCTCTAAGGCCCTAAAAATCTCATTTAGGGTTGCCTCGATTAGTGTGCGCAGTCTGAGCGCATAGTTGGAAGGCTTAAAAGGTAAAATTTATCGAAAATTACTAAGTTCTGATATTAAAATAAATAAAGTTGACTTCGGTAAATATTTTGGGTAAACGGACCCGGGCCCATGATTTGACGGTCTCGGAGGGTTCGTAGAAATATATGGGATTTGGATGTATGCCCGGAATCGAATTTGGAGGTCCCAAGCCCGATAAATGAATTTTGAGTAAAATTGTTTTCTAGAAATAATTATGGAAATTGGAAATAAAATTTGATTAGAAAATTATGGTATAGAGCCCGTATTTCTGTTCCGGTGCCCGGTTTACGTCTTATGTACTCCCTCTGTTTTAATTTCTATAAAACTATTTTCTTTTTAGTCCGTGCCAAAAAGAATGACCTCCTTCCTTATTTGGAAACAGTTTACCTTTATGTAATGACTTATAGCCACACAAAATATATGTACTTTATTTTACACCACAAGTTCAAAAGCCTTCCCTCTTTTCATAAACTCTGTGCTCAGTAAATGGGTTCACATAAATTAAAACGGATGGAGTATGATTAAAATACTTTATGTAAAGTTTGGTTGAAATTAGACATAGTTAGACGTGTTTCGGACTTAAAATGGAACATTGATGTTTTATGAAAAATCTGGAAGAAATCATGAGTTTTGAGGCTTGATCCGGTATATATGATGTTATTTTGGTGATTTGATCGCACGAATATGTTTGTAGAGTGTGAGTATGTTTGGTTTGGAGCCCCGAGGGATCGGGTGAGCTTCAAGTAGGTTCCAGGATGCCTTAGAGCTAAAATATCAGATATTGCAGGTTCAGAAAAAATTGGACAGGTCTCTGAACCCTCCAGCATGGCCCAAGTGGAAATAAGTGCGGTCGCGGTCAGCAGTCTGCGGTGGGTGCTGCGCGGCCGTGATCGGTCCGCACTGGGCAATGATCCGCAGGTCTTCAGCAACCTGTATGGCCGTGATTCTTTTTGCGTGGTCTGCACGGGGACTTTTGAAGGGGTATAAATACACATGAATTTCAGTTATTTTTTACTTTTCAAAAACCCAAAATATAAGAGACGATTTTCCAAACACCTCTTCTTCTCCAAAACGATCGGTAAGTGATTTTTAACTTATTTTCTTCACTCCTTAACATCGTTTAACATGATTTCATATTTAAATCAAAGATTTTCATGGGAAAATTGGGGATTTTGAGTAGAACCTAGGTTTTTCTAAAATTTGAAGATTTGGACCTCTATTTGAGGTCTAGTTTCAAAATAAATCAGAGATATGAACTCGTGGGGGACTGTGTAACCGGGTTTTGATTCGAACCTCGGATTTTGACCACGTGGGTCTGGGGGCATTTTTGAAATTTTTGGAAAACTCTGGGAAATTTATTTTCATGCATTCAAATTGATTCAATTAGCACTTGTTGATGTATTCAAGTAATTTGTGACTAGATTTGAGCGGTTTGTGGCGGAATCGAGGGGTAAAGATATACGTGAGGCTTGAGTTGAGTTTGAAGCATCGAGGTAAGTCTTCAGTTTAACCTTAGCTTGAGGGATTAGGAGTTGAGTCATATTTGCTATGTGTTTCCCTTTGGGTACAACATATGGTCATGGTGACGAATATCTATACGTTGGTGTCAAGCATGACTGTGAGTCTTAAATTGATACTTGTGCATTCTTGAATAATGTTATGACTGAAATAGTGAGAAAATTCGTAGTATTGAGCAAAGGCTTAGTTTATTTTCGTAGAAGAACTCGAGAGATGAAAATGATGATAGTAGTGATGAGTAGAAGTTGAATTGAGATTGGTTATAGCGTATTCTCCCTTGCCGGGATGTTTATACTTGTGTTGAGTTCCCTTGCTGGGATAGTGTAATATATGGTTAGTCCCTTGCCGGTATTGTTGCTGTGATCACTGTAAGCTGTATCGAATGGGCTATGCATATCTTTATTAATGAAAATATATATGTTGGATCGGATTGCACGCTGCATCGGATTGTATGCTACAAATATTATAATATGCATATGGATCGGGTTGCACACCGCAACATATATTATATATACTAGGTCAAGTTGCACGCCGCACCAATTATAATATGCATATGGGTCGAGCAGCACGCCGCAACAGATATTATATATACTCGGTCGGGTTGCACGCCACAACAATTTAAGATGCATTGGATCGGGTTGCGCATCACAATAGTAGTATTATTAGACTGTTTAAGCTGTAGTACTGTTCCTTCATATTTATTTGATTTTTACTAGATTAAATTATTCCCACGAAGCATGTACCCCCTCCATTCTACTGCTTATCTCTTGTTTATTTTTCCGACATATATTATATATAACTGCACAGGTTTATCTGGATTGGTCCTAGCCTCGTCACTACCTAGCTGGGGTTAGGTTAGAAACTTACCAGAACATATGGTCAGTTGTGCTGATGCTACACTCTAAACTTATGTGCAGATACCGGAGCAACTTACGGAGAGTAGTAGTAGCCAGGGAGCCAACCTTCAGTCCACGGGATCCCGGGGTAGTCCTGCAGGTGCCCGCAGGCCCGACATCTCTTCTATCTATTTATGCCATGTTTCCTTTTGTACCCGAGACAAAGTTTTATTTCATTGTTTTAGACTCTTGTATTTAGCACTCTTAGAAAGTCCGTGATATTTCTTGACACCAGATGCTGGGTTGAGACCTATATGGAAGTTTTAGACTTTGTAGTTATTTTTAATTCAGACTTTCGCTATTTTGTTAAATCACTGTATTTTAATTGCTTAATTTATTAGTTATTGTATTATTTTAATCATGCAATTAAGGAGATAGGATAAGATTGTGAAGGTTCTTAGCTTGCCTAGCTTATATGCGTAGGCGCCATCATGACTCTAGGGGGAGGTATTCCGGGTCGTGACAAGTTGGTATAAGAATACAAGGTTTCATTGGTCTCATAACTCATGGACAAACTTTGTATATTTTGACGGATCGGTACAAAGACGTCTGCATTTATCCCAGAGGCTATAGAGTTGGGAAAAAATTCATATTTGTTCTTTCTTGCCGTGCGGTTCTGTTTCTCAAGTACTGATTGCCTTCCTACTCTATTCTTTCGCACATAGCGAGAACACGCGCTTACTCTTCTACCGCTCAGCAGCCCAAGCCCCCATTAGCGGCTCAGGGAGGGGCAGAGGGCGAGGCCGACACTGAGGCCGTGCTAGAGGCCGAGGCAGGGGCAGAGCTCAGTTCCGAGCAATAGCCCCAGTGGCGCAACCTTAGATTGATTATGACAAGGAGGTTCCAGCTCCAGCAGTTCCGGTGGGCCCCGCTCAGGTCCCAGAGGGGTTTATAATCATCCCAATTCTTCAGGAGGCTTTGGTCAGATTTGTGGGGTTCATAGAGAGTGTCACCAGAGCGGGTTTTCTTCCAATAGCACCAGCCACTCCTTAGGCTGGATGAGGGGTTCAGATTCTGTTGGACATACTTCAGAGCAAGTGGCTCCAGCTGTGGTAATTCAGTCGGGTACAATGGCTCAGACTGGCTATGGGGCGGCTATGTCCGCGGATTCATTGTGGAGGCTGGATAGATTCATTAAGCTCTTCACCACCACATTCAGCGGTGCTTCTTCAGAGGAGCCCCATGATTTATTATATATCTTCCATGAGGTTCTTTAGAACATTGGTATTGTTGAGACCAATGGGGTCGATTTTTCCACCTTTCGTCTATCTGTATCCGCCAAGACTTTGTGGAGAGATTATTGCTTAGCCAGACCAGTAAGGTCGCCTTCTTTGACTTGGGAGGAGTTCTCAGAGTTGTTCATAGAAACTTTTCTCCCTGTTACTCAGCAAGAGGCTCTTCGTAGGCAGCTCGAGCGCCTCCAGCAAGGCTCTATGATGTTCACTCAGTATGAGACCCAGTTTATTGATCTAGGTCGCCCTGCTATTGTCATACTCCCCACCGAGAGAGAGAGAGAGGGTGAGATGGTTTATTGATGGTTTGATTCAGCCGATTCGTCTCCATATGGCTTTGGGAATCGAGAGTGAGATCAATTTTCAGAAGGCAACTAATGCGGCCCGCAGAGTTGAGATAGCTTTGTTGCAACGAGGCTGTCATAGGTCGGATAAGAGGCCCCGTCATTCAGGCAGATTTAGTGGTACCTCATATGGAGGTAGAGATTCTTATGGTAGAGGCCATCCTCCTAGGCCCTTTTAGTCAGCTCTACAGGTCTCTCATAGTACTTCAGGTGGTCGAGGTTCTCAGCCGCATTATTCTGATCAGCAGCCCTACAGTGCATCACCAGCTCCTATCAGTGCACCACCGCCTCAGAGCTTCCGAGGTGGTCATTCAGTTCGACAGGGTCCGTCTCAGTTTCATCAGCCGCAGTTTTCGGATGGGTGTTATGTGTGTGGTGAGTAGGTCACATTAGGAGGGATTGGCCGACGTTGAGGGTGCTCTGTCGTAGCAGCATGGTCCTCGTCCTATGGTTCAGTCCCCATGTGCTCCACAGGTCTCCCAGCCAACTAGAGGCGGGGCAGTGGTCATAGAGGTTGAGGTAGAGCTCAGACTGCCAGAGGTAGAGGCCATCCGCAGCCGACCGTCCCAGAGATATGGTTCAGGGAGGTGGGGCCCAACCCCGGTGTTATGCTGTTCCAGCTAGGCCACAAGTTGAGTCTTCATATGCAGTTATTACAGGTACTATTCTGGTTGGTGATAGAGATGCTTCAGTGCTATTTTACCCTGGTTCTACGTATTCGTATGTGTCATTTTATTTTGCACCTTACAGAGGTAATGCCTAGTGATGCATTGAGTATTCCTGTTCATGTGTCTACACCGGTGGGCGAGTCTATTATGGTCGACCGAGTTCATCCTTCCTGTGTATAGGTGTTTGAGGGTCTTGAGACCCGTATTGATTTATTGCTCTTAGACATGGTGGACTTCGACATTATATTAGGGATGGATTGATTGTCCCCGTATCTTGCTATCTTGGATTGCCATGCCAAAATCATAACCTTAGCTTTACTAGATTTACCCCGGTTGGAGTGAAGAGGGACCCCAGGTCATGCCACCCGCAGTGTCATATCATATGTGAATGTTCGACACATGGTCGAGAAGGGGTTTTTAGCTTATTTAGCATATGTTCGCGACTCCACCATGGAGGTCCCTTTTATCGATTTGGTACCCATGGTTCGAGAATTTCCTGAGGTTTTCCCTTCAGACCTGTCGGCTATGCTGCCCGACATGGATATTGACTTTTGCATTGATCTGGATCTGGGCATGCAGCCCATTTCTATCCCATCGTATCGCATGGCCCCGCCAGATTTGAAAGAGTTAAATGATCAGTTGCAGGATTTGCTTGAGAAGGGTTTCATTAGACCCAGCATTTCGCTTTGGTGTGCCCCAATATTATTCGTGAAGAAAAAAGATAGTTCGATGAGGATGTGCATTAATTATCGGCAATTGAACAAAGTTATCTATAATAATAAGTATCCATTGCTGAAGATTGACGATTTGTTCGACCAACTTTAGGGTGACAAGGTGTTTTCAAAGATAGACTTGAGATCTGGCTACCATCAGTTGAGGATTAGGGTATCTGATGTCCCAAAGACAGCTTTCCTAACTCGTTACGGGTATTACGAGTTCCTGGTCATGTCATTTGGGTTGATCAATACCCCAACAACATTTATGGAGTTGATGAACCGAGTGTTCAGGCCTTATTTGGACTTGTTCGTGATAGTCTTTATTGCTGATGTTTTGATATACTCCTGCAGCCAAGAGGAGCACGAGCAACATCTCAGAGTGGTTACTCTGAAGGATAGTCAGTTATATGCTAAGTTCTCGAAGTGAGAATTCTGGTTGAGTTCTGTTGCATTCCTGGGTCACGTTGTTTCAACAGAGGGTATTCAGGTGGACCTGAAGAAGATTGAGGCAGCCAAGAACTATCCTTGACCAATATCAGCTATAGAGACCCAGAGTTTCTTGGGGTTAGCAGGTTACTACCGTCGGTTCATGGAGGGGTTTCCATCTATTGCAGCCCCAATGACTAGATTGACCCAGAAGGGCGCCCAATTCAAGTGGTTAGATGAGTGCGAGAGAAGCTTCCAAAGGCTCAAGACAGGTCTGACTACGGCACCGGTATTGGTTTTGCCCTCGGGATTAGGGCCTTATACCATTTATTGTGATGTTTCCCGTATTGGGCTTGGTGCAGTATTGATGCAGGATGGTAGAGTCATGGTGTATGCTTCGAGGCAGTTGAAGACTCACGAGAAGAATTATCCAGTCCATGATCTAGAGTTGGTAGCCATCATTCATGCTTTAAAGATTTGGAGGCATTATCTATATGGTATGACGTGTGAGGTGTTCACGGATCACAAGAGTCTTCAATACTTGTTCAAGAAAAAGGAGTTGAATTTGAGGCAGAGGAGGTGGTTGGAGTTGTTGAAAGATTATGATGTGACTAGCTTGTGTCACCTGGTAAAGGACAATGTGGTAGCCGATGCTTTGAGTAGGAAGTCAGCCAACATGGGGAGTCTTGCTTATATTCCGGTCAGCAAGAGACCGCTTTCTTTGAATGTTCAGGCTTTGGAAAATCGATTTGTGAGGTTGGATATTTCTGAGCCTAGCTAAGTGTTAGCTTCCACGGTAACTCGTTCTTCATTATTGGAGTGTATCCGTGATCGGTAGCTTGATGATCCCCATTTGTGTGTCCTAAGAGATACGGTGCAGCATGGAGGTTCCAAGAAAATGACCTTAGATGATGATAGTGTCTTGAGATTGTAGAGGCGAGTTTGTGTGCCCAACGTTGATGGGATTCGGGAGTTGATCTTAGTATAGGCCCATAGCTCCCGGTATTCTATTCACCTGGGCGCCGCGAAGATGTATTAGGAACTGAGACAACACTATTGGTGGCACAGAATGAAGAAAAATATTGTTGCATATGTGGCTCGTTGTTTTAATTGTCAGCAGGTTAAGTATGAGCATCAGAAACCTGGTGGACTGTTTCAGAGGATTGAGCTTCCCGAGTGGAAATGGGAGAGGATCACTATGGATTTTGTTACTGGACTCCCGTTGACCCGGAAGAAGCTTGATGCGATCTAGGTCATTGTTGATAGGCTGACCAAGTCAGTGCATTTCGTTCCTGTTGCAGCCACATATTCATCCGAGAGGTTAGCTGAGATCTACATTCCGGAAATTTTTCGCCTTCAGGGGTACCGGTATCCATCATTTCGGATAAGGGTATGCAGTTTACCTCACACTTCTAGAAAGTAGTTCAACAAGAGTTGGGCACCCAGGTTGAGCTGAGTACAACATTTCATTCTCAAACGGTTGGACAGTGGGAGCGGACTATTCAAATATTGGAGGATATGCTCCGAGCTTGTGTTATTGACTTTGGAGGTTCCTGGGATTAGTTCTTTCCATTAGCATAGTTAGCCTACAACAACAACTACCAGTCCATCATTTAGATGGCTCCTTATGAGGCATTGTATGGTAGGCAATATCGGTCTCCAGTTGGAGGGTTTGAGCCGGGAGAGGCTCGGTTATTGGGTGCGGATCTAGTTTAGGAGGCCTTGGACAAGTTCAAGATCATTCAGAATAGGATTCGTACAGCTCAGTCCAGGCAGAAGAGTTTTATAGACCATAAGGTTTGAGAGTGACTTTCATGGTTGGTGAGAGAGTATTGCTCCGAGTGTCGCCTATGAAAGGCGTGATGAGATTCATGAAGAAGGGCAAGCGTAGCCCTAGGTTCATTGGTCCATTTGAGATTCTCGATCGTGTGGGAGAGGTGTCTTATAGACTTGCATTTCCACCTAGTTTGTGAGTCGTACATCCAGTTTTTCATGTGTCCATGTTTTGGAGATATCACGGCGACCCAGCCCACATGTTAGATTTCAGAACTGTCCAGTTGGACAAGGATCTATCTTATTAGGAGGAGCCGATGGCTATTCTAGTATGCAGGTTCGACAGTTGAGGTCGTAGAGTTTTCCTTAAGTGCGTGTTCAGTGGAGAGGTCAGCCTCCTGAGGCAATGACCTGGGAGTCTGAATCCGATATGTGGAACAGTTACCCTCATCTTTCCCCGACTCAGGTACTTCCTTTTTCTGTCCATTCGAGGATGAACAATTGTTTTAGAAGTGGAGAATGTGACGATCCAAAGGTTCATCACCGGTTTACTTATGCTTTCTGTGTCTCCGAGGCCTTGAAAACCTCATTTAGGATTGCCTCGATTAGCATGCGCAGTCCGAGTGCATAGCCGGAAAGCTTAAAAGGTGAAATTTAGTAAAAATTACTAAGTTTTGATATTGAAATGAATAAGTTAATTTTGGTCAACATTTTGGGTAAACGGACCCGAACCCATAATTTGACAGTCCCGGAGGGTTCGTAGGAAAATATGGGACTTGGGCGTATGCCCGGAATCGAATTCCGAGGTCCAAAGCCCGAGAAATGAATTTTGAGTAAAATTGTTTTCTGGAAATAATTATGGAAATTAAAAATGAAATTTGATTAGAAGACTATGGTACCAAGCCCGTATTTTTGTTCCGACGCCTGGTACAAGTCTTATATATGATTTAAACACTTTCTATAAAGTTTGGTTGAATACGAACATAGTTTGACGTGTTTCAGACTTAAAATGGAACTTTGATATTATATGAAAAATCTGGAAGAAATCATGAGCTTTGAGGCTTGATTTGGTGTATATGATGTTATTTTGAGGATTTTATCGCATGAATATATTTGTTGGGTGTGTTTGAGGTTGTGAGTATATTTGGTTTGAGCCCTGAGGGCTCGGGTGAGCTTCCAGTAGGTTCCAGGATGCCTTAGAGCTAATCAGATGTTGCAGGTCAAGGAAAAATTGAATAGGTCTCTGAACCCTCCAGTGTGGCCCGCGCAGAAACGAGTGCGGTCGTGACGGGGCCAGCCCAGCCGTGATCTCTTTTGACAAGTTCGTGGTGGGCTCTGCATGGCCGCAGTCTGTCTGGTGCCATCCGCACTGGGAAATGATCCGCAGGCTATGCGGGTGCGGTTCTTTTTGCCCGGTTCGCACGGAGACTTCCAAAGGGATATAAATACACATGAATTTCTGTTATTTTTTGACTTTTCAAAAATCCAAAACATAAGAGGCGATTTTCCAAACAACTCTTCTTCTCCAAAACGATCAGTTAGTGATTGTAGCTCATTTTCTTTACTCCTTAACATCTTTTAACATAATTTCAACTTTAAATCAATGATTTTCATGGAGAAATTGGGAATTTCGGGTAGAACGTAGGGTTTTCTAAAATTTAAGGATTTGGACCTCAATTTGAAGTCCGATTTCAAAACAAATCATATTTATGAACTCGTGGGGGAATGGGTAATCGGGTTTTGGTTCAAACCTCGGGTTTTGACCATGCAGGCATGGGGGCATGTTTGGAATTTTGGGCAAAACTTTGAGTTTGAGAAATTTATTTTCATGCATTCAAATTGATTCAATTAGCACTTGTTGATGTATTCAAGTAATTTGTGACTAGATTCAAGCAGTTTTGTGGTAGAATCAAGGGGTAAAGCTATATGTGAGGCTTGAGTTGAGTTTTATGCATCGAGGTACATGTTCGGTCTAACTTTAGCTTAAGGGATTAGGTGTTGAGTCATATCTGCTATTTGTTTCTTGTTTGGCACGACGTATAGGCATGGTGACAAGCATCTATACTTTGGTGTCAAGCATGGCCGTGAGTATTAAATTGATATTTGTGCTTCTTGAGTAATGTTATGATTGAAATAGTAGGAAAATTCGTAGTATTGAGCAAAGGCTTAGTTTATTTTCGTAGAAGAACTCGAGAGATGAAAATAATGATAGTAATGATGATTAGAAGTTGAGTTGAGATTGGTTATATCTGATTCTCCCTTGTCGGGACGTTTATACTTATGTTGTTGAGTTCCCTTGCTGGGATAGTATAATATATGGTTAGTCCCTTGTCAGGATTGTTGTTATGATCACTATAAGCTGTACATTTGGAACGGGCTGCGCGTCGTAGTATCTTTATTAATGAAAGTATATACGTTGGATTGGGTTGCACGGCAGAACAGATATTATATATACTGGGTCAGGTTGCACGCCACAACAACTATAATATGCATATGGATCGGGTTGCACGCCGCAATAGATATTATATATACTGGATTAGGTTGCACGCCGCAACAATTGTAATATGCATATGGATCGAGTTGCGCACCGCAACAGTAGTATTATTAGTCTACTTAAGCTACAATACTGTTCCTTCATATTTATTTGATTTCTGTTGAATAAAATTGTTCCCCTGAAGAATGTACCCTCTCCCTTCTACTGCTTATTGATTGTTTATTTTTTCATCATATATTATATATAACTGCGCAGGTTTATCTGGAGTTTGGTCCTAGCCTCGTCATTATCTTGCTGGGGTTAGGCCAGACACTTTCCAGCACATGGGGTCTGTTGTGCTGATGATACACCCTGCACTTATGTGCAGATATCGTAGCAGCTTACAGAGACCAGCAGTAACCAGGGAGCCAACCTTCAGTCCACGGGATCCCGAGGTAGTCATGTAGGCGCCCTCTGATCCGACATCTCTTCTATCTGTTTATGCCATATTTCCTTTTGTACTCGAGACAGAGTTTTGTTTCATTGTTTCAGACTCTTGTATTTAGCACTATTAGATAGTCCGTGATAAGTTGTGACACTAGATGGTGGGTAGAGACCTATATAGAAGTTTTAGACTTTGTAGTTATTTTTAATTCAGACTTCTGCTATTTTATTAAATCGCTGTCTTTTAATTGCTTAAAGTATTAGTTATTTAATGGTTTTAAGCATGTAATAAAGGAGATAGGATAACGTTGTGAAGGTTCTTGGATTGCCTAACTTCTATGCGTAGGCGCTATCACGACTCCCGGGGGTGGGGGGGGGGGGGAGGAAATTCTGGATCGTGACAATCACATATAATATAATAAAGTATTTCAAGATACTGTACTATATTACTATTATTTTTAAAAAATTAAATAGTGTACCAATTAAACGCATCTAATACAATCAGAAAATGACTCAACTAGTATATGATACCATATAGTATACAACAATACTAATAGGGTATATAATTGTACGGGGTTCGTTCCAACAACTGCATATAACTATAAAAACTATTACATAATATACAAAATCTATATAGGTACAAGAAAATCCAACATACCAAAATATGATCATATAAATTATTTTAGAATAGAATTCACTTAAAATGCAGCTAAAACAACTAAAAAATATCCCAACTACTACATGATACCAATATGACATATAATTATACCAATAGGGTATATAGTTCTACTAATTAATTCCAGAAAACTATATATGGCTATACTACTATTACATAATACACATGCATAAAGAGAAAAATAAAAAATAGTGTACCACATATTAACAAAAGAATATATTTAAAGATATTGTATTATAATACTATTATATAAAACAAACACATAAAGAAAAAATCAAATTGATTACATAATACACATGTATAAAAGAAATTTAAAAAATTCAAGTACTAAAAAAAATCAAACAATGCAATAATTAAATATAGCTAATACAACCAAAAAATGTTCCAACTAACATATGATACCAATATAGTATATAGCTAAAAATATTAGTTGTCACAAAATCTAATTAACTCAATGAGAGCTTATGCAATGAATAATACCTCCATGGAATTCCATTAGTGTTAATAAATATTATTAATGTTAATAAATATTATTATTTATTATTTATTGAAATTGTGGATAAAAAATTCAGGACAATTCTTTTGAAATTGGGGTATACACGACAACCGAGAGTTTCTCCGATCAAACTTATTTCTCTTGTCCATTTTTCTCACTGTGAATATCCTATTTTGTTTTTATTTTTCAAATAATTATCAATATATATATATATATATATATATATATTTCGACAGTCAAAGTACATATCATATACAAAGAGATAGTCACAAGTAATGTGATTCAAGTCATATAATGAAATAAAAAGGGGAATAAATTTACATTTTCCACATGCCCCTCACGTGGGGTAAATCAAATTAAAGGGGAAATAGGAAATTGAGTTGTCCGGTAATAAGTTTGTATTGTATAGGTAAGAATTGTAATTAGTTTTAAAGTGGGCAACAACGGATAATTACTTTGGCCTTGATAGGCATTATGTGTTATTTCCTCATATTTATTTTGTTTCCGCCATACGAACACATGTAACATAAGTTTAATTAGCAGAATGGCCAAGTTTTGTGCCCCTTTTAGCCCTTTACAATATAACCATCTTCTGGTTAATGGCTAGAACCAAATATGTGCTTTAGTAAAAGAAGTTGTCGCCTTTTTCAACAGTACATCTGTTTGCTGGTAGCTAATTTATTTATATAGGGAATAGTGGAAGAAAGAATAAAGGCGAATTCAGAAATTGAGCATTATGTGTTTGAGTTCGGAATTCTACCGCTGCCAAGTTGATTTTGTGTTAGAAATTAATAATGTGTACTTATTTAGTAGATATTTAAATATATATACATGATTCGAATCAAAATTATTGAATTTGAATGAACTCATAAGGCATACACTAGATCTAGTAAGGGTAGATAATGATAGAGAACTTAGAAAAATCTCAATGTGGGCTTTCCACCAGAGTCAGCTCCTAAAATATTTTTGTAGTGAGTGCTAGCTATAATGCTCCATTTTCTGTTTAAAGTCTTTAAAGTAAAATAAAAATAAAAATAAAATAATACATTTTCCCTTTCCTACAATGAGTTTAAGTCTTGGACATGCTCTATTTGTGTATAGTTTTTTGCACCATCATACTAAGTGACTTTATAATAAGCAAATTTTCATAACAAGCCTGTTATGGTATTCTAAAAATAAAGTAATAACATGCATTAAGCTGGTGGTGTAAACTTTTCTTTTTTACATGATAAATCGTTTAATATTAGTTGATCTTTAGTTAAACTTCTTATTAGATTTTTTTTCCTGAAATGGTAAAAGTTTTATTGATAGAAAGTACTGAAGATGGGATAGTATAAGTAGTACAATAACAAAGGAATCAGAGGCGAAGCCACCTTTTGCTAAGGTTATCGAAATATTACGGAAAAGTACACTATGCGTATAAGTAAAATATTGATTTTAGATGTATATAACATATATTGAACACTCTTTGTCGGAATTTTTTTTTGCTTTCAGGTTTGAATACCCTTGGAAGAAAAAAACAAACATACTTACTTTAGCTAAACTTCCTATTAGATTGTAAAGAGAAGTAAACTGAAACCTTCTTGAGAATACTTAATTAATTTAACCATAACTTACACCAACAATAACAACAAAAACAACAACAACAACAACCCAGTATAATCCTACTTAGTGGGGTCTGGGGAGGGTAGTGTGTACACAGACTTTACCCCTACCCTTGGGTAGAGAGGCAGTTTCCAAATAGACCCCCGGCATCCTTCCCTCCAAGAACTTCCCACCTTGCTCTTGGGAAGACTC
Organism: Nicotiana benthamiana; assembly: GCA_034376525.1. Lineage (NCBI taxonomy): Eukaryota > Viridiplantae > Streptophyta > Magnoliopsida > Solanales > Solanaceae > Nicotiana > Nicotiana benthamiana. Next base: position 126,186,087 of record CM067337.1, read on the forward strand.
GAACTCACAACCTCTCGATTGGAAGTGGGGGTTGCTTACCATCAGAGCAACCCCTCTTGTCTTAACCATAATTTACACCCCACCATATAAACTTTGTTACATTCAACTATTCAAGGATCAAATAAAAACAGGATATTGCTACACATACAAGAAACACAATTATAACAAGACCACACATTATAAACAGCTACTAATTGTCATGCAAATTGATAGCACCTAAACTCTAGAGCCACTAATAAAAATACCCTTTGCAACATAAATATATGTATACAAGACTAAATGTTTTGTATGAATCCTAACCATGGCTATTGAGAGAAGCAACAACATCATCCTTTTCTTGAGTAGTAGTGGTTGCTGGAGAAGTGGGATTTTGGTTATTATCCCAAGACTCCCTAGGAATTGAATGGTGGTTATTTATATCAGGCTGCGTATCGTAAGACGTTGCGAGTTCTGAGTCAAGTAAGTTCTCCTTCTTGCTTTGTGCCATCTTTCTATTAATAGCAAAAGCCAAGTCTGTTGCCATAAAAAGAAAAAGCAGAAAGAATACAACAATTTTCATGGTCAATAATGAGTCCCAAGTCTATGTTTTGTAAAATGCTGTATTGGTGATTTTAAGGGTGTTACTATTTATAGAAAGGAAAGAGGGGGAGAGAGATAAAGATAAGTGAGTGTGGAGGGAGAGAGATTAAAAAAATGTGAATGTGGTTTTCCCACCAAAGTCAGCTCTAAAATAGGTTAATTAAGTGAGTGCTTGATCTAATTAATGCTCCATTTTCTGGCTACCTATAGATGTTTTTCTATTACAAACAAAAATAATGATTCAGGTTTGCAAATTAGAAAAAGACACCTTGCAATGACGAGAAAAACCACTTGTATTTACTATCAAGTGTTGACATACGCAGAATCTTTTTTAACGATATCGATATTTAAAGATGTAAATAAATAAACAAAGCATTGTAATGACATTATATTAAAAGAAGAAGAAGTTAAAATAGAACCAAAATATATGAATAAAATACAGTACAAATACATTATACAATTCTATTCGACGAATTTTTTATCACCAGAATTAATACTAAGTACTTCTTAACTAACAAAACAGTACTTGTTTAGCTCAAAGTTCTCATACACTTATTAATTATAAAACAATCAAAATAAACGAAGGGCCAGTCATAGCAGATAGTAATAATTAAATGACCAAAATAGAAAAATGCAAGAGACAAATGTTATTCGTTAAGAGGAGGAGGGTAAAAATCTTTTATTGATAATATCGATTTGGTTTGCCTCTCCATGGAGAGGTTCAGAGCCTTATAATGACCTTTATCTCTTCTCTAGGGAAGTGTGATGATGAAGAAGAAAAGCAGCTCCCTTTATAGGGTTCTTTCGCTTAATATTTATAGCTGCGTGATGGGTGAGCTGGCGATGAGCTGGGACTTAATAGCTGCGACCGCATTGAGGGGATGCTTTTGTAGTGGCAGGTAGGCCGTCGCCTTACTAGTCAAACCGGGTAATCCCTAGATTCCATTGTTTAATAAATGGCCATACCATTTATTAGTCGCGAATAAGCTTAAGGACGGGTTAATTCCGTTAATTATCGTGGAATCAAGTTTTGACCCATACAGTTAGTCCCTCCGCTTATTGAGGTCGAGATCTGGTCGAACTCGATGAGCGGACTTTATCGGATGCGAATCAACAGACTCGGAAGAGGGGATCGGACGTCGTTTCGGCCACGACCTGGGACGACCGTAACTATTTATGCTTTGAAGATGGCCGTGGCCAGTTAAACTTAGGAATGCAACCACTTTTACATGGTGGATGGCCGTAGTCGTTTATACTTAGGAGATGACCATAGCCATTTACATTGTTAGGAAACAGCCGTGGCCTCTTATACTGGGAGGGTAGTCGTAGCCATTTATAATTAGGAGACAACCGTAGCCATTTTTATTCACGGGGGATGGCCGTATCCATTTATATTTAAGAGACGACCATAGCCTCTTATACTTGAAGGATGGCCGTAGCCATTTATATTTGGAGGAAGGCCGTGGCTATCTATGCTTAGGAATGGCCGTAGCCACTTTCATACTTGAAGGATGGCCGTAGCCATTTATATTCATTAGGAACGGTCGTATTCATTTTGTTACATTGAAGGCGTCCGTGGTCACTTATATTTATGAGACGGCTGTAACCATCAATACACCTGGAGAATGGCCGTAACCATTTGACATTTGGGGATTGGACGTAGCCGTTTATGCTTGGGGGATAGTTGTATCCATCGGTATTTTTAGTGGGATGGTCGTAGCTATTTATACTTTTTGGGAAGATGGTTGTAGCCCTTTATATATATATATATATATATATATATATATATATATATATATATATATATATATATATATATATATATATATATATATATATATATATATATATATATATATATATATATATATATATATATATATATATATATATATATATATATATATATATATTTCAGGAAGATGGTCGTAGGATATTTTCACTTGGGACAATGTATTCCCGCAATCAGGTTCGGCGGCTTTGGGTGCACTGGACGTTTACTGCAATAGTGCTCGGTGTACGTAGGCACACTGAACATTCTTCCCACGTACCCCGATTGTCAAATTCACTTTGAAGACGAAGTGTCGATTGACGATTGCAAAACCATTTCGCGATACCTGTCACAATGACACCCGTTTCCATGGATTCGAACCGTTTCACGATTGGTTGTGCAGTTGATGGTGGCTTTTGGAATTCGTGAAAGCTACTTCTGCAGTATAAATAATGAATTATGTTATCAGTTTCTCACTTTTTAGTATTTGTCTAAGTAAGATTCCTGAAGAAGTAACTCCTCTTACTCTTTTTCTTCATCATCTCGTGTTGTTTTTCGTCTTCTTTCACTCAATATCCATTTTTTATTCCTTCTTTGGTTAGTCTCATTCGTTTATTGCCTAGTATCCAGTAATGGCAAATGGTTCCCGCACATAGTTTTCTCCGACGACTCTTTTGGCGGTCGAGGGGCCTTCCACGGTGGCGAGGGCCGCCGAATCGGCGGAGATTGATTGGGTCCCATCGGCAGTTGATATTCTTTCTCTGCCCAGAGGTCCGGCGACGGACTTCACCGACGATGATGGGCAGGATCAGGTCAATGAGGCCCCACTAATGGGAGAGGTGGGCCTCGCCCAGCTAAGGGAGCAGTGGGGGTATTTATCGTTTTGCCGACATCTCCCTTGCTAGGAGCGAGGAAAGGGTTCACATTGACCACCTCGGATATTGCATTTTCTACGCTTACCCTTTCAAATTAGGGTTGAAGCTTCCTCTTACGGCGCTGGTAGCGGATTTTTGCCGTTATTATGAAGTGTGCCTTGGGAAACTCGTCCCTTCCTTCTACAAGCTCTTTGCCATGCTCGCCAAGTATGCAGAATTGCCTCGAAAGGAGATAACGCAGCGGCACCTGCTGACTTTATACACCCCTCAAAGGTTTCGCGATTCTATGATTCGAATGGTCCCTCGTGGGGTCAGGGGTTTGACTACGGAGTTTGAAGACACGCTCGATTCTCATTCTTACAAGAACTTTTTCTACATCAGGACCGAGCATTTGGTGGGAACGCCAGGGAGTTCCGAGAGACTTTGAACCATGTACGTGAATTTTCTATTTGTCGGGCTTTGCCTTCCATTCTTTCTCGTTCTTCGTTCTTATGGGTGATAACTTTATCATGTGTTTGTAGCTGGGAGAGAACCACTGACCCCTGTGTCTAGCATTAGTGAATGGGTCGAGGTCGTTCTCCCTCATACAGCGGGGATTCGCACATGGCCGTCCTTCTGGGATAGGCACGGCCATAGGCCTGCTGTGGGTGAGTGTTTGAGTTGTTTCATCGTTCTTGTTCGATCGTGTTGAGTTTCTTTCCTTTTAATTCGTTTCTTTTGCTGATCAGGGGTGGTGCGCCGTGAGAGGGTGTGACGACCCGACCCGTTGTCACAGGTGTTACCACCCCATTTTCCCCATTTTATGCTCCATTATGTTTCATCATATGTGTTTGTGGAGTTTGAAGTGATTCGGTGAGAGTTTGGTTGGAATTGAGACCGTTAGTCTCTTTAAGAGAAGAGTAGTTTGGAAAAGTCAATCGGATGTTGACTTATGAGTTATAGGGCTCAGATTGGATTTTCAACGTTTCGGCTAGTTTCGGGTGGTGATTTATGACTTGGGAGTAAAAACGGAACTAAATTTGGAGGTTCGGTGTGGAATTAAGCTAGAATTGGCTAAGTTGGAATTTTGGCGAATCCCAGTTGATAGGTGAGATTTGGATCCGGGGGTCAAAATGGAATTCCGAGAGTTTTTCTAGCTTTGTTAGGTGATTTTGGATATGTCTGTAAATTTTCAGGTCAATCGGACGTCGTTTGGTCGGATTTTTGATCGAATGTAGTTTCGGATGTTATAGTTGAAACTTAGGCTTGAATCTGTCATGATTTGATGATCTTTGTGTTGTTAGTCGTGTTTTTATGATTGGAACAAGTTCGCATGATATTTTGGGGTATGTTGGTGCCTTTGGTTGAGGTCCCGAGGGCCTCGGGATAGTTTCGAGTGGTTATCGGAGAGCATTTGCATGGTTGAAAGTTGCATATTGAGGTTTAGCAGTTGACAGTTCTATGCGATCGCATAGGGCCATTGCAATCGCATAGAAGGTTGGGTCAGTGTCCTAATTTTGTGTTGTGCGATCGTGTAAGTGTATATGCGATCACGTAGTATTGGGAAGTAGTCTTATGCGTTCATAGAGGAAAGGATGTGATCGCGTAGTTGGAGGCCCGGGTTCATTGCGATCGCATGAGGTATATTGCGATCGCATAGGAGGAAAATTGAAGGGTCTAAATTTGTGCTCTGCGAACCTTGAGAGCTTGTTGGTAGATTTTGAAGGGGATTTTGACGAGAAGTGATTGGAGGTAAGTCTCTTGGGTAAATATTGAGGAAAGTAGGGCTTGGTTTTTGAAATGAAAATTGGGGAAATTGATGGCTCATTTGGACTCCGATTTTGATGAATTTTATATGTACAGACTCGTGGAAAAACGAGGATTTTGGTGATGTGAAATTTGTAATTTTTTGAGAAGCAGGCCCAGGGCTCGGGTTTTGCCAACTTCGTGTCTTTGGGTGTTTTTCGAGTTCTTTCTATTGGGTTATGTCCCATTAGCTTATTATAACATATTCCTTGTGGTTTTGATGAGATTCCACACTCGAGGAGGTCGATTTGCGAGGAAAGTGCAAGGCGGGCTAGGATTTTGGCTGGCTCGAGCTGAGTAATGGTTATGAATAATATACTGAGGGTTTGAAACCCCGTATTCGCAATATGCGGTGCTATGTTGGGATGAGACACGTGTCTTGTGTTGAGCATGGTGATATATTTGCTGGGGACTCGGACTTGGTCCATCCCAATTAATGACTTCTGTATTTATCGACTGAGACTGGGCTTGTACTTGCATAATTTGGGCTAGTTGCCATGTCTGGGGCCTTGTGCCGATCTGTAGAACTCCTATGGAGTATGTTGAGCTGATTGACCTTACTTTACCTTTTGGACACATACCAGATGTCCTGACTATTGACTGTAAATCATGAAATAAACAGGGCTATGTAACTGGCACCCTGAATAAGCAATACCTAGGGTTGAATACCCTGTCTTAGCTGAGTGGGCCCGAGAGGCCAAGTCTATAATGACTGAGTGGGGTATAGGACCCCGTAGCGCGGCTAATTGATATATATATATATACCCGGTATGGCTGCATGCCGCAGCAGTATATACATACCCATGTATATGGATGGGACTGCACGCCGCAGTAGTATATTATATGGATCGGACTGCATGCCGCAGTAGTATATTATATGGATCGGACTGCACACCGTAGTGGTATATTATATGGATCAGACTGCACACCGCAGTGATATATGGATCGGACTGCACGCCACTGTATTATAGCGCTGGGCTGAAGGAGCCCCTCCTGAGTCGACTATATTTATTGGATCGGGCTGCGCGCCATATCATCTTATATATTATATTGGATCGGGCAGCGCGCCGCAGCAGTATACATACATATATATATATATACATATATACATATATATATATATATACATATATATATATATATACATATATACATATATACATATATACATATATATATATATACATATATATATATATATATATATATATATATATATATATATATATATTTATATATATATATATATATATATGTATATATATGGTGCTGGATCGGGCTGCGCGCCGCAGCAGTGTTAGTAACTGGTTGGACGGAAAGGGAAGTATGTATCAGATTCTTTTCCCTGTTTGGTACCAATCCACTAGCCTTTATTACTAGTAATAGAACTGTATAGTGATTTTACCGGATTTTCTTTCTTTCAGTTGTTATTTATTGCTATTACGCACTGAGTTAGAAGTACTCACTCTACTCCCTGCACATTGTGTGCAGATCCAGGCACCTCAGGGATGAGTTGATCTCGCAGCGGAGTTCAGACTATGTTCCGGAGCTTGTCGAGGTAGCTGTCTGCAGGACCCGACTCCTTCACTACTTCTGTATTTTTTTCATTCTACGAACTTAGATTATGATATTATTTTGTGTTATTATGCTATTCTGGTAGAGGCTCTAGACTCATGACCCCCAGATTTGTGGGAGGATGCTATTACCGGTTGTTGAGATGTTTTTCTTTATAACTGCAAAAATTCAGATTTTCTCTCGTTATTAATGATTTTGAATTAATGATTTGAGCTTGTAGCTCGCGACGTTAGTGAGATTTGTTGGGCTTGCCTAACAATCTGCTGGGCGCCATCACGATCGGGTTAGGGTCATGACATGTTGGTATCAAAGCTTAGGTTACTAGGCCTCATGAGTCTTGAGCCAGTTTAGTAGAGTCTCGCGGATCGGTACGGAAACGTCACCCTCAAGAGGCTGCAGAAGCTTTAGGAAAAACTTCATATTCTTGAAATTCTTGTCGTGCGACTTTGTTTATCCGAGAACTAAACTTCTATATTCTATTCTCTTGTAGATGGCGAGGAACCGTGCGTCCGGACGTGGCGAACGACCACCATTGCCACCCACTAGAGGCCGAGGATGCGACCGTGGTCGAGGTAGAGCAGCAAGGGCAGCACCAGTTGACCCACCAGTTGCCCCCATTCAGGATCAACCTCCACCTATAGAGGTTCCGGCAGCAACTACTCAGTCACCAACAGTGCCTATTGTGATTCCGGGTGTTCATAAGGGCCTGGCTCAGATCTTATCGGTTTGCACTGGCTTGGTCCAGGCAGTCTCGGCTACTACCGCAGCTACATCTCAGACTGGGTGGTCATCAGACCCCCGGAGCAGGGTGTTCAGGGTTTATAGACCCCAGAGGCACCACCAGTTCTGCCAGTTGCCCGTGTTCTTCCCGTTGTACCTGTTCAGCCGGTTGCTCCAGTTCAGGGTGATGGGGAGCCAATGATGCCAAATGACGTCGTCGTCTAGAGAGGTTCAACAGGCTTTCACCTCCTACTTTTAGCGGTGTTCCGGGCAAGGATGCTCAGGGGTTTCTCGACAAGTGTCGACACATGCTCAGAACAGCAGGGATCTTGGAGACTAGTGGGGTGTCTTTTACCACTTTTCAGTTTTCAGGAACAACCTTTACCTGGTGGGAGGCTTATGAGCGGCGTAGGCCGGCAGGTGCAACGCCATTGTCTTGGCAAGAGTTCTCCACTATCTTTCTGGAGAAGTGGGTGCCTCGATCTCACATGTATGAGTTACGCAGGCAGTTTGAGTGTTTTCATTAGGGGGATATGTCAGTGATGCAGTATGAGATGAGATTTGCAGATTTAGCATGGTTCGTGGATGGTTCAGATGGATTAGGAAATGATCAGACGATTTGTGTACGGGCTCATTTATCCCATTAGTATTCTCATGATTCGTGAGAGGGTCTTGAGTCAGACCTTTGAGGAGGCGGTGGATATAGCCCGTGATATTGAGACGGCTCGCCGCTAGGAGAGATAGGAGAGGGAGGCCAAGAGGCCTCGAGGATCAGGTGGCTTCAGTGGTGCTCTGTCTAGGAGCCAATCTCAGCAGAGCAGGGGTCGTTCTTTCAAGGCTCTATAGCTAACTCTGTCAGAGTACCTTGGTTTATCTTCTGGTCGGGGTTGGACTCCCAGCAGTGTCAGCTATCTCTAAGCGCACTTCCAGCGCAGAGTTCGTCTTATGACCCATCTATTCAGGGTTCATTTCGGCCGAGTTCTTCAGCCAGCCACACTGGTGCGAGGGGTTCCCTCCAGTGCCTGGGAGTTGTTATGAGTGTGGTGAGTTTGGGCATATACGGAGGAAGTGTCCCATCGTTCTTCCAGTTCATCTCAGCAGAGGGGTCAGCCCTCGTCTTCTGGTCCAGTGTCTGCAGCACCCGCCCAGTCAGTTAGGGGTGAGGGTCAGACAGTTAGGTTTCGCCCTAGAGGGGGAGGCCGATCGTGTGGTGGTCAGGCCCGTTGTTATGCTCTTCAGGGAAGGTCAGATGTTGTTGCTTCAGATGCTGTTATTACAGGTATTATCTCAGTCTGTCACATGGATGCCTCAGTTTTATTTGATCCTGGATCCACATATTCTTATGTGTCTTCTTACTTTTCTCATCATTTGGGGACTACCCGAGGGTGTCTTGCGTTACCTATGCACGTATCTACCCCGGTGGGTGACACTGTTATTGTGGACCACGTGTATCAGTCCTGTCTTGTTACTATTGGGGGGGGGGGGGGTCTGGAGACCCGAGTTGACTTGCTGCTATTAAGCATGGTAGATTTTAATGTTATTCTGGGCATGGACTGGCTATCACCGTGCCATACTATTTTGGACTGTCATGCCAAGACAGTCACATTGGCTATGCCGGGTATCCCGATGATCGTATAGCGTAGTATTATGTACCCAGCAGGGTAATCTCTTTCTTAAAGGCCCGGCGGATGGTTGGGAAGGGATGTTTATCATATCTAGCATTTGTGAGGGATGTTGGAGCTGAGGCTCCTAATCTTGATTCGGTCCCCGTGTTGAGGGAATTTCCTGATGTATTTCCAGCAGACCTACCGAGCATGCCGCTGGACAGGGATATTGACTTCGGTATTGATTTGGTGCCGGGCACTCAGCCCATTTCTATTCCTCCCGATTGTATGGAACCAGTAGAGTTAAAAGAGCTGAAGGAGCAGCTGCAGGAACTCCTAAATAAGGGGTTCATTCGCCCGAGTGTGTTGCCGTGGGGTGCACCGGTGTTATTTGTAAAGAAGAAAGATGGAACAATGAGAATGTGCATTGGTTACAGACAGTTGAACAAAGTGACAGTGAAGAACTAGTATCCATTACCTCGTATTGAGGATTTGTTTGACCAGCTTCATGGGGAAAATGTATTCTCTAAGATTGATCTCCGTTCAAGCTACCACCAGCAGAAGATTAGAGTGTCTCATATCATGAAGACATCTTTCCAGACGAGATATGAGCATTATGAGTTTCTGGTTATGTCATTTGGGCTGACTAATGGCCCAGCCACATTCATGCACTTGATGAACAGTGTATTTCGGGTGTATCTGGATTCTTTTGTGATCGTGTTTATTGATGATATTCTGGTGTACTTGCGTAGCCACGAGAAGCACGCGCAACACTTGAGGGTGGTATTGCAGAGGTTGAGATAGGAGAATCTTTATGCAAAATTCTCCAAGTGTGAGTTCTGGCTTAGTTCCGTGGCCTTTCTGAAACACATGGTGTCCAGTGATGGTATTCAGGTTGACCCAAAGAATATTGAGGCGGTGCAGAGTTGTCCCAGACCGTCCTCAACTACTGAGATTCAGAGTTTTCTTGGTCTAGCGGGTTATTACCGCATGTTCATTCAGGGATTTTCATCTAGTGCTTCGCCTTTGACGAAGTTGACGCAGCAGAATGCACCATTTGTGTGGTCAGATGAGTGCGAGGAAAGCTTCCAAAAGCTCAAGTCAGTGTTGACTACAGCTCTGGTCCTAGTATTGCCATCAGCTTCAGGCTCTTATTTGGAATATTATGATACTTCGAGAGTTGGGATCGGATGTGTTTTGATGCAGGAGGGTAGAGTCATTGCGTATGCTTCGCGTCAGCTTAAGCCTCATGAGAAAAATTACCCTGTTCATGACTTAGAGTTGACTTCTATAGTTCATGCTTTGAAGATTTGGCGGCACTATCTATATGGCATGTCCTGTGAGGTCTTCATGAATCATTGCAGTCTTCAGCAGTCGCTTAAAGAGAAGGACCTCAATTTGAGACAGTGGAGGTGGCTTGAGTTTCTCAAGGATTATGATATTACCATATTGTATCATCCGGGAAAGGCCAATGTAGTGGCCGATGCTTTGAGCCGGAAGGCGGTGAGTATGGGTAGCTTGGCATATATTCCAGTTGGGGAGTGGCCCCTTGCAGTCGATGTTCAGTCTTTGGCCAATCGGATGGTGAGGTTAGATATTTCTGAGACCAGTCGGGTGTTGGCTTATGTGGTTTCCCGGTCTTCTTTGTATGATCGCATCAGGGCGCGCCAGTATGATGACCTGCATTTGCTTGTCCTGAAGGACAGGGTCCAACACGATGATGCCAGTGATGTGACTATTGATAGTGATGGTGTATTGCGGATGCGGGGCCGAATTTGTGTTCCCAGTGTGGATGGGCTCTGAGAGTTGATATTAGAGGGGGCCCACAGCTCGCGGTATTCTATTCACCCGGGTGCCGCAAAGATGTACTAGGACTTGAGACAACATTATTGGTGGAGAAGAATGAAAAAGGACATTGTGAGTTATGTGGCTAGGTGTCTCAATTGTCAGCAGGTCAAGTATGAATATCAGAGACTCGGTGGTGTACTTTAGCAGACGGATATTCCCAAGTGGAAATTGGAGAGGATCACTATGGACTTTGTGAGTGGTCACCCTCGTACCTTGAGGAACTTTGATTTTATTTGGGTGATTATGGATAGGCTGACCAAGTCTGCGCACTTCATTCCGGTGTGCACCACCTATTCTTCGGAGCGGTTAATAGAGATTTTCATCCGTGAGATTATGAGGTTGCATAGGGTTCTAGTCTCTATTGTCTCAGACAGGGTACTTAGTTTTCTTCCCAGTTTTGGAGGACCTTTCATCGAGAGTTGGGCACTCAGATTCAGATGAGCACAACTTTTCATCCTCAGACGGACGGTCAGTTCTAGCGTAGTATTCAGATATTAGAGGACATGTTGCGTGCATGTGTTATTGATTCGGGGGTTCTTAGGATGAGATTTTGCCGCTTGCAGAGTTTGCTTACAGCAACAGTTATCAGTCCAGCATTCAGATGGCGCCATATGAGGCTTTGTATAGGAGATGGTGTAGATCTCCAGTTGGCTGGTTTGATCCCGACGAGGCTAGACTAATGGGGACAGAGCTAGTTCAGGATGCCATTGAGAAAGTGAAAGTTATCTAGGAGAGACTTCGCACGGCTCAGTCGCGTCAGAAGAGTTATGCGGACCGGAAGGTTCGGGATGTATCTTATATGGTGGGCGAGAAGGTTTTGCTGAAGGTTTTGCCTATGAAAGACGTGATGAGGTTTTGAAAGAAAGGGAAGCTGAGTCCATGGTTCATTGGACCATTTGAAATACTCAGGAGGATTGGGGAGGTGGCCCATATACTTGCTTTTTCACCCAGCATGTCGAGGGTTCACCCAGTGTTCCATGTTTCTATGCTCAGGAAGTATTCTGGGGACCCGTCTAATGTATTGGACTTGAGCACGATCCAGTTGGATGAGGACTTGACCTATGGTGAGGAGCCAGTGGCTATTTTGAGTCGTCAGGTTCGAAAGTTGCGATCAAAGGACATAGCTTCGGTGAAGGTGCACTGGAGAGGTCGGCCCGTGGAGGAGGCAACTTGGGAGACCGAGCAGGAGATGCGGAGCATATATCCTCGTTTGTTTGAGGCTCCGGGTATGTTTTGTGACCCGATCGAGGACGAGCATTTGTTTTAGTTGGGGAGGATGTGACGACCCGACCCGTCGTCACGTGTGTTACCTCCCCGTTTTCCCTGTTTTATGCTTCTTTATGTTTCATCATATGTGTTTGTGGAGTTTGAAGTGATTCGGTCAGAGTTTGGTTGGAATTGAGACAATTAGTCTCTTTAAGAGAAGACTAGTTTGGAAAAGTCAACTGGATGTTGACTTATGAGTTATACGGCTCGGATTGGATTTCCGATATTTCGGCTAGTTTTGGGTGGTGATCTATTACTTGGGTGTGAAAACGAAACTGAATTTGGAGGTTCGGTGTGGAATTAGGCGGTGAGAATTTGATCCAGGGGTCGGAATGGAATTCCGAGAGTTTTTGTAGCGTCGTTAGGTGATTTTGGATATGTCTGCAAATTTTCAGGTCAATTGGACGTCGTTTGGTCAAGTTTTTGATCGGATGTAGTTTCGGAAGTTATAGTTGAAACATAGGCTTGAATCCGTCATGATTTGATGATTTTTGTGTTGTTTGTCGTGTTTTTTTGATTGGAACAAGTTCGCATGATGTCTTGGGGTATGTTGGTGCCTTTGGTTGAGGTCCGAGGGCCTCGGGATAGTTTCGAGTGGTTATCAGAGAGCATTTGCATGGTTGAAAGTTGCAGATTGAGGTTAAGCAGTTTCAATTCTATACGATCGCATAGGGCCATTGCGATCGCATAGAATGTTGGGTCAGGGTCCTAATTTTGTGTTGTGCGATCATATAAGTGTCTATGCGATCGCGTAACTGGAAAGTAGTCTTATGTGTTCACAGAGGAAAGGATGTGATCGCGTAGTTAGAGACCTGGGTTAATTGCGATCGCATAGGAGGAAAATTGGATGGTCTAAATTTGTTCTATGTGAACGCAAGCTAGGGGCTGCGATCGCATAGAGGATATTTCACCTGAACAGAAGACTTTTAATGAAAAATTTCAGTCGCAAACCTATCATTATATCTTCCATTTTTGCACCACCTTTAGAGCTTTTTGGTAGATTTTGAAGGGGATTTCAAGGGGAAGTGATTGGAGGTAAGTCTCATGGCCAAAATACGTCAATTAATCGAAGAATCATCCATTAATTCTATGAAATTTGGGTATAAATTGAGGAAACTAGGGCTTGGTTTTTGAAATGAAAATTGGGGAATTGATGACCCATTTGGACTCCGATTTTGATGAATTTTATATGTATAGACTCGTAGCGAGACGTAGATTCTGGTGATGTGAATTTTGTAGGAGTGGGCCCGGGGCTCGGGTTTTGCCAACTATGGTTTTTTGGTGTTTTTCGAGTTCTTTTTGTTGGGTTATGTCCCATTAGCTTATTATAACATATTCCTTGTGGTTTTGATTAGATTCCACACTCGAGGAGGTCGATTTGCGAAGAAAGCGCAAGGTGCGCTAGGATTTTGGCCGTTTCGAGGTGAGTAATGGTTATGAATGATATACTGAGGGTTTGAAACCCCGTATTTGCACTATGCGGTGCTATGTTGAGATGAGACACGCGTCTTGTGTTGAGCGTGGTGATGTATTTGCTGGGGACTCGGACTTGGTCCTTCCCGATATATGACTTCTGTATTTCTCGACTGAGACTAAGCTTGTACTCGCATAATTTGGGCTAGTTTCCATATTTGCGGTGCCGATCTATAGAACTCCTAGGGAGTATGTTGAGCTGATTGACCTTATGTTACCTATTGGACATATGCCAATTGTCCTGACTATTGACTGTAAATAATGAATTAAACCGGGCTATGTAACTGGCACCCTGAATGAGCAATACCTACGGTTGAATACCTTGTCTTAGCTGAGTGGGCCCGAGAGACCAAGTCTATAATGACTGAGTGGGGTCAAGGACCCCGTAGTGAGGCTAGTTCATATATATATATATATATATATATATATATATATATATATATATATATATACACACACACACCGGGTCGGGCTGCACGTCGCAGCAGTATATACATACACATGTATATTGATCGGACTGCACGCCGAAGTAGTATATTATATGGATCGGACTGCACGCCGCAGTAGTATATTATATGGATCGGATTGAATGCCGCAGTGGTATATTATATGGATCGGACTGCACGCCACAGTATTATAGCGCTTGGGCTGAAGGAGCCCCTCTGGCGTCCATACGCACCCCCAGTGAAGGCAGTCGACTATATTTATTAGATCGGGATGCACGTCCCAACATCTTATATATTATATTGGATCGGGCAGCGCACCGCAGCAGTATACATATATATATATATATAGATATGGTGTTGGATCGGGGTGCGCGCCGCAGCAGTGTTAGTAACTGGTCGGATGGAAAGGGAAGTATGTATCAGATTCTTTTCCCTGTTTGGTACCTATCCACTGGCCTTTATTACTAGTAATAGAACTGTATAGGGATTTTACCGGATTTTCTTTCTTTTAGTTGTTATTTATTGTTATTACTCACTGAGTTGGAAGAACTCACTCTACTCCCTGCACCTTGTGTGCAGATCCAGGTACCTTATGGCTGAGTTGATCTCGCAGTGGAGTTCAGACTATCTTCCGGAACTTGTCGAGGTAGATGCCTGCTGTCTGCAGGACCCGACTCCTCCACTACTTCTGTATTTTTGTCATTTTTGCGAACTCAGATTATGATATTATTTTATGTTATTACACTATTCTGGTAGTGGCTGTAGACTCATGACCCCCAGATCTGTGGGAGGATGTTATTACTGGTTGTTGGGATGTTTTTCTTTATACCTGCAAAAATTTGGATTTTCTCTCGTTATTAATGATTTTGAACTAATGATTTGAGCTTGTAGCTCGGGATGTTAGTGAGATTGGTCGGGCTTGCCTAGCAATGTGCTGGGCGCCATCACGACCGGGTTGGGGTCGTGACAGAGGGCTCCTCAGCTTGTTTTTCGCAGGCCGGGTGCGACTGTTCAGCTAGCTATGGCACCGACATCATGCCCAGTCTTAAGCGCAACTTCAGTTGAATCGTCGGCGGCCCACTCCCTGTCACAGTCTACAACTCGAGTCAAGGCGTCTTCGGGGGTTGTTCTCCCCAAGGCGGAACCATCGTTGGACGAGGAGGAGGAGTAAGAGAGACCGTTGGTAAGGCAAAGGGTCGCCTTCATACCTACTGCAGAGGTGGTACATTTGGACTCCCCACCATCGGATGCTGAGGGGGAGGATGCGGTTGTGCCTGCCCTTGAGGGCGAAAACACAATGGGGGTTGCCCCGGTCGGCTTAGGTCGTAATGAAACAATCGCTTCGGCGGCTACATCATCATTCCCAACTACTGAGAGGGAAGTTGGTTCCTCAGCGGCTGCATTGATTAGGGAAACAAGTGCCCACCCGTTGGTCGGGGGAGAAGCTTCGACCTCTCGGCCGGTCGAGGAAGGAAGGGACGTCGTGGGAGGGGAATTATACTCAGAATTTGACCTGGAGTCCAACAACGTCCGCAGGATTCAAGAAGGCTTCACCAACGCGATGGTGCATACAGAGAGGCCGTATATTTATGCCGAGATTCCTACTGACCAGAGTTTGTTGCTCGAGGAGGATAATTTGGTACCGATTTTTTTGCCCTGGTGCTCGGAGAAGGAGAGCAGGTTGCTAAGGTATGTCTCTAACGTCGGATTGATGATCGAGGTGGCCGTGATGGGTTTTAGGTGTACATACGAGGATCTTCTTTTGTTTGTTTTCTTGCCTTGGTTTGCTTCCCAACTTAACCGCTGCTTTTGTCTTGCACACCTTTCTTCTAGAGGTAGAGAGCATGCGTCGGGCCAACATTCACTCGGGGCTTTTGTTACGGGTGCTATAAATGTATCACCTCTATCGGGATAGGTGTCATGTGATGCACGAGTACCTGAGGAACAACCTCTGTAGCCGGGAGTTGGTTGAGGGGCTGGGGAGGAGGGAGCTTCTTGTGCAGCAAGCCCAGAGCAAGGTTAATGCACTCGAGGAGCAACTTCATCGTAGGGATGAGGAGGTAGAGGCCGAGAGGAGTGCTGCGACTGAGAAGGAGTGTCGGAGTCAGGAAGCTTTGGCGGAGGCCTCTGAGGCTCTGATTTGGCAGGTGGTCAGGCTGGACGAGGAGCTCACTACTTCGAGGCGGTAAGCCATTGATGCTTCGATGAAGGCTGGGGCATTGGAGGTGGCGGTCCGCGTGCGCAAAGAGAGAACGGGACCTAGAGAGGTCAGCTGCAACGTTCAGAGTGGCGGTGCTGGAGGAATGCATCAGCGTTTACGAGCGGGATGCCCAAGTTGCAGCAGATTAGATTAGGGCCTTAGAGGCCGAAAATTAGCACTGAGGGACCAAGCGGTCTCTTACGGCCCCGCTCGTGATCTTTGGTCTTTTGTTGAGGCCCAGCTTGACGTGTACCGGAAATTATGGGAGGCCGGTGTCGTGCCCGAGGCTGTTTATGAGGGGGCCTACCAAAAGGCTTGTAATGCTCGTCTTGGCTGAGGATTCGATCCGGCTACTCCTGGGATCGATGATGCCGCTGAGGGAACTGACGATGGCGCTGGTGGCCATAATGGTGGTGGGGGTGGCGTTGAGTAGAAGGAATTTTTATAGAGTTAGTTCTTATCATGTTTTGTTTTGTTTGTTTTTTGTTGCCATTTGGCTTTTTTCTTTGTTTGCCGGTCTTGGCTGTATGTAAGAGGGGCTGGCCCATAATAAATGAAGTTGTAAATACATATATGCAATTTGCTATCCTTTTCATTGTTTCCAAGTTTTCTTTTGCACTCATTCAAGGGGGTTCCGCCTTTAGAGTTTTTAGGGGGGAGGGCGGATTGATCTTCTTACGACTTTAGTAGTGATGACGTTAGTGGCTTTGTCCATGATAACGTTGATGTTTTTGGTCAATTGGGTTACTCGACTGTTGTCGGATCATTTGCTCGCCCTAGTCAAATACTAGGTGGGATGCTAGCGTCGATGGCCTTAGCCGTGATTGACCGCTTTTTGCTTATCATTTTCCTTTACTCGGTATGAGTTCAAGGGGGTTCTGCCTTTAGAGTTTTTAGGGGAGAGGTGTATTGATCTTCCTATGACTTTAGTCATGATGACATCGGTGGCTTTGGCCATGATGACGTTGATGGTTTTGGTCAGTTGGGTGATTTTGACTATTGTCGGATCGTTTGCGCACCCTAGTCAAAAATATGTGGGTTGCTAGCGTCGATGGTCTTAGTCGTGATTGACCTCTTTGTGCTTATCGTTTCCCTTTACTCAGTATGAGTAAGTTGTAGCCGTTATTTGGCAAGGATGACGTGTAGCCTTAATCCCAGATCGGGCGTGGTCGAATCATTAGCGACGACCATGTCACTCGATTGTGGCTGAACGTATCGCGTCTTGAATCTTAGTTCGAGTTAGGCTTACTTACTTGATTGGCGAGGGTGTTTAACTTGCCCCTTCGTTAGTAGGGGAACATGCCTTGTAGCGTCCAATGGTGAGGGCGCTTGGCCTGAGCCTCGATTTATTCTGTAGTTGAATTTTTGCGCAGGGTCGCGTGGTCTGGGTTGTTGTTCAAGTGTAGTTGAACCTTTGCAATTCTTGTATCAAGGGCATATAGCCTGAGTTGTCGTTCAACGATAGTTGAACCTTTGTAATTTTGTTGTCGAAGGCGCATAGCCTGAGATGTTGTTCAGTCGTAGTTGAACCTTTGCAATTTTGTTGTTGAATGTGCATAGCCTGAGTTCCAACTCATAGTTGAAATCTTGGGCGAAGGCACGTAGCCTACGGTGTTGTTCAGCCGTAGTTAAACCTTTGCAATTTTGTTGTCGAAGGCGCATAGCCTGAGTCCAGTTCAACTCATAGTTAAACTCTTGGGCGAAGGCACGTATCCTGAGATGTTGTTCAACCGTAGTTGAACCTTTGCAATTTTGTTGTCGAAGGCACATAGCCTGAGTTCCAGTTCAACTCATAGTTGAACTCTTGGGTGAAGGCACGTAGCTTGAGACGTTGTTCAACCGTAGTTGAATCTCTGCAATTTTGTTGTCGAAGGCGCATAGCCTGAGTCCTAGTTTAACTCATAGTTGAACTCTTGGGCGAATGCACGTAGCCTGAGATGTTGTTCGATCGTAGTTGAACCTTCGCAATTTTTTTGTCGAAGGCACATAGCCTGAGTTCCAGTTCAACTCATAGTTGAACTCTAGGGTGAAGGCACGTAGCCGGAGATGTTGTTCAACCATAGTTGAACCTTTCAATTTTGTTGTCGAAGGCGCACAGCCTGAGTCCAGTTCAACTCATAGTTGAACTATTGGGTGAAGTCACATAGCCTGAGATGTTGTTCAACCGTAGTTGAACCTTTGCAATTTTGTTGTCGAAGGCACATAGCCTGAGTTCCAGTTCAACTCATAGTTGAACTCTTGGGCGAAGGCACGTAGCCTGAGATGTTGTTCAACCGTAGTTGAACCTTTGCAATTTTCTTGTCGAAGACACATAGCCTGAGTCCCAGTTCAACTCATAGTTGAACTCTTGGGCAAAGGCACGTAGCCTAAGATGTTGTTCAACCGTAGTTGAACCTTTGCAATTTTGTTGTCGAAGGCACATAGCCTTAGTCCCAGTTCAAATCATAGTTGAACTCATGTCTTTTCGCATGACCCATTGTGCATAGGGCGTCGGGTGTTAGTTTCTGTTTGAGATCTCGTCCGACCTGTGTGTAGTCTTCTTGACTAGTTTTTAGAGGTAATTCTGTTATGGATCTTGGTTTGATATGCCTTCATGTCATTTTCTAGCAGGGTCCCGTGCCGAAGGGGTGAAGGTATCTCGGCTGTTGGGGGGGGGGGGGAATCTGCTTCTTCTTCTTCTTCTTCTTCTTCCCTAAGAATGGGAGGAAAGTCAGGGCTTTGGACTCTTGCCGGAGCTTTCGAGTTCCCTTCACCTGATGCACTACTTTGGCTCATTCGAGCTGGTTGTTTTCCCTTCTGGGTGTTTCCTTTCTTCTTTGGTCTGAGGATGAACTACACGATTCTGCTATGAAATCCCCACAGACGACGTCAAATTATTTAGCTCAAAGTTCTCATACTTATTAAACATAAAACAATCAAAATAAATGAAGGGCCAATCACAGCAGATCGTAATATTTAAATGACCAAAATAGAAAATGCGAGAGACAAATGTTATTCATTAAGAGGAGGAGAGTAAAGATCTTTTTATATATAATATAGATTCGGTCTGCTCTCCATGGAGAGGTTCAGAGGCTTACAATGACCTTTTTCTCTTCTCTAGGGATGTGTGATGAATAAGAAGAAAAGCAGCCCCTTTCTAGGGTTCTTTCGCTTAATATTTGTAGCTGCAAGCTGGGTGAGCTGGCGATTAGCTGGGACTGAGTAGCTGCGACCACATTGAGGGGACTCTTTTGTAGTGGCGGATAGGCCATGGCCTTACTAGTCAAACCAGGAAATCCCTAGATTCTATTGTTTAATAAATGGCCATACCATTTATTAGTCGTGAATAAGCTTAAGGACGAGTTAATTCCGTTAATTATCGTGGAGTCAAGTTTTGACCCATACAGAACTGCTCGACCAGATGAGAGTTTTTGACTAAAATTATCCCTTATCTACGGGAGTAGGTTCATTTTTGTCCTTCAAATATATCCCAGAGCATCTTTAGTCCCTTAATTTTTTCAAAGTGAAGCACCTTTAGTCTCACTAACAGAACCAAGTTAAAAACAAACCAAATGGGCAAATTTTCTAATGGTGATTTCTCTGAAGCTTCTCAAATGGTATGGCGGGTCATATTTTTTCCACCGACAAATGATGATTTACTTTGCTTTCATGATTAATTTGGTAGTACTTCCTTCCGCCACACCCTTCCCTCCTAGAAATCCTTTACAAATCACAGTTAGCAATTGTTAGTATTAGGCTAAAATGATCCAATGATACTTTTAATATCGTATGATATTGTCTGTTTTAGGTCACGCCGGCACGGTTTTTTCCAAAAGGTCTCACACCATTAAGATATTCATACAACTTATATGTAGGCTCCCAATCTTTTCAGCTACCAATGTTGGACTTTATTCACATACACAAACTAATTCTTAGCGTGAGTCCAAATTGAATGTTGGTTCCATCAACAGTAACTTATTATTTGATCCCTACAACTGCTATTGATAAAGGTTAAATTAGTTTCACCTTCCCCTAAGAAATGAAGAAGGAAAGAAAACATGCCTCAATCAAGAAAAAGGATAGCATTGTTAGTTGAAATATCCACATAAATTAAAAAAAATATGTTTCCTACATAAATTCCTTGGTTAAAGGTAGAGCTGTCACTATTTTTAACTAATAAAATTACGGAGCTTCAGTGAAAACATGGTTGCGAAATTCTCCCCTTCCGTTAGTTTTTAACTTGGTTATGTTAGTAAGATCAAATGTGCTTCACTTTAGCAAAGTTAAAGGATTAAAGATGTTCGGAGTTATATGTGAAAGACGAAAATGAACCTATCCCATATATAAGGGACAATTTTAGTCAAAAGCTCATCTCGTTCTTTTTGGTGAGGTAACCCCAGGAAATCCAAGTGTTGTAATCGGTAATATTAATTCTCTACATATCCGTTGAAGTATACAAAACCCATATCCTATATATAGCATATTGCATCTCTTATAATCCATGCAACTTTGAAATCACTGTTCATGGTTGCAGACGCCGGGATTCTTTACATAAGATTCTTCTAAATTTCGCTCTAGAAAAGTCTGATCATAGTGATAAAGATGATTCATCATATCCTATATATAACATATTGTGTTCATGTTTCTAGAGTCCATTTGGAATCTTTGTAATCATATACTCATGAAATATTCATCCAAAAGTGTTTCTTTTAACCTGTTGGTCGACTTTTTCGTATTACATACTTATGGTTTAGATTAGTTACCAAATGGAGTTTGTCTCCATTATTTTTTACCTTTGTCCCATACTTTGTTAGTGAACTGTGTAGTCGATTTACATTTGAGCTTTGTTAGTGTCATATACATAACATCTTATTTCTTATCTCTGTCTACTTTTACCTCATCCGCATATGCAATTCTTCTTCATCCAGTATTAGAAAATAGTCAGCGTAGTATTTTTTTATAAAAAAGTTATGCCATAGGTAGCGCATTCCTTTAATTCATCCAAAATATGAATTACAATAGAGAGATAGATCAGCTATGTTAGGTTTTAGTTTTAATAATTAAAAATAATATAATTGCTTTTGGTGTAGGGACTCAAGGAAATCAACCAAGATCAAAGTGCAAAATGAGAAGCAATCAACGCTGAAGGAATAAATCAACCAGAGATTGATTGAAGCATTCAAAAGCATTGATTGAAGAAATCAAAGGAAAAGAATCAGCTAAAAGGGAAAAGAAGCACTTAAGATTCGGCAAGATAATCAATCATAATCTATCACTGGAAGGACCCTGATTTAAGGAGCAAATCCGGCAATGATCAAGACTTAAAGTTGGAAAGCTGTCAAAGTCCACACATCAAGGAAGAGTAACAGGAATTAATCTTATTCATGGAAAGAATCAATTTTTTCAAATCTTTTAGGTTGGAAATTCTCTTCAGTTTCAACGGTATCCTACATAATATTTATATGCAATCTTAGACTTGGAGACATATACTTTGATCGAACCATCTACCCTTTTTTTGATATACTCCAAACAAGCATTGTAATTTTATTAAATCTTCTGTGTAACTACGTGAGAGAAGAAAAAGAGATAAATACTGGTGAGGTATTGTATCAAGAAAAGAGAAGAGAGATATATAGACTAAGTTATTGGTGTAAACCTGTTCCACTCAGCTTGTACTCACGAAACAACGATCACTGAAAGAGAACACCCTTGCAACCCAAGAAGACTGGACTAGGATTTACATAGAATCCGACCCAGTATAAAATCTTGGTGTCTTTACTTTCTGCATTTATAATTATTATCTTATCCATATCTCAAGTCAACTAATTGTTGATCTAGTCAACAACTGATAAAACTTGTTAAAAAACAAGCAATTCATCCCCCCCTTCCCGTACTTTCAATTGGTATCAGAGCGAGGCTCACACTTTTCTTTTGCTTAAAAGCTTGTAAGAAAAGATCATGGCAAATCAAGTTATTATCGGAGCACTCTTCCAAGAAGGAACATCACAAGTGAGGCCACCGTATTTCAATGGATAATATTTTTCTCACTGGAAAGTGCGTATGGAAACATACGCAAAGTCTTATGACGTCAAGGTCTGGTGAGTTATCAAAAAGGAGAATTACCCTCTGCCAGCTGCTACTCAACCACCTGTTGATCCTGAAGATATACATGAATATACGGATGAGCAACTAGCAGTTGTGCAAGTTAATGCTAAAGCAACCAGAAAATCAAAATTACTTATGAAGGAACCAGTAAAGTAAAAGAAACTCATATCAACATGTTGGTTCATGACTACGAGCTTTTTCAGATGAAAAAAGAAGATCCATTAAAGAGATGTTTGCCAGATTCATCAAAATCATTAGCGATCTAAAAGCTTTTGGCAAACCATACTCAAATGGTGATCAAGTTAGGAAAATTATGAGAAGTCTACCCACCACTTGGAAAATAAAAGTGGTTACACTTGAATCACAATATTTGAATATATTATCATACGATGAAGTTTTGGGGAGAATTAATAGCTTTCGAGAAAACACATCTCAAGAAAACAAGCCAAGAAGAAAAAAAGAAGATAGTTGCTTTCAAAGATACAACTGAAAGGGAAGACAATGATATTGATGACGACCCTGAAGCTCTTCAAGAAGAAATTTCCATGGGATCAAGGAACATGAATGGTTTCATGAGAAGATACAAGAATACAAGAAGATGCAGGATACCACCTAGGCAAACTAGGTAATATAATGAATAAGACAAAAATGATGGTAAATATTATGAATGTGGAAGTTTCGGGCATGTTCAGGCTGAATGTCCTGATCTTAAAAGACGTTTCCAGAGGTTTTTACAAAACAAATCGTTTGGAAGCTGGAGTGATGAAATAGTTCAGAACACGAAGAATGGTGAATCTATGCTTCATGACAATTCTGGAAAACGACATGAATTGACTCTCAAGGTGTTGGACAGATGAGGACACTTCAGATGACGACTGCAAAAATGACAATGAGAACTGCTTCACAACACGAGGTGAAATAAGCGAAGTAAGATCTTATAATTGTGAAAGATATAATGAATTACTGGATATTCTTGGCCTCACTTTGAAAGAGTCTTAACAAATGATGAATAAACTAAAGAGACTCAACAAAGAAAAGAAAGACTGGGAACTCAAGCTTGAAGTGTGCGAAATTGAAAAAGAAGTACTTCAAGAAGAGTTTCAGGAATTGAAAATGCAACTCAATGGCATGCGTAAATCCATCAGTCAGAGTTCTATCAAAACGAACCAGGCGACTCACAAGTCAGTTGGAGAAGGGCCAGTCAGAACAGAGTCCACTAGTACTAATACAAATGGAAGATCCAAGAATGGATCAGGACCTACGTGTCACTACTGTAAGAGAAGTGGACATAAATATTCCTTTTGTTGATTTTATAAATCAAACGTCTCAGGGTGGATTTGGAAACCAAAAACAATCCTGAGTCTAGTAATGCGAACCAACAATGACCCAAGCAAGCTTGTGTATCTAAAAAGAAGTGATAATTATATTTTACAGGAACACCACCGAAGGAGTCGCAAAGAAAAATGATACTTAGATAGTGCGTGTTCCAGACATATCACATGTGACAAAAACCTATTTAAAGAAGTTACAAACATAGATAGAGGAAGTGTCAAATTTGGTGATGACTCAAAAGAAAAAATAATCGGTATCGTAACAATTCCTTTCAATAATAACTATGATATCACTGAGGTTTATCTTGTTGATGGACTTAACTATAATCTTTCTAAGTATAAGTCAGCTATGCGACTTAGGGTATGAGTAAAATTCAAGAAAACAGGCTGCGCTATTGAAGATGAAATAGGTAAAGTAATCCTCCTAGGAAAAAGGTACGAAAATGTCTATATTCTTGATGGTTTTGAAAATTTAGATGGTCATATTTGTTTAACATCCATATTTTATGATCCATGGTTATGGCATAAGAAACTTAGTCATGCAAGTATGCATCTAATAGAGAAATTTTCCTTGCATGATTTAGTTATTAGTTTGCTGAAACTCAATTTGTCTGAAAATCATATATGTGATGCATGTCATATTGGTAAACAAACCAGAAACTCTTTGAAAAATAAAGATATCGTATTTACTTCAAATCCTCTGTAATTTCTTCATATGGACTTATTTGGACCTACTAGAACTGCTAGCACTGGAGGAAAATGATATGCTTTTGTTATTGTTGATGATTACGCACGCTTTACTTGGGTGATTTTTCTATCTCATAAAGATGAAACTTTGAAAAAATTGAGATCTTCTATTAAAAATTTGAAAGAGAAAATGGGTATTTTATTACAACAATTCAAAGTGATCGTGGAGGAGAATTTAAAAGCATAGCATTTGAATATTTCTGCAATGATCAATGATACACCCACAATTTCTCTGCTCCAAGTTTACCCCAACAGAATGGAGTTGTTGAGCAGAAAAATAGGACTCAGCAAGATATGGCAAGAACTATAATACTAGAATATTCATTGCCAAATCACTTATGGATAGAATGAGTAAGTACAACGTGTCACATTCTCAACCGATAACTCATAAGACCTATCCTGAAGAAGACTCCTTATGAACTGTGAAAAGGTAAATGACCTAATATAATTTACTTTCATCTGTTTGGAAGCAAATGTTTCACCCACAATAATGGTAAGGAAAATCTTGAAAATTTTGATCCAAAAAAGTGACGAAGATATATTTCTGGGTTATTCATTAAATAGTAAATCCTTTAGAGTTTATAATAAACGCACACTATGTGTAGAATAATACGTACATGTTATCTTTGATGAAAATACAACTGTGACCAAGAAAGGAATTATTGCAGGTGATGAAGATCGAATTCAAGAAATTTGGAAGAAAAGAAAATCTCAAGAGTCGACTAATAAACCTGATGGTGTCATGGAGTCAACTAATGAAATTAGCAACACTCCATTGGAATCTCTAATGGATTCAACTATTCATATAAGTATAATTCGTCCAAATGAATGGAGAAATGAACTACAATATGCTCAAAATTTTATCATAGGATACCCAAGCGAAGGAATGAAAACCAGGGGAACTCTTAAGAATAAAGCAAAAATGGCACTAATTTCCCAGATTGAACCAAAGAAAATAGAGGAAGCTCTGAAAGACTCAATCTAGTTCCAAGCAATGCATGAAGATCTAGATCAATTTGATAAAAATCAAGTGTGGAAACTGTTGCCTAAGCCTGAAAATGCTATTGCGATTGGGACAAAACGAGTTTTCAGAAATAAGCTAAATGAGGATGGAAGAGTTGTGAGAAAAAAAGCCAAAATAATAGCTCAAGGATATTCACAATGAAAAGGAGTCGACTACGACAAAACCTTTGCCCAATAGCTTGACTGAAATTAATATGAATTCTTCTTGCCCTTGAGATAACAACCCATACCTTAGGGTAGCCCTACAGAGCTAAAGTGCCACTTGCGAGCCGATACACAAATTTATAAATCAAAATTAAGTAGGAAAATAGAATAAATCCCACCAGAAAGCTTTTGACAAAATAAAGGACTCTATTCTAGTGCCTACAACGGCATGAATCCTTTATTACTATACCTATCAGTCATTGAAATCACTATGGGGTCTATGTTGACTTACTATTGTAAAGATGGATCGAGTTAAAGGGACATATACTACCAACGTAAGAAAATGACTAACTACAAGACCGGGTATACCAATTTGGAGAAAACCTTTTTGGCATTGGTTTGGGTAAGGCGGAAATTGAAGCATTACATATTGTCTTATCTAGTACAATTCATAGTACCCATTGCCGATTCACTGTGCCTACCAGTGGGGAATGCTCTTATGAGTAGGATTCATGTCCAGTATAAAAAGCTTATTCAATTATTCCAATTCTCGGATACGCATCCTTCAAAAGATTTAGGCTCTTTCAAATGGATGTCAAAAGTATTTTTTCAGATAGTTTCATTGAGGAGGAAGTATATGTAAAATAATCTCCTGGATTTGAAGATTCAAAGTTTCCCTACCATGTGTATAAATTGACCAAAGCATTGTATGGACTCAAACAATCTCCCCGAGCATGGTATGAAAGACTCAGCTCATTTATTCTTGATCACGGATTTACAAGAGGTAAAGTAGATACTCCCTTTTTATTAAGATATCATTAAAAGATAATGTCATTATTGCAAGTTTATGCAGATGATATTATTTTTGGTAGGGATAATCCTCTTCTATGTAAGGAATTTTCAAATCTTATGCAAAGTGAGTTTGAAATGAGTATAATGATAGAGCTAATGTTCTCTGTTGGACGTCAAATTCAACAATCTGAAGAAGGGACATTTATATGTCAGAGAAAATACGTAAAGGAGCTAATTCAGAAGTTTGTATGAGCAGTGTTACTATTGGCACACCAATGAGTCCTTCAACAATCTTGATAAATATGAATAGGGAAATCCTATTGATGAAACTAAATATCGTGTAATGATTGGCTCCCTTCTTTATCTAACTACTAGTCGACCAGATATTATGCTTAGTATCTGTAAATGTGCCAGGCTTCAGCAGCTCTTAAAGAATCACATCTAACTGCAGTCAAGAGAATTATTCGTTATCTCATTGGAACTATTTCCCATAGATTATGGTATCTATGCTTTAACAATTTTAAACTATAAGGTTTTTTAGATGCAGATCTTGTAGGTGATAAGGAAGACAGAAAAAGCACCAACAGAACATGTTAATTACTTGAAAAGCACAGATATCTTGGAATAGTAAAAAGCAAGGATCAGTTGCACTATACACAACTAAGGCTGAGCATATCATAATTGGAAAATGTTGTGCATAATTATTATGGAGGTTTCGTCAAATGGGTGACTATGAACTATATTTTAAACCCATTCTAATATTCAATGATAACTCTAGTGCCATATGCCTCTCAAAAAATCTTGTGCATCACTCTAGGGCTAAGCATATAGACATAAAACATTATTTCATTAGAGATCATATTCTTAAGGGAAATATAGAATTATCTTTTGTTGGTACTACCGATCAATTAGAAGATATTTTCACTAAGCCTTCACTTGAAGATAGATTTTGCTTTTTAAGAAAATTACATAGCATTATTTCCATTGATCATTAATATTAGGACCTATGTGATATTGTTACATCTTATATGCCTGATATGTAAATCTTGTATTTTCATAGTCATTAATAGTTCCTCCGAATTCCATCTCTTTTCCTCTCCTTTTCCATCAGTTTCAACTTTCAATAAAGGAAAACCAATCATTATGCATGTTCAACTGACGCCCTTTCTTTCTCCAATTTTTTAATATCTGAAGTCCTCTTTCAATCTCCATAGTTCCCATCACCTAGAAACCCTTCAATCTCTCTCCAAACAGTTTACTCCACGACTAAACACTTTAAGAACCCCTCAACCTTCACCAGGAAAAGTACTCGTTCTATAGGAAAACCTTCTTCCCTACCTTCTGAACAAGTAGACCTAGGGTCCGACCACTCAGAAGGTTTTTCCTCCTCTTAGGCAGGACTCTCAGATCATTCTCATCCTCTAGGAGAAAAATCCCAAGAAAAATGCCTTTGGAAGAACCTCCTGAATCCTTTACTCAAAAGAAATCCAAAATAGATCATCAAGTTCCTTAGAATCTGTCTTAAATTTATGATATTCTCCAAATAGGGATTTTTTTCATTACTCTGAAATACAAGACTATCGCTCGTGGCAGAGTAGTCGACCTTGATGACATGTAAGCCCGAAACTGTAAGATAAAGAATATGTTTGTTTATTAAGGTTGGTCAAAATTTCTTTTGTTCCCCTTCCTAAAGTCTATGAACCCTTGGTGAGAATATTTTATGCCAATCTTCACTCTAGTAAGTCTGACAAGGTGGAATCCTTAGTATTTGGAAAGCCCATCATTCTTGATTGTGCCATGTTTGACTCAATTTTTCAGTGTAAGTATTCTGGCTTTCCCATGCTTTTCAAAATTCTTGACCTGATGACTTTGAAATCACATCTGATCAAGAAAAATGTTGTATTGTTGAGTGTTCATCTAAATCCCTCCCTAACCAGTTAGGTCCAACTGATGTTAGCTTTGAAACTCGTATTTTAGCCCACATTATTGCAACTACTCTCTGCTCCCTTGTACTGGCTCTTTGTCCACCTTCTCTCAACGAGATACCTTTCTTGTCTATTGCCTTGTGATCAAACTATCCTCCCGGGTCATAAATTTTATGATTGAAAGTATTGATGATCCTACCAGTCTACCCTATGGCATGGCCTTACTCATATTCTAGAAGCTCACAATATCTCCATCTCTGAATATCCCTTCGTCTATGTCTCAAAAGCTTACAATTCTAGGGCGTTTGCTAGTGTGTGAAGGGCTCCTGGGTTAAGAAACATTAAGGTGAAGTCAAGCATGTTTAACCTGATACCAAGATCAAAGCCTCTGTTTTCCATCACAGTCTTAGTAATCCTGACTTGCTGAGAAATTGACTGCCATGGACAACCAGTTGAACACCATCAAAGATCTCCTAGTTGCTACTCAGTCTATTGTTGGGGACATACATGCAATCTCCAAAGAGAGAGGGTCTGATATTTCAAAGATAAGGGTTGTAATTCTCCGAATTAGGGAAAACACAGTCAAGGCATTCAAGGAAGTACACGACAGACTTGATGGAATGACAGTCTAAGCTAATGCCAGCTTTTAACTGAAGGAGGCGATTTGCAACACTCTTCCTTATTTCTTGCATCGTTAGTGTGGAAGTTTCAAAAATTTTTTGGCTATGCAATTTTGGATTGCATAATCGGTCTTTGGATGATTTCTTTTTCTATAACTCTACATGTTTTGGACTATATATTTTTCTTTAGTATCTGGTGTATATTTTATCCCCTCTTTGTTGATGTCTAAAAAGGGGGAGAAGGCTATATATATATATATATATATATATATATATATATATATATATATATATTCGTGTTCGTGCAAGTACATCCATTGCAGGGGAGCCAATTATACTACAGAAGAAGTCGACTAAAAGAATTAGTCCCAACAACACCTATTGAGAAAGAGTCAAATGCACTCATTGAGGGGGAGGTAAAATACAAGGAAGTCAACTGGTGTGTGTGTGTGTGTGTCTATATATATATATATATATATATATATATATATATATATATATATATATATATATATATATATATATATATACATGTATATATATATATATACATGTATATATATATATATATACATGTATATATATATATATATATATATACATGTATATATATATATATACATGTATATATATACTTTTATTTCATCATCAAAAAGGGAAAGATTGCTACGTTTTAATTTTAATGATGAAAGATAATATAAATAATTATTTGTAGGGACTCAAGAAAATTAGCCAAGATCAAAGTGCAAAATGAGAAGCAATCAACACTGAACGAAGAAATCAACCAGAGATTGATTGAAACATTCAAAATGATTGATTGAAGATATCAAAGAAAAGGAATCAACGTCAAAAAAGGAAAAGAAGCAATTAAGATCTAGCAAGATAACCAATCATGAGCTATTACTGGAAAGAC
Source organism: Nicotiana benthamiana (assembly GCA_034376525.1). NCBI lineage: Eukaryota > Viridiplantae > Streptophyta > Magnoliopsida > Solanales > Solanaceae > Nicotiana > Nicotiana benthamiana. The sequence goes on from CM067337.1 coordinate 126,215,808, forward strand.
CCAGATTTAAGGCGCAAATCCAGCAATGATCAAGACTTAAAGATGGAAAGATGTCAAAGTCCACACATCAAGGAAGAGTAATGGGAATTAACCTTATTCTTGGAAAAAATTATTTTTTTCCAATGGTCAAATATCTTGGGTTTGAAAATCTCTTCAGTTTCAATGGTCTCCTACTTAGTATTTATACGCAAGCTTAGACTTGGAGACATATACTTTGATCCAACCATATACCCTCATTTTGTTCTACACTGAACAAGCATTGTAGTTTCATTAGATCTGTTGTGTAACTAAGTGAGGGAAGATGTGACGACCCAAAGGGTCATCATCGTTATTCTCCCTCAGTGCTTCCGAGGCCTTGAAAATCTCGCTTTTAGTTACCTCGATTTACGTTCATAGTCCGAACACGAAGATGAAATTTTTTTATGTTAAAATATATGAATTCCGTAGAAAAATTAAAGAATTTTGATATTAATATTGATATAGTTGACTTTGGTCAACATTTTGGGTAAACGTACCCGAACCCGTGATGTGACGGTCCCGGAAGGTCCGTAGGAAAATATGGGACTCGGGCGTATTCCCGGAATCAAAATCCGAGGTCCCAAGCCCGAGTACGGAGTTTCTTAAAGTAATTGTTTATTTGAAAATGATATGAAAAATTAAAACGAAAATGAGTTAGAAAATATAGGTACGGGGCTCGTATTTTGGTTCTGACACCCGGTACGACGGTGTTAGAGGCTTGATTGCTATTTTCGGACCGAGGTAAGTGTTTGTTCTAACTTTGGCTTGAGGGATTAGGATTAGAATATTATTTGATACTTGCTAATTATGATGTACGGTGTATAGGTATGGTGACGGTTACCTATGAACCGGAGTCTAGCATGATCGTGTGTCTTATATGTGTTGGAATCGGACTTAATGATACACTTCTTGCTTGGTTGATAAGTATAATATGAAGAGTGAATAATTGAATAAAGTTTGTGATTAGTTTGTCATCTGCAGCATTGGCTCGGACTAGAATATGTTATTCAAGGAGTAAATAATTAAAAAGGAAGTAATGTGATTATTTCCTTGCCGCGATTTAAGCATTTATTGTTCCTCCCTTGCAGGGACGTTTGAGCTGTTAATCGTGTTCCTCGCCTGGACTCCTTGCGTGTTGTTGTTACTCCCCCTCGCACTTGAGATGCAGATGTTATTTGGTTGAGTTCATATTGTTAAATATTGAGGATCGGGTTGCACGCCGCGACGGTATTGATAGTTGAGGATCGGGTTGCACGCCGCAATGGTATTAAATGTCGAGGATCAGATTGCTCGCCGCAACTGATATATTTGAGGATCGGGTTGCTTTCCTCAACGGATATATTTGAGGATCGGGTTGCGCGCTGCAACAGAGTATGGACTGAGTGTATTGTTTTCATATGTAAAGATTTCCTATTTTTTCTTTATCCGTTGTTATAGTTCTGTTTCATTTGTTTACCGATGATTTCTATGTTTATACTGTCGTACCCCACATCATGGTTCCATTCCCTTAAATTGTTTTACACTAGTATATTTCCTGTTATTGCACATATATCTGTACAGGTTATTTGTGGTTGGTCCTGTCTAGCCTCGTCACTACCTCGCAAGGGTAAGGCCAGGCACTTACCATCACATGGGGTCGGTTGTGCTGATGCTACACTCTGTGCATTTCTTTTTCACAGATCAGGACACAGCTTTCGAACTGCAACAGTTCTAAGACCTGGAGTAGACCTTTAGTCTAGGGACCCTTGAGGTAGCCTTGCCGACGTCTGCGGGCTCGTAGTCTCTTCTATTTTTATTCAGTATGTTAGCTTTTGTATTGGAACAGACCGTGATGATTTCTTTCAGACGGTTGTATTCAGTAATCCTAGAAGTCCATGAGTAATGTCGTATTATTCTTGGGTGGAGGATTATTAAACCACATTTCTTTCAGAAAACTATATTTGAGACTTTCGCTTTAGTGTTAAGCGATTTAATATTGTTAATATTGTTGATTGTTCATTAAATAAGTATATGATATTTAGCTTGCCTAGCTCCTGTTAGTAGGCGCCATCACGAATCCCGATGGTGGGAAATCCGGTTCGTCACAAGTTGGTATCAGAGCACTAGGTTACATAGGTCTCACAACTCATGGACAAACTCGGTAGAGTTTGACGGATCGGTACGAAGACGTCTGTATTTATCCCTAAGGGCTACAAAGTTAGGAAAAATTTTACTTTGTTCATTCTTGTTGTGCGATTTTATTTCCTTATTATTGATTGTCATTCTACTCCATTCTTTCGTAGATGGCAAGAACACATCCTTCTTCTTCTACCGTTTAGCAGCCCGAGCCCCCAGCAGCAGCTCCTATCAGGGGCAGATGGCGAGGCCAAGCCAGAGGCCGAGCTCAGCCCCTAACAGCAGTCCCATAGGTGGAGCCTCATGTTGACTATGATGAGGAGGTTCCAACACTAAAAGCTCCAGTGGGCCCAGCTCAGGTCCCAGAGAGTTTCATAGCTACTCCAGTACTCCAGGACGCTTTGGTCCGACTGGTAGGCTTTATGGAGAGTTTCTCTGGCGCGGGTTTGCTTCCTGTAGCACCAGCCACATCTCAAGTTGCAAGAGGAGTTCAGACTCCTGCTCCGCATACTCCAGAGTAGGTAGCTCCTCAGCCGCAAGCTCCAGCAGTTCAGCTAGTTGTGACAGCCCACCTGGGTATTCCAGCTCAGACCGGCGATGTGCATCGATGTCCGTGGATGCATTGTGGAGAATTGATAGGTTCACCAAGCTCTTCACCACCACTTTTGGCGGTGCTTCTTCAGAGGACCCCCAGAACTTCTTATTCAGCTGCCATGAGGTTCTCAGGACTATGGGTATTGTGGAGACCAATGGGGTCGACTTCATCACTTTTTAGCTTGCAGGAAGCGCCAAGACTTTGTGGAGGGACTATTGTTTATCTAGACCATCAGGGTCGCCATTTTTGACTTGGGATCAATTTGCAGAGTTGTTCTTGGAGAAGTTTCTCCCGATGACTGAGCGAAATGCTCTACGCCGGCAGTTTGAGCGTCTTCATCAGGATACTATGACAATCACACAATATGAGACTCGTTTTATAGACTTGGCACGCCATGCTATCGTTATACTCCTCACTGAGAGGAAGAGGGTGCGGAGATTTATTAATGGGTTGATCCAACCGATCCGGCTTCAGATGGCCATGGGGACCGGTAGTGATATGTCTTTTCAGGAGGCGGCCAATATGGCTCGCCAGATAGAGATGGAACTTGCACGAGGAGGTGGTCAGGGGTTATACAAGAGGCCTCGCCATTCTGGTGGGTTCAGCGGTACCTTATCTTGAGGTAGGGATTCACATGGTAGAGGCCACCCTCAAAGACCCTTTCAATCAGCACTTCAGGTTTCACACAGTACCGCAGGAGGTAGAGATTCTCAGCAGCACTATTCTGATCAGCAGAGCATCAGCGCGCTACCGTTCCAGAGCCTTCCAGGAGGTCATTCAGGGCGTCAGGGTCAGTCTCAGTCTTCTCAGTTGCCGCATTCAGCTGGGTGTTATGAGTGTGGAGATCTCAGTCACATCAGGAGATATTGCCCGAGGTAGAGAGGTGCTCAATCGCAGAAGCAGGGTCCTTGTCCTATGATTCAGGAAGCAGGTGATCCACAGGCTACCCATCTAGCTAGAGATGGAGGTAGGGAGCATAGAGGTGGAGCTTAGACCGCCAGAGACTAGGGTCAGCCAGTAGCAGATCGTCCCAGAGATACAGTTCAGAAAGGTGATGGCCAGCTCGGTTGTTATGCTTTGCCAGCCAGGCTAGAGGCCGAGTCATCAGATGATGTGATTACAGGTACTATTCTAGTCTGTGATAGAGGTGCTTCAGTGTTATTTAATCCAGGATCTACGTATTCATATGTGTCATCCTATTTTGCACCTTATTTGGTTATGCCTAGTGAGGGCTTGGGTATTCCTGTATATGTGTCCACTCCGGTGTGTAATTCTATAGTGGTCGACTGAGTGCATCGTTCATGTGTGGTAGTATTTGAGGGTATTGAGACCCGTGTCGACTTATTGCTCCTAGATATGGTGAACTTTGACGTTATATTAGGGATGGATTGGTTGTCCCCATATCATGCTATTTTGGATTGTCACGCTAAGACCGTCACCTTGGCCTTGCCATATTTTCCTCGACTTGAGTGGAGAGGGATCCCAGGTCATGTTACCTGCAGTGTTATTTCATATGTTAAGGCTCGACGCATGGTCGAGAAGGGGTGTCTAGCATATCTGGCGTATGTTCGTGACTCCGGCATAGGGTTACATTTATTGACTCTATTCCTATTATTCAGGAGTTCCCTGAGGTTTTCCCTTTAGACCAGCCGGGCATGCCGCCCGATAGGGATATTAATTTCTGTATTGACCTGGCACCGGGCACTCAGCCTATTTCCATTCTGCCGTATCGCATGGCCCCGTCAGAGTTGAAAGAGATAAAGGAGCAGCTTCAGGACTTGCTTGATAAGGGTTTTATTAGACCTAATGTATCTCCTTGGGGTGCACCAGTGTTATTTGTGAATAAAAGGGATAGGTCGATGAGGATGTGCATTGATTACCGACATTTGAACAAGGTGACGATAAAGAACAAGTATCCACTACCGAGGATTAATGATTTATTCGACCAACTTCAGGGTGCTATTGTGTTCTCGAAGACAGATTTGATGTCTGATTATCATCAGTTGAGGATTAGGGCGTCTGATGTTCCTAAGATGGCATTTCGCAGTCGGTATAGGCATTATGAGTTTCTGGTCATGTCATTTGGGTTGAACAATCCCCAGCAGTATTTATGGAGTTGACGAACCGAGTGTTCAAATCCTATTTGGATTTGTTCGTGATTGTATTCATTGACAACATTCTGACATACTCCCGCAGTCAGGAGGAGCATGAGCAGCACACCAGAATGGTTCTTCAGACTCTGAAGGATAGTTAGTTATACGCCAAGTTCTCGAAGTGCGAGTTTTGGTTGAGTTCAGTTGCATTCCTGGGTCATGTCGTATCAGCAGAGGGTATTCATGTGGACCCGAAGAAGATAGGGGCAGTCAAGAACTGGCCTCGACCAGCTTCAGCTACAGAGATACATAGTTTCTTGGGGTTAGCAGGTTACTACCGACAGTTCGTGGAGGGGTTTTCATCCATTGCAACCCCGATGACTTGATTGACCCATAAGGATGCCCAGTTCAGGTGGTTATATGAGTGTGAGGCGAGCTTTCAGAAGCTCAAGACAGCTATGACTATGGCACCGGTATTGGTTTTGCCCACGGGATAAGGGCCTTACACTGTTTATTGTGATGTTTCCTGTATCGGTCTTGGCGCAGTGTTGATGCAGAATGACAGGGTCAGAGCATATGCTTCGAGGCAGTTGAAAATCCACGAGAAGAATTATCTAGTTCATGACCTAGAGTTGGCATCCATTGTTCATGCCTTGATGATTTGGAAGCATTATTTATATGGTGTGACGTGTGAGGTGTACACGGATCTTAAGAGCCTTCAGTTCTAGTTCAAACAGAAAGAATTAAATTTGAGGCATATGAGGTAGTTAGAGTTGTTGACAGACTATGATGTTTTCTATCTTATACCACCCGGGAAAGGCCAATGTGGTGGAGGATGCATTGAGTAGGAAGTCCTCCAGCATGAGAAGTCTTGCCTATATTCCGGTCAGCCAAAGACCGCTTGCTTTGGATGTTCAGGCCTTGGCCAATCGATTTGTGGGGCTAGATATTTCTGAGCCTAGCAGGGTGTTAGCTTGTACGGTTGCTCTTTCTTTGTTGATGGTGCGTATCCGTGAACGGCAGTTTGATGATCCCCATTTGTGTGTCCTAATAGACACGGTGCGGAGGGGAGATGCTAAGACGATGACCTTGGGAGATGACAGTGTATTAAGATTGCAGGGGTGAGTTTGTGTGCCAAATGTTGATGGTATTCGGGAGTTGATCTTAGCAAAGGCCCATAGTTCTCGGTATTCTATTCATCCGCACACCGCAAAGATGTATCAAAATTTGAGGTAGCATTATTGGTGGTGCAGATTGAAGAAGGGCATTGTTTTATATGTGGCTCGTTGTCTTAACTGTCATCAGGTTAAGTACGAGCATCAATGGCCCGGTGGTTTATTTCAGAGGCTTGAGCTTCCCGAGTTGAAGTGGGAGAGAATTACCATGGATTTTGTTACTGCCCTTCCCATGACTCAGAAGAAGTTTGATGCTATATGGGTTATTGTTGAGGCTGACCAAGTCAGCGCATTTTATTCCAGTTGCCACCACCTATTCGTCCGAGAGATATGCTGAGATTTATATCAAGGAGATCGTTCGCCTTCATGGGGTGCCTATATCTATCATTTCACACCGTGGCCCAGAGTTTACCTCGCATTTCTAGAGAGCGATATAGCAGGAGTTGGGCACCCAAGTTCAGTTGAGTACAACATTTCATCCCCAGACGGACGGTCAGTACGAGAGGACTATTCGGATTCTTGAGGATATGCTCCGAGCCTGTGTTATTGATTTTGGAGGCTCGTGGGACCAGTTCTTGCCTTTACAGAGTTTGCCTACAACAAGAGCTACCAGTCCAGCATCCAGATGGCTCCGTATGAAGCACTGTATGGTAGGCAGTGTCCGTCCCCAGTCAGATGGTTTAAGCCGGGAGAGGCACGGTTATCGGGCACAGATCTAGTTAAGGAGGCCTTGGATAAGGTCAAGATCATTCAGGATAGACATTGGTCAGCTCAGTCTAGGTAGAAAAGTTATGCAGGTCGCAAGGTCAGGGATGTTTGTTTCATGGTTGGTGAGCGAGTATTGCTCCGTGTATTGCCTATGAAGAGCGTGATGAGATTCGGGAAGAAGGGCAAGCTTAGCCCTAGGTTTATTGGCCCATTTGAGATTCTTGATTGCGTGGGAGAGGTGGATAATAGACTTGCCTTGCTATCTAGCTTGTCAGCCGTACTTCCAGTTTTTCATGTATCCATGCTTCGGAGGTATCACGGTAATCCAGCCCACATGTTAGATTTCACCACTGTCTGATTGGACAAGGATCTGTCATATGAGGAGGATCCTGAGTCTATTTTAGACCGGCAGGTTTGACGGTTGAGTTCGAAGAGTTTTTCTTCACTGCGTGTTCACTGGAGAGGTCAGCCTCCTGAGGCATCGACCTGGGAGTTTGAGTCTTATATGCAGACCCGTTATCCCCATCTATTCCCCGACTCAGGTACTTCTTTCTGTTGTCCGTTCGAGGACGAACGGTTGTTTTAGAGGTGGAGGATATGACGACCCAAAGGGTCATTATAATAATTCTCCCTTTCTCCATGCTTCCGAGGCCTTGAAAACCTTGCTTTTAGTTGCCTCGATTTGCATGCGCAGTCCGGGCACGAAGCCTGAAATATTTTCTATTAAAATATGTGAATTCTGTGGAAAATTTGAAGAATTTTTATATTGATATTGATATAGTTGGCTTTGGTCAATATTTTGGGTAAACAGACCCGGACCCATGATGTGACAGTCCCGAAAGGTCCGTAGGAAAATATGGGACTCGGTCCGAGGTCCCAAGCCCGAGTACAGAATTTTTGAAAGTAATTGTTTATTTGAAAATTATATGAAAAATTGAAATAAAAATGAGTTAGAAAATATGGGTACCAGGCTTGTATTTTGGTTCCGATGCCCGGTACAGGTCTTAAATGAGTGTTAAGCGCTTTCTGTGAAATTTGGTCAAAATCAGACGTCGTTTGACGTGTTTTGAACCTAAATATCTAAAGGTCGGGTTTATGAACTTTGAAATGGGAAATGATGATTTTGGGGTCTAATTCATTGAATTTGATGTTATTTTGACGATTTGATCGCTCGACTAAGTTCGTAGGATGTTATTGAGTTAGTCTGTGTGTTTGGCTGGGAGCCCCGAGGGCTTGGGAGTGATTTCGAGGTTGGTCCGGGATGTTTTAGGACTTAAAAGCATACTAGAAAATGTAGAAGTGTTGCATACCATTTTTGCCATACGCGTTCGCGATCCACAGTCGCGTTCGAATAGCTCAGTCCCTCCGCTCCTTCGCGTTGGAGATCCCTCTCCACGTTTACATAGGCTTACCCAGGAACCCCAACAAATTTTCTCTATGCGTTCGCGGTTCCTCTCCGCGTTCGCATAAGCCAAGTGAAGAGCCTAGATTTTTCTTCTGCATGTTCGCGACCTGACCACGCAAACGCGGAGCCTGCCCCGCCCTTCTTCATCGCCAATGCAGCCTCATCACGCGTTCGCATAGGTTTAATTTCTTCAGTGAAATATTTAAATTCCAGCACTGTTCCATTACGGGTTTCTCTCAAATTTCACACATGAGCTCTTCCAAAAAACTCTCTATAGACAATTCTCAACCATTTCTTCTCCATAATCGCTTGGGTAAGTATTCTTAACTCCTTTTCCTCTTAATTTCTTCCATTAATCTTTAACTTCCTAGCCCTAAAACATGAATTCAAGGTAGAAAATAGGAGATTTGGGTAGAACTACGTCTTTTGGGATTTAGGGCAATTCAACCTCAATTCGAGATTGAATCTTAAAAAAAAATTACATATTTGAACTTGTGGGGTTATGGGTGATTGGGTTTTGGTCTGAGCCTTGGGTTTGGACCATGTGGGCCCGGGGTTGAATTTTGGTAATTTTGGAAGAATGTTAGGAAATGCATCTCTAGGCTATGGGATTATGTTTTTGGACCCTTATTGATATTATTGAACTAACTGCGCCGAACTATCATTGTTTCGGAGTTGGATTCTAGAGAAAAGGCGGTGTTTGAGGCTTGATTGCTATTTTCGGACCGAGGTAAGTGTTTGTTCTAACTTTGGCTTGAGGGATTAGGATATTATTTGGTACTTGATAATTGTGAAGTACGGTGTATAGGTATGGTGACGGTTACCTATGTACCGGATCCTAACATGATCGTGTGTCTTATATGTGTTGGATTCGGACTTAATGATACACTTCTTGCTTGGTTGATAAGTATAATATTAAAAGGGAATAGTTGAGGAAAGTTTGTGATTAGTTTGTCAGCTGGAGCATTGACTCGGACTAGAATATCTTATTGGAGGAGTAATTAATTAAAAAGGAAGTGTTGTGATTATTCCCTCGTCGGGATTTAAGTATTTATTATTTCCTCCCTTGCCGGGATGTTTGAGCTGTTAATCGTGTTCCTCGCTTGGACTCCTTGCGTATTTTTGTTGCTCCCCCTCGCACTTGAGATTAAAATGTTGTTTGGATGAGTTCATATTGTTAAATATTGAGGATCGGGTCGCCGAAACAGTATTGATTGTTGAGGATCGAATTGCACGCTGCAACGATATTAAATGTAGAGGATCGGGTTACTCGCCGCAACAGATATATTTGAGGATCGAGTTGCTCGCCGCAACGGATATATTTGAGGATCGGGTTGCGCACCGCAACGGAGTATAGGCTGAGTGTATTGTTTTCATATGTAAAGATTTCATGTTTTTCTTATAAGTTGTTATTGTTCTGTTTTATTTGTTTACCGATGATTCTATGTTTAGACTGTCGTACATATTTCCTGTTATTGCACATATATATATGTTCAGATTATTTGTGGTAGGTCATGTCTAGCCTCGTCACTACCTCACCTGGGCTAGGCCAGGCACTTACCACCACATGTAGTCGGTTGTGCTGATGCTACACTCTATGAATTTCTTTTGCACAGATCAGGATGCAGCTTTCGGACCGTAGCAGTTCTAGACTGGGAGTAGACCTTCAGTCCAGGGACTCTTAAGGTAGCCTTGCTGACGTCCGCGGGATCGGAGTCTCTTCTATTTTGTTCAGTTTGTTAGCTTTTGTATTGAAACAGACTGTTATGATTTCTTTCAGATGGTTGTATTTAGTAATCCTAGAAGTCTGTGAGTAATGTGGTATCAGTCTTGGGTAGAGGATTGTTAAACTTCTGCATTTCTTTCAGACAAATATATTTGAGACTGCAACACTAGTGTTAAACGATTTCATATTATTAATATTGTTGGTTATTTGTTAAAGAAGTATATGATATTTGGCTTGCCTGGCTCCTATTAGTAGGCGCCATCACGACTTCCGATGGTGGAAAATCCGGGTCGTGACAAGAAAAGAGATAAACACTAGTGAGGTATTATATCAAGAAAAGAGAAGAGAGATATAGAGACTAAATTATTGGTGTAAAGCTACGCCACTCAATCTGTACTTAATGAAATAACGATCACTAAAAGAGAACACCTTTAAAAATCAATGAAACTTGACTAGGATTCACATTGAATTCGGACCAGTATAAAAATCTCGATCTCTTTACTTCCTGCATTTATAATTATCATCTTATCCTTACCTTAAGTTGACTAATTGTTTATCTAGTCAACTATTGATAAAAGTTGTTATAAATGAGCAATTCATCCCTCCTCCCCTCCCCGGTACTTTCAAGCTATCTTTGTTTACCTTCTTATGTGAACCTCCTCTATAAAAACGTTACAAAAACTTACGAAAAATGCTAAGTATTAGCAACAGGTAACCTAACCAAAAGAGGACATCCTATCATAAAAATCGATTTTTCCTTTGTTTGTGTGTTAGAGAGGCCATTTCCATCAAATCCATCCTGTATGTCTTAGAGAGGCTATACCAATCGGTATCCCGAACGATTGTGTCTGTTCCATTTTATCTTTTATCATCAGGACCAGTCAATTATTTTGCTGTAGACAACCACATTAATCAATCAATATACTTAGTTGATTTCAATATACTACATCATTTACATTTATTTTCGTCGATATTTTTTTTATTACGTATTGGATTACAAAACTCCAACTTCACCTTCCAGCCTGCCAACGATTTTGGGCTCCTAAACTTTTTGCTCGTTGCTGCATCATTGAGTTGTGCTATGGATATCTTCCAGTTGCGTGTGTATACTTGGTTTGTGTTCGCACCGTGTTTCTTGCTCTACATTCTTTATTGGAAATTAGATGCACTCACTCTTAGATACGAACAACTATTTACTACTTGATTTATTAAGTAAAACCTTAATAAATGGTCTCAAGTATATTTAATAAAAACTAGCTTCTGCATGCGCCGTACGTGCATATCTCGTGCATCTTGTGTCAATTGGTAAAGAAAAGTCAAAATCACACACACGCACACACATGTATGTATGTGTATATAGAGAGAGCTTCTGCGTGCGCAATACGTGCATATCTCATGCATCTTGTGTCAATTAGTAAAAGAATTAAAATTACACATACGCACACGGTATAAGGAGACTGTCTAAGCAGTATTGGATATATGGGCTAATATCTAGTGAGTAATATATATTGAACTTATTAGATTGAGCATATGAGTAATGCGCTAATGTCTGATGGGTAATCGAGTAGGGCTAAGTACAATATTATAAGATTTTATATTCAAAATTTTGAACTTTCCAAATCTAAATCCATTCTATCCGAAAATCAAAATTAAATACTTATTCAGATTAGATTTCAATTCGGATTTTGAGTTTATCCAAATAATGCACACCCCTAATCCTCCTCGTCATTATCTTCATCATCATTATCTTCCATGAACCTGTTTTTTATTTAAATTATTTATTTTTTCTCTTAGCAAGGACAGGCTATGCTATGGTATAAGGCCCTACATCTAAATATTAAAATATTTTTGGGGCACTGATGCTATTAGCTTTCGGTAAAGCTGGCAGAAATATTTCGTTGAAAGCATTTCTTGTTGATCAACTTCGGAAGAACATGGAAAGAATCTAAGCTCGAACACGTTTTAGAAACAAATCCAACAGCTAGCTTAATAGTTTCCTGGGGTGCACGTATACTAGTACGGAAATCTTTAAGTGAATCACTTCGCAAAGAGGACCAACAATAACAACAACCCAGTATAATCTTACTTAGTGGAGTCTGGGAGGGTAGTGTGTACGCAGATCTTACTTCTACCCTTGGGTAGAGAGGCTGTTTCCAAATAGACCTCCGACATTCTTCCCTCCAAGAACTTCCCACCTTGCTCTTGGGGAGAGTCGAACTCACAACCTCTCGGTTGAAAGTGGGGGTTGCTTACCATCAGAGCAACCCTTCTTGTCTTTACTTCGCGAAGAGGACTGCGAAAAATAAAGATAGAAATAGACTTAGCTGGAGATGTAGCTGGATTATAGGTATATTTTTGGATGCATTCCTCTCAAATCAAGAATGGGAGTGGCTTACAAATATATATACATTTGCAATGGTGGGGGAGTTGCTATATTCTTGTTGGGCTTCCCATTTTATGAATGCATTAGGGAGCTTCCTTCTTTATGTCTTTAAGATTGTTAAAGCAGCAATATCAACGAGAAATCTGAATTACCCAGTCTCTCATCATCAGCTGTTCAAGAATAACACACTACCGATACAGAGATTCTTTCTCGCGTTGCTTTCCTCAGGTACATTATAGTGTAATACGTACCTAAGCTTAACTCCTATTGACTAGTTGGTACTTTGTACAGATACAGTAGTATGTCCTTAATTTTGTATAACCATATGATATCCGATATCTAGTGACTCAAACGTATGCGAATCATCCAACTTATAATATATAATCTTTTTTTTGTGTAGATGGTTAGACAAGGCACCCATACTGGAGGTGTCGTCCTCTTCACGTTCAGAATCAACCGAGGAAGAAAACATGGTGGCCAGACGACTTTTTGAGTGAGGAAAGTGAAATACTTATTAAAGATGCTCCCGCTGTGGTCAACATTTCTTGTTTACAATCTTGTTAGGGCTAGGAGCTTTTTGTGTAAAGCAATGTCACGTCACTTCATTTATATATTATTGTAACGGCCCGACCCGTCGTCTCAGGTAGCTCCGCCCCGTTTTCCCCGTTTTATGCTGTTATATTTTAAATGTATGTATTTGGAGAGTTTGAAATAATTCGAATGGAGTTTGGATAGAAATGAGACAATTAGTTCCTTTATGAGAAGGTTAATTTGGAAAAGTCAATCTAAGTTGACTTATGAATTAGAGGGCTCGGAATGGATTTTTGATGATTCGACTAGTTTGGGATGGTGATTTGTGAGTTAGGAGCGAAATCGGAACTGAATTTGGAGGTCTGGTGTAGAATTAGGCTTGAATTGACTAAGTTAGAATTTGGCGAAGTACGGTTGATAGGTGAAATTTTGATCCGATGGTCGAAATAGAATTCCGACAGTTGCAGTAGCTCCGTTAGGTGATTTTGGATATGCGTGCAAATTTTTAAATCATTTGGAGGTGTTTAGGTCGGGTTCTCGATCAAACGCAAGTTTCGGAAGTCTTAGTTCAACTTATGCTTGAATCCGTGGAAATTGGATGATTTTGATGTTTATGATTGTGTTTTTATGTAACGAGCAAGTTTGAATGAAGTAATGGAACATATTTGTGCATTTGGTTGGGGTCTCGAGGGCCTCGGGGTGATGTCAGATGATGAAAACGAGGACTTTTGAAGTTGCAACAGGTCTGTTGCATGAGGCTTCTGCTATTTCCGCAAAAGAGGAGGAAGCACCACGAAAGCTGCTATCCCAAAAGCGGTAAGAGACCGCAGAAGCGGTCATGGACTAGGACTGCAGAAGCGGTCAATGGGAGCGCAGAGGCGGAGACCGCAAAAAGCGGTTTAAGACCGCAGAAGCGGCCCCAGTTGACTTAAAGGAGACTGCAAAAGCGTTCTATTGACTGCAGAAGCGACAACCACAGAAGCAATCAGTGTGTCGAGAAAGCGAAAATCACAGGGAATTAATGAAATAGTGTTTGCAAATTTCATAAGTTAAGAAAATACTTTTGACTTCAGGAAGAGACGATTTGTGGGCGATTTTGAAAAGGGTTCGAGGGTTTCCTTCAGGTAATGATTCTGGGCCTCGAATTATATCTATATGGTGTAAAATAGTAGATTAAACACTGAAATTCAATGTTTTTAAGGTTAAAAATGGTGGTTAGGGCTTGAAGCCTAAGGGAGAGTAAAGTAGTGATTTGAGAGGGTAAACGAACTCTGTTTTTGATAAACTTTATATGTACGGACTCGTGGCGAGACGAGGAATCCAAAAATATAATTTTTTAAATTTTTCGAGAAGTGGGCCCGGGGCTCGGGTTTTACCAACTTCGTGATTTTTAGCGTTTTTCAAATTATTTTGATTGGATTATGTTTATTTAGCCTATAATAACCGATTCGTTGTGGTTTTGACTAGATTCGATGCTCGTAGACAGAGGTTCAAAAGGTAAAAGGCATTGCGGACCAATCTACGGCCGGTTAGAGGTGAGTAGTTTGTATAGATGATGGCATGAGGGTTTGAAATCCCGGTTTATCACATCGTGACGCTATATTAGGGCGTGACTCGCACCCCATGGCAGGTGCGTGGTTGTAAATGATTGGGGATTATGACTAGGTCCATCCCGAGAGCTGAATATAAATTATTGGCGTCTGATACGCACATTGTGTTGTTGATAATTGGGCTTGATGTCATGTTTGAGGTCTTGTGCCGATCTGTCGTACCCCGACTAGGGTTAATACGTGTGTGATAGCATGATTTGTATAATCATTGATCTCAATCTTGTACTTAATCACTGTCATTAAATGCTAAGTCACCTTATTTCTAAAATTGACTAATTAAATTATATCCTTCCTAAGAATTGAAAATTGGCAAAGAATCAAATTGAATATGTTATGTGACTTACATGTATACTGTGGACTGAGGATGGCTTGGGCTGCACGCCCCAGCGGTTATATATTGATATTCAGGCCGAGGTCCTGTTATATGCCGATACCTGGCTGATATTGCGCTTGGGCTGAAGGAGCCCCTTCGGAGTCTGTACACACCCCCAGTGAGCGCCGTCGATGATAAATCATATGCATGGTTGGCTCTGGCTGCACACCGCAGCGTATTCATGTGCATTGCATTGCAATTTTATCTGATACTTGACTGTTATATTTGATATTGTTTGCCGTTAGCTCGTAGCTAAGGAATAGGACTGTTAAATTTAGCTTTGCTTTGTGGCATTTCGTGGATTTCTTACTTTCAGATATTTTCCTATGCTTATTATTCACTGAGTCGGTAGTACTCACCCCTACTCCCTGCACCTTGTGTGCAGATTCAGGTACACCGCAGGCTTAGCTGATACTTGTAGTCTCCAGAGATATTTCCAAAGTCGTTAAGGTAGCTGTTTGACGTTCGCAGGACCTGGCTGGTCTTCATTATTTTTGTCAGTTCATTATTATTATATTCTTTCCCAGATTTTTATATTGTTATTCAGATACTATTATTACTCAATTTAGTTTAGAGACTCTAGACTTGTGACCCCAGATTTTTTGGGTATTTTATCGATTTTCCGTACTTGTCCTTATTACTATATTAATATTTTTGTATTATTATTCTTAGATTGTTGGTTTTGAGACTTAGTATTAAATTGAAAGTGATTGTTGGTCAGGCTTACGTAGTTTTAGAGTTGGGTGTCATCACGACCAGGTTTGATTCGTGACAATTAATCTTTGCATATTGTATTTAGTAAAAAATATTTCGACCAAGTGGTGTTGGACACATGCGAAGCAAAGGGTCCAAATTGTGCGAACGAGAAACACGCAATCCTCCAAGAAATCCATACTAAAAAAGTGATCGATCACTCCACTACTTCACTAATTTGTTTTAATATAATTTCATCAACAACACATTTTAAAATAATTAGCTTAAAAAATTATTAACCACTCAATCACTTAAACTAAAAAAATCGAGGAATATGTAATATATTTTTTGTACAATTATGTATAATCATTATATACTGATTAGAAAAATAAATAGTAAAACCCAATGGCTATTAAAGTAAAGACGCTATATTTTAAAGTGCATCTCATATATTTTATGCAGGTACTGTTTAATAAAGGCAAAATACCTTATCACCCTCTAAACTTGTCACGAATTATTAGTTACAACCTTAAACTATTCATGATCTTAATTACCCCCCTCAACCATGTCTTTTGAGAGCCATTACCCCTAGACGCTAATGTGACAAATTGTGTGGGTGCACTCGCCTATCACGTGAATTTTTTTTTGTATATGTGGCATTTTTTTGAAAAATAAAATATATTTTTACCTTTTTAAGTATGTTACTTTTTTAGATAATTTTTTCGAATACAATTTATAATAAAACTTGGATAGAACTACATTATTAAGCTAAAAAATTTTATTTAGCTAAAAACAATAAACTTCTAGTTAATTTTTTTTTTTTTGAATTTGACGTGAAATAAAGATTTGTACAATTAAAATAAATAGTCAATGCATCTAAGAATTTAAAAAAATTACATGATTTGAAATTAATTATTTGCGCTATAATTTTTTATATAGCTCTAAATTATGGTGATCTCTCTCTCTCTCTCTCTCTCTCTCTCTCTCTCTCTCTCTATATATATATATATATATATATATATATATATATATATTTATATATATATATATATATATATATATATATATATATATACACAATTGAAATAAATAGTAATTGTATCAAAAAAAGAGATAAAAAAATTGTACAATTGCAAGAAACAATAAGTTATTTCTTGCAATAATTCACTCTTTTTATTTCTTCTTTCAATGCAATTACTATTTATTTCAACTATGTATTTTTACTTTTTCAGGTAAAATATGTAAAAAGTATATTTTTAGAGCGTCATAATTAGAGCTAAGTAAAAAATTATAGCCAAAATAATTAGTTTTAAACTATGTATTTTGATAACTTTTTAGTTGACTTGACTATTTATTTTAATTGTATAAATCTTTATTTTCAAATTAAATTCAAAAAATATATTAACTAAAACTTTATTATTTTTAGTCAAATATCAAATGTGGTCTAAATAATGTAATTCTATCCAAGTTTTATTATAAATTATATTCAAAAAAATTATTTTAAAAATTAACATACTTAAAATGGCAGACGAGTGTACCACATAATTTGGCATATTAGTGTCTAGGGAATAATGACTCGTGCAGTTGAAGCGCTAATTAACATGACTAATAACTTAAGCTTGTAAAGTAATTCGTAACAAGCTTAGGGAACAAAGGTATTTTGCCTTTAATAAAACTAACGACACTCCAACCGACCTGTATCTTTCATAAGTTTTACTGTTTTAGGGTTTTAGTAAATTCAATTCAATTTCGGATTTAAACAAATGATAAGCATCTGCTAATCTGCTCAGAAGATTCGGTTTATCACCTCAATCACTTACTGCTACTCCAATCCAAAGAAACTCCCCGATTTTACTATCCAAAGCTGGTAAAGTTTGAATTTTTTTGTTGCTTTCTATTTATTAAATTCCGTTCAATGATCACGATCGCGATTTGCATTTCGGCATTTTTACAATGTAGAACAAAATACTCTGCTCTGTCCCAGTGTATGCAGTACTGTTTCCTTTCTATGTTTAGAAAGAATTTAACTTTAATGATTTATAGCCACAGAAATTGCTATGGTTAAACTTCGAGCCCAGTCAAAGTGCATTGGATGAATTGGGACGGAAGGAATGTATGGTTATACGTATGGTGTAAAAAGGGCAGCCCGGTGTGCTAAGCTCCCGCTATGTGCGAGATTCGAGAAAGTGCCGAACCCCGTGCATAGCGGGAGCTTAGTGCATTGGGCTGCCCTTTTTAAACCATATATTAGAAAATTTGGATTCTTATTACTATATATGGTGTCACTTTCTATATTTATTCATGGCTGTGAAACTCTAAGATTAATATGTGGAATTGAGGTATAGTTAGTTGATTGATTGATTCGTTCTGGAGGGTACATTTCAGACTAATTTCGATGGATATTTCTGTTTATGCAAGCTGGTATTTCGCTGCTCTTATGGGTTAATCTGAAAATTAAATTGTTGTTTTGAACTGCTCAGTTTTTGATTTTTTTGTTGATTTAGCATGCAGCATATTTATTTATAAACAATACAAGTCCGTTGTGAAGCAACGGTAAAGTTGCTTCGTGTGACCTATAGATCACGGGTTCGAGCCATGAAAGAAGTTACTAATACTTGCATTAGGATAGTCTGTCTAGATTACATCTCTTAAGATGCGACCCTTCCTCGGAACCTGCGTGAACGCGGGATGCCTTGTGCACCGGGCTGCCTTGTGCACCAGGCTGCCTTGCATGTCCGTTGTATTGAATACCAAACTTTTTTAGCAAGGACCTCCACCTGTTAGCATATGTTTATATTTTAACTCGTTTTGAATTTCTACAAAAACTTTTTAGAGGTAGGGGCAAGGTCTGCATACACTCTACCCTCTCCATACCCCACTTGTGAGACTACATTAGGTATGTTGTTGTTTCAATCTCTACAATTTATAAAATTGAACTGAAAGAGTGACTCCCGTTTCCTACATTCTTCTTAAATATGTCGTGATATAGTTGTCGATTGAAAGAGAGTTTCAAAGGTTTGTTGTTTATAATGTCAATCTTGTTATACCACATAATTTCCTTATTTTTTCTTTCCTTTTCACGTATTGAGGGCCAGCAAAGGACTCAACATTCTAAAATTAACATCTTAATGTAAGGATCCTCATATGTAGACACTATTATTCAAGTCTTCGGTATATACGTATATGCATATGTGTGTTGCGTAGTCTGCTTGAATGATCTTTCCAAGTTCTTTGCTCTTGATCTTTTCTCTTTTATACTTTTGGGTCTTTAGCTGTTTCTTTAGTGAATTTAGCTCACAAACTGGTGATTTGAGGTGTTTACTAGTGATATCGAGATGGTTTGAGTTACAGTGTGTTCCATTTCTGAATTTATTGCTTCTCATTTTCCCTACAAGTAACAGGCATGCAAACCTCCTACGTTTTCACTGATACTTTGGTAGTTATCTTTACAATTCAATCTGATGTTCATACTCTCTGAACTAGCAGTAGTAATTCTATTCAACCAGGGAAAACTTGAGGAATTGAAGGAGTCAAGAATGGAGGTTGCGGAATTGGAGCTGTTACTGAGGGCCTTTGAATCTGCTTTGTCCCAAATTAAATGGCGTCTCAAACTTCCATCAAAGCGTCGTCTTCAAACAGATATTTTGGCCTTATGCACTGAGATGAGGCCAGTTGTAATGGTGGACTATGGAGGGAAGATGCCTGAACTGCAAGACCGGCTCTCTGCATTCCTTAAACATTGCCAAGAGGGCTGCTCAGTATTTAAGCCTTTGCATGTTATGGTTATAGAAGATATGATATACTTGGTTCATGCACGAGCATTTGCAGAGTTTGTTAAGTCTAGTTTGGACTTGGAGACGAGATTGATCTTTGTAGACCTTGAACAGGATCCTCCAAAGATGATAACACAAACGGAAGAAAGCTCTGTGGGCACAGAACTGGTATTGGCACAAAAGACATTTTCCTCTGTCTTTACTGAAGATGGAATAAAGACTGATCACTTGGAACATCAGAAACCAGAAGTTAGAGCAAACGCTGACTCCTCTGTTTATGAGTCAACTTCTTCACAGTCCTCTGAAATAATTGATCTCAGTGATTGCATTAGAGAAACTCATGTTACAATCCCAACTCTAAATGGATGGCTGCTTGGTTATCCTATAGTTTACCTATTTGGGATGGCTCATATTGAACATGCCATATATAACCTCTCGACAAAGTCTCTGCATCTTTTCCAAGTCCTTGTTTGCCGGTGCAATAGAGGATCTCAGGCTCAAACAGAGGAACTAATGAGTTTCTCCGTGCCATATGACTTGAGCTTGGAGGGAATGAATGAGCCATGGGCAGCGGCATTTTTGACTCATATAAAGACAAAGCAAGAACGGTGCGACCAAATTTGGACATCCCTACAGATGGAGGTTAGAGCTTGTTACCCACAAGCAATTGCGTTATAGTAAGTTGCTAGTGACTGATGTCAATTTAATACTCAAAAAAAAAATGTTTCAATATTATTACTAATGCCATTGCTGCTAAGTATATTTGAATTACCAAGTACACTGATTATTTGGAAAGTGACAGTCTTCAATATGCACTTTTGCACATTAGATTATGTTGATCTCAATTAGTTGATATCACCTATATGGATCCTTTACCTTCATTTGTTTTGTTAGTTGAATCCAAATTGATTTTGAGGGTTTTTAGGTCTTTTAAGACACCATTCGTCCATGTGACTTTTGGTATGCCTCGTCTTATCACCTTTAATGACCATATTGTTGCATCTACAGACCGATGAATCTGTAGGTTTACTTAGGACATGGCCAAACTATCTCATGTGACGACTTAAATTATCCTAAACGCATGCTATTTGCTCCGTCATTGGATGTGATCATTTATAATTTTATCTGCTCTTAACTTCACATTCATCTTAATTTCTGCATTTATGTGACAATCATCTTAAGATTTAGAGGTCCAACGTACACTCGATTTAACATAATACTGTTAAAACTGTTCTACAGAGCTCACCCATTTATATGGGGACAAAAAAAGGCAAAAGAGCGGCCCGGTACATTAAGCTCTCGCTATGCGCGGGTTCCGCCGAAGGTTCGGATCACAAGGGTCTATTATACGCAGTCTTACCGTGCTTTTCTGCAAGACGTTGTTTCCATGGCTCGAACCTGTGACCCATTATATGAGGACAAAAATGCTGAATTAGGACAAAAGGGTAGAACTTTTGGCATTTAGTCTGAATCGCTATGAAGGGCATAGCGATTCAAAACCATGCATGAAGCTGATGGTGTACAACGGAACAAGAGGAGCACAACAATAACAACAACCCAGTATAATCTCATTTAGTGGGGTCTGGAGAGGGTAGTGTGTACGCAAACCTTACCCCTACCCTAGGGTAGAGAAGCTGTTTTCAAATAGACCCCCGGCATCCTTCCCTCCAAGAACTTTCCCACCTTGCTCTTGGGGAGGCTTGAACTCACAACCTCTTGATTGGAAGTGGATGTTGCTTACCATCAGAGCAACCTCTCTTGTCAACCAGAGGAGCACAAGTATAGGGATAATTTTTGGCATTTAGTTTGCCACTAGGAAACAAATGGATAGGATCTGATATATTTATCAAGCAATTCTAACTCTTTGAATTCCTACCTGCATTCAAAAAAAGGTAACAAATGGATAGGATCTATCCTATACAGATCTTGGTATATCTTGAATGCAGATAGGAATCCAGAGAGTTAGGCCTCATTTGTTTGCACTTAATGATGATCTGAATGTTAATCATTCAGATCTCAGATATTAAGTGTGTTTGTTTTTAAAGTATGAATTTTAATTATTCAGATCTTAATCATTAAGTGTGTTTGTTTTTTTACTCCACAACCACTTAATGGGTCTGAATAGGTATGTATGATTAAGTTCTATTACAGAGACTTAATGTCATTAAGATGTTATCACATATTCATTATTAACTGCCGCTACTGCCTACCATTATCAACTACCACCATGTCATCACCACCACAACACCACCACAACCATACGCAACCACCACTACCACCACCACAGTCAACCACCACCACCACCACCACCATACTCAACCAGCACCATAGTCAACCATCCTCGATCATAGTCGCCACCATTATCGACCATCACCATCCACCATCACCATCCACCATCCCCACCACTCCCACCACCATCATTTTCACCCACAGTCAACACTTATCCACCTCAACTACCATAACCAACCACTCCATCACCATTAACAACCACAACCATCATCACCCATCATTATAACCTACCACCACCTTCCTCAATCACAAACCACCGCCCGCCGTGATTAACTATCACCATCCACTACCACCATCCTCAATCATAATCGCCACCACTACCAATCACTACTAGCATGAACCACCATCATCAACCAAAGTTACCACCAACTACCGCCTCTAGTCGGCATTCACCCGTTAGCTATCACCACCAACAACTATCATATTTTAAAAAATTATATATTTTTATTGACAGAATATTAGATTGGTTAGTATATAATTTAAATTTTATGTTTATTAATTTTCAAATAAAAATAAATTTTATGCATTCAGATGTTAAAAATCAAACAGTCTTTATTTTTAGTATTCAGATCTTAATACACATCTTAATATATTTAGATTCGGATGTCTTAATCTTAATACAGTCATGATATTCAGACGTGTATTCAGATTCAGACGTCTTAATCTTAAAAAAAAAATGAGGCCTTAGATTTGCTTGATAAATATACCAGAGCCTCTTCAACTACTATGAGACTTAATTGCGTGATTTCTTCCCTTTCCTATGTGAACAGCAGCTCAACCTCAGGACCAAGCTCCTTGAATAACCCTATCAAGGGCAGAGGTAGAGTACTACCTACGGGTTCGAACAAACCTAGTAACTTTTGCTTAGATTTTGTATTATTAAAAATTTCATTAAATGTGTATAACTATTTAACTGCGAACCCAATAACTAAGGACGTGTTATGGGTTCGATAATAAGTCCAGAATCCATAAACTTTAAGACCTGCCTCCACCTTTGAACCCTAGCAGCTAAACCAACTCAAATACAACAGTAGTGTCATCATTGGTTCTTCTTCACCCCATGCACAGCCACTGTGATAGGATGCACAGTTATTATCTATATAGAAGACAACCTCACAGTTGGAAAGTTGGAATTTATGTTTGTAGCTGTCCATTTTCTTGGTGTAGTTGTTTTCTTAGCCGGAAGCTGCTTTTACCATTATGCTTAGATCGAAGGTAAAACCGGGGGAGAAGGACTATTGTTTATTGGGTTGTTGGCTGTGATCGGAGTGTTGAACTTTGGTTATTATTTACTATGTGTTTGGTTTTACAAGAAACAAATTCGGAAGAGGGAGTATTGTGTTATTTTTTTCTTTCTATTTGTTTGACCTTTTGAGATTAGATAATTTTGGTGTATATTTACAACAACAAGAAGAGGAACAAACCCAAGTAGGAGCCTTAGCCTTACCCCTACCTTGGAAGGGTAGAGAGGTTGTTTCCGATAGACCCTCGGCTATTATGGTGTATATTTGTTTTGAGTAAATACTTTTAATTCATGAATGCACTCCAAGAGAACAATATGAAAAAAAAAAAAGAGACAAGGATAAAAGTAACAACATTTTAGCATCAAAGTATAGATAACAACAACAACAACTACCCAGTATAGTCCCACAAAGTGGGGTCTGGGGAGGGTAATATGTAGACAGGTCTTACCCCTGCCCGAAAGGGAATCAAAGTATAGATACTAATAATAATAATAATAATAATAATAATAATTCCAACAAAAAAAATAACTTCTTGTTACAATAATGATCTAATTGCAACTGTAGAATAAACCAATATTACTGAAAAATGGATAGAAACACAAAATTTATACTCATCAAAGACTAATTAATCAACAATAGACAGAATTCTTTTAACAAAATCTATACTCAGGACAATTTCTCTTGAAGAAGCTCATCACATGTAGCTTTTAATCTCTTTACTTCACTAGCTAAATCATTATGCTTTTCTTCAAGTTCCTCTAATCTTTTTTCAATTGGCATTGGTTGAGATAACTCATTATTTGACATTAAAAATACCTCAGGCTGAGATAAATATTTCGCGTAAACTGGTTCGAACATCTCTTCAAATTTACCAAGCAATTCTAGTGCCATAGTATAAATATCACTACCCTTTGGATTATAAATTATAGCATTGTTGAATGTTAATCTCACATCATCTGCAAATTCTTCTGGTGTTTTGTACTCATCTCTCTTCAGCTTTGATTTCACAGTTCCAACATCCATAGGTTGTGTTATTATATCGTAATAATCGTGGAGTTTAAATGCCTTAACATCAATTGGTTTGCTAAATACCCATCCAAATTGATGCTTCAATAATTTCCTCAATATTTTTCGGCACTTGATCTTAATATTTGTACTTGATTTAATTTTCTCCCCCTCCATAAATGGCAGCATTGGATCTTCATTTAACGCGCGTTTTTTACCAGAAAGATTCTTGTTCTTGTTCTTGTTCTTCCTATTTTCACCAATTAATTCAGGGGTTTGATCATAATTTCTGCTGAGATTTGATTCTGTCAATTTATCGTTCTCTGTTTCATTTTCAATGTTTATGTAAGTGAATTTGTTTTCACTTACATTATTGAAATTTGAAGCTTCTTTGCTCTGATCACTGCAATCTTCACTCTATCTTTTTTCTGCACATATAATCAAAGATTAAACACTTGTTAGAAATTGGTATTACCAGTGCAAGAAAAAGGTGGAACGAAAAGAATATAATTTCATTTAAATACATGATTTTTATTTCCTAATTTAATCGAACTTGTCAATATTAGTTGCTGACAGATAAATATCAAAGTACGTGGTCAGTTACGGAGCCAACATTTTTAGCAAAAGGATTCAAAATAATGTTAGTGTTATAAATAGACTTCTATTTAAGGTGAATGTCTATAATTAGAGAAATTCTAGAGTTTTATTCTTGGTAGCTAAGTCACTACCTCCCTATAAATAAAGGGGTCTTCTACCATTGTAAACCATCCCTAACAATCTCTAAGTATCAATAAGAATACTTCTCTCTCTCTATTCTCTCTATTGCTCTTGTTCTTGTATTATTGTTCTTGTCATTATATTATTTCATAACACGTTATCAGCACAAGTCTCTAACCAATTGAAATTTTCGTTGTCTTAACTTTTGTTTGTGTATGGTTTTGCTTCAAAGAAAGAATGAAGAAAGAAGGAAAAGAAAAGAAAAAAAAAAAGGGAAACGAAAAAAAAAAAAGAACAGAAGGAAAGAAGCCAGAAGACAAGCCACTGTCCATGGTTTATAAATAGGCGTACACCCTTGTTTGCAAGTCACTGTGACTTGCTTGGAAGAATTAAAGATTTTCTATACGAAAATTAGAAGAGATAGTATCATCATAAAGTAATGCAACGGGATGAAAACTCAAGAGGTATATTTGATATCACAACATTTATTGGTATACCTTAAAGGTAAGTAACTTACTTTTCCCTTTCAAATTCTTGGAATTCTATAATTTGATTTTATATACAAACATAGACAACAAAGTTTGATTATAACTGTAATGGAGTTTGTAAGAAATTGTAACCACATGAAGTGGTAAAATCTCTATGTCCCGACATGATTAAATTCATCTATGATTGTGGGCAAAGAATTGAAAATCCGTCCCATTGAATTTGCTCCATTCCCTTTAGAGAATGTGGAAGCAGTATGTGATAAGTCTGAAAGAAGACGAAATTATTACCGTGAAGGTATCAATGAATGTGGACGTGGCAAAGAATTCCATCCAATTGAATTTGCTCCATTCCCTTTAGAGAATGTGGTAGCAGAATTTGATAAGTCTGAAAGAAGACAAAATTATTACCGTAAAGGTATCAATGGATGTGGACGTGGCAATAGACGAAATTATAATCGTCATTATTGTGATAATGAGAATAATAAAGATTCTCAAAATAATCTTTCACTTTATGAAAGTAATATTTGACATGAGATTGTGTAAAGCACATGATTATGATCCATTCCCTGAAGTGAATGTGATAATTATAATAGAGCCCGTAAGTATGAACACGCTCTTGATGTAAATTTGTTTTATGTCTGACATTATGAAAAGAAAGTTCGTTGCCCTTGAAATTTCGGGCAAGAACTATATGACATGGGTGTTGGATGCTGAAATCCACTTAGATGCTATGGGTCTCGGAGACACCATTAAAGATAGAGAAAAAGCATCCACCCAAGACTGTGCGAAGGCCTTGATTTACTTGCGCCATCACCTTGATGAAGGTTTGAAAATTGAATATATCACAGTCAAAGATCCACCTATCTTGTGAGATGGCTTAAAGAAGAGATATGACAACATGAAGTTGGTCACTCTGCCACAAGCACGATACGATAAGAATCCAAAAGCAAATAGTTTATAAACTATACATTATCGTTGCGGTGGAAACGGGCACTGGTCAAAGGCTTGCCGTATACCATGACATTTAGTTGACCTTTATCAAGCATCTCGAAAGAGTAAACGCCCTGAAACAAATTTTGTCTCTGACGACAACTTTGACATCACCCACTTGGATGTGGCAGACTTCTTTGAGCAACCCGAGGGGAAGATAGACCACCTAATCGGTGATGGATCCGTGATGAAAGAAGATGGAGTTATTTGATTTTGTTCTACTTATTTGTATTAGTTAGTGAATAAACTAATAGTCATTAGTATTAGCTCGTATTAGTTAGTTCATGATGCAATGTTAGCAGTAGTTCTTTAGAATGTCTTCAATATGCTCAAATATCAATAATATTTTTATTTTCCAGTAGGGGTAATCGACTAGCCTGAAAAACTAGTCGATTATCTAATATTTTCGCATTAAAGCTGAAAAACAATTGATCGACAATCGATTGTCTATGTCTAACAATCGATTGTCGTTAGACTGTAATCTGGAATTTTTCAAAAATCATCCACAATCGATTGTCAATGTCTAACAATCGATTGTCGTTAGACAGTAATCTGGAATTTTTCAAAAATCATCCACAATCGATTGTCTATGTCTAACAATCGATTGTCGTTAGACAGTGATCCGGAATTTTTCAAAATTAATCAACAATCGATTGTCAATGTCAAACAATCGATTGTGTTAAAACAGTGCTCTGGAATTTTTCAAAATAGCCAACAATCGATTGTCTATGTTTAACAATCGATTGTCTTAAAACAGTGATCTGGGATTTTTCAAAAATTGTCAACAATCGATTGTCTATGTTTAACAATCGATTGTCTTAAAACAGATCTGGAAATTTTCAAAAATTGTCAACAATCGATTGTCTATGTTTAACAATCGATTGTCAATTCTCAACAATCGATTGTGTGTGTTTAACAATCGATTGTTTTATGAAAATGCTTAAACTGAAATTTTCAAACTGCATAGTAATCGATTATGGAAAACATATAATCGACTATCTGATTTATTTAGTCAACTGACATCAGCAGATTTTGAAAATGTTATGTGACACAAACGAATCGAACTTGTTTATTCTTATGTTCGTGTATTTCTTTTGTATGTCAAACCATGGGAATTAAATTGATTGAAGGCTCCTGAAGAGCAACTGTAACTCTGCCCAAAGGCACGATGTTTATCATAGAGAATGCAATATTCTCCTCCAAGTCTAAGAAGAACTTGTTGAGTTTTAATGATATCAATCGCAATGTTCTCCTCCAAGTCTAAAAGGAACTTGTTGAGTTTTAAAGATATCATTCAAAATGGATATCATATTGAGACAATAGATGAGAATAATCTTGAATTCTTCATGAAAACGAGGCTGCCCATTTCGGTTTGGGTTCACGCCATTTTGCATGCAGCAATGCTAGTTCGTCGGCTGCCCACTTTGGGTTGGGGTCACGCCATTTTGCATACAGCAATACTAGTTCGTTGGCTGCCCACTTCGGTTTGGGGACACGCCATTTTGCATACAGCAATGCTAGTTCGTCTCTGACTGACAAATTGACACAAATATTCCCCGTTGCAATTGGTTTTGGGTCATGGACCCAATATATCCCATTTAAGAATCTTTGGATGCGCAGTATATGTGCCTGTAGCACCGCCATCCCGCACCAAAGTGGGTCTGCAAAGAAGGTTAGGAATATATGTTGAGGTTGAATCGCCATCCATTATTCGCTACCTCGAAACATTGACAGGAGATTTGTTCACTGCACGATTTGCAGACTGTCAATTTGATGAGACATTTTTCCCAAAATTAGGGGGAGAAGTTGGTGAACCAAACGGGAAATTTTGTGGAAAAATGCATCATTATCTCATCTTGATCCACATACCTCTATTTGTGAAAGAGGCACAAAAGATTATTCATTTGCAAAGAATAGCAAATCAAATGCCTGACGCATTTATAGATTTGAAAAGGATAACAAAATCACATATCCCCGAAGTGAATGTGACAACATCTGATTCACGAATACATATTCATTATTGGAAGAATATGAACATGAAATTGGTATTAAATATACCACACTCACCCCTAGAAGGAGGTTTGAGATGATACCACACTCACCCCTAGAAGGAGGTTTGAGATGATATATGGCATGAATGATCGTTGGTCACGTACCTATTGTACGCCAAAGTATTTTGGAAATATGACTATTAAAGGACAACGATAATGCAAGAAACATATCTTGCATATAAGTTTGACATGACCATAATGGTATAACTTTATCTTTAAGAAAGATATTCACCACATGGATGTTGATGAATCTGTGGTAGTACAAAATTAATTGAGAGCTCTAGAAGAGCCAATTATTACTATGTTGGAGAAACACGATTGAGTATTGTGCTGTAGTAAGTCTCAAAGAAACTTATTCAGTTTCCAAAGTACACGCGAAAGCGATTGATTATATTGAGACTATAAATAAAGGAAGGCTTTGATATCTCCTATTACTACAACTTATAGCGGGGTAATTTGCATATGAAAAGCTACCCGCTTTGTTCTCCAGTTTGTACTACACAAAAGAAAGAATGCCACAATAAAGTGGATATCTATTGGTATAAAACCCATGTCATAATAAACCTGGAGTTTCTTGATAAGTGCACATGTCATGGTGTAAATTTGAAGTTTACCAATATTGATAATTTGTTCAGTTAGCATTCGTGTTAGCCATCTCATTTTAAGTGTGATGTGCATATTCACATAGGTGAATATTAAAGAACTAGAAAGTTCTTTACGAATTCTCTTGTATCACTTGTTCTCATTAATGAACTGACCAACTAAAGAGTTCGGGTTGAAGCCCATAAATTCTGGAAATATCAAAGGTGAATATGGGCCCATTCACCTACCATGTATACCACATATGATGCATCTATGATATGGTTACATGCGCAATTATTATTAACCCGCAGCCTGGCCGGTGCTTGCGAGGTAAATTGCTCAGTAATCTAACTTCGAGCATAATTTCCAGATTTTCTACTCAAGATAATTCATCTTGATAAGTTGGTTTATATCAAAGTTGGTTTAGCAAGATAATTATTGAGTGCTTCCACTTAATAGCTAAACTGTTTCTCATGAGAACAAAATTATATATATCAGTTTGATATACGTTGTATACGAGAGTATATTATATTCTCCCCTCACAAGTGGTTCAGGGTCAGGAACCAAATAATTTCATCTTATTATTAATGTGCCGTGTATATTGACATGATAATGCACAAAGATGATTTTTCAAAGTTGAGGAAACAAGTTAGCTTTTCTAACATGAGGGGGAGACATGATAAACACTTGAGAAAAGGTTACATGGGATGAATTATCATTTGTATATGTATATCCCCGAATATCATGATATGAACCTGAAGTTCATAAAAGGGATAATTCAATTGCAACATATTGCAAAGCATGCTATACGCATTTGCTGACCCAAAGAAAGTAACTAAATGGAAGAGATACAATTCAAGAAGAATTGATTCCATATGAAAGACATGTAGTTTTGAACCTATAGTTCAAATGCTTGAAAGTATAAAGTCAAAGGTATGTATAATCAGTTTTCGATATCTTATTTGTCTAGCATGACATGGAAAACTTGATATGCATCTAAAGTCTATTATATGGCTTACATGACTTAACTTGAAAGATTTAAGTTGCTTGAAGCATATGCAATTCTTGGTCCTGAAGTACCACATCATTAGTACAATTTGTGTACATATGTATCTTGCTATAACTATAAGCATGATGGCATTGAGAATGCATCTATGGAGATATTAAAGAGTTATTCCACGACATTATATGAAGATGTTCATATCTATCAAGAATGATGATTTCAAGGTGCGGAATATTTCTTCAAGTTAATATGGTTGATTTATCAAACGTCCACCAAGGATCGTTTTGAAGATGATGCACAAGATTGGAATGCAAATGCTCAAGGATATAAATTGATGTTCTTATTAGGGGGAGTTAATGCGCGTTGCACTCTTTTTTCCTTACAAGGTTTTGTCCCACTGGGTTTTCCTTGCAAGGTTTTTAACGAGGTAACCAATAGGCGCATATTCAAACATGTGTACTCTTTTTCCTTTCTTTAATTTTTCCCATTGGGTTTTGGTTTTAAGGTTTTAACGAGGCACATTGTTGAATAGACATTCAAGCGGGAGTGTTATAAATAGACTTCTATTTAAGGTGCATGTCTATAATTAGAGAGATTCTAGAGTTTTATTCTTGGTAGCTAAGTCACTACCTCCCTATAAATAAAGGGGTCTTCTACCATTGTAAACCATCCCTAACAATCTCTAAGTATCAATAAGAATACTTCTCTCTCTCTATTCTCTCTATTGCTCTTGTTCTTGTATTATTGTTCTTGTCTTTATATTATTTCATAACAGTTAGGATGCAACAAGTACAATTTTAAACATACAACTTAAAGCATTTTTTGAACCACCCATATAAATTAATTATATATAAAGCACTTTTTGAAGCACCCTTATCACTACTAATAGTTTTTGTATTGAGGGATCATACAAAAATTTGATTTATTTTTTGTAATTTCGTAGCATTGCAAATACTAAGCGTATTATTATGTGCAACGGAAGAATCAATGAACTTTTGTTTCCGTTGAATTCCTATTCTAATATTCGAGTCACGAGAATAAGGTTGTTTTTGTTAAGTAGCACTTTGTCCCGTAGGGGTTGGCCTAGTGGCAATTGACTTCAGCAATAGGGTATGCTTTCTTTCAAGGTCTCAAGTTCGAAACCCACTAGGTACAAACAATTTTTGAGGACCATCAGTCTGGTTAAAACCTGAATTAACCGTGGTGTACTTGCATGAAACTCCTTGCCGACTGCCTGTGCACCCCGGGATTAGTCGGGGCTCATAGAGACTCGGACATCCGGTTCAAATATAGAAAAAAAGCACTTTGTCCCTCAATGTGAGACTTCCCGCCACAATCTAGTGGATTAGTACCGAACATCAGGTACCTGTATCAATCCCATTATTCTCTCTCTCTCAAAATTTCTAAAGAACAGGAGGAGAGAATAAATCGACTATAGAAAACACAATATATAACAAATATATATAAAAGTTATTTTTAGAAACCTAGTTGAAGTAGGATATAAGTGATTGAGCTCTTAAAATTATTATAATCCAAATTGGATTAGGGAACGTTGAAAGGAAAAAAAGAAGGTGGAATAAGGAACAAAATATTTCCTCCCCTTATTTTCTCCTTTTTTTATTTGTTTTAATAAAAAGAGTTAATTGTCCTAAATACCAATGATATAGCTATAGATAAACCCATTCAAGGTGTGTTTGGTACGAAGGAAAATATTTTCCGGAAAAATATTTTTCAATTTTTTCATCTTTGATTGGCTTAAATGTTTTAGAAAATATTTTCCTTATCAATTTATTTTCCTCCAATTGAAGAAAATTGTTTTCCTTGTCAAGAGAAGGTGAACATTTTCCAAACCTCCTTCTCAACCTTCCCCACCCCTTATCAACCCACCCACACCCTCTCAAAAAAAAGTTTTTTTTTCTTTTTTAAAATTTCAATTTTTCCGTTACCACACACCCTACTATCTCACCCCCACCTCCCACCCCCCGCAAAAAAAATTATATGTTTTACCTTAAATTTTTTTTGTATTTTAAATTTCTGTTTTTTTATTTTTTGCACCACCCACCCTAACCCCACCCGCACCACCCCCAACACCCCCCCCCCCCCCCGAAAATTTTTTATTTTTATTTTAATTTAAATTTCTATTTTTTTGTTTTACTGCCCCCCACCCCCTGGCCCCTTCCCCACCACCCCCTGCCCCTCCCCCCGAAAAATAAATTGAAATATATTTTTCTATTTCAATTTTATTATTTATCGGTTTAAAGGCTCAAAATTTTACAAGTTCCAAATTATAAGTTTAGAGGTTTATGTGTTTGGAAATTTACGGGTTTACAAATTATAAAGTTTACGAGTTCGAAATTTCGCGATTTTGAATGTTAGCAGTTCGAAAGTTTATGAAATTTGTGGGTCCGGAAGGTTGTTGGTATGAAAGTTTATGGCTTCATAATTATTATATCTAAATTATTTATGAATACTCTTAAGAACTCATTTTACTTAATTTGCATACCAAACACCGAAAAATAAATAAGATTACTACTTATTTTCCAAGAAAACATTTTCTTGGAAAATATTTTCCATGGAAAACGTTTTCCGTTATACCAAACACGCCCTCAATGTCTAAATCAAACGACTAAATCACTTATAGAATAAAAATTCTACAGATATTACAGTTATCTGTATATTCTAGAATTAATCACTTCACCTACATAGCGAAAAATTATGCAAAAAAGGATGTGCCCATAATTAAGCGGATCAAAATAAATTAATTTAAAATAAATAATTAAAGGTAAATTAATACCAAATGTAACAAATTTTTATAAAATTAAATATTATTAATTTTTATAAAAAAATAAAAATAGCATAAGTGCATAAAATACAAATATATTTTATTTTTTTCCTTTTTCCTTTATTAGAGATAACATTGAAAAATAATTTGGAATATGTACCAAGAACAAGCGATTATATTAAACTAAACTTTTGCCTGCAGATCAGTTCAAGAAACTAAGAGCAAAACTAGGATAGATATTTGTTAATAGTGAATTAGTCGGTAGCTATCTCTTCTCCTATTATTTAGGAAGTAGTTGTAAAAGTTGCCTATAAATATGTCTACTGATAAAGTAATTACATTAATCCATATATTCTTAATTTTATTTTTACATACAATATACTCAAATCCGTTCAAGAACCATAATAGTTTGTCAATATGAGGAAACAAAGCTCTACTACTACTCAATTCTTGTCATGTTTGGATCACTTCTTTATTTGCCTCTATTGCTGAATGCAGGTAACATGTCTTACTCTCATGGGAGGATCTAAGACGGGTTTTGTGGGTTCAACTGAATCTGTTGTTTTTGGCTCGAATTATATTAAATACATACATACAAGAAATATTACTCATTTTGAACCCACCGACTTTAGTGGCACATGACGACAACAAGAAACTCAGTGTAATTCCAAAAGTAGGGTTTGGTTATGGTACTGTGTTTATACGTAGTCTTATGCAGAGAGGCTATTTTCGGTAGATTTTAATTCTATGGTTCAGGATTCAGGTTCTGACCATACAAGTAGGGTTTAGTGAGGACAGTGTGTATGTAGTCTTAAGTATAGAGGTTTTTTCAATGGTTTTTAATTCTATGGTTCATGACTCAGGTTCTGACCATACAAGTAGGGTTTAGTGAGGACAGCGTGTATGCATTCTTAAGTATAGAGGTTTTTTCAATAGTTTTTATTTCTATGGTTCATGACTCAGGTTCCGACTATAGAACCTATCACCTTATTTGAGTTCTGGGTTCATAGTTTAGTATTTTCAGCAATTTTAACCGATTTTACAAAGATAAATCCTAGTCTATGGTAAAAGTTATGAGTCAAATAAACTTACATTATATTAATAGGCTAAATTCACTGACTTTAAATTCTGAATTCGTCTCTAATGCTTGTTTCTGTGTTTTTTCTATCTATCGCTTGATTTGATGCTAACATTAATTTGACCTTTTTATTTTTATTTTTATTTTTTATTTTTTTTTTGTGATGTAGAGAATCATGAGGTGGAGTTTCATTATAAGGAAGGGCATGAGGAAAGTCCAAGTAAATGGGGAGAGCTAAAGAGAGAATGGGAAGCTTGCATCTCCTATTGATATTTCAAGCTATAAAGTGAAATTCATCAAAAATATTGATCACAAGAAAGTTTACAAGCCCACTAATTCTACTATAAAGAATAGAGGCCATGACATTTCAGTAAGTGTTAAAAATATAATGTTTTGCTAATAATTATTTAGAATTTTTAGAATCCAGTAGCTTTAACTAATTTAATTTATTGTTATTTCTTTCTTCTTTAACATGTGATATCATGAAAATTTTTCTAATCTTACAACCTTTGCATAAATAATTTGCGTCAGTGAATAAAACTTAAACTCATAGCGAAAAACTAGTAAGGACTGTCCGTGTAAGACAAATTGACAGTGGCGTACACAAGAATGCGATGTCAACATTTGAAGAAGTGAACAATAAATCACGACATAATAAGCGTTGTCATTTTTAATATTTATGCCAAACATTTTTATTTCGAATGTTTTTGGTGAAGCGGTGTTATGTGATACCGCTTGACATAAGGTGTCTACGCCCCCTACTATGCATATAGGTAAAGGCAGAAATAGGTTCAGGATTTAAATCCTATGGGTTTAACTTTTAAGGTTTTTAGCATTGAACACATTATATTTTTAAAGTTATGGGTTCATATATATCCACTATTTTTATAATTTTAATGAATTTTTACACCGCGTTGAAAGTTATGAGTTCAATTGAACTCATTTGTTGTTCACTACATCCGCCTCTGGGTAAAGGGTGGAGGTATAGATGAGCAGAAAAAGGTTCGTTTGAACCCCCTTCGTCGAGAAATTATAATGTATATATAAAGTCAAAAATTTCCTTTTATGTATATAAAATAGCTGTTGAACCCCTTGGTAACAATTATGCCTTCGCCGCTATATATAGGTAGGTAAAAAGTTCAAATTTTCATATTGTATTTTCCACCCCTTAATTTCATCTCCCTCCATCTAGTGATATGAAGAATTTTTAATCAAATTCAATTTTCACTGACAAATAATCTCACATAATCAAATTATGTAATATGCAGTTGAAGTGGCAAGGGCATGCTGGATCCATTTGGGTGAATGGCACAGAGTATCCTCTTCAACAAGTTCACTGCCATTCTCCTTCTGAACATACTATCAATGGCAGAAGGTATCAATAATATCATATTATTAATATGTTAATTACATACACATACTAAATTACTTCTTGTTATTTGTACTGTGAACTGTTTTAAATGTTATCTTGTGAATTAGCTAGAATAGGGGTAAACTAGAAGTATCTAATCTTTATAATAAAAATTAATAACTTGTAACTCGATAAAAATGGAAACCATTATGCTATCACATGTTAAACTATACAAATGTGCATCTTTAAGGAGCTACTGGCTAGGGCTAATAAGTAAATTTTATGTTGTCACTTAGTAAGGAATTTTTACACAAATAACCGGCCGGTTGGATTCAATATTAACTATTTCTAGCCTAGATTATACACTGATTATAATATATTTGTTACATATTATATATAAAAAGGGGCTGCTCGGTGCACTAAGCCCTCGCTATATGCGGTGGCCGTGAAAGATCGGACCACAAGGGTGTATTATATGTAGCCTTATCCTATATTTCTATAAGAGTTTGTTTCCATGAATCGAAGCCGTGACCTCCTGGGCACATGCCAACAACTTTACCGCCAAGGCTCCGGTGAATTATATATATGAATTATACATATTGGATAAGTGGCTATGTAGGATAATTTTTTAATTTGGAGGTTAGTAATATGTAATTGTCATTTATTTATTTATTTATTTATTTATTACCCTTTTGTCAGCTTTCTTTCCGCTATCAATTGAATGGTAGGTACCACTTGGAAATGCATATGGTTCACCAAAGCAATGAGGAGAATGTGAAAAATAAGATAGTTGTCAATCCTGTCCTTTACAAATTTGGCAAACCAGATCCATTTCTTTTCAGGGTAAGCATTCTTTATATAGTGTATATATAAAGTTAATTTTATTTATTTAATATATATTAGACGTTATATCCCTTAGCTTCTTTATCATCCTTTTTAAAATATTTTTGAATCCTCTTGGTAAAAATTCTTCTGTCATTTTTGTCAGAGAACATTCCAGCCGTCTCTCTCAAAACCTCTCGGCGACGTTAGCATAACGCACGCCGAGCTTTGTGGCAATGGCGAAGGGCGGAGCAAGAGGAAGGGGACGCCCAAAGAAAATCCCAATTGATACCTTTGACAAACTGAACCTATTGATTATGGAGAAGAACAACGCAAAGGAGGTGCAAATTTCACCCCCAACGCAAACCCTAGGCACCATGGAAGCCGGCGAGCAAGCTGCTGAAACAGCGATAGCGCAACCAGTTGCTCTAGTGGAAGCACCGGAGAAACCAGAGGTTGAAGGGATGTCAATCACTCCAAGTTCGGTAGAAGCAGCTCATGTCACAGAGACCACCATGCAACCAACAATACCACCAGAGGATCAACCAGGAACTATCAAAGGCACAGTAGAGGAACCTAAGAAGAGCTAGTCAACCCTCTTTCAGAAGAATCGCTTTGCGACACACGGTATGACTCTTGATTATATTCCCCCAATGATAGTCGATGGAAAGCCTATGGTACAACTGGAAAAGGCTGAAGTGGAGGAGGAGGAAGCTAAATGGAAGTGTGCCTTAGTGGTATACATCCTAGGTGATGGCCCTGGTTTCAATGCAATGAGTAGATTCATTAATCACCATTGGTCCCAAGTACCCGAACCAGATTTGTTCTACCATGATGAAGGGTACTACATTGTGAAATTCAAGACTGTGGCTGATGCTAAAGAGATAATGTGTGTTGGTCCATACTCAATTGCCAATAGGCCCATGATACTCAAACAATGGACACCTGACTTCGACTTCTCAGAAGAATTTCCAACTGAAGTTCCCCTGAGGGTAAAGTTTCCAAGATTACCAATGTCTTGCTGGGGGATGAGGTCCCTTAGCAGAATTGCTAGTGGGTTGGGAAAACCAATTTTTGCAGACGAATGTACCACAAAACAGACATGGATATCCTATGCCAGAATGCTCATAGAGGTGACTGTCACCAAAGAACTGCCTACAGAGATATGGGTTATGGACCCAACTGGTAAGTAGTTCCTTCAGGATGTGGAGTATGAATGGCAGCCTTCCTATTGTGAGAAATTCCAAACAATAGGACACAATTGTGCAGTGCAGCAAAAGCAAATCCCAAAACAGCCTAGACAAGTGTGGAAGCCAAAGGTTGTGCAGGGATGGAGAACCAAAGGCCCTGTTAGGTCAGTACAGCAGCAGCCTTTAACACAACATACTGAACCTACTGGGCATGAAGCCAGGACAGTCCAGAATCACAGGGGTGATAAGGGCAGTGACAAAGGGAAACAAGCTCAGAGCCCAGCACTCAACATTTCCAACTTCCCACCCTTATCCCCCATCAC
Source organism: Nicotiana benthamiana (assembly GCA_034376525.1). Classification (NCBI taxonomy): domain Eukaryota; kingdom Viridiplantae; phylum Streptophyta; class Magnoliopsida; order Solanales; family Solanaceae; genus Nicotiana; species Nicotiana benthamiana. The sequence goes on from CM067337.1 coordinate 126,252,921, forward strand.
TGTGAGTAACAGATTTGCAGCAGTTTATGGCAGTAAAGATGATCCTCCAGTGGAGGTAGAGGGATCAACTTCAACATCTTATCAATGAAGTGGTTAGTATGTAATATTAGGGGTGTAAATAAAAGGTATAAGCAGAAAGAGGTTAGGGAATATATTACAAAAAACAATATTAACCTAGTTGGATTAGTAGAAACTAAGGTCAAACAAGTACATGCTAGCAGAATTGCTAATCTGCTAGCCCCAGGCTGGGGTGCCCTAACAAACTATGTCTCTGGTGAAAAGGGTAGAGTATGGATCCTATGGAATCCAAAAATTTTCAGTCACTAGTGTTCTGGAGGAAAGCCAGTTGATCCACAGCAGGGTTTCCAGCAGAACAGGGGAATTCATAGGTTTCCTCACTGTGGTGTATGGTTTCAATGGCCTGGAACAGAGAAGATCCTTATGGACCAGCTTACAAGCACTGGCAGCAGGAATACAGGATCCATGGGTTGTTGCTGGGGACTTCAATGCAGTTTTATGTGACAAAGACAGACAATCTTGCAAGCCAATCAGACTCCCTGAAACTCTAGAATTCAACAACTGTCTGCAACAAGATGGGCTGACTGAACTGGCTTGGAGGGGGGAATACTATATATGGACAAACAAACAAACAAACTGGTGTGGACAGAGTATGCAGTAGGCTAGATAGAGTCTTTGGTAACTATGACTGGATGATCAATGGACCCAGGTGGTTACTGACTATGATCTGCCCCTAATCTCAGACCATAACCCCATGGTGTTGACACTGTCTTCAACTCCCTGGCATGGAAAGAAGAATTTCAAATTCTTTAATGTCTAGGCTGATCATGAGAACTTCCAACAGATTGTATCAAGAGTGTGGCAGGATGGAAAGGCAGACACAATGAAAGCAATATGGGGTAAACTCAAAGCACTGAAGAACCCTCTGAAGACCCTGAATAGAAAAGAATTCAAGACAATTTCACATAGAATTCAGCAATGTCGACAGGATCTGGAAGCAGTGCAAGCCCAGATGCACCAAGCCTACACTAATGAACTACAACAGAAGGAGAAGGAGCTGGTCCTGAACTTGGAAAAATGGTCACTTATTAAGGAGAGTGTTCTGCAACAGAAGGCAAGAGCTAAGTGGATACAAATTGGGGAGTCCAATACCAAGTACTTCACTTTAGTAATGAAAGAAAGAAACCAGCACAACCAGATTACTGAACTTACTAATGCAGTGGGCACCAAACTCACTACAGCTGAAGAGATCAAATAGGAAGTCATGGGGTTCTACAAGGCACTGATGGGCACATCTGCAGGAAATCTTCCTGCTATAAACCAAATGTATATGTCGAATGGGCCTAAGCTGACACAGCAACAGAAACAGGAACTATGTGCAACAGTTTCTGATAAAGAAATAGCAGAGAGTATTAAAGCTATTGGAGATGACAAGGCACCTGGGATTGATGGTTATAATGTTGTCTTCTTCAAAAAGAGCTTGGGTATCATTGGCAATCAAGTCACCACTGCCATTAAGCAGTTTTTCACATCAACTAGGATATACAAACCAATCAATTGTGCAACTATCACCCTCATTCTTAAACTGTCCAAACCAACTACAATCAAAGAGTATAGACCTATTGCCTGCTGTTCTGTTCTATACAAAATCATCTCAAAGATACTGGCTAATAGGCTGCAGAAGGTAATGGCAAGTATTATCAGTGAAGCTCAGGCAGGATTCATCCCAGGAAGAAAGATTCAGGACAACATCATCCTAGCACATGAGCTTGTCAAAAGCTATACTAGGCAGCATGTTTCCCCTAGATGCATGGTTAAAATAGACCTCCAAAAAGCATATGACTCAGTAAAATGGGTATTCCTGCAGCAGGTGATGGAGCAGATTGGCTTCCCCAGCATCTTCACAAAATAGATCATGGAGTGCATCTCAACAGTCAGTTTCTCTGTGTTAGTTAATGGTGAACCTACTATGCCTTTTGCTGCTACCAGAAGACCGAGACAAGGGGACCCCATATCCCCCTTCCTATTTGCCTTGGTCATGGAGTACTTAAGCAGATCATGCACCTCACTAAAGGATGATCCAGCCTACAAATTCCACCCCAGATGCAAGAAACTGGCCATTACACATATGTGCTTTGCTGATGACCTACTTCTGTTTGCCAAAGGAGACCTTAATTCCGTCAAGGCCCTGTCCAATTGTTTTGCACAGTTCTCAGCAGCTTCGAGACTTCAGGCCAATTTGAGAAAGAGCTCAGTCTATTTTGGAGGAGTACCATTGCCTATACAGCAACAGATCCTTGATCACCTGGGCTATGAACAAGGACATTTGCCTTTCAAATACCTTGGAGTTCCACTGTCCACCAAGAAAATCACACTGCTGCAATGGCAACCATTAGTGGATAGAATCACTACCAAGATTTCATTCTGGACTGCCAGGACACTGACTTATTCTGGGAGGATACAACTCGTACAATCTGTTATTTTTGGTGTTCAAGCTTACTGGGCACAACTGTTTATATTGCCTGTGAAAGTACTCAAAATGATTGAAGGCATCTGTAGGAGTTTCATTTGGTCTGGGACGAACACTGTCACTAAGAAAGCATACATCTCTTGGGATAAAATGTGTACCCCAAAATTAGTTGGTGGGATGAACCTCACTAACCTAAAGCTCTGGAATAAAGCTGCCATTGCAAAGATCTGCTGGGACCTAGCCCATAAAAAGGACAAGCTGTGGATTAGGTGGATCACTGTCTATTACATCAAAGACAGACCAATAGAATCCATTCCAATTCCTACCCAAGCTAGTTGGATGGTGAGAAAGATCATCCAAGCCAGAGATATTCTACAAAGAACTCAGAATTGGAAGGAACAGAAGTGCTCGACAAGACAGTTATACCATTCACATATGCAAACAGTCCCTAGAGTTCCATGGAAGAATTTAATCATACAGAATCAAGCAAGGCCAAAAGCAATATTCAACCTATGGCTATTCCTCCAGGATAGACTCCCAACAAAGGACAGACTACACAGTTGGGGAATGAATATTGATCAACAATGCACCTTGTGCCAAACCCACCCGGAAACAAGAGATCACTTGTTAATGAACTGCCCTGTCACTGTGGATTTATGGGAAAGAACAATGAACTGGCTGCAGGAAACCTACACACCCAGTTCTTACTGGAACCAGAAAATGCAATGGTTGATTAGCAACGCCAAAGGTCGAACAGTTCGAGCTGCCACTTTCAAATTGATAACAGCTAAATTTGCATATGCTATCTGGCTAGAAAGGAATGCAACAGTCTTCGACAAAATATTCCGATGTAACACTGCCCTACTAAGAGACATAGTGTATAATTGTAATGTTAGAGGTACCCCAAGAATTAGACAAATATTACAACACCTTCACATATAGTAGTGCTAGATAATTAGGAAAGTAGAAATAGTTTATATGTTAACCCCTAGACAGTCAGCTGGGTTGAAGCTCGACTGTGATTTTGTAAAGCTACTTCATTAATGATTAATGAAAATCCTTAATTCACAAAAAAAAAAAAATCTTCTGTCATTAACTCTGGCTTTTTCAACAAAAAAAATGACATAATTTGTAATTTATGACTATAGTTGAGGAGACACATATCATCTATGATTGGTCACGAAGGTGAAAAGAGGTATTTGGGCAAGATTGATCCAAATAACATAACTAATTTTCCTAGCAAAAGATACTATAGGTACATGGGTTCACTCACTACCCCTCCTTGCACAGAAGGTGTCACTTGGATAGTCACCAAGAAGGTAAAATTCCACGTTTAAAATACACAGGATATATTATTATTATTATTATTATTATTATTATTATTATTATTATTATTATTATTATTATTATTATTATTATTATTATTATTATTATTGTTATTAATGTTATAAAACCTTATTCATTTTAGGTACAAACTGTTTCAAGAGGTCAAGTGATGTTGCTCCGGGAAGCTTTCCATGATGTAAGTTGCCCTCTACTCTTTATTTTCTGAGCCTCACAATAATACGAAAGCTAAACATTTCTATATATTTAAGTTTTAAATTAATTTTTTCGAATGTTTGTTGAAATAGAAAATGTTCCGTTCGAGTTTTGTGGTGGGACAAATACAATCTCTTTGGTTAAAAGTGTCTGAGTCGACTCGTGAGAACGGAAAAAAAACATACTAATAGGGAGCAAATCTCCTTTTAATGGATCTTACATGCCGTGATTCCGGATTTGTTGTGGCCCCAAACGGATAGCAAACGCCTAGAGAAAAATAAAACAAGAATAGAAAATATTAGCTTTATAATGTTTTTTATTTGGTTTAGACAGACTCTCGAGTCTAAGGGTTTTTTTCAAAATAAGTAGATCTAAGACATAATATCTGGAGTGCAAGTTTAGCGCCGAGCCGAGGGAAGTAGGTAGGGACGTGATTATTAGATCTCTGGTCATCGCCAAGAGGGACAGTGTTAGATATCTTGGGTCGGTGATTCAGGGGGGCGGGGAGATTGACGAGGACGTCACTCATCGTATAGGAGCGGGGTGGTCAAAGTGGAGGCTTGCATCAGGAGTCCTGTGTGACAAGAAAGTCCCACAGAAACTCAAGGGGAAATTTTATACAGTTGTGGTTAGACCTGCCATGTTGTATGGGGCGGAGTGCTGGCCAGTGAAAACTCTCATGTTCAGAGAATGAAGGTTACGGAGATGAGGATGCTCAGGTGGATGTGCGGGCTCACCAGGTTAGATAAGATTAAGAATGAAGTTATTCGAGAGAAGGTGGGGTGACCCTGGTGGATGAGAAGATGCGATAAGCGAGGCTGAGGTGGTTCGGGCATGTGCAGAGGAGAAGTCCTGATGCCCCGCTGAGGAGTTGTGAGCGGCTGGCGATGGTCGGCGTACGGCGAGGCAGAGGGAGGCCTAAGAGGTATTGGGGAGAGGTGATTAGGCATGACATGGCTAGAATACGGGTTTCCGAGGACATGGCGTTTGATAGGGAAGTCTGGAGGTCTAGTATCAGGGTCGTAGGGTAGGGGCTCCTAGAGTTTTTTGTACTCCTCACCCGGGGTTGGATGAGGCTTGGCAGGGCTATCCATAGATGATTTGTGTATTGGATTGTGTCTCCTTTATGGTAGTTATTTATAGTAGTTACTGTCTGAATTATTGCATGTTTTTTTATTTATGGTTCTTATGTTTAGATAATTATTTACGCTATTTCTGCTGGAGTTACTAATGCTCTTTTGTTTTTATTTTTGTTTTTCCTTTCCTTCACTGAGCCGAGGGTCGATTGAAAACAGCCTCTCTGCCTTTTCGGGTAGGGGTAAGGCCCGTCTACATATTACCCTCCCCAGACCCCACTTTATGGGACTATACTGGGTAGTTGTTGTTGTTGTAATATTATCTGTTTTATCTAAATACATATTTCTTTACATCTTGATTTACTTAATAATTGGAAAAAATTTCACCATCAAGTAAGTTGAATAAGGAAATTCATATAAGATAAAATTACAAGACAGAGAAATGATTAGTCGAATATTCTTGATGGAGAAATAAGGTGTTATTATTTTTAAGTTATATATATTAGTAAACTGAACTGATTATTATATTACTAATAAGAATTTTGTTTTGTATTTGATTGTTGTTTTCAGTTTGTTGAGAGGAATGCAAGGCCTGTGCAACCACATAACGAGAGAGAGATCCATCTTTTACACCCAAAGAGCTAATCATAGTTCACCGTGTGACCAAAATTGACTATTACTAGTACTCTTTTAGAACTATTTGTTTTTAATTTATAGAAATAAAGAAAGGATGTAGAAAACAAGATTTTATTTGACGTCCGTACTGAAATTTCATCACACGATTGAAGGAAGAATATTATGATATTAAAGATCACAATCCAAGCTAGTAATCAAGTGTTCTAACTTGATTTATATTTTACTATCGTATAAGCAAAGGCGGATCCAAAATTTAATGGTTACGGGTGCCACTGTTTTTAATGTAAACTTACCTCTAGTCAAGGAGGTCGAATTAAAGTGTACATTTGGCTAATTCGCTCAGTTTTGAATTAACTCGGTTCTATTCACTTTACTTTATAAGATTTTTGATGCATAAATACACACATGATAACCAAACTAAAAAATTTTAGTCCTTCGAGGAAAAACTAACATTAACTAGATCAAAAGAAAAATTATTAAAAGCATATTGAAATTTTAAAATCTGAGATTTAGAAAAGGAAAACAAAAATAAATATACTTTAATAATTTAAATAACTAATAAAAATAAACTACACAGAGAGAGAATACAAAAATGAAAATAAGAAATTAAAAAATTAAGAGAGAGAAGTAAAGAAAATTTTGGAAAAGAGAGAACAAGGAACGAGTGATGGGAACTCAATCCTGGGCATTGGGCCTGCAGGAAGCAGCTGGACTGTGGTACTTACCTTATCTTTGTTACTTAGGGTGCCACGCTTTAGCTATATACTTTTTTAACATGAAATATCAGTATAATACCAATACACATGAAATTCCACCGGAGAAACCGGGTGGCGTACCACCCCCTTCCCTCTACATAGATCCGCCCCTGCATATAAGTGACTGTGAAAAGAATACAAACAGTAGTTTTCGAGGATTAAGTCTGAAGGAGAAACACTATTTTATTGTCTAACAATGCAATGTCCGGAACGCATTGATCCAACTAATCAGGATTCGTGCCGCGTAGTGTCTACAAGGAAGTACATCTACCAAGAATTTGTGCATTCTCAGCGCTCGAACATGAGACTTTCTTGTCGAGGAAGAACAAATCCCAACATCTTTCTTGTTATGAGTGGAGAAATTGTGGTAGAGAATGCTTCCCCTTTAATGGGCCCTACTTAGCACGAATCCAGATTAGTTGGACCAGTAAATTTCAAATACCAAATTCAAAGATAAATATAATAAAAAACTCTATATTTTTGTCTTAAGCTGCACCATCATAGCTAGAGCCTAGAGGTGCAGTCATCAACATTACGTTGCTACCTTTACTGCTTACGCTTTAAACAACTCCCGGACCAGCTAATCTAATCCTGAGCCAAAGGTTTATTGAAAACAACATCACTATCTCCATATGGTAGGTGTAAGATCTGTATACACACTATATTCCCCAGACCCCACTATGTGGTGATTATACTAGGTATGTTGTTGTTGTTGACCAGCTTATCTAAGTTCGCAAGAAACATCTTTTTGTATTTCCCCTCAGATAATGAAAAAAATAGATAATATTTGATGAGAAATATCACAGCTAATATTTGAAAGAATAACTGAAGAATTTCCCACTGCTCCCTCATTGCAAGTAATCACCTGTAACTTCCTTCTTGATGCTTAGGGAAACTAGTCCCGGAAAAATAACGGTATAATTTATACCCAAATGTTGCAGTTGTGGGCGTTGAATTCATCATTCCGCGCTTGCCATGAGAAATTTGCAGCAACATTCTGCTCTTAAGTCTCAATTTAGAAGCTCATCTGACCATTTCAGTAGTATTCGTGCATGAACTGGTGCCTCCTCTTGTCTGCCGCGTATTATAGGATTTGCAACAAGGACATTTACATGCCACTATATGGAAGTTAACCTCAGATGTTTCTGAACAGTCATTACAAAGAATCCAAACCTAAAAAGAATTTCAAAGAAGATCAAATTTAAGATAAGTTGATCAAATTCTTGCACAAAATTACAATGGGTAGAACAAACTGGTTTCTTACCATCTTGTTCTGATACATTTCAGGCATAGGTGTCGAGGCAACCTAGAAGTAGAAATGTGGATAAAGCTCGTCAAGTTTAGAAAAAGATTTGAAAACAATGTCAATGCTTGGAAAATATAGTCTTCACCTCCTCGTCCAGTTTTTCCCAGACAGGGGACATGTCACAATATGATTTTGAGCAAACTGGGCAAGAATACCTGGAAGCACAAAGTTGATAATTAAGCACGCAGCCAAAGTCGACGGGGTGTTGCATTACGGGATCATTGTGGAATTGATTTTTCATAGAAAACAATAACTAGTCGAACTTACTGGAAATGTCGTTCCATCTGCATGACGCATTCCAGATGTATGGTGTGACCACAATGCAAGACTGTGATATTCTTTGTTGTATCAAAAATATACTGCATGAAGTAACAAGAATCAAGACCATGTCATGCTTATGTTCTTAAATCGTTGTGTTGCGGATTCTGCCCTTACCTCAAAGTAAACAGGGCAATTGTGGTGCATTGCTCTTTCTATACAAATATGTGATTCCTTCATCAAATTTGAATAACAGCATCCTGAAAGAAGGAAGAGAAAAGGTCAGATGATCCATGAATAATCCACTAATTACAACATAATAAGAGCTTTGGTTGCTAAATTACTCACCGCATCTGTCACAGTGAAAGAAATTCTCCTTGCCACCTGTTCTGCTTTCACATATTTTGAACAGGAACATGAAAAAAATAATAGATTAGACACAACGTGACCACACTTGAAAGATAACTGATGTAAGTGGATTGATATGGAGTTGGGTGAAGAAAACTGATAGTGCAGACTGAGAAGGAACACTATTCATCAGAAATATAGTTTGACCACTTTGATGGGATTAACAGTTTGACAAAGGTCGCGTAGTAGAAAAACTACTCCCACGTTGTAGTTAAGCCTTTTTACCTATGTGTGTAGTGCAGGTATCCAAAGAAAATAGAGATGAGAATACTAATAATTAACACTAGCAAATGTAGATAAATGGGACCCTTCGGGGTTGCCTAGTTGGTTTGGAGGCGGTCACCCATGACCTGGGACTGATTCCCCCTCAATGCCTTCTGGGTTGAGTCTGTCACACAGGGCTTGCCTAGTGCGATTTACAACGACTGTGTGGTTTGCAGCTTATTACACAGGAGAAGGTTTACTCAGTGCGCACAAAGTGCTGCAGAGGTTGTAGCGGTGGCGTGTTTCCCCCTACCCAAAAAAATGATGATTAATGGGATGACAACATATCTAACTTGTAGATGGAACAAACCTACTTCCCAAGGGAGGTTGCTCCTCAGCCATTTTGCGACCACGACCAGACCTATTTCTCAGATGTCACAGACATTGAGTTTTTACAAAATGGGGTAATTTTGGAAAATGCATTAAAGAACTAATGATGATGTACAGTACGAGAAGGATTTTAACCTGCAGATTCCACACTTATCACAGTGGTATTGATTCTTCAAAACCTACAGATACAAATCATCTTATTTGAGCCAACAACATAATATTATTAGTAGAATTGTCTACAGAGACTTACATCATCATCAAAGAAGTTGCATTTTGAACAAAAGTACTTCCCCATGCAAATCCCGCATTGAATGCATGTTTGTTGAACCTAAAGGACAATCAGGAACAAAAAGCAAGTTTTGCCACTGCTTAAAAGATATAGTAAAGATTAAAGACTTGAATTTAGTCATTAACAGTTGAGAAAACTCACATCCTGTTCAGTATTGCACAATGAACAAACGACCTGATATACATTTACAAAGCAGCATAATAAAATCAGTCAACAATAAAAGGTCTGACAAACAAGATCATTCACACGGTATATAATCAACCCATCAATCAAGTATGCCTCAGTCAACAACAGCAGCCCAGTGTAATCTCACAAGTGGGGTTGGGGTTTGGGGAGGGTAGGATGTACGCAGCCTGGAAGGGTAGAGAGACTGTTCAATAAAGCATGCCTCAATCCCAAACGAAAGTGACATAGAGATACCTAAAGGGAGAAGTTCCCGAAGTTTTTTCTCTCTCTATTTGATTATCATCAGGTAATAAACAAAAGAGCTAGCCGCTGTCAAACGAAGCAAATTTCCAAACAAAAAAAGAAACAAAGATGACCAAACTCATTTCGCGCAACAAAGCTCCATATAATTTGAAAAGTCTACCTTTGAACGCTAGAAATCAGTCTGCCAGAACTTACATGTGACAATAACAACAACTATACCACAACTCGAAGCAAGTTGAGGTTGGCTATATGAATCTTCACTGTCCACGTCACTTCATCTATGCTCAACTCAATCCAATATTATAAAAAAATTAAAATACTTTCTAAATCACCTATCTGTGTTCTTCTCCTTTTTCTAAGGAACGGGGATACCTATTTAAGAAACCAAGCATAACTAAAGAATATTTACAAAATAGAAGAAGGAAAACAATGAAAACTAACCCTTTTTATATCATGGCGAGGAATATCGTGGCGTTTGAGTGGATCGACTTCTAAAGAATTCTGATCAAGGATTTTTAAAGCTACCATTAATTCTCACATAACAAAAGATAAAATCAAAATATTCAACTAAGTTGGAAAAAAAGATTCTACGTTTGTGTCATTATGGCAATGCCTGCAATCAAATATCTCATGACAACAGGGTGCTCTAATTTTGCATCTCCTCCTGTAATGTGAGCACCTATAAGGAATATCAAAAGATTAACAAAAAACAATGAAAATAAACTTTGAACTTTTTCATAGAATTAACAAAGTAAAAGAAACAGAGAAACTTACCCATAATTCCCAGAATCCATCTCCATCCCTTTAATCAATTCTACTGAATGAAGAAACTTCCTCCAATTGGTACTCAAAATCCCTGAAAAAATCTTAATTATGAGCAAAAGTATACAAATTCATACAAGATTGAAAGTGAACTAAAAATCAGATAAATTCAAACAAAAAAGATTGAAATTACAAAATTCAGATGTTTAAAAAAAAAAGATTGAAACCGAACAAAATATCAGATCTTTAATATAAAAAGCAAAATTTACAAATTCAGATGTTTAAAAAAGGACCTCTAAATATGACAAAAGGTATGCAAACTCAGACCTTTAATATAAAAATAAAATGTACAAATTCAGACGTTAAAAAACGGAAAAGTATGCAAATTCAGACCTTTACTAACCAAAAAAAGGTACAAAAATCCAAGCATTAGAAAAAGACTGAAACTGAACTAAGAATCAGAGCAAAAGATAAAATAAATTCAGACAATTAAAAAAGAATATTTAAAACTGAAATAGTAAAAATCATACCTTTAACTGAAAAAAGGATTTAAAACCGGGTTTTTTTAGTGGATAAGTAGAAGAAGAAGAAGAAACTAAAAAGCTGCAATCAAGTCCAATAATGCAAAACGATTTTTTTGTAATTAAAAAGAAAAAAATACAACCCTCACCTATATATAATGCATAGCCCATAGATTTCCATTGTTGTAGTTACTTGCGTTGATCAGTTTTCATTGATGACGAGGCGACACGCTAGCGTTATGCCGACTGTATTTTTATTGAATGCAATCAACTTTCTCCTTTTAGCTTTCCCCTTATTTTACTCTATTGTAATGAAAAACCAACGCTTTCTATATTTTTATTCCAAAATTATTTTTATCCCATATTCAGAGAAATATATAAAGTTTGTATATTTTTAAATACTGACTCTTGGGGTACGCGTGAATCCTGTCTGAACGAGTATAAGTAGGCATTTGGACCTAAAAATTGTAAAATTTTAAAAAATGGTAAAAAAAAAATTAACTGGAAATAATATTTGAAATTTGGAGTAATATAGAATGATATTATTAGTGTAATATTCTTCCCTATTTTTTAAAAAATAAACTATCTACGTTATTATCCAAGAATTCGTACCTCTTCTTTCTTAAATATTTTTATACCTTTATATTTTTTTATCATTTATATATAATTTACGTGTTAGACTTATACAAAGTTAGAAAATGGAAAGAAAAAAATAAATTTTAATCTACATGGTTCAAATAAGAAACAAATTAATAAGAAAATTTTAATTAATTTAAAGCTCTAAAAATTTTAAAATAATAATTAATTAACTATTAGTATATGAAATTTTTGTTATAATATATAACATAAAAATGAGGGACTTCAGAATATTATTTTTTATGTGATAAAAATCAAGTTTGAAAATGAAAAGAAAGAACATTAGTTTTAAATTTTAGTCCTAGAACCACTTTCGTAGAACATTTATAGTGAGTGAAAAGCAAGTATAGATTCTCTCTCTAAAAGCTCTCGGCGCAAGATAAGCAGGACGCTAACCTACGCCTCCAGCCATGACGAGAGGAAGGAAGAAGAATCTGGTGAAATAGGTGATACCGGAGATGGAGAAAGTGGAAACACCAGCTGTGAATAAGCCTACTCAGTGGCTAACTAGAATGGGTTCAGCGCCGACAGTTTTCCACAACCCTAGCGACAATGGAAATCCCGGGACGCAGATAACGTCGGAAATTGGCGTTCAACAGAGGATGCCAGTAACGTTTGGCAGTTTTCTACCGTTGAAGTTGCAACCTATCAGTGAGGAAATTGTTGAAGGCGAGGGGGATTTGCAGGAACTGGAATGAGTCGATTCAGTTCATCGTCGGCTCCGTTTCTCTGTTCAAGCAAAGCAAACTCCGATTGCTCAGACTTATGGGCAGGTCACAGTCAGCTTTCATCGAGGGTCGTAGCATTATTGATAACATCTTATTCACACAAGAATTGTTCAAGGGCTACTCCAAGAAGGGCCTCTCTCCTAGGTGTGTGCTAAAGGTGGACCTAAAGAAGGCTTACGACTCAGTTGAATGGATTTTTCTTAGTAGTTTACTGCAGGATCTGGGGTTCCCTTCTAAATTTATAGGATGGATAATGGAATGTATATCAACTGTAACCTATTCTCTCAACTTCAATAGAGGTCTCACTGCTCCATTTATAGGGAAAAGAGGTCTGCGACAAGGTGACCCGATGTCACCATACCTCTTTGTTCTGGCAATGGAGTATTTACATAGACCGCTTGTGCAAGTGATGAAGAGGAAAGACTTTAGGTTCCATCCTAAATGTAAGAAGTTGGGTGTAGCACATGTTTGTTTTGCGGATGATCTTCTCTTGTTCTGCAAGGCTGATATTCAATCAGTAAGCCTACTGAAGCAGATTCTTCAGGAGTTCTCTAAGGTCTCTGGTCTTCACGCAAATGATGATAAAAGTGCAGTGTACTTAGCAGGTGTAAACAACTGGCAGAAACAGGAGATTCTTCGGATATTGGGATTTTTAGAAGGCAGTCTCCCTTTCAAGTATTTGGGGATGCCTCTGGATTCAAAGAAGCTGTCCATTGCTGGCCACTGGTGGAGAAAATTACACAGGAAATAAACTGTTGGTCGTCAAGGCTTCTATCTTATGCTGGTCGGCTTCAATTGATAAAATCTGTTCTGTTTGGTATTCAAGCCTACTGGTCCCAGATTTTTTTATTGCCCAAAAAATTTTTGAAGATGACAGAGGCCCTCTACAGATCCTATCTATGGACTGGTTCTGCCACAGTCTCAAGAAAGGCCCTGATTGCATGGGACACTATGTGCTTGCCTTACAGTGCAGGAGGTTTGAATGTTTTAGACCTAGCTAAATTGAACAAAGCTGCTGTGGCCAAGTATTTGTGGGCATTGACTAAGAAGAATGATAGTCTATGGATAAAGTGGGTTCATACTTTCTATATCAAGAACCACTGCTTTGAGGACATGTTGGTGCCTGGGGCCGCTGCCTGGGCAATCATGAAATTTTTTGAATCAAGGCGGCTGATTAATGGTATTGCAACACTTAGTGGAAATCTGGAAAACAGATTGAGGCAGGTGCAACAGGGAGAGTCCTTCAGCATTAACAAGCTATACAGACAGCTTCTTCCTCAATGCAGCAAGGTCCAGTGGAAATCAATCATATTATAGCTTCAACTACATCCCAGGTATAAGTTTATACTATGGCTGGCTTTACATAAGCGACTTGCAACTGTGGATCGACTCCAGAAGCTAAATGTTGTGGTTCCACAAGATTGTATTTTCTGTGGTTTGTATCAAGAGAGATTTGAGCATCTGTTCTTTGAATGTTTGAAAACCAAAGAGCTCTGTGTACCATGGCCGACTGGCAGGAGGAATGTGCGTGGATTAGTATGCTGGCGAAGAGTAGAAATAGTTTAGCAGAAATTACAGCTTGCCTATTTGGAGTTCTGGTGCCGACGATATGGAGGGAATGGAATAAATTGAGATTCCAGGGTGCCATGTTGATGAGCGACACTGTATGCAAGGAAATCGTAGTCCATCTCCATTGCAGAGGGGCTTCAAGGCATAAGTGGAGGACTGTCCTACATAGATTAGATATTTTCCCTAGTTTTAAAATGAGATAGACATTCTTCATGATAGCGTATCACACGTATTATCATAGTGTGCTTTGTTTATCCTAGAATGATAATAGGGTAGTGACTGTGTGTAGCATACGAGAATAGATGGTCAGCATCTATGCTCTGTAAGTATACTTTTTTAATGAAATAAAATAGATAGTTGTTTATTAAAAAAAAAATTTAGTCCTATATTGTATGTAAATATCATTTCATTAATAGTATTCTCTAAAGTGTAAGACACTCCCGTTTACTTATTAGTTAATAAGACTTCTTACTTAGTTCAATAAGGAAATATTTAATAACTAAAATTTTAGGCAATTTAAATACCCAAAATTTTTGGAAAGAATTTAAATTACAATTATAGCTAATATGATATTAAAGTTCATAGGATAAAAAAGACGAATAATATTTCACATAGGGTCTTCGTGCTTTAATATATTATAAATATGATAATATATAAAATGTATATATAGAAAAAAATATATATATACTTACGTCTATTATTTTAAGAATGACTATACGCTATTGTTTTCTCATCTAATTTGGTTCGTTTTGGTGGGCTATCTTTTGTACGGTGAGAGTATACAGGGTGCAGGTCAAAAAGGGAGCCACCTTTGAATAGTGTTTTTCACTTTTTAATTTTTATGGTCAAAACTTTAAATTGAATTGTTTCCTTGCCGGTGTGTGAAATGTTGACGTGTTTCATTAGACCACGGATTCTATGATGGCAATCCATCAAAAAATAAAAGATATTTTTTTCCCATTAAGATTTTGTCTAAGTATAATGTATTAGCACTTTTCAATTATTAGCAACTTATATTACTTGTATTCAAATGCTCGATAAATATAATATAAGTCAAATGTTCGTTTGCGCGAACTATATTCGTTGGCGTGAATTATATGTGCATATTGAGGTTTCCTTGAATCGTTTTCTTTTCAGTTCTAGTCCTTAGATACATCTAATTGAACTCCCACTAGTTTAACATTTCTATATATGTTGTATGATTCTTGAGACAAAAAAATAAGAGAAAATGACAATGAAATTGAGGCTGAATCCAAAGAGGTGACAAATTGAAACATGGAAACAAACATAAGTACACCAAAAAAGAAAAAAAAAATTAAACAACCCAACCCCATCATCACACAATATCACAAAGTTTGAACCAAAGTAGAGGGTAATTTAGATAATCAAACACCAAGAGAACTCCTCACTACAATATTACATAAAATTCAATAAAAAAACACCATTTTAGATACCAGCCTATCGGATTCATTATTCACTTTTTTTAACCAGTATACTAAGACTATTCATTAATTATATATAGGTATATATATATATATTAAATATCCATCGCTTAATTTTGGTTTGAGTTATTGGATGAACAGCTATTTAGGTTAATTTTTTTTTTTCCTTTTTAGTATTCAGCTGGTGGCAACTGCTCATAGCTCTTGGAGATGAAGAGGAATTCAAAGACAAGCCCAGAAAGCCCACCACCAATAAGAGGCCCAGCCCAATAAACCCAATGGTTAGTCCAACTCCAGCCCACAAAAGATGGGCCAAAAGAAACTGCTGGGTTCATTGAGGCCCCATCAAAAGCCCCACCAGCTAAAATATTGGCCCCAACAATGAAACCAATCGCAATTGGTGCAATTGTGCCCAAACTTCCCTTTTTGGGTCAATTGCTGTGGCATAGACCGTGTAGACAAGCCCAAATGTCATCACTATCTCGAATACAACTGCGTTCCACGCATCCACTCCAGAGGACAAGGAGAAAGCGCCTATATCCTGCATAATTTTTAAAGAAAAATTAATTTAAATAGTCCGTAAAAAAATAGTGACAGATGTATGTATAATTAAATTTTTTCATGTAATTCTTTATCAAAATTGTTGAGATTTTACTTTTATTAAGCCGTGAGTCAATTGGAATCGGTCTCTCTACCTTCACAAGGTAGATATAAGGTTTGTATACATACTATCATCCTTAGACTTCACTTATAGAAATACACTGAATATGTTATTGTTGTAATTTATAACATATGTATATTGGATAACAATTGCAACAAATTTTGGTCGAGCAGTCAAATATATAAGTTTTCCTAATTTGAATGTTAAAATATTACTAATACGAGTACTTTACATAATCTCTATAAGATTTTGGTTCAATGGTTCATCTTGAGGTGTTAAACTATTAAACTATTATATGGGTTATGATTAATAATTTTTATATTATCAGTATATTTTAACATATTCTAGCGGGTAAAACCCAACTTTTTATGTACATGACCTGTACTTATTTTTTTAGGTAACCTAATAAGGTAAAAGTTCTTTTAAATTATTAGTGATAATAGTTAAAACTCGATGGATTTAATATAGTTTTTTAAGCTGCTAGTGTTCTTTAGCCTATTGCTGCAAGTAATTCCAACATATTTTTCGAGTTGCTAATATAAATCTTATGGATGGTTATCTATTGAATTTTTTTTGTTTATTAAATTTTTTTATTTTTTTTTACTTTCGTGGTGACAGAATTCAGACCCCCCTTAATATCGGGCAATCTATTATTAAGTCCAAATAAAAGATTATTTATTTAGGGCAAATTAAACATAATTCTTACCAAACCACCAGTGGCAAACTTGAGAAGCAAACAAGCAACAACAGAGCCAAGAAGCTGAGCAATCCAATACAAAATTCCACGTAGTAGGCTAATATTTCCACCAACAAACGCACCAAAAGTGACACCAGGATTAACATGTCCATCAGAAATATTTGCTCCAACGGAAACCGCCACGAACAGCGCGAAAGCATGAGCGATGGCGGCGGTGATAAGGCCGGCGGGGGTGTTAGCTCCACCATCAGTAAGCTTGCTGAATGCAACACCCGAACCTGCAAACACGAAAATTAGGGTTGAGATGAACTCGGCTAACGCCGCTTTAAAGCGTCCGGGTGGCTGGCCTCCTCCGGCCTTCCGACGGCTATACGGCTGAATGGCATCGTCGGAAAATCAAGATTAAGTGTTCAAGAAATGTCAGAGAATAAGAAGAAGAATGGGATGAAGAGGGTTTTACAAAGACTATACTGTTGTTATAGATTTCATGCAACATTGCTACTTATAGATGCTAAGTTTTGGTGGTTCTTGCTATAGCCGGTTTACGGTAAGAAAATGACGATTTAAAAAGGATCTATTGATAAAGAATTATTCAATCTGTTTCAATTTATATAAACCTATTTGATTGAGTGTGAAATTTAAACATAGTAAAATTTGTGGGCCTAAATAAGTCATGACATTTATATGACTATAATTCTTTTAGAATGTATGGTGTTCGACAGTATTTATATGCGAAGGCGGATCCTGAATTTTAAGTTTATGGGTTTCTGTCGCAATTTCAAATTAATATACAATAATAACTGGGTTCACAAATAGATATTTAATACAAATACAGGGACTATGCAAATGTTATTACTGGGTTCCCGGAACCCACATAATATACCCTAGATCTGCTTCTATTTGTATGGTTATAAAAAACTTTGAGGGTAGAACTAGAACTTTAAGTTAAATTATTTTAAATTTAGAATTAGTCATATTTTTTTTGAAACATGCCAAAAAAAAAAAAGTTCGTATAAACCGAACCGAGCGAATAGTATTACTAATACCATTCGACACAATGTTTTTATCTTTACAAATAGTTGTTCCCCTAACTATGTTTTCATTTTAGTTCCATAACTCATTTCCTTGAATTAACTCCAATTCATTTTTACTTTTAATTAATTTCTTTCTAAATTGATCAACTCGATTCCAATACGTAAATGACAACAATGCTTTATTGGACTATAGTTCATAATGATGGAGAAGCTATGAATATTTGTTCAAAGATTACTACTACAATTTTGTGATTCTCTTATTTGTTTTTCTAGATAACTTAAACTCTTATTTTGATTTTCTAATAATGACTTGGTCTATTATTGAAAACGCCAATCACTATTCATCGAGCTAAGCAAGTGATGGATATGGTGTCAAGTGCCATTAATACGTGTGTATGTTGGATAATAGACTATCGATTATTGTTTAATTAGCATCATAAATTGGACCAAAAGCATAATGAGAAACCTTAACTATAATTATCATAAGTACATCTGTCATTATCGTTTTAGTAAACGTTTGTTGGAATGTCATGAAATTTCATCATCTATAATTTTGGACAAAATATAAAATTGGTTGGATGGACGAAATTAATTGCATTTGCTAGTCTATATATATAGTCGCGACCCAAATCCCGCTCCGATTGTGATGGCATCTCTCGTGAAGATAAGGCCAATCAATCAACTCAAAGTGCCTTTATAACAATAATTAAACATGAATAAAAACTCTAAATATGATTTTAAAATAACCATTTGCGGAACTACAACCCAAACAAACAGCCCAATCCAGGGTGTCATAAGTCATGAGCATCTAAGGAGTCTAAATACATTTACAAGGCCAGTAATATACAGTATGAATTTTAAAGATCATAAGGTAGGAAAATTCGGTGTCGCGCACACTGGCGGTCACCTGGCCCAGCTATGATAGCAAAATCTTCAATCAACTCAAAATCTGCTACCGGTCGAACAAGTACCTGCATCTGCACACGAGGTGCGGGGAGTAAAGTGAGTACTCCAACTCAGTGAGTAATGAAAATAAAAAATAACTGAGTAGTATATAGAAGTAGTGAAAAGCACTTAAATTGAGAAAATCAGCGAAAACTGTGAAACCTTTCAAAGTGTTTTGGCTCAGTTTTAAACCTCTTTTGAAAATGATCACTTCAACAGTTGCGAAAATAATTTTCAACATTTAGGGATACTATACACAGAGACCCGCCCCTGGGGCTATATTCTTATTCCCGGTCAGCCATTGTTACCTGTCCAAACGCATCATACAATGTCAATATTATCATTGTCTAAAATTTATCCTCTTTAAGAGTGATTAGACAACACCAGAACACCAAATAGATATCTCAAGAAATAACACAAATAATAAATAATGAACAAATGCATGAATGCAATGCAATGCAAATACTGATACATTTTAGTACTCGTTGCGGCGTGCAGCCCGCTCCATTTATTTATCATCGACGACGCTCATTGGGGGTGTACACAGACTTCGGAGGGGCTCCTACATCCCAAGCGCAATATCATCCATCTCGTGGCATCAAATAGGCTCTTGACCTCAATATTAATATAGCACTACTACGGTGCGCAACCGATCCATATCATAGGAAAATATATCCTCACTATTAGGTACTCAACCCATCTCAGTCAAATAAATGCATAGCCACTCGGGCATTACGTACTATAAGGATCTCAGCCCTCATATTCATTTTATTTATGGTCTCATGTTCAAAATACAGTTCTTATCATATTTTTAACAGTTGAAAACTAGACTGAGAGTATGATTTATGCAAACAAGTGAGGAAAATCAAATGAAGATCTCCTAAGGATTCTACATGTCGGCACAAGGCCCCAAACGTGGCAATAAGCCCAATTTACAGTAATAAAGTATGAGTCTCAATCGCCAATATAGCAGAAATATCACTCGAGATGGACCAAATCATGATCCTCAATAGTGAACGACCCTGCATTCATCATAGAATGCGTGTCACTCAATACAACATTGTGATGTAAAATCTGGGGTTTCAAACTCTCAGGATATTATTTACAAGCATTAATCACCTCAAACCGGCGAAATCTCTAGCCCGCAATGCCTTTGCCCCTCAAATCAGCCTCCACGCGCGTCACATCTAACCAAAATTAGAGCGAATACATCACAATATGCTAAAGGAATAATACCCAATCGCAAAACAACAGAGAAATAACAAAAATCTTGAAACCAGCAAAACCCGAGCCCCGTGCCTGCTTCTTGAAAAATTACAAAACTCATATTACCGGATTTTTCGTCTCTCCACGAAACCATACATACCAAGAACTCCAAAATCTGAGCTCAAATGACATATCAAATCCCAATTTGAAATATCAAAATTCAACCCCTAGTTCATAAGTTTTAGGCTCAATTTTCATAAATTTCTAGACCAATTTCACAATATAATCATGTTTTTAACTCAATAATCTAACCTCCAATAAACTCCAGTCGAAACCCTCTTCAATTGCTCTCAAAAATCTCTCAAGGTGCTCAATAATAGAGGAAAATACCCTTAGCTCGCGGATGAAATGTTATTTTTCAAAACCCTTCTGCCCAGGCCTATTTTCGCTTCTGCGACCACATAACCGCTTCTCAGGTTACCGCTCCTTCGGTCTCTCCCTCCGCTTTTGCGGGCTTTCACTTAAGGGCATGACCGCTTCTGTGGTCCCAAAGCTCGCACCCGCAATACCGCTCCTGCTGGCCATCCTTCTCATCCCCCTAAGGAAGTAGAGCGCCTTCAGCAGGCTTCGCCCTATCTATTCATCTATTTTCTCAAATGGATATTTAGGGATCTCTCTTGTTCATAGATCTTGAAACCAGATCAATATCCATTTCTCAATAGAGCATCGCTGGGAAAAAAGCCAATTGATTTGGTTTTCTTGAAATCAACGAGTGGCAGCCTAGCATCACTTTAGATAGGAGCAGAATGGATGACTTAAACTGAAAGTAAGTTCTCCGGATCGATATATCGTACGACGTAATGGAGATCTTGATCTAGATCCGGTGCTTCGCAGAATTCGGGACCTAACGATGTTAAGGCTTCCGCTTCTGCGGAACCTACCCTAGGCTCGAGCTCCGCTTCTGCGCCTATCCGTCCGCTTCCGCAATACCGCACCTAAGGTCCCAAAACCGCAGGTGCGAAAACACCAGAACCAGCAACCTTCAGCAAACACACAAGTCCAATTTCACCCCGTTGGACATCCGAAACTAACCCGAGGCCTCCGGGACCCCAACCAAAAATACATATATGTCTTAATACTTTATCCAAACTTGTTCCGACCATTAAAACATATCAACCAACACTAAAATCATCAATTCTCATCGGATTCAAGCCTAAGTTCTTTAAAAACTTCTGAAACACGCATTCGATCAAAAACCCCATGAAACGACTTCCGAATGACCTGAAATTTTGCACACATATCCAAAATCACCTCACAAAGCTACAATAACTCTCAGAATTCCATTTCGACCCTTGGATCAAAATCTTACCTATCAACCGCAAATCGCCAAAATATTAGTTTCGTCAATTCAAGCCAAATTCCACATTGGACCTCCAAAACCAATTTGGATCGCGCTCCTACTTCATAAATCACCTTGCAGAGCTAGCCAAATCACAAAAACTCCAATTCGAGCTCGTATACACATAACTCAACTCTTGGTCAAATATTTCAAATTCAAAGTTTCCAACTGCAACTATTCTTTAAATTCGTCCAGATTTTCCTGAAACCCGAAACCAATGATCCATATCAGTCATATTGCATAACACAGAGAAAGTCATGCCCGAGAACTAGCGATAAAAAATGCAAATTCTCAATGCGACCGGTCAGGTCATTACATCCTCCCCTGCTTAAACACACGTTCGTCCTCGAACGTTCCCAGGGCTGTTCTAGAAGCAAGTCAATAGTTGAATAGATTTACCGGGCATATACCCGGGGGAGATTCTGCATCGCCATATCTCATATAGGTCCGATATCACAATATAACCAAAATTTCACAATCCATCCCAGTCCATAAACCATAGAACCACATTTTCACTAGTGGAATCATCCACAATACTAAAATCTCGCATCGATACTCTGAATAACCCGAACTAGCTGTAATAATCCATGCCTGAAACCTCAGGTGCAATTATATGATGTACCGCATAGCTCAAATACATGCAGCAATAACTCCCATTCACAACATTTGTCCACAACAACCATATACCGATAGAAACCTCTTACTAGCTAAAGTCTCATTCCAACACTTTCATATTATACCAATAATAATGAAACACACAATAGACCATAAGCATTCCTCAGATTAACCATTCATGAAGGCATTTCTTTCCCTTTTGACTAATACCATAATAGATTCCGAGCCGAACCTCGATATCCTCCTTTCAACAAGCTGAAATCAAATCTGTTCATATCCATTAATGATCCCAACGATCTCTTCTGACCAAACACACCACCCTGGTGACATGACACATTAATACATCCTAAGACTCAACTTGCGTAACTACGCACACCCATAAATAATGGTCTGAATATACACCGATCATGAAAATGACTCAATTGAAAGAGATGTACCTCAAGCTCTCCAGAATCATCACAACACAAGGCCGAGAATCCATATCACATCATGGAATAAAGCACACAAATCTAACTCGTAGGTTCATATCACCACATAGCCTCGCTGCAGTGCACGATCCTATCCAACCACTACTTCGCATGAGACATCTCAAGTCACCATACTCGAAATTGATAACCACGCACTATTGATATTTAGAACCCAAAAAAATAATTATACCCATGGTGAAGCAAGTAATATATACCATACAATACTGAAAGGACATAACCGATGCGTCATTCGCCGAGAAACACCCAATACGAACTTCCCTTAGAAACCAGGAAGCAAGGCATACAAAGTAGCATTTGGAAAACTATTCTCAACATCACACTATTGCAGCGTGCAACCCGACCCAGATAACGTACCCATGGTAGCATGCCACCCGATCCACTCATACTCATGGTGGGGCACCACCCGTTCCACACATGCCCATGGCAGTGTGCCACCCTATCCACACATATATCTCACATAAGGAGGTGCACCTCGAGCCAAATTTGCTCACTACACAAAATACCGAGCATCGTTCGTAAGCACACTGAGCGCATAATAATATCTATATATAGCGTCATAAGCTACAAAACTCAAGCACAACTGAGGTTTTCCCCTCAACTTCCACTATGAATCCCGATAGCACTACACCATATGTGCCCATAATCCGCAAATCATAACATCTTGCAACGCATGAAACAACTCATAGATCTCTCCAGATCGCTGATAAGCTCAACAACGGTCGAATCAACCTAACCCTCGACAATACAACTCGGAGCCAACCGAGCCAACTCAAACTGGAACACGCATCCGAAAAGTCCCTTACCACCGGACCTGGATCAATAATCACAACCTCTGCACTGATATCCATCATGAAGGCCCAATAAGGAAAAATAATCCTTCCCAGCCGTCCGCTGGGTCCTTGAAATATAAACCACTCTACAAGAACATAACCCAATGCACACTCAAACCGTAGCGTTTCTGGAATAGCCCATAACGCAATAGTCCAGTATTAATCTAACACTAAGACAACTAGTCTGAACTCCAACATCACATCCAAAATCTAACATACCATCAACGAAAGATTTACTCGAGCCTCAAAATTGCAATAGTCACCAAACGGTGCCGATAGACACGTTCTATCATCACAAATAGCCCGAATATGAGGAGTTCCGCCTCCAATTCCACATAGCACGCGAATCATCATACCTGATCCTAATATTTGACATCCGAACACATGCCATAGCTCAATATCCAATAATTGTGACACATAATCCAAAAATTTCCCTGTGCCACCAAGCAACCCAAATATCACTAGTAGATCTAACAAGAAAGTGCCGCAATACCACCGAAGCACGATCACTTAATCACATTGCCATTTTTGTGAAACATATAATTCGTCAAATCACTTTCAAATAGCAGTGCCATTTTCCCTGATTATCTGAGGCTACCCGCTACTTAAGTGCTTTATGAACTTCTTTTCTGATCTTAACTGTAACTTATCTAATCAAGAACTTTAATTGATCCTATCTAGAAGAAAACCCTTACACATCTCTTGCCTCTCAC
The DNA here is from genome assembly GCA_034376525.1 of Nicotiana benthamiana. Lineage (NCBI taxonomy): Eukaryota > Viridiplantae > Streptophyta > Magnoliopsida > Solanales > Solanaceae > Nicotiana > Nicotiana benthamiana. The sequence continues at coordinate 126,276,945 of CM067337.1, forward strand.
ATTCGTAGAAAATGCACCTCTTCAACCACAGTAGCAATCAACAAGAACTCTCCTAATTTCAATTGCACAAACTAAACTGCCATGCCTGAATCCTTCTAACAATATCACGCTAAGCAAGTCATCAAAACCCAAGAGTATTGCGGCAAAAATACCTAGGCTAACTCATTACTTTGAATACACACCAAGAATTAACCATACCTTCACTCTACCGATCCGGTCTACTATCAAGCTATTCCATCTATTTAAATTTCTTCTGATTGGTCTTCAACTTTATATCTCCCGTTGCCGTAGTACCACAATTCCTCAATCCAGGCTTACCACACGAGACCCAAGCATAAAACCACACTGTTAGAAACTACAACCTGTTGAATACTCTCTCAAATGTTTCCAGAAACACCACATTCTAGAATATCTTACTCAGAAGAACTCTCTGCGAATCTAGCTATGTTTACTTTTCTTTCCTGACACCGATACATAGGATCCCGTAGTAGACATAGATTTTGACATTTCCAACGAAAGTCAGTTTCTAGCCAAATATGCAACATTAGAACACTCAATTGACGTACGTAGACTCTTGAACCCATTCAAACCATCTCGCAAGTCATTCACTCTTATTCAACTGCAATTTACCTGACCCAACGGGCAGAACCACCCGTGCCTCATTGGCACTCCGATATCGCTGAATGAATGCCTCGTCCCAATATAACCAAGCAATAGCCTGCCATATGCACCGAGCATTATTTACCAATAACAACTCTAAACATTCTGTGGTTTCCTTACCCTATGAAGCATAATGTAGCCTTTGCCCAAAATTTTCCCTTTACTCTAACTATAGCTAATTCACTCGTACATCTCAAACTGGAACCAACACAGCACCTAACCGTGCAACCAACTATTCCCAGCAGGCTCCCCCACTTGGCTCGAAGCCATAGATCGAGATGTACTAATTAACTCATAACACTTTTACTCTATTGATTCCACAATAACCTAGTGAGATTAATCTCAAATCATTTATAAGTTGTGAAAACCCAGATCATCTAGTATTATAACTCTTTTGCAATCGCAAAAGTTAGACTCATTCTCCTAAGCGACCCAAAATTCCAAATCTTTAACACATACTTTTCACTTACACATGAGATCTTCTAATATACCCATAAGGATCATACCACTTAAGAACACTCCGCAGAGGATAATCCACATGCTTCGCCTCAATTTAGCATTTCAGCATACCTTCCACCATCATATACATTACACAGTCATTTAGTCTTCCAGGGTCTAAACTCAAACCACAGTATGCTATTTACTTCACTCCCAACTAGGAGACTTGAAAAGATTCTTCACGCGACCATAACTCGGGGCAACACGTCCAATCACAATGGAAATCAAACACTTAATGGTTCATCTATCGCCCAGCAGACCTTCTTTGACACCTCCAAGTCATATAGAAACATCACACAGTACCAACATACCCATTACTGTAACTATCAAGCCGCCATTACCACAATTAGGTACAATGCTGAACATATAAGTTCATAACACCATCTCGCAATGTCAAAACCTCGGTGCTCAAAACATAAGCAAAGATTCGGCCACAAGTCCTCCAGACTGGCCCAATATCAACTCATAGAAATAACATCTCGCCCCTCGATCGGGGAATCACAAGACATCAAGGCACATCTGAAATTGAGCGCTCACATGCGCATACAATCTCGTGGAAGGAATTTCAAGAGTTCTCTTTTCAAGCTAAATCAAGGACGCACGATAAGAATTCAAGAATGTGATGTTTTTCTGAAGGTTTTGCAGCCTCTCGAGGATAAATACGGACGTCTCCGTACCTATCCACGAGACTCTATTAAACCTTCCCATGACTCATGAGACCTATATAACCTAGGTTTTGATACTAACTTATCACGACTCAAACCCCGCTCCGGTCTTGACAATCAACTCAAAGTGCCTTTATAACAATAATTAAACATGAATAAACAGTCTAAATAAGATTTTAAAATAACTATTTGCGAAACTACAACCCAAACAAACAGCCCAAACCGGAGTGTCACAAGTCAGGAGCATCTAAGGAGTCTAAATACATTTACAAGGCCAATAATATACAGTATGGAATTTAAAGATCAAAAGGTAGGAAAATTCGATGTCGTGGACGCTGGTGGTCACCTGGCCCAGCAATGATAGAAAATATTCAATCAACTCAAAATCCGCTACCGGGTGAATAAGTACCTGCATCTGCACACGAGATGCAGGGATTAAAGTGAGTACTCCAACTCAGTGAGTAATGAAAATAAATAATAACCGAGCAGTAAGAAATCATGTATAAGAGATGATTATGTTGTATATAAGCAGTGAAAAGCCCTTAAATTGAGAAAATTAGTGAAAACTATAAAACCTTTCAAAGTATCTTGGCTCAGTTTTAAACCTCTTTTGAAAATGATCCTTTCAACGGTTGCGAAAATAATTTTCAACAATTAGTGACACTATGCAAAGAGGCCCGACCCCGGGTAATATTCTAATTTCCGGTCAGCCATTGTTACCTGGCCAAACGCATTATACAGTGTCATTATTACCACTGTCTAAAATTTATCCCCTTTAAGAGTGATCAGACAATACCAGAACTACAAACATATATATCAAGAAATAACACAAACAACAAATAATGAACAAATGCATGAATGCAATGCAATGTAGATAACGGTACATTCTAGTACCCGCTGCGGGTAATTTCCTCCATTGTTGTGCACCTTGAGAGCTTTTTTGGAGCAATTGAAGAGGGTTTCGACTGGAGTTTATTGAAGGTAATATTTTTGAGTTAAAAACATGATTATATTGTGAAACTGGTCTAGAAATTCATGGAAATTGAGCCTAAAACTTATAAACTAGGGCTTGAATTTTGATATTTCAAATTGGAATTTTGATAGGTCATTTGAGCTCGGATTTGGGAGTTCTCGGTATGTATGGACTCGTGGCGAGACGAGAAATCTGGTAATGTGAGTTTTGTGATCTTTCGAGAAGCGAGCCCAGGGCTTGAATTTTGCTAGTTTCAGATTTTTGCTATTTCTCGATTGTTTTCGATTGGGTATTGTTCCCTTAGAATATTGTGATGTATTCACTCTGATTTTGGTTGGATGCGATGCGCGTGGAGGCCGATTTGAGGGGCAAAGGCATCACGAGCTAGAGATTTCACCGTTTTAAGGTGAGTAATGTTTGTAAATGATATCCTGAGGGTTTGAAACCCTGGATTTCACATCGCAACGCTGTATTGAGGCGTGACACACATTCTATGATGAATATCAGGTCATTTATAATTGGGGATCATGACTTGGTCCATCCATAGTGATATTTCTGCTATATTGGCGATTGAGACACATACTTAATTAGTGTGAATTTGGATTATTGCCATGTTTGGGGCATTGTGCCGACCTGTAGAATCCTTAGGAGATCTTCATTTGATTTTCCTCACTTGTTTGCATAAATCATACTCTTAGTCATGTTTTCAACTGTTAAAAATATGATAAGAACTGTATTTTGAATATGAGGGCTGAGATCCCTATATACGAAATGCCCGAGTGGCTGTGCATTTATTTGACTGAGATGGGTTGAGTACCCAACAGTGAGGATATATTTTCCTATCATGTGGATCGGGCTGCGCGCCGCATCAGTGTTATATTAATATTGAGGCCGAGCTCCTATTTGATGCCATGAGATAGTTGATAATGCGCTTGGGCTGTATGAGCCCCTCTGGAGTCTATGCACACCCTTAGTGAGCGCCGTCAATGATAAATAAATAGAGCGGGCTGAATGCCCTTAGCTCGCGGATGAAATGATATTTTTAAAACCCTTCTGCCCAGGCCTATTTCCGCTTCTGTGACCACAGAACCGCTTCTGCGGTTACCGCTCTTGCGGTCTCTCCCTCCGCTTCAGCGGACTTTCACTTTAAGGCATGACCGCTTCTGCGGTCCCAAAGCCCGCACCCGCGATACCTCTCATGCGGTTAAGGCTTCCGCTTCTGCACAACCTGCCCTGAGCTCGGGCTCTGCTTTCTCGCTTATCCATCCACTTTCGCGATACCGCACATGTGGTCCCAAAATCGCAGGTGTGAAAACACCAGAACCAGCAACCTTCAGCAAACACACAAGTCCAATTTCACCCTGTTGGACATCCGAAATCACACCGAGGTTCCCGGTATCCCAACCAAAAACACATATATGTCTTAATACATTATCCAAGGTTGTTCCAATCATCAAAACACATCAAACAATACTAAAATCACAATTCTCATCGGATTCAAGTCTAAGTTCTTTAAAAACTTTCGAAACACGCATTCGATCAAAAACCCAACGAAACTACTTCCGAATGACTTGAAATTTTGCTCACATATCAAAATCACCTAACGAAGCTACAACAACTCTCGGAATTTCATTCCGACCCTCGGATCCAAAACTCACCAATCAACCGCAAATCGCCAAAATATTAGTTTCGCCAATTCCAGCCAAATTCCACACCGGACCTCCAAAACTAATTCCGATCGCGCTCCAACTTCATAAATTACCTTACGGAGCTAGCCAAATGATAAAAACTCCGATCCGAGCTCGTATACACATAAGTCAACTCTTGGTCAAATCTTTCAAATTCAATATTTTCAACTGCAACTATTCTTTTAAATTCGTCCCGATTTTCCTGAAACTCGAAACCAATGATCCATATCAGTCATAATGCATAACACAGGGCAAGTCATGCCTGAGAACTGACGATAAAAGAATGCAAAAGCTCAAAGCGACCGATCGGATCGTTACACATATATTATCAGTTATTATTTTTGATAGTGGATATATATATATATATATATATAATTATAATTTTTTGCATAATCGCTTGTCCAAGTTCTTTTTTTCTTTTATAATATCTTTGATAGTGGTATGCGGAATCTTGCAGAGAATGAATATATGTTGTACGAGCATCAGATGAGCACAAAGACTTGATTATTGTATTCCTCCTTCCAATTTTTATATTTAATGATAGGTATTTTATTATCGAGTCTTTTTAACAAGCCAATAATTATCAAAAAATGTCTTATCTTACTTTAACATCAATTAGTGCAACAAGGACAAGTTCTAGGACTTTGAACGTTTATTCTTGTCTTTTTTTTTCTTTGTTTGGAGCAAATTAGTTGAATTCCATTTTGGAAAATTTTACTTTGAAGGGAAAACGCTATTTTCAAAGACAATTTATTTTTAGGACTCAAATGAAATCTCTCCTAAAGATAAAAAATATTTATTATTCCACCATAACTGTTAAGCGGTTTCTTTTCCTAATCTGTTAGAATGTGATGGAAGAATGCTATGCATCGTGAAATGATTTACAATCGTTTATTTTTAATAAATTAGAATACTGTTAATAAAGTGTCGTAAATAGGTATTGCTCAATCAGAAGACATTGGCGGTATAATTAAAGTGTGTACTAAAATATCATTTCAATTTAAAAACCAATTCTAGTAAAAGTCAAAAAAAAGGAAAATAATGAATTGCTCTCAATCAATTTTTATCCAATGCAACTATGCAAGCGACGGAGGATATAGTTCTTATTTGAGATATTTTAAAACTTAAACAGCGAACAATTATCTTTATTTGTTTTGACATCCCATTTGAATGTGGATAATTTAATTCTATTTCAAAACAAGTAATAAAAATAATAATTAATTATTATACCCACCCATAATTAAAAAATAAATTAATTTATATAGTATTATAAATTTATTTTTTGATTTATTTGATTAAATTAAGGTACCGGAGCAGCTAGCGATAGTGGTGGTTGACATGGATGGTCATGAGGTGGTAGCCGTAGTTGGTGAAGGTGACGCTCGGAGGTGAAATTAGGATTTCAACTTTGTGGATTCTAGATTTTGGAGAGACAACTTCAAGTGCTAATAATTATTCTAAGTTTAATATTTGTCCATATTTAATAAATTTTTTAACATAACTATATTATTAAAACAATAGTTAGTTGGTTCGTCTAACCCACATCCGGACTTATAGCTCCATCGAAGATTACAACGGTGGAGTTTGTGCAATGGTGATTGTGCATTAATATCAGAATTGACGGTTTTGCGGTGTTAGTTAATGGCGGCGATTGTGTAGTGAGTTGATCGGACGCAGGAGCGAAGCTAGATTTGTCAAAGGATGGTCAACCGATTACCCTTTGCCGAAAAATTATGCTATATATATGTATAGTATTAGGTTTTAGATGTATATAACATATACTTAACATCCTTTATCGATTTTATTCCCACTTCTTTCAAATTTAAACACCCTTAAGAAATTTTTTAATTTTGCTACTGATCGAACGTGATAGTAACTAGTGATGAAGGCGGTTACTGCTGGTGGCTGATAGTGGAGGTGGAGGTGGTGGCTTGCGGTAAAGGTGATTGGCGACAATGGTTGTGCAGTAAAAGTTGGGGATAATTATGGTACGGTAATAATTGGTAAAATAGTGATAAAGGTGACTCTCGGAGAAATCTTTAAAAGAATAACGTCTAAATGATTTAGTGTAAAAGATCGGAATAAATTACTTATTCAAAAAACAAATGTTATTGTAAAATATTAGAAATAAAGATACGCTTTAACTAACAATTTTTAAATAATTTAAATTTAGACCTTTATTAGGTGAAAACAATTCAGCCATATTAACATCGAGAAACGTGACACACGAAAAAAAAAAACAATATCACCAACTACTAGAGCCAACATGATGTTAACCGCAATCCTTTATTAAATTTAGTAGTACAATCTCTCATAATCAATTTTGTTTTAAACTTACTTAAACATATCTGAAAGACAAACGTTGGGAGATTTGCTAATTAGGGTGTCCTTTACCTTAAACGTTATCACCTAATTTGAAATGATGAGGTGGAGGACAATTATATAAGATAGAATTAAGTATGATTATTTCTCAGCACATCCTCTACCTAGAATACAATTTATTATATAGTCTAAGATTTATTCCTAAGGCCATTTTGGATGGGCTGGAAAATTTTTAGGTGATTCAGGTATGGTCACTCAAGTGCATGTAGATGCATGTGTTATTGCATATGAAAACTTGGGAATCGAGCGAAATTCAAGATTTATGGCCCTATAATTTCAAATAAATTTAGGCGGTAGGGTCGGGTCGACTAGATACTTGCAGAAGGCATGGGTACACAAAAATTTGAGAATCACGCGGAATTCCAATTTTATGGTCCTAAAACCTAAAAACGGGAAATGATCATGGCGAAGCAATGACTATTGTTCCTTTGGTTGATTTGATGGGCCAAAATACTTTAGGCGATTCGAGCCCGATCGTCCAAGTGCATCGAGATGGCTTAGGCTATAGCATAAGAAAATTTGAGAATCGGGGTTTTATGATCCTAAAATGCCAAAAAATGACGACTGGCCATGGCGAAGCGATGACTATTATTTCTTAAGTCGTTCTTGATGGGCCGACACAAAATTTTAGATGATTGGTCGCCTGGATGCATGCAAATGGCATTGTCTATAGTACTTAAAAACCTAGGAATCGACCGAAATTCTAATTTTATGATCCAAAATACCAAAAAATGAGGAACAGTTATGGCGAAGCAATGATTATTGTTCCTTAGGTCATTTTTTATGAGCTGGAATTTTTTTAGAGGATTCGGGCATGATCGCCTGGATGCGTAGAGATGATGTGGGCTATAACTCATGAAAATCTAGGAATCAGGCGTAATTCAGGTATTATGGCACTAAAACGCCAAAAAGTGAGCAACAGTCATAGAAGCAATAATTGTTGTTCCTTTGGTCATTTTTAATAGGCCAGAAAAAGTTTAAGCGATTAAGGTTCGATCGCCCGGATGGATGCGGATGGCGTAGGCTAGCACATGAAAATCTTGAAATCATGGAATTCCAATTTTATGAATTTAAAATGAAAAAATAAGGAACGGACATGGAGAAGCATTGACTATAGTTCCTTAAGTAATTTTTTATGGGCTGACAAAATTTTAGGCGATAGGGGTCTGGTCGCATGGATGCATGCAGACGCGTGGGTTATAACCCACAAAAATATGAGAATTGAGCGAAATTCTAATTTTATGGCCCTAATACCCAGAAAATGAGGAATGGTCATGGCCAAGCAAAGACTATAGTTTCTTAGGTTATTTTCTATGGGTCGACAAAATTTTCGGTGATTCAGGTCCAACCGCCCAGATGCATGCAGATATCGTGGGCTGTAGCATATGAAAATCAGGGAATCAGACGGAATTCTTGTTTTATGGCCCAAAAACCCCCAAAAATAAGGAACATTCATAGCGAAGTGGTGTCTATTTTCGTTAGGTCATTATTTATGGGTCGGTAAGTTTTTAGGCGATTCGAGTACAATTATTATGAAATGATGACTATAGTTCCATAGGTCATTTTTATGGGCCAGTGAAAATTTAGGTGATTCGGGTTTGGTCGCCCGGATGCATGCAGATGGCGTGAGCTATAATACACAAAAATATAGGAATCAGACAAAATTCTAGTTTTATGGCCCTAAAGCCCCAAAAACGAGGAATGGTCATGGAGAATAAATGATAATTGTTTCTTACATTATTTTTCATGGGTCGGTAAAACTTTAGGCAATTCGGGCCTGATCCACCGGATCTATGCAGATGGCATCAGGCAATATTCCATTTTTATCACCCCTAAAGCACAAAAAAAAATAAGGAACGATCATGACGAAGTGATGACTATTCTTCCTTAGGTCGATTTTGATGGGGCCAATAAAAGTATTGGAGATTTGGATCTATTTTCCCGGATGCATATTGATATCTTGGACCATAGCACTTGAAAATCTGAGAATCGGGTAGAATTCCAAGGTTATGACCCTAAATCGCCAAAAAAATAGGAATAATCATGGCAAAGCGATGATTATTGTTCCTTAGGTAGTTTTTGTTGGGTCGATGAAATTTTAGGTGATTCTGGTTCAATCGCCCATGCATGCAGATGGCATGGACTATAACACACGAAAATATAAAAAACGGGCGAATTTTAGTTTTATTTCCCTAAATGCCAAAAATGAGGAACAGTCTTGGAGAAGCGATTATTATAGTTCCTTAGGTCATTTTTTATCGGCAAAATTTAGGCAATTAAGGTTCAGTCATCCAATGCATGGGGTTGGCGTTGGCTATAGAAAATAAAAATCTGGGAATCGTGCGGCATTCAATTTTTATGGCCTGAACCCCTAAAACGAGGAACAGTCAGGGCAAAAGCTGGCAAAATTTTAGGAATTCAGCTCTGGTCTCCCGGATGCATAATGATGGCGTGGGATATAACACACGAAAATTTAGGAATAGGATAGAATTCTAGTGATGATTATTTTTTTTAGGTTATTTTTAAGGGCCGAGACAGTTTTAGGCGATTGGGGTCCTATCACCCAGATACGAAAATCTAAAATCGAACGAAATTCTAGTTTTATAGCGCTAAAATACTATAAAAAAAGTATCGGTCATGGTGAAGCGATTTCTGTTGTTCCTTAGGTCGATTTCAATGGTCTGGAATTTTTTTTTGACTATTTAGGTCAGATCGCTCAGATGCATACAGATGGCATGGGGCATGCAGAAATATGAGAATTGTGCAGAATACTAGTTCTATGGTCACAAACTGCCCAAAAATGAGGAACGGTCGTGTCTAAATAATGACTGTTGTTCCTCAGGTTGCTTTAGGTGAACCGGTAAAATATTTTGCGATTCGGGTCAGGTCGCCCAAATGAATGTAGATAACTTCTCTATAGCACACGAAAATCTGAAAATTGAACAGAATTTCATGTTTATTGCCCGAAAAATAAGGAGCGCTCAAGGCAAAGAAATGACTATAGTTCCTTAGGTGGTGCTTGATGGGCCGATAAATTTTAGGCGATTTAGATCTGGTCGCCCAGATCCGCGCAGATCTTTTTCTTTTCTTTTCTTTTGCCATGCCATGCCCACGCAAATGGCATAGGCTATTACACACGAAAATCTAGGTATCTGGTAGAATTTCAGTTTTATCGCCCTAAAATCCAAAACACCGAGGAATAGTCATGACGAAGTGATGACTATTTTTTCTTAGGTTATTTTCAATGGTTCGGCAAAATTTTAGGAGATTCGGGCTTGGTCGCCCGGATGCATGTGGATGATGTATGCTATAGCACATGAAAATCATAGAATCATGCGGAACTCTATTTTTTGACACTAAAACACCAAAAAATAAGGAATAGTGGAAAAGCGGTGACTATTGTTCCACGGGTGATTAATGATAGGCCAGCAAAGTTTTAGGCGATTTGGATTTGGCTGCTGGTATGCTTGCAGATAGCCTAGGCTATGGCTCACCAAAATCTAGGAATCAAGCAAAATTCCAAGTCAGTGGCCTAAAACGCCAAAATATGAGGAACGATTATGGCAAAGCAATGAATATTGTTCCTTAGGCCATTTTTTATGTGTCAGTAAAATTTTAAGTGAGTTAGTGCGGTCTCCTAAATATATGCAAATGGTGTGGGCAATAGCACACGAAAATTAGAGAATCAGATAGAATTCCGATTTTATAGCAATAAAACACCAAAAAATGAGGAACGATCATGGAGTAACAATGACTATAGTCCCTAGGTTAGTTTTTATAGGCCGGTAAAATTTTAGGCGATTAGGGTACGGTCGCCCATATGCGTACACATGGAGTGGGTTTTAGCATGAAAATAATGAGAATCGAGCAAAATTTCAGTTTTATGGCTCGAAAACATAAAAAATGAGGAACAGTCAATCGGTCATGACAAAGCAATGACTATTATTCCTTAGGTCATTTTTATGAGCCGGTAAAAGTTTAGGTGATTCTAGTTCGGTCGTACGAATGCATACAGATGGCGTAGGCTATTGCGCACGAACATTTGAGAATTTGGCGGTATTCAAGTTTTATGGTCCTAAAATGCCAAAAAATAAGGGGTGGCGCGATGACTATAACTCCATAGGTAATTTTTTATGGGTCAACAAAATTTAGGTGATTCGGGTCGAGTTGGCCGGATGCATCTAGATGGTGTGAGCTATAACACACAACAACAACAACAACAACAACAACAACAACAACAACCCAGTATAATCCCACTTAGTGGGGTCTGGGGAGGGTAGTATGTATGCAGACCTTACCTCTACTCTGGGGTAGAGAGGCTGTTTCCAAATAGACCCTCGGCATCATTCCCTCCAAGAACTTCCCACCTTGCTCTTGGGGAGACTCGAACTCACAACATCTTGGTTGGAAGTGGGGGTTGCTTACCATCAGAGCAACCCCTCTTGTGAGCTATGACACACAAAAATTTTGAAATAATGCGGATTTTTAGTTTAATGGCTCTAAAACCCTAAATCACGAGGAACGGTCATGGAGATACCATGGCTATTTTTCCTTAGGTTATTTTTTATGGGCTAACAAAATTTTAGGCGATTCGGGTTTGGTTGTATGGATGCATGCAGATGTTGCTTATACACAAAAATTTGAGAATCTGTTAGAATTCCAACTTATGGCTCTAAAAAGCCAAAAATGAGGAATGGCTATGGCAAAGCGGTGACTATTTCCTTAGTTCAAAAATAATAGGCCAAGAAAATTCTAGGCGATTCGGTTCTAGTCACTTGAATGCATGTCGATGACTTGAGCTATAGCACACCAAAATCTAAGAATAGGGCATAATTCTATTTTATAGCTCTAATACGCCAAAAAATGAGAAATGATCATGGTGAAGTAATGACTATTTTTCTAAGGTTATTTTTTATGGGTCAGCAACATGTTAGGCGATTCGAGTTCAGAAGTCCGGATTATGTCGATAACATGCAATGTTGCACGCCAAAATTCGGAAATCGGACAGAATTCCAGTTTTATGTCCCGAAAATGCCAAAAAATAAGGAACGATCATGGCGAAGTGATGACTATTATTCTTTAGGTTCTTTTATGGGCCAGAAAAGTTTGGGCGCTTCCGGTCCGGTTGCTTGGGGCATGAATATGGTCTGGGTTATTACACACAAAAATCTGAAAATCAGATGGAATTCCTATCTTATGGCCCTAACATTCCAAAAAATAAGGAATAATCATGGCGAAGCGATGACTTTGTTCCTTAGGTCATTTTTTATTGTTCGATCGATTCGAGTCTGGTCGCCTGAATGAATGTAGAAAGCATGGGCCATAGCACAGGAAAATTTAAAAATCGGGGGAAGGAGGGGAGGTTCTAGTTTTATGGCCCTAATATGCTTAAAAACGTGCAACTCCCATGGTGAAGCGATGACTATTGTTCTTTAGGTTGGATTCGATTGGCCAGCAGAATTTAAGGCAATTCAGGTACGGCCTCCTGGATACATGCATATGTCAAGGGCTATAGCACACAAAAAATTTAAAATCTGATGAAACTCCAGCTTTATGGCCCTAAAACGCCAAAAATGAGGAATGATCATGGGAAAGCAATGACTATTATTCATTAAGTCTTTTTTGATAGACCGACAAAATTTTAGGCGATTCGGGTCTAGTAGCATGGATACATGCAGATGATGTGGGCTATAACACACAAAAATCTGGGGATCAGTGGAATTTAAATTTTATGGCCCCAAAATGAAAAAAATGAGGAACGGTTATGGTAAAGCGATGGCTATAGTTTCCTTAAGTCGTATTTGATGGGCCAGCAAATTTTAGACGATTCTGGTCTGGTCGCCTTGATTCATGCATATGGCGTAGGCTTCATATAAATGCCGAAGCGACAAATATTATTCCTTAGGCCGTTTATGATAGGCCGCTAGGCGATTGGGATCCAGTCGCCCATATGCATGCAAATGGTGTAGGTAATAGCATACGAAAAATCTGAGAATCGGGCAGAATTTCTAGTTTTATGGCTCTAAAATCCCAAAAAATAAGGAATGGTCATGGGAAAACGATGATTATTGTTCCTTAGGCCATTTTTATGGGCCAACAAAATTTTAGGCGATTCGGATCCAGTCGCCTGGATGCATACAGATGGCAAAGGTAATGGCATACAAAAATCTTGAAATCATGCTGAATTTCAGTTTTATAGCCCTAAAAATGAGTAACGTGAATGAAGTTAACAATCTTACTTCACATGTCTTCTTAATCTTTCATCATGAATAACATGAATGAAATAGTGAAATTATAGTAATTATTTTCACTTACTCCGTCACATGCAATTTGCACATTATTCAGTAGAATAAAGAAAAATAACTTACACGAAAAAGCATTTAGTCTTGCTATCACCGTAGACGGAAATTCAAAGAGCTTGATTATTAGTAAAACTTTATATAATAATCTTAAGTTAACTCTTACATCCACCAAGTCATAATTCTTTGTTTTCCCTTACAGTGCCAGGTTCAATGGTATTCTTAGTTCTAATGCGTACCTTTTCAGTAGTTTCTTTCAGAACCTGGAAACTAACCTCCAAGCAGACTTCTTAGCAATCCTTAAGAATGAGGAGGTGTTTTGGAAGCTCAAATCCAGGATAAGCTTGTTGTGTAAAGGAGACGCCAACACTAAAATTCTTTCTTCACCACTACCATTAATAGAAGAAGCAGAAATATGACCCTAATCTTAACGGGTGAAGCGGGTAAGCAAACCAAAGACCCCAAGCTCATCAAGCAAACCATCATGGATTGTTTGAAGCCCTTTAAGGCACCTGGACCTGATGGGATGCATCCCTTCTTATACCAAAAGTACTGAAACATACTCTCTACCCAAGTCAACGACTTTTGTCATAAGGTATTCTCCACATCAATTATGCTACCTTATGTTAATAGGACTCCCATGCGCTTGATCCCTAAATGCCAAAATGCCACTACGCTTAAGAACTTTAGACCAATTGGGTTGTGCAACACAATATACAAGCTTGTCACAAAGATCATATTGAATAGGATTAAGCTCTTACTCCAGATCATAGTTGGACCCACACATGCCAGTTTCCTTTCAAATAGAAGGGCTGCAGATAGTGTCATAATTGTTTAGGAATACATCATCCACTTTCAGAAGATGAAAGGATAAAATGATAACATGGTCCTAAAGATTGACTTAGAAAACATATTCGATAGACTTGAGTGGTCCTTCATTAGATACTCCCTAATGTTCTTAAGTTCCCACCTAAAATGACCAATATGATCCTCTCATCTATCTCTTCTAGTTCCATCTCCATCCTAGTCAATGAAAGCCAAACTGAGCCTTTTCCCCTACTAGAGGAATCAGTCATGGAGACCCAATCTTCCTCTACCTTTTTATTATTTTCATGGAAAGACTTTCAAGTAATATTGACCAAAAAGTCCTGAGAAAGGACTGGTACCCATTAGCATTAGCAGGAATGGCCCAAAAATATCCCATATTTTCTTTGTCGATGATTACACCCTCTTTGATAGAGCCAAAAGAAAAGTTGTGATACTATCTTGGCAACCTTAGAAGAATTCTACAATGCCTCAGGCCAAAAGATTTACTTCCAAATTTCCAAGGTTATCTTCTTAGCCAATTGCAAGGAGGATTGGGCTAGTAGTTGTAGATGCAAGCTAGGAACTAGGAAAAGCTATGAGTTTGATAAGTATCTATGTTTCCCCATTTTTCATAATAGCGCACCAATACAGACTTCCAGTTCATTATTGATAGCATAAACGCTAGGCTGGCTGGAAAACTAAGATGTTTAAATGGATGGTCGTACAACCCTGGCAAAAGCAAGCCTGGGAAGCATCCCCAGCTATGTGATGCAATATATAAAGCTACCGTCTTACATCACCAACCAGATTGACAGAATCCAAAGGAACTTTACATGGGGCACCACAATTGAGAAAACAAAACTGCACATGATCAAATGGGATACAATTACTAAGCCAACGAACAGAGGTTGGTCTACAACAAGCCAAGATGAAAAACAAAGCCAACCTGACAAGCCTAGCTTATAGATTATACCAGAACGCAGACACAATATGGGCTAGGGGCCTAATGGGTAAGCCATGTAGTAGAAGCCGGGTTAGGGCTAAAGCAAAGCCTAGGACTTGGAAATGTATACAAAAAGTATGGAAGGTATGTATTAAGTCTTCTAAATGGGTAGTCCAAAAAGGGGATATAGTTAATTTCATCGTTGATAACTGGATCCCAATAGATGATAGGTGCGGACTCAATCCTAAAAAAGAGTGGGCGCGACTACTAATAATCCAATAGTGGTATCGGAGTCGATTTTTCCCCGGAGAACTTCAAATTGGAGTTGAGTATTTGATAATCCTAGAAGTGCATTTTAGCTTCTATTTGATCATCTATCATTTTTGGTTTCGCTTTTGTTTAACAACTAAATTTATCAACTGCAGTTGTAAACTAAATTATGCTAAGGAATGATTCTAGTTTTATGTAATAAGGGAAAAGCGCTAGGGTCGTAGCACTCACCTAGGTGACTAATTAACTAGTATAGAATTCTAATACAAGGATGATAATTAAGGGGAATATGGATAACCGTTGCACTTTAGCACTCACTCTCACACCTCTCGATAGAGAGAGTGATTTTGCCCAATTAACTCTCTCGAGACCAATTGGCTAGGCTAATTTTCCCAAGTAACTTTAAGGTTCAAGTTGGATAATTACTCTCTTGAGGATTAACCCGTTACTTGGGACTACCGTTCTCATGGGTCCATCCCAAATCCTTGTTGGGTTAATTGTGAGGTCATTCCCAAATCTAAGTGAAAACATACAATCAACCCAAATACCAAACACCCAACATCATGCAAGCATTAAGAAAAAACACCCATTAATTACCCACACTAGGGTTGATCCACAACCCTAGCTAATGGGTTTAGCTAGACATGGAAGAAGTAGAAATAGAAGAAATACTAGAAGAAATTAACATAATCATTAACTACAAGCTTAGTCTACTTGAATCCACGTTAATTACAAGAGAAAATTGCCTAAAGTAGGCTAATACGAAGTGTCTCGTGCTCAGCTGCTAAAATAGATTACAAAACTTGACCTAAAAAGTAAAATGTTCTATTTATACTACACAAGAAAAACCGGACAAAAATACCCCTGAGGGTCTGGCGCGGACCGCATAGAAATGACATGCGGCCACGTAGGGCAAATGATCTTTAGATCTCTGCTTCTCAACTTGGGGATGCGGACTGCATATAAATGCCACGCGGCCGCATTGGTTGACTCGCGGACCGCGTGGAAAGGGTGCACGGCCACACAATAGAATTTTTCCCATTGTTGACTCTCTGAACTTTTACCCACACGGACCGCACTGCTTTGGTGTACGGCCGCGTGGGACTTTGCCTTGAATTGTTGAACCTCTAATCATCATCAGTGCGGACCACGTAGAAATGGAGGCGGTCCGTGTGGATCTCCTTCACTTTTGATGGTTCTCTGAACTTTCCTACACGGTCGCATGGAAAAGCAGTGTGGACCGCATAGGTCAGGCTTGAACTTGGCAACTTTCAGAACTTTCCTACGCTGCCGCACATCAAAATAGTGCGGTCCGTGCAGGTCACCTATTTCTCACTTTCAATCATCTTCTGAAACTTGACAGATTTCACTCCTTTTTTAGTCAATTTGTGATATTTATCATCTAGTCGCTCAAACCTTCAATCAAGCGCCAATTGTAAGAATTCAGGACTAATCTAGAGAAATATATGCACAAAGATCAGGTAAGAACGGGTATAAAATATGTACAATTCACAGTTATCAACTCCTCTAAACTTAAACCTTTGCTTGTCCTCAAGCAAATAAAATGAGACCTATTCCTAAATGAAAAAAACCCAACTAATTCTTATTCTTCCTAACGTAACCTCAACAAGACTCAGTTGGGAATAACTATTTCCCTCAATGCAAATGTATCATTAACACATTTAAAACTTTGAACACTTTTGGATCAAGTGTAATACAAGAGCATCAAGGGTTGACACATCTCATCAAGGAACCTTTCTCAAGCACTTTGGTCATTATGGATCCTAAACTCACGCATCCTCGACTTTCCCTAAGTGAACCTCACCTTTTAGAATAGTTGCACACAAATCGAGGTGAATGAACTCTCTCTTATCTCTCACAAAGAAACGGCCCTAAGTCCAGCTCTAAGTACCATATGCTTGCCCTTCATGTAAGTATCCACTAATGTAGGCTTCCCTCAACTCAAGATCAAATAGGGCTTTTGAGGAGTCATTGTGAAGGCTTTTGGGTGAAGGTAAGAAATGATTTTGTTCAAATGGTGTCAATCTTCCCTTAAGCATTTCTTTTGATTCATTTTGGCACAGTTTTTGACTCAATTGAGTAAGTAACTTCTTTCAAGGGGGTAGAGGGATACATTATCACTCTTTCTTTTGCAATTCAAAACCTTTCTCCTTTTGTATACTTTTCCACACCTTTTTCACTTTTTGTTGTCCTTTTGGTTCCCTTTTTTTATTCTAATTCTCTTATTGTCTTTCTTTTTATCTTTTTATCTTTTTCATTGCCTTCCTTTTCTTTTGATTTTGTGCCTTTCTACCACATTGATGCCTTTCTTGCCTCCCCCCCCCCCCAAACTTAGTCATTTTCCACTACTCAAGGGAAGATTTGGGTGCCAAGAGAAGGTCTAATTGAGAACGGGTATAGGCTTGTAACTTGGTTCTTGAAAGAAAAAGGTTCAAGGCTCAAAAGGGATGAAGTAGGGATCATTTGATTGGTAGGTCATGGAATTGTTCAATTTGGCATTTTTGGATCAAGAAGAGCCTAAAATCATTTCTCAAATCAAGTTCCACCTATGATTTCCCCTCAACAAACATTCGGGGCAAGTTCTAGACCATCGGCACAGTACTTGGGCTCAATAAATTGAATTCTCACCACACGCACTCAAGGATTGCCAAAGATGGAGACGAGGGCCCACAACGACCTTAGATATGATTCAAGCGCACAATGGCCCAAAACGACCATATGATGATTGTTTGGTCAACACAAGAGTCTCAAGGCCACGTCTTTCACCATCCTAAACACAACTTAATATCTTTGACCATAGGATCAAAGGCAAATTTGCTAGTCCCAAGTGAAGCTTTGCCTGAGGTACCCTTAACTACAACAACTTGAAAACTAAAAAGAAAAAATCAAAAACGGACTCAAACCCTTAAGAAGATTGTCACACCATCTATCATCGGGAAGAGCCACCCGGTTCGCACAACACTCTACCCTTGGAAAGAACCGTGGCATTAAGAAAATCAAGGTCTTATTGCCGATGCCAAAACATAACCAAAATGGCTACGAGCCTAACTTTGCAACTAAAATGAAAATGAAAAGTTTTAACAAAAATGGAAAACACAAATGAAAACCAAATGAATATGTACACAAGGGGAGTAGAATATACAACTAGGGGGAGATGAATATATTCATGAATTTATATACAGGCCATCTATACTACGAATGTCAAGAGTTAAAAAGAAAACAAATATGTACAATAATCCAGTCAAGAATAGTAGGGCCACACCTCTATGAATAAGAGCTAGCATTGTCCCCAATGCTAACTACCAAATAAGAACATCAAAAATACTCAGCAAAGGACATAGAATGGCCCCTAAAGCCTCATCAGCTGCCTTGTGCTGGTCAGTGGCTCCCGTGTCCTCTGTAATGGTAGGGACCTCGGACTGGTCCACAGCCAGCTGCTGCTATGCTACTGGGACATGTGCCTGCTCCTGGTCTGGCTCATCAACGCAAGGGGCACTGGAGTGACCCTCATGCTCTAGAGCGACTACTATCACAACTCCCTTAGTACTAGGGAATTTTCTCTTCTTTTTCGGCATGTGCTCCTCCTCATGTGGCTGCCCAACTGGTGGCTCTACGGCTGGCTCCTCAAATAACGAATCTAGCGGCAGTTGATCCGCCAACAGCTTGTCTACCTGAACCTTCAATGATGCTACCGACTCATTTGAGGCCTTTTTCTTTCTCAGCTTTCTGTGCTCCTTGGCCAAGTCCTTAAGTGCTTTGTTGTGATGTGCAACTGCCTTTGCCAATTTACCCTGCTCCTCTATCATCTTTTCCTGGTTGGCCAGGATCTTCTTCAAAGTTTCATCAATGGAAGCAGGAATCTCAACAGTAAGGGGAGCTCCCTGTGTTTGAACGGATGTGGTTAATGTAGACAACTTCGATGTCACAGCTGACATCCAGTTATTCAAACTGGCAAGTGAGTGCGTGAGCTGGTTGGCGGTGAATCTGTGAGTCTTTTATATCGGGATCACCGGATTAGCTGTGGCAGAAGGAGGGTGTTGTTGAAGGTCCTGGGGGCAATGTAGTGGGCTCAGTGAGCTGCTCAATGGAAGCTGGCTCTTCAGACTGGACAGTTGCGGAAGAAGTGGAGGCCTAACTCTTCTTGGCATTCTTTGGGTTGTCATGACCCTTCTGATCATACCATGAATACGGGCTTACCGGAGGCACCATAACATCATATTCTTCTTTTTCACCTCCATATCCTTGAAGTACATGGAAAGTGTGTTGGAAAAAGAGTAGATTGTCTTTGTCTCATTACCCACAGTAGAAATCACCATATGCATGATGTTGCCCACATTCAATGGAAATCCGGCCATGATGGAAGCAAACAAGACAGCACGATCAATGGGGCGAAGTGATCATGTGTGTATGGGTCAAGCCGATTGCACACGAATGTCAAGCACCCTTTGGCTTCAAAGGTGAGGTGTTCCTGAATATCTTCTCCAGTGCTTTCAACCACACAGGGACTGTACCTAGAGCTGCTAAAATCCTGGTTAACCATGGGAGAA
Organism: Nicotiana benthamiana; assembly: GCA_034376525.1. NCBI lineage: Eukaryota > Viridiplantae > Streptophyta > Magnoliopsida > Solanales > Solanaceae > Nicotiana > Nicotiana benthamiana. The sequence continues at coordinate 126,296,698 of CM067337.1, forward strand.
CTTCTTCTTTCATAGCCAACTTCTCCAAGTATTGAGACTCATCCTCTTTCGCAAATCCCAAGAAGTCATTAAGTGTCTTCCCATCAAATAGCACAATCTTGTCCCTCACTCTTGTAGTTGTGGAGCCTCAAACTACATGGTGGACATTGCTGTAAAACTCCTTCACCATGTGCTCATTTGCCATTCCCACACGTTCTTTGAAGAAGCCCCAACCCTCTCTCGTACGGAATTGTGCTTGTACGTGAGGGTTGTGAGGATCTAAATCAGCATCAATGAACGACCTCTCCATAATCAGCTTCCTCTTGGGCCACCAATCCCTGAATCGGTGAAAGGCGACTTTACTTACAAATTTATCTTCCCATGCCTCCTTCTTCCTAGTTCTATCTAGACCCCCAATCTTTGGCTCACCACCCTCACTCTCCTCTGTTGATGAAATTACGAGAGAGGTGGAATATTACTCGTCAGGTTCTTTTTCAGATCCGCACTCATCAGACGAGTCCGAGACTACCACATTCACTGGCCTCTTGGAGATGGCCACATTTGCCTGCTCAGGGAAAGATGACTCTAGTGTTGGAATCTCCACGGACATGTGTGGGGACGGACTCTAAAGTCACACTCCGGGAAGGTGCGTACTCACTACCTTTTGACTGAGAGGATGCCCTGTTGGCCTCCCGAATTATCTTTCTATTCCTTTTTATTATCTCATTGTCCTTGGTAGTGAGTTTCACAACCTTTCTAATTGTCCTCCCTCGGGAAGAACCACCCCTCTCGGTTTCCTTATCCTTGCCCCCACGTTGTATTTGTTTTCCTCTGCGTACTATGTTTGCAAGAGATACAAGTCTAACGTTGTTGGTGGAAGCACATAAGGAGTAGACAGTTTAAAGTTCAATGCACATTTGCAAACATAATATTGCAGATAGGGGGACGCGGGCCGTACAGAAAGGTCACGCGGTCTGCACATGCTAATCATTCCAAACATCAGTTCTCTGAAAGAACCTATGCGGACCATACTGATTTGGATTGCGGTCGTGTAGGATTGAAGCGGACCGCAGAAAAGTGGACGCTGTGCGCACAGATCAGACTACCAAGATACAACCTCTCTGAACTCTGGCCACGCGCTCCGCACTGCTTTGGACCACGGTCGCGTTAAGTTCACGCGGACCGCAGAGAAATGGTCACTCGGTCAGCGAGGAGAGGTTGTTCAATACCAATCAAAGGCACGCGGACTGCACACAAATGTTGTGTGGACGTGTAGGGCAAACGTAACTGGGTAGGTCCTTTTTTTGTTCTTTTCAGTCCAATTTTTAACATTATGGGTCCTATGTGTCCCTACTCTGTTGTTTTAACAAGAATATATGCCCAAGTTCAACAAAAGTTCACAAAAACCTATTCTAACAGTTAACTAAGACGAACAAGAAATAAATTAAGAAGTTATACTGGTAGAAATCAAGTAAAATAAACACAAATTAAACTACGAATTGAAATGAAGATGAGATGTTACCATGGATTAATGAAAATGAAAATATGTGCACAATTGATGTGGGTGAACAGTAGAAATATGAGCTCAGATGAAAATTTGCGAAAAGGTTTAAAATAGGCCCAAGGCTTCTATTTATAGAAAACTGTGAGACCCAGTTCTTACCTACCTGCGCGGCGGCAGAGAAATGTCACGCGGACTGCGCAGGATTTTCATCCTCAAATCATGAGCATAGACCACCCGGGCCGCACTGCTTTGTTGCACGGTCGCGTGGGAAACTTCAGAGACTTATCTATTTCGGCAGTTTCCACGCGGACCGCACTGCTTTCGTGCGCGACCACGCGGAAAGCTTTAGAGAGATGCCAAGTTTTGTTCCTCCAGCGCGGACCGCACACAAAATCAAGAAACACCACCACGTGGCCCTCATCATGTTCTCAAGAAGTGATAAAATGCACGTCCAGCAAATTTGTGAATTGCTCGGTCAATGAACGGCAATAGATAATAATCATTGTACGACACTTTGTTCAGGTTACCATGGTTCATGCACTTCCAACCTGTATCGGGCCTTGTGAGACCAACCACATCATGAAGAGTAAGTGTCCTTTCGTTTTCTGCTGTAGGTAGTCTCCCTTGAAGGTCCAAAATAAATGGTGCTTCAACAAACCCTAAGGTAGCATCGGGCTCAACAGTTGCGAGACACATGTGTAGCTCAATTTGTTTTATCTCAAGCACCAAAGGAACTTCATTTGTTGGCTTCTCCATTTGATCAAGGTTCAATGACCTCTTAGTAGGCTCACACAATTCCATGGCATACAAAGTATCTATGCACATCACTCTACTTGAGTCATCATTCATATCACGATCTAGAGGTGCGGACACAAGTGGATCTTCGATATCAATCATAGTGCTTGTTTCATCCATTACAATAGCAGTGACAATGTCAACAAATGAGCACACCTCATTGTTGTTAGCCTGCTTCATGGACTTGTGCCTTTATAACAATAATTAAACATGAATACACAATCTAAATATGATTTTAAAATAACTATTTGCAAAACTACAACCCAAACAAACAGTCCAAACCGGAGTGTCACAAGTCAGGAGCATCTAAGGAGTCTAAATACATTTACAAGGCCAATAATATACAGTATGGAATCTAATGATCAATAGGTAGGAAAATTCGATGACGTGGACGCTGGCGGTCACCTGGCCCAGCAATGATATAAAATCTTCAATCAACTCAAAATCTGCTACCGGGTGAACAAGTACCTGAATCTGCATACGATATGCAGGGATTAAAGTGAGTACTCCAACTCAGTGAGTAATGAAAATATGTGGCGGAATAAGGTGGGAATATTGTGAAGCACGTGTGGTGAAATAGGTGTCTTGACTGTTCCTCGTCATTACGCCATCAAGGTTAGTCTTGGTACTTACTAGGAATCTCCGTGGTGTGCTCATGATACTCTTCTGCACACTTTTTTTATGCAGATTCAGGTACTCTCATTCAGTTCTGTCAGCCTTGGAAGGAGGCGTATCGGTGGAGATTTCGAGGCATATCTGCTACGTCCGCATATCGAGGAGTCCTTTTCCAGCTTTCTATAATAAATATAGTTCAGTATTTTTCTTTTGAATAGACATTCTTGAGTCAGAGCCTCTTATGTATCCCTTAGCTTGTGATTTGTGAGATCCGAGTTTTGGGAATTTTTGATTAGTTATGAGAGAGTTGATATTGTATGTGGCAGGTAGCACTTTTATCATTCAGTTATTTACTTGGTTCAGTTTAAATGTTTTCTTCCTCAATTGATTATATTTCTGTTGTTAGGAGCACCACCTTTTCATCACCGACACGGAAGGTCAACTCTCATGCATCGACGTCGACCAAAGCCTTCCCCGTAGCTAGGAAAGGCCTTCCAAGGATAATTGGGACTTCGAAGTCCGCCTCATAATCTACTGTCACGAAGTCGGCCGGCAAGATGAATTTATCAACACGCATAAGGATGTCATCAACTATACCCAAGGGTCATTTCATTGATCGGTCCGCCATCTGAAGTCGCATTGAAGTAGCACGAGGTAGCCCAATCCCCAAGGTCTTAAAGACAGAATATGGCATCAAGTTTATGCTTGCCCCTAGGTTGCAAATAACTTTCGCGAAATCTGTACTTCCAATAGTACACGAGATAGTGAAAGCTCTCAGATCCTCAATTTTTGGGGCCATTGAATAAGTTATTGAACTCATTTGATACGTCATTGGTATTGTTTCACATTGCATGGATCTCTTTTTCGTGACCAACTCTTTCATAAATTTCACGTACCCTGGCATCTGCTCAAGTGCCTCAACCAACGGCACGTTAATGGTAAGACTCTTCATCATATCTATGAACTTTTTGAATTGATGGTCACTCTTGTGCTTTTCCAATCTTTGAGGATATTGCGGAGGAGGCCTAGACAAGGGTGCCTTGGCTTTTGGCACCACCGGTTCTGGCATTTCAATCACGTGTTCCCTGGATGGGTTCACGGCCTCTTGAGTCTCCTCCTCACCCTCATCATCTATGTCAATCCGCACATCATTGTTCATACGTTGATCCATCCCATCATCAAAATTCATTGGCACATTATTATCATGCAACTCAACATTCAAATCTACAACACGCTTTCCTCTTGAGGCATGCACATCACCACCTCTTCCGCTCCTTGGTGTAACTGCCATCACTTTATTTGTGCTTCTGCCCTTAGGATTTACTACCGTATCACTTGGTAGCACCCTTGGGGCGTGTGCTCAAAGCTTGAGAAAGTTGTCCAAGTTACACTTCCAAGTTTCAGACGGATGTATTATGAGATGCCAATTGAGCATCGGAATCTTGATTCTTTTTCAACATGTGCTCAAACATATTTTCAATTCTACCCAAATCATTTCCGGAAGAACTTGGACCTTGAGAAGAGAACGGAGGTGGGTTGTTCGGTTGTTGGTACATCGGGGACCTTTGAAAGCCTTGCCCCCTTTTACCTTGACCATCATTATTATTCCACCCACCTTGACCACCATTGTTGTTATTCCAATTGTTGTTCCCATTCCAATTACCTTGATTCCCCAAGTTATTGTTCCCCCAATTGCCTCCTTGATTGTTGTTATAATTCAAATTGCCACCTTGTTGATTACCCCAATTACCTTGAGGTCTCCATTGTTGATTCCCTTGATTACCTCTATTCCTTTGGTAGTTGTTGACATATTGAACTTCCTGACTTTGGTCATCAAAACCTTCATTCGAATATCCACCACCATCATCATAGTTGTCAAAATTTTCTTAAGGTTGTTGTTGCCCTTTTTGACTTCTTTTCATCATATTCATTCCCTCCATGGCATTGGCTTGGCGCGGATTTTGAACTTGTTGAACTTGCACCTTATTGGTTCATTGTTGTTGTGAGTTCGGCAATGGCTTGCCCGTGATCATGAAACACCTTATGAAAGTGTATAACATTGGGATCACCTTGAGGAACATTAGCCCGGCTTTGCCATGCCGAAAAGTTATCGGCCATTTCATCAAGAACATCACAAGCTTCGTTGTATGGAAGCTTCATAAAATTATCACCGGCTAACTGATTGACAATGCACTGGTTTTTTGTGCTTATACCCCGATAGAACGTCTTTTGGATCATAACATCATTCATATCGTTGCTGGGGCACTCTTTTACCATCGTCTGAAATCTCTCCCATATCTCATGTAAAGGCTCCGTCGGCTCTTGTTTGAAAGCTAAGATCTCATCCCTAAGAGCCGCCATATGACTAGGCGAGAAGAACTTTGCAAAGAATTTATCCACCAACTCATCCCACATAGTGATGGAATGATTTGGCAGTCTCTCCAACCAATCTAGTGCCTTCCCCCGAAGTGAGAAGTGGAAAAGTCTTAACCTTAATGCATCCTCCAAAATATTTGTATGCTTGCTCCCCCAACAAGTATTCACAAACCCATTCAATTGCTTGTAGGCGTTTTGGTCTGAGGCGCCTGTGAAATACCCTCGTTGTTCGAGCAAAGTGAGCATGACATTAGTGATTTGGAAGTTCCCCGCTCGGATTCAGGGAGGAACTATTGCACTTGTGTACCCTTAATTGGGTAAAACTTTGGAGCTACTATTGGTGGAGGTGGATTAGGGTCTGGTATGTTGTCATTAGCATTAGCATTAGCATTTCTACCCCGTCTTTGTGCTTGAAGTAAAATCTCCTCTTGTTCCACGTCTTCCACCTCCTCCACTACCACATTAATAGGATCATGCGTGTTTAAAGCCATTGGTACCTGAGTGAATTAACACAAACAAAGTAAGTAAAAAGAAGGGGGGAAAAGGCAAAACACAAAACTAGCCAACAAATAGTCAAACACCGTAAAGCTCATCGGCAACGGCGCCAAAAAGTGATCGGTGCGGACTCAATCCTAAGAAAGGGTGGGCGCAACTACTTAAAACCCAATAGTGGTATCGGGGTTGATTTTTCCACAGAGAGCTTCAAATTGGAGTTGAGTATTTGCTAAGCCTAGAAGTGAGTTTTAGCTTCTATTTGATCTTCTACCATTTTTGTTTCTCTTTTGTTTAACAACTAAATTTATCAACTACAGCTGTAAACTAAATTATGCTAAGTAATTATGCTAGTTGTATGCAATAAGAGAAAAGCGCTAGGGTCGTAGCACTCACATAAGTGACTAATTAACGGGTACAGAATTCTAATACAAGGATGATAATTAAGAGGAATATGGATAACCATTGCACTTTAGCACTCACTCGCACACCTCTTGGTAGAGAGAGTGATTTTGCCCAATTGACTCTCTCGAGACCAATTGGGTAGGCTAATTTGCCCAAGCAACTTTAAGGTTCAAGTGGGGTAATTACTCTCTCGAGGTTTAACCTGTTACTTGGGACTATCATTCTCATGAGTCCATCCCAAATCCTTGCTGGGTTAATTGTGAGGTCATAGACTCTCTTTCTCAAGAAGAGCCAAGACCCACTAAGCTAGACTTAGTGTTTGCAACCACCAAACAAAAGTGAAAACATACAATCAACCCAAATACCAAACCCAACATCATCCAAGCATTAAGCAAAAATACCCATTAATTACCCACACTAGGGTTGAGGCACAACCCTAGCTAATGGTTTTAGCTAGATATGGAAGAGTAGAAATAGAAGAAATACTAGAAGAAATTAACATAATCATTAACGACAAGCTTAATCTACTTGAATTCACGTTAGTTACAAGAGAAAATTGCCTAAGTAGGCTAATAGGAAGTGTCCCGTGCTCAGCTGCTAAAACATATTACAAAACTTGACCTAAAAAAGTAAAATGTTTTATTTATACAACACAGGAAAAACCGGACAAAAATACCCCTGATGGTCTGGAGCGGACCGCATAGAAATGACATGCGACCGTTTAGACCAAATGGTCTTCAGATCTGTGCTTCTATACTTGGGGATGCGGACCGCATAGAAATGTCACGTGGTCGCATAGGTTGAGTCATGCGGACCGCGTGGAAAGGGTGCGCGGATCGCACTGCTTTGGTGTGCGGCCGCGTGGGACTTTGTCTTGAATTGCTGAGCCTCTGATCACTCATCAGTGCGGACCGCGTGGAAATGGATGCGGTCCGCGTGGATCTTCTTCACTTTTGATGGTTCTCTGATCTTTCCTGTGCGGCCGCGTGGCAAAGTAGTGCGGATCGCGCAGGTCAGGTTTGAACTTGGCAGCTTTCAGAACTTTCCTACGTAGCCGCACATCAAAACAGTGCGGTCCGCGCAGGTCATCTATTTCCCACTTTCAATCATCTTTTGACGCTTGGCAGATTTCACTCCTTTTTTAGCCGATTTGTGATATTTATAACCTACAATCAAGCACAACTTGTAAGCAATTCAGGACTAATCTAGAGTAATTTATGCACAAAGCTCAGGTAAGAAAGGGTATAAAACATGTACAATTCATAGTCATCAATATGCAAACCTTAAACACAATCCTTCGTGGGCCTTTGCACAACTCTGACTTGACCCTAAAGATAAGCTTTATTGTCCACAATGGGGAATGCAACCTTGATGTTGTTTACTACCCATTCCCAGGGATATTATAAGTGTTATCCTCTCCACCTTCTCCCCTATTTCTAGCAACACTGAAGATAAGATTATCTGGAGAGATGGGATTTTTAGCACTACATCAGCTTACAACCTTATTAGTTCTGAGCTAAAACCCAGTAATGGCCAGGATGACTTTTTTGGCTGGATTTGGAAACTAATAGTCCCTAATAAAATAAAAATGTTCACTTGGATGGTGCAGCACAATAGGCTGCTAACCGCACAGCATCTAAACAACATTGGCCTTAATGTAAGCGTCATGTGCTATTTTTCCTCCTCTGGAGTGAAAGACATACACTACATCTTTTTTGAGTGCATCAGTGCAAAACCTTTGGGCTATCTCTGACACGGGAGTGTACAAACCATGATTGTCACTCATACCTTGTATTTTCAATGATTCATTGGGAAAAAACATGGCACAAGGTTAAAAACATGCATTTCAATGCTTCTATTGACTAGAAAACTCTCCTACATAACTGCTTTTGGAGCATCTGGCTCACCAGGAACAACAATGTCTTTGACAAAAAGAAAAACTTCACCCATGTTGTCCAAAGCACCGCTAGAGCTACATAGTACTATGATGTTGTCCACTACACGAACAAGGGGGAAAGCACATACACATTAAATGGGAGCCTCCGCCTAATGGCTCCTATAAACTAAACACTGATGGAGCTGCTTGCCAAAAAGCTGGAGTAGGGGGGGTGTCTTCAAGAACAACAAGGGCGATTGGGTGCTAGGGAACATAAGGGGTTTACCACGTACCACCAATATAGAGGTAGAACTTCATGCCCTCTGGCAGATAGTCCTTGACCACAACTTCACACTTCTGCATATTTGCCCTGATCTGAACAAGTTGTAAAGATGTTAAATGAGGAAAACCTCAACTATAATTCTATTACCTTTGAATGCAGATCAATGATGGAGCAATTGGGGAATCTAGCACTAAGACATAGTTTCAGAGAGCTGAACCAAGTAACGGGCTTACTCGCAAAGGAAGAAGTGGCAAAAAAAGATGTTTAGGACAAAAGTTTTGGCAGTTCCTCCGGTATTTGTAAACAAGGCCCTGTGAGCAGACATCCTAGGAACTGTTTCTGGGGCAATCCCAATGTAATGCAAAACAATTACAACGCAATTGATCTGTGGTGTAACTATTTCTGTTCTATATATATACTTACCCGGGCCTAAGATTCTATGGAATGAAAAATAGAAGTGTAGAAATAGAGGTACACAACTTCCTTTTACAATCGTTACCGATATACAAGTGATAGAGGAGCTACATATTCAAGTTATGGGAACAAAGCATCTTAATGATATCATTCGACTTGAACAAATTTTCAGTAAATGAAGGAAAAGAAGAAGGGACCAAAGTTTTCTACAGTACAGAACTAGCGATAGTAGCTATTCTGTTGGTAACCATATTGCAACTGATGATCCGACTCTGGAGTGAAATTGTGTGATTCCAAGTTACTCCTGAGGCGCCATCCTTCAGGTTCCTTCAGGAACTGATTTGACTCTATATAGTTTCGGATATTCACAATCACCTTGTTCAACTTTGCATCGCCTCGATCTTTCAATGCAGTTAGAAAATCTTTAGCAATGATATCCAATATCTTTCTGAATTGTGTCTTATATCTTTTGTGTAGAGCAAAACCTGCCATCTGGTAACCAAGACATTTTCTTTTAACTCCTACCTCATTTCAGTAACATAAAAGGAACTAGAAAGAGCTTCAACTTACTTCAAGAAAAGCCTGCAAGGCAGCTGCAGTATATAAATTTGCTGGGAGAACATTTAAGAATCTGGCTATCCATGCCCAACCTTCTCTGAGGCCATGCAAGTTTTGGCAGCCTTCAACTTCAGTCTGCCACAAAATGCAGTTTACTACTAAATCAGTTACTATAGGAATGAAGGGGGAAAATACAATTTTGGTCCCTGAATTATTGAAGGGCAGACACATTCTCAAAGACAATTGGATCTCTATTTGGAGGCTTTAAACGGAACCTAACAAGAAGTTGAAGTAAACCACAACTCAAAACGATGGGCACGAATTATGATGATTATATGTATATTTGGTATTCCCTTTATTTTCAAGTTGAAATCATCAATGCACAGAAACTGCTAATGTTGCGTTAACTGAAGGAGGAAGAATGGCCAGGTTGATGGAGAAACGACTGAACCCAAATTGACGTCCATCAGCAGAAGATGACATCTGTTAGTTTCAATGAGTCATTGGACCAAAATTGCACATTTGTTAAATTGAAGGTCAGATCTGATCATGCAAATAATGCAGGGACTAAAACTGGAATAAAGCAAAACTCAGAGACCAAAACCACTATTTTCCAGAACGAGAAAGATAGACGAGAGTGTCGGCAACACAAGCATTAAGGATTCTTGAGGATAAAAGTAACAAATGTCTAAGCAACTGACCTGAACAAGAGCACCATATAATTTCATGTACGCACTTAAGCGATCCACATAACTATCAGTACTTTCTATCTTCCCATCTTCCTCTGCATAGCCAATAGCTTTGTAATAAGCTTCTTTTGTCTGAAATGCTGCCTGAAGTGAAAGAACACGTCAAAGTTAATTTTTGTGGAGGTAGCATAGTACAATGTGAATCATGGGGTGAAGAAGGTTAACTAATGTCTGCGACAAGTTCTTTCTCACCACTTAATTGAAGAAATATTATGCTCCGAGACAATCAAGTAAAAAGAATCCCACAAAAGACAACAATGAGATGTGTAGATGCCAAACAGGTAATACTAAGGCAAACAAGAAGTACCTCTGAGTAAACAATGTACTTAGGAACTGCGTAAATGCAAACTTTATTCAACTCGCCTATGAGAACATCCATGGTAAGAGAGACCTGTGATGAAAAGCAAACCAATATGTAAGGATGGTAATCTACATTAGTTAGTAATTTCTGATCCATATTCATGATCCCTTTTAAACACTAAAGTCTCCTGCCCTAAATTAAACCTTTTTATGTTTTTTAACAATCCTAGAGCCCTTCTCGCGCTATCAATACAACCTCTAGATTTCCCTTTGTAAGAAATTTTTGACATCTACTTTAAATTCGAAGGTATTCCCCATTTTTTCCAGCAATTCACCTTTTGGGCTAAGGTTTGAATATTGCGTTTGGATAGAAAACAATTTAATTTTTGGTAATTTTAGGAAATTTAGCTTTGGGTTGTGTTTGGATGTGGCTTTTGGTAAAAGTATCACTAAATACCTAAGCAGGTTTTTAGGCCTTCAAATGGGTGAAAATTAAAAGATTTGGTTGAAGAGAAACAACAAATATTTTGTTGAAGAAAAAAGAAAGCCGGAGTCTAAATTGTAAAGTGGAGATGTCCAGTACGTAACTAGCCACTTTACTGGTGGAGGGGCTTGCCTGAAAATTTGAGACCCCAATTTGTTTTGGTTCTGGAGAACAAGTTAAGGTTAGAAAGTTTGGTATAAGAAACAAGCACCCTCAATGTGAAGTCAAAACGTGACACTCAATCTGGGACTGAGCATGACTAGGTTTAGATAAAAGCATATTGGCTTTTACTGATTAGTGAGGGGAAAAAATGCTTTAACTGCTTTCTTTTCAGTTATTGACGTTGATGTCCTAATTATAAGACAACAAGAACTAACATTGACCTATAATAGCAAGAGTACCAGAAAAACGTCATAATTAATTACCTTTGAAGTAACAAGGACAATTACACGACCATACGCATAGACGGCACTGTTAAAGCTTCCTGTCGGGTTCACACACAGGGACACAACCTATTAAATTGAAAACCATAATCACAGTAAATACCATAATCACACAGGGCAAAGCTCAAATAGTAGAATGTATTCAATATACACTAATCAACTGCTGCATCAAGAACCCACAATTTTCTACAAACATATGCAAACCCCAAACCCCAACATCCACCCTCATCCCGTGCCCCTCCCAAAAGAGAAAAGGAAAAAGAGAGAAGTAAAAACAATGACATTATAAGAGACACCAAAAGAAAAAATTCCAGTTGAAGACTTCAGGATTTTACCTTCTGTGCAAACATCGCAATGCTGATGGATTGTGGACATGTTGGATCACTCATTAGCTTAATTAATTCATCTGCTTTCACTCTGCACAAGGAAAAGTAACATACATGTATCAAACAGCAACATAGTTCTTGCACCTCCTGAAGTTTATACCCAAAAGTGGTTCAAAAATATAGGTCAAAGCAACCAAATACGTGACTTAAATATGGGAGGTAGAAAATTGTTTCAACAAGAAAAATCATTAAAGCTACAGGAGATAGGGCTAACAATCTAAGAGAAGAGTATCCAGGTACCTGACATTTTCTTTTGTACCAGTAATAGTTCTGATTCGTCTGGCTATTTCCATTTCATATTTTCGGTAAGCCTGTTAAGAAAGAATTTGTGTTAAACTATAGAATATCAGAAGTAGACAAGAGGGGTTGCTCTGATGGTAAGCAACCCCACTTCCAACCGAGAGGTTGTGAGTTCGAGTCTCCCCAAGAGCAAGGTGGGAAGTTCTTGGAAGGAAGGATGCCGGGGGTCTATTTGAAAACAGCCTCTCTACCCCAGGGTAGGGGTAAGGTCTGCGTACACACTACCCTCCCCAGACCCCATTAAGTGGGATTATACTGGGTTGTTGTTGTTGTTGTATAGAATATCAGAAGTAGCCCAAATCTGGATTGTGGAGTAGTAGTAGTAGTAGTTCTATAAAATATCAGAAACTACTTAACCCAAATTAACATCCTTAGGATCTCAAATAGAACTCTGGACTAAAGCTCTGTACGGTAAGATGGAATATAATAATTCAAAATGCATCTGATAACATTCCAACTAAACAAGCAACTATTTCTTTTTTAATTTAAAAATCACCATATTAGCCAGAAGGTGCAAGTAGCACGCATTTAGGATAAAACGAGAGAATCACTTGAGATGGTATGTTGATGTCCTTCATAAACCTACAGATGCAGTGGTCCATATGTGTGAAACTATGGGGAGTGAAGGTGTTAAAAAGAGGACGAGGTAGACCTAAAATCACATGGAAGGAAGTTGTCTTGAAACACCTACAATTACCTGGAATCAGTCAAGACTTGGCTAAAGATAGGCACAATGGAAGAAATAGATCCATATAGGTGAAATCTACTGCTTGGGAACAAGTTTTAGTCTTATTAATACGTGGATTTTGGACCTATTGCTTTTTTAGGAGTATTTTGACCGTATCATAGATTTCTATGCCAGTAAAAAATATTGTTGTCGAGTTGAGGGATTTGAGACATAAGCTTTGATAAGAGGAAGGCAAATCCATGGACGCGGCTCTCATGTCTAATGAATGTTTAGATTCTAGATAGAAAAGCAACAAGCGGTGTATTGTTTGCAAGTTAGACATCGAGAAAGCTGATGATATGTCAATCGGAACTCTCTGATGAACATGCTTGAGGATTTGGGATTGGTAGAAGATTAGGGGTATCAATAGATATTTAAAAACCGACCAAACCGCTCCATACCGAGCTGATTTATAGATTTCTTTTAATCAAACCGTACATTTTTATATAAATCTATAACTGTACTGATAATTAGGATAAAATTTTTATTTTATAAATATAAACCGAAAAATACCGAACTGTACCGAATAAATTTACATGTGCAAGAGGGGTTGCTCTGATGGTAAGCAACCTCCACTTCCAATCGAGAGGTTGTGAGTTCGTGTCTCCCCAAGAGCAAGGTGGGAAGTTCTTGGAGAGAAAGATGTCGGGGGTCTATTTGGAAACAGCCTCTCTACCCAAGGGTAGGGGTAAGGTCTGCGTACACACTACCTTTCCCAGACCTCACCAAGTGGGATTATACAGGGTTGTTGGTGTTGTAAGTATAAAAATAATAAAGTATTAAATTTTTCCTTGGATCTTGGAATTATGAAAACAGTTACAAGCCAACAAGTAACTAAACTCAAAATCCTAATTCCCAAATCTATTATGCTACTCCTATTAAAGCTAAATTATTTTTGGCATATTCACTAGTAAGACACAAGGGTTTGTAGCGACTATGAGGAACAAACTACAATGTATTAAATTTGTTTCTTTTCGTATGATTTAGATTTATCATTTTGAATATTTAATCTTCTATAGATTTTAATCTTGAGTCCTAGGCCCAGTTGGTTAATATCTTTTCACTCATGTGATTTATATTTTTTTGTATTAATTTGCTTAGTTTCTTTTACGTTGTTGTAGAATAGTTGATGGATCTATACTTTAGCCATCTTTCATATTTTCTTAATTCATCGCCTTTTACGTTGCATCCCTCTTTGACAAGAGAGGTTGCTCTGATGGTAAGCAACCCCCACTTCCAAGCAAGAGGTTGTGAGTTCGAGTCTCCCCAAGATCAAGGTGGGAAGTTCTTGGAGGGAAGGATGCCGGGGGTCTATTTGGAAACAGCCTCTCTACCCAAGAGTAGGGGTAAGGTTTGCGTACACACTACCCTCCCCAGACCCCATTAAAAGGGATTATACTGGGTTGTTATTGTATTGTATTGTATCGCCTTTTAAAATGTAAAAATGTCTAAAGAGATTTGCTAAGTCCTTAAAAATACGTATGTTATTGCATTCTACTTCTACTAGTGGCTTTTACATGATATTTAAATGACATATCGAAAATTAACCGAACCGTACCAATACCGAAGAGAAACCGATATGCTTGGGACGGTTTCGAAAAGTCTAATTTCGGTTATATATAATAGAATAACCGAAAAATTGGTATGATACAAATTTTACAAAACAACCGGTCGAACCGAAGCATTGACACCCCTATAGAAGATGGATCAAGTGGATTTCCTTTTGTATCAGTACAGTTAGATATTCCGTCCTTGTTAATGGGAAACCAGTGGGGGGGGTGGATTTTGCAGCTCAAAGAGGTTTACGACAAGGAGATCCTCTTTCTCCTTCCTTATTTTTACTGGTGATGGAATGTTTTAGTAAATGCTATCTGTTAGATATGTGAATCGAGGGATAAGAGGATTCAGAGTCAAAATAGTAGCAAAATGCCATGGAAATCTCACATTTATTGTGTGATGATGATACTATGGTGTTGTCTGATGCGGAGATTGAGCAACTTAGGCATCTGCGGCTCAAACTTGTATATTTTGAAGCAATTTATGGTCTTCATGTTAACTGGAGAATAAACTTTTCATATCCAGCTAATATCACAAATTGCAGCAGACCTACTGGAACTTTAGGATGTCAGGTTGGCACTCGGCCAACTGTCTATTTGGCATTGCCTTTAGGGGCCAAGCATAGAGCTAATACATATAGGAAGCAGTCTACGAGAAATGTGAAAGAAGACTAGTAAGCTGGAAGTAGCAGTATTTGTCAAAGGAGGAAGATTGGTACTAGTTAACAATGTGCTGGGCTCAACATATGTGATGTCTCTTTTCTCTTTGCCTGCTAAGGTTGAGAAAAAAATTGACAAGCTACAGAGGAACTTTTTTTGGCAAGGTAATAAAGAACAGATGATATTTAATTTAGTGAAATGGAACCTATAGCGGCTAAGGAAAATGGTGGACTGAGGATTAAAAACCTCCGAAAACACAATAGAAGCTTTGTTGATGAAGTGGCTATGGAGATATAACTCGGAGATTGATGCCCTTTGAGTTGCTGTGATTAAGAAAAAAAATGGAGTTGAGAATCAATGGTGCACCAGAGAAGTAAAAGCTGCATAGAGTCTCAATTTGGAGAATAATTAGAGCTCACTGGTCTTGTTTCACGTCTAGAATAGGGTTCAAGGTGGGCAATGGATGAGGATACCCTTCTGGAAGGATATGTGGATTGGAGATGAGCATTCAATAGACTGGGAGATCGATAGGGCTACAAAATTTTACAACCACTTAAGCACATTCAAACAACTTACTGATTCAGAAGATGGCATCGCAACAGTAAAAGAATGTTTAATGTGTCTTCTTGGAAGCAAATCTGGAATACAAAAGCCCCTCTCAAGGTAGCTTGTTTTACCTGAATAGTGAGCAAAGAAGCTTGTCTTACTTACGAGAATTTACAAAAAAGAGGGTTGACTCTATGCAATAAATGCTTCCTATGCGGGAAACAACCCTAGAGTATTTGTCGTTTGTCTTTGCATTGCCAAGTTACTGTCCAACTGTGGCAGCTTTTATGAACATAATTCGTATGCAGTGGGTAATGCCTAGTTCAACAACTTATTTGTTAGCTGCTGGAACATAATTGGGCTTAGTAATGGGCCTAATGGCAAACTTAGATCGTGTAATACGATACCTTGTACTTGGTGGATTATTTGGACCGAAAGGAATAGAAGATGCTTTGAAGACACTGCCAATTCTATCATTAGGATAAATCCAGATGTATTATTTTGTTTTGCACAGGTGTAGAATGGAGAACGTAAATGATACAGAATCAGTCCTACAAATGGCAGAAGCCCTGAAGGATTAGAAGGGGCATACTTTTGCTGTTTTTGCTTCTGTAAATACTGTTCACCTGTTGCAGCACATCTTTTGTGCTTGTTTATTCATAAATTACCTTATCTTTCAAAAAAAAGCCAGTAAAAATATAAAGAATTCTTAAAATCATTATTATTACTACTGTTTAGATGTACTTAACTTATTTTTCACTTTTATTTGTCTTTGGTATGATGATGACATGAGTTGAGCTTAAATGGAGAAACATGGTCAACGAGGATTCATATAGCCAACCTCAACTTGTTTGAGATTGGGACATAGTTATTTTTGTTGTTTATTTCAAGCTAAAAGAAGACTCAAATGAACTTATCAAAATGTCTCAATAACTTTTTAAACATGCAAGGATCGCATGTTTAAATGTAAGCAGTTCCAAGAACTTGGACCAACAGCTCCCAAAACACAATTGGATGGGTAAATGATTATGTTAGTAGGGAAAGAGTTAACTTTCAAAGCCATTACTTCCTCTGTCACATGAAATTTGAGACTTCTTCACCGACCACGGAGTTATGCTAACCTGACTTTTTGTTAATGTATAAGTAGTGGTGAAAGAAAAATACAAAAACAGTTGTTGAAAAATTAGTCTGATATAGCGAAATCACATCAATGTATATAGTGCCAATGGCTTTCAACTCTAGCAACTGTGCAAGTCAAATAGAATAACAGTATTAATAAAATGGTGTCAAACATTTGGGATATCCAAATGGAAGAATGCCAAATAAATTAGGATAAAGGGAGTATCTGTTTACGAATCCTCACTCCCGAGCTTCTGCAAAGAACACTTTACTTTATGCAGCAAGAAGCATAATACTCAGATAAATCTGCAATGAAATTTCAAATATTGTTTTGCACCTTGTTAGAACCCAATCCCAGTGCTTCATTCTGTGAAGCTATTTCGTTGTAAATCATCAATCTTTTCTCCTCCAGCTTTTGAGCATTTTCTGACACCCTGATTGTATTTCCTGCTATATCCAATATTGCAAACTTGAAATCTACGCATATATTTACAAGCATTAGAAATACAAAGAAAAAAACATCTAAATGTGTCACCTTGCCACTTGGAGATTGGCTTATCATACACTATTTGATAAAAGGATATCATCCAGTTGACTTTATAAAAAGTAGAAAAAATTTTGATCAATAAATATTTATATTTAGACTATGGAGAAAAAGACCAGAATAGTCCTTTAAATATAGGGGTAGCTCTAACTTGGTCTTTTATATATTTCATTGAGCAAGAACACTCCTTTATCTTTGTAATTAGTGAGCACCTTTAGTCCAGGTTAGTCTCAATTCCATTCACTAACAGAAAAGATATCACCTAAGACTAAAACAAAATCAATGGGACTAATGGAACTAATAGGAAAAGAGACAGCACTAATGGAACAGAAAGAAGCCGCAAGTATTAGCTTATGAAAAATTTGCTTACCAATTGACAAAGTTATCAAACTAGCGAATTATGTGGATGCCTAAGTCACGAGAATCTCCAGAAAAGAGGACTTCATATACGCAGTAGGTGCCCATTGTGCGAGAGACAAAATGAGGATGTTAACCACCTCTCCGTTAATTGCTCATTCACCATGCAGATCAGGCATATCATTCAAATGAGGATAGACCCCACTAAGTGAGATTATACTGGGTTGTTGTTGTTGTACACAATATGTAATGTGGCTATTCTTGTAAATATTTTGCAGTACTTTGCTTGCTGCCAATTAGTGTTTACCAATCAAAAAAAGAATCAATGATTTACTTTTTCTCATCCTTCACTTAAGTCTTTCTCGATTATTCTTGTGTTCCCGATTGGTTAGTCTTCCATCCTAATCCCAAAAGGAAACCCCCCCCCCCCCCTTTTCTCTCTGTATGCGGCCATTTTCAGCATCTTGGATATTAGAATGGTAGAAAAGGAGAAAGACTAGTAGGAGGTAAATTTTCAAAAAAGGAGTCTGTGGGAGCCTGGTGATGACATTGACTGTCATCACTAGAGAACTTTTGTTTGAAGAAAGAAGACCGCGAACAGATATTGTTAGAAGTCTAACTGTATTAGAAGTCTAGTCTAAACTGTATTAGGAGTAGGCTAGGTTATGTGTATTATATATAGGGCTCATTGTATCATGTTTACATATCAATTAGATATTCCTCTCCCGTGCCTTCTCACATGGTATCAGAGCTTTGGTGAGAATAGTATAGCTGTGCATCATTCCAGCTACTTCCGGGAAGAAGACCTCGTCGCCGTGCAATTTTCCGGCGACTAAACAATCTGTCAGTATACCTAAACTACCTTTTCTGGTGGTGTTGTGCAAAATCCGAGACCACCGCGAGGTTCGGCTCACAATTCCGACCAAACCCCAGAAATTTCTCCGGCAGAATCACCGTCACGCGCCACCACAGCTGTCGGTGCGTCAGACCACGCGCCGGCGCGTGGGGCTGTTTCCGGCCATTTTTTGGCTTCGCTCCTTCAGAACAGATTGCTCGGAATACAATTCCGACCCTACCCATCCACTTTTTGTTCGATTCCGACAACTTTGATTTTTTTCCGGCGACCTACAGTGATTTTCCGGCAGCTACAGTACTTTTCGGCCAATATTTCTTCAGGACAGTTTGCTCCTACTTGAATTCCGAGCCTATCCATATTTTTACTTTTCAATTCCGACAACTTTGAATTTTTCCGGCAGCTACAGTGCTTTTACGGCAGCTACAGTGTTCCTGTTTTCCGGTAGCACCAGTTTTCAGTCCTCTGTTCAGTTTCAGCGAGTTTTCAGTTGATAATCCAACGATGTCTTTGGGACTAGATGCTTTCGGGCCTAAAAACCAGGGTTCTGGCAGTTCCGGTATTATGATTACCTCAGAACCTTTAATGGGAGGTTCAAACTACCTAGCTTGGGCTTCGTCTGTCGAGTTGTGGTGTAAAGGCCAAGGTATTCAGGATCATCTAACCAAAGAGTCTAGTGACGGAGATGCAAAAGCCAAAGCACATTGGGAGAAGATTGATGCTCAGTTATGCAGTATTTTGTGGCGATCTATTGATTCCAAGTTGATGCCCTTGTTTCGTCCATTCCAAAAATGTTATTTGGTTTGGGAAAAGGCTCGTACTTTATACACTAATGACATATCTCGTTTCTATGATGTGATATCGCGGATGACAAATTTGAAGAAACAGGAATTGGATATGTCTACTTACTTGGGTCAAGTGCACGCAGTTATGGAGGAATTTGAGACGTTGATGCCAGTTTCTGCTAGCGTTGCAAAGCAGCAAGAGCAACGACAAAAGCTGTTTCTAGTTCTTACTCTTGCTGGGCTTCCTAATGATCTTGACTCAGTACGCGATCAGATTTTGGCTAGTCCGACTGTCCCCACAGTTGATGAATTATTTTCTCGCTTACTTCGCCTTGCTGCAGCACCAAGTCACCCAGTGAGCTCATCACAGACACTTGATTCATCTATCCTCGTCTCCCAATCCGTGGACAATCGGGCTTCTCATACTATGGAGTATAGACGAGGAGGAGGTCGTTTTGGAAGATCTAGACCCAAGTGTTCTTATTGTTATAAACTTGGTCACACTCGTGATGTGTGCCATTCTTTACATGGTCGACCAACAAAAAATGCTTATGTTGCTCAAACCGAGCCTACAGGTAACCAGGGATTTTCTGTATCTGAAAGGGAGTATAATGAGTTCCTTAAATATCGAGCAAGTAAGCAGACGTCTCCACAAGTAGCCACTGTTGCTCAGCCTGATACTTCTGTTGCTGGTAATTCTTTTGCTTGTGTTTCCCAATCTAGTCCTCTTGAACAATGGGTGGTGGACTCAGCTGCTTCTGATCATATCTCTGGTAATAAATCCCTTTTGTCAGATATTACGTATTCACAGTTTCTTCCCAACATTACCTTAGCTAATGGGTCTCAAACTAAAGCAAAAGGAGTTGGACAAGCAACTCCTCTACCCTCTGTCACTCTAGATTCCGTCCTTTATGTCCCTGGCTGTCCTTTTAATCTTGCATCTGTGAGTCGTTTGACTCGTGCCCTCCATTGTGGAATATACTTTATTGATGACTCTTTTATTATGCAGGACCGCAGTACGGGACAGACGATTGGAACAGGACTTGAATCAGACGGACTCTACTACCGGCCTTTAGGGAGTCTATATCTTTTCCTTCACCTTCCGCTACAGAAGTCTTACCCATTCCAAACGTTGGACCACCTACTGTGGCTCCTCCTAGACTCCATGCACAAGACACTCCACTCTTGACATATCATCGTCGTCCTCGCCCAGCATCCGGCCCGGCTGATTCACTTCCTGCACCTGACCCTGCTCCTACTGCGGACTTGTCTCTTCCGATTGTACTTCGGAAAGGTATACGGACCACCCTTAATCCTAATCCCCATTATATTGGTTTAAGTTATCATCGTTTGTCATCACCCTATTATGCTTTTCTATCTTCTTTGTCCTCTGTTGCCCTCCCTAAGTCTACAGGTGAAGCATTGTCTCATCCAAGGTGGCGACAGGCTATGACTGACGAGATGTCTGCTTTACATGCGAGTGGTACTTGGGAGCTCGTCCCTCTTCCTTCGGATAAATCTACTGTTGGTTGTCGTTGGGTGTATGCAGTCAAGGTTGGTCCAGATGGTAAGGTTGATCGTCTTAAGGCTCGTCTTGTGGCCAAGGGGTATACTCAGATATTTGGGCTTGATTACAGTGATACCTTCTCTCCAGTGGCTAAGATAGCATCAGTCCGCCTTTTTCTCTCTATGGCTGCTGTTCGCCATTGGCCCCTGTATCAGCTGGACATTAAAAATGCATTTTTACACGGTGACCTTGAGGATGAAGTTTATATGGAGCAACCACCTGGGTTTGTTGCTCAGGGGGAGTCTCGTGGCCTTGTATGTCGCTTGCGTCGGTCACTTTATGGTCTAAAGCAGTCTCCTCGAGCCTGGTTTGGTAAGTTTAGCACTGTTATCCAGGACTTTGGCATGACTCGGAGTGAAGCTGATCACTCTGTATTCTATCGGCATTCTGATTCACGTCTCTGTATTTATCTAGTGGTCTATGTTGACGACATCGTTATTACCGGCAATGACCAGGATGGTATTACTAAATTGAAGCAACATCTCTTTCAACACTTTCAGACTAAGGATCTGGGCACACTAAAGTATTTTCTGGGTATTGAGGTCGCACAGTCTAGCTCAGGTATTGTGATCTCACAACGGAAGTATGCCTTAGATATTCTTGAGGAGACAGGAATGACAGGTTGTAAACCTGTTGACACTCCAATGGATCCGAATTCTAAACTTCTTCCAGGACAGGGGGAGCCTCTTAACGATCCTGAAAGATATAGGCGGTTAGTTGGTAAACTAAATTATCTTACAGTGACAAGACCTGACATTTCCTTTCCTGTGAGTGTTGTGAGCCAGTTTATGGGTTCGCCATGTGATAGTCATTGGGATGCAGTTGTTCGCATTCTTCGGTATATAAAATCAACTCCAGGTAAAGGTTTATTGTTTGAGGATCGAGGCCATGAGCAGATTGTTGGATACTCCGATGCTGATTGGGCAGGATCGCCTTCTGACAGACGTTCTACTTCTGGATATTGTGTCTTAGTAGGAGGAAATTTGGTATCTTGGAAAAGCAAGAAACAGAATGTGGTTGCTCGGTCTAGTGCAGAAGCAGAATATCGAGCAATGGCTATGGCGACATGTGAGCTTGTTTGGGTCAAACAGTTGCTCAAAGAGCTGAAATTTGGTGATGTTAGTCAGATGGGACTTGTGTGTGATAATCAAGCAGCTCTTCATATTGCGTCAAATCCAGTGTTCCATGAGAGAACTAAGCACATTGAGATTGACTGTCACTTTATCAGAGAAAAGATACTCTCGGGAGATATTGCTACAAAGTTTGTAAAGTCAAATGATCAGCTTGCAGACATTTTCACCAAGTCCCTCACTGGTCCTCGTATTAACTACATATGTAACAAGCTCGGTACATATGATTTATATGCACCAGCTTGAGGGGGAGTGTTAGAAGTCTAACTGTATTAGAAGTCTAGTCTAAACTGTATTAGGAGTAGGCTAGGTTATGTGTATTATATATAGGGCTCATTGTATCATGTTTACATATCAATTAGATATTCTTCTCCCGTGCCTTCTCACAGATATATTGCATGGAGATGAAGACAGGAACATATTTACTAGTCAAATGATTGGGTTACCGGTAAGAATATTTTTATTTTTTGGATACCTTTATGCTTTACTCAACCTAAGAAACTAACAGAAATTCATTTTATTGCCTTTGGCCAAGCTTCTTAATTCAGCTTATTTTGAGAAGTGTTTTTCTCAAAAGTGGGGTAACTTGACCAAGGACAAAGCTCAGGAGTTAGGGGAGAAGTTGTTGGCTATGAGGGCCTGGATGAGTATGGGGAACGCGTCTAGTATGTGGTCCAAGACTGCGGATTGCATTAGGGTAGTTGCTGGAAAGGTCTTAGGGGTCACGAAGGGTTCTCCTGGGGGTCAAAAAGGGGACTGGTGGTGGAATTGAGAGATTCAACGTAAAGTGGAAGCTAAGAACGCTACTTATTTGAAGCTAGTAGAGAGTACAAACGAGGATGAAAAAAGGACTTATCGGGAGTGTTACATAAAGGCAAAGAGAGAGACAAAGTTAGCAGTTACGACCGCTAAGAACGCAGTGTTTGCTCATTTGTACGAGGAGCTCGAGGGCAAAGGCGGGGACAAGAGGTTGTACCGGTTGGCCAAGGTGAGGGAGAGGAAAGCCCGTGTCTTAGACCAAGTCAAGTGCATCAAGGACGAGGATGAAAAAGTGTTGATGGATAAGGCACTCATTAGGAGAAGATGGCAGATATACGTCCATAAATTGTTGAATGAGGGGAATAGACGCATTGTTCTAGGTGAGTTGGAGCACTCCTAGATTCGGCGGGATTTTGGGTACTGTAGGCAGATTACGGTAGAGGAGGCGGAAGGGGCGATGCGTAAGATGTGCAGGGGCAGAGCAATGGGGCCAGACAAAATCTCGATGGAATTCTGGAAGAGCGCGGGGGCAGGTTTGGAGTGGCTCACTGGCTGTTTAATGTCGTTTTTAAGACAAAGAAGATGCACGAAGAATGGAGGTGGAGTACGATGGTTTCGCTTTAGAAGAACAAGGGTGATATCTAAAATTGCAATAATTATAGGGGTATCAAGTTATTGAGTCACTACGAAGGTTTGGGGGAGGGTGGTGGAGGCCAGGGTAAGGAGGTGTGTGTCTTTTTTCGAGAATCGGCTTGGATTCATACCGGGGCGTTCGACTACGAACGCGATTCATCTGGTAAGGAGATTAGTGGAGCAGTACAGGGAGAGGAAGAAGGATTTGCATATAGTCTTTATTGACCTTGAGAAGGCATACGATAAAGTTCCGAATGAGGTCCTGTGGAGGTGTTTGGAGGTTAGCGGCTTTCCGGTAACGCACATTCGGGTGATTAAAGATATGTATGATGATGCTAAGACTCGGGTGAGGGCTGCGGGTGGTGAGTCACACCATTTTCCTGTGGTGATGGGTTGCACCAGGGATCGGCTCTTAGCTCAGGCGATGGATGTATTGTCACGTCACATCCAAAAGAAAGTGCCTTGGTGCATGCTATTTGCGATGATATAGTGTTGATTGACGAGACGCGTAGCGGAGTTAACACGAGGTTGGAGGTTTGGGGACAGACCTTGGAGTCTACAGGGTTCAAACTGAGTAGAACCAAGACAGAATACTTGGAGTACAAATTCATTGAGACCTATGATGCAGACGTAGAGGTCAGGCTTGATGCTAAAGTTATCCCCAAGAGAGCGAGTTTTAAGTATCTCGGGTCTATTTATCCATGGTAACGGGGAGATTGACGACGATGTCACACATCGCGTCGGAGCTGGGTGGATGAAATGGAGGACCGCTTCCGATGTTTTTTTAACAGGAAAGTGTCGTTAAGACATAACGGTAAGTTTTATCAAGTGGTGGTTCGACCCGCTATTTTGCATGGGGCTGAGTGTTGGCTAGTCAAGAACTCCCACGTGCAGAAGATGAGAGTAGCAGAGATGAGGATATTGCGATGGATGTGTGAGTGTACCAAGCGAGATAGGATTAAGATGAAGCTATCCGGGACAAAGTAAGAGTAGCCTCCGTGGAGGACAAGATGCGGAAGTCGCGGCTGAGATGGTTCGGACATGTTAGGAGAAGAAGCATTGATGTCCCTGTCAGGAGGTGTGAGAGGTTGACCATGGAGAGTTTTAGAAGGGGTCGAGATAGGCCTAAGAAGTACTAGGGAGAAGTGATTAGGCAGGACATGGTGCTGCTTCAGCTCAATGAGGACATGACACTTGATAGGAGGTCGAGGATTAAGATAGAAGGCCAGTAGGTAGTTTATAGTATTCACCAATAGGCTTAGTAGCATGCACGTCCCTTCATATTCTTAGATTTTTATTATGTTATGTGGTTTTGTTCGCCTCAGGTATTGTATTCCCTGTTTATTTTATACTATTTATCCTTTATCTGTCCCTTTTTTTCTCTTCCATCTTTCTTCCTTGCTTCCCTCTTCTTCTTCTTGCCCTTCCTGAGCCGAGGGTCTATTGGAAACAGCCTCTCTACCTGCATTAGGCAGGGGTAAGGTCTGCGTACATACTACTCTCCCCAGACACCACATATTGGGATCAAACTGGGCTTGTTGCTGTTGTTGTTGTTGTTTTCTCAAAAGTAATTTTGGTGAGCAGCAATTTATGATTGGCTAGTTAATTTGAAAAGCACTTTTAAGCCGCAATTAGTGTTTGGCCAAGCTTTTAAAAAGTGCTTCTAAGTGTTTTTTTTTTCTCAAAAGTGCTTTTCAAAAAAAGTGCTTACGGAGAGAAGCTATTTTTTCTGTTTCTCAAAAACTGATTCGGCTTCTACTCAAAAGCACACTTTCCTTCTAAAGCTTGGTCAAACACCTTAACTTTGGAAAAAAAGCACTTTAGACCCCAAAAAATAAAAGCACTTTTGGCCCCAAAATATAAAAGTACTTTTGGCCCGAAAGAAGCTTGGCCAAACAGGTTGTTGTTCCGTCTGCAGTAGCAATTACAACAACAACAATCCAGAATAAACATTGTTGCTCAAAAAGGTGAGAAAACAGACGAGAAAGGTAACATTAGTGAAATGATTTCCATGTGTCTCCCTTCGAACAGATTTATTAGACTTGCTGACGAACAATAGCAACAACACTAGTTCCATCAAATCAAGTTTCATCTCCGCTTCATCATGCACTTCCTTCGCATTGGTTCTTGTTGATTGGTGTAATTAATAGGAAAATTTGATTAGATTAGATTTTATTCTCTAGCTTAAGGCTTATTTTATTCTGTAGCTTAATTGTAGCAATCACTGATTTCATTTCCTTGTTTATCAGTACAAGGATAAACAATTATAGACGTTCTATTCTTCTACTTGAAATCTTCATGGTATCAGAGCCTATGCTGCCATTTGGAGGTAAGTTTCCTCCCTCAACAGCACTGTAGGTTCCATTTCTTCGAAAGAGGTCGAGTTTTTCTCCCTCGCGGTGGCTGTCCGCATTGAAGCCATTATATGCCAGTAGATTGGGGGAAACTAACACCACTACAAGCTTCCTCAAGTCATTCCGACCAAACCCCAGTGAGCATCTCCGAGAAAACCCTCTGCATGCGCCCCCAAGCGCCACCAACAGTCCCAGTTCTGGCACGCGTGAATCCCACGCGCCGGCGAGTAGACAAATTTTCCGGCGAGTTTTTTCTGGAATTTTTTGCTCCCTTCAGGCCGCCGAATATTCCGACCCTACCCTAGTCGAATTTTTTTCTATCATCGGTAGTAGGATTTGCTTGCTTCTCCAGTAAGCTTTCTTCTCAGCCCTTATTTCCAGTAAAGTTTGTTGGTGCTTGTTTTTTTTCGAGTTAAAGGTTAATTTCTGGACTAGTAATTAAGAAACAATGGGGATACCAAATCAACAGATAATTCTCTTTCACATATGGTTGATTCTGTTTCACAAGTTAGTACAGCTAAATTGGATGGGACTGGTACATATCTTGCTTGGTCAAGATCCTGTTTGCTGTTTATTAAGTCTAGAAAGTTGCTTAGTTATATTACAGAAGAAAAGAAAGCACATGTTGTGACTGATGCTAGCTATTGCCAGTGGGATTCTGATAACTCTCTAGTTATGACATGGCTTTTGAATACTTTGCACCCTCGAATTTCTAAACAGTATTTGTTGCTTGATACTGCTGAAAAGATCTGGAATTTCACTAAGCGCACTTACTCTCGTAAGGGAAATGACACTCAGGTCTTTGAAATTCGAAATAAGATTCATGCCACTAAGCAAGGTAAGTTGACTATCACTGACTACTATTTCGAGTTAACTGGGTTATGGCAGGAAATTGACTACTATCAGGATCTCCAAGCGAGGTGTTCCGACGATGCAGTTCTTTTTCAAAAATTGGTCGAAAAGGAAAGGATATATGATTTTTTCGCTGGTTTGAACCTAGAATACGATCAGATCAGGGTCCAAGTTCTTGCTAAAGTTCCTTTTCTTCACTTGAGGATGCATACTCTTATGTTCAACTGGAAGAGAGACGATGAGGAGTCATGCTTTATTCCACACCAACCGAGAAGTCTGGGTTAACTTTGTCTCATGAGCAAACAAAGGCATTCACTTCTGATAAAGACCACTTGCACTGTGACTATTGTGGAAGGTCAAGACATACAAAAGAGACATGCTTGAAACTGCATGGTAGACCAACTAGAGGTCGTGGAGGCAAGCGTGTCGGTCTACCAAGAAGTCAAGCTAATATTGCAGAAAATAGGGGAACATTTGGAGAAAATGCTTCAGGAGAAGCTTTATCTTCGGAGGAAGTTCAGCACCTTCGCCGTCTCCTGAACAAACTTGACACTTCTAATGTTGGGTCTTCCAATTATGTGCATTCAGGTATTGCTTTTAATGCCCATCTTAACTTTTGGATTATTGATTCTGGTGCGAATAGACACATGACAGGCTCCTCTAAAGGCTTTCAAAACTACTCTCCTAGTCTAAAAGGGGACTGTGTCAGAATAGCCAATGGCTCTCTAACTCCTGTCTCTGGAACAGGTTATGTTATTTGTACACATGATATTACATTGACATTCGTTCTTCATGTCCCTGAGTTTCCCGTTAACTTATTATCTGTTAACGCCATCACCAAACAACTAAAATGTGGTGTTGAGTTCTTTCCTGATTATTGTGTGTTTCAGGATCTTCAAACAAGGAGGAGGATTGGCAGCGGTAAATTGCATGATGACTTATATTGGATTGATGGAACTCGAGCCTTTGGTCAAGCCTTTTTTGGAGGAAATAAGAACATCAACCAAGAAATAATACAGTGGCATAGACGGTTGGGGCACCCATCCTTTTTTGTTCTAAAGAAATTATATCCTAGCTTGTTTTCTAGAACTGAGTTTGAATCTTTGTATTGTGATGCTTGTGAATATGCCAAGCACCTAGAAACTCTGATCCTTTAAGTGACAATAAAAGTACTATCCCTTTTTCGACTATTCACTCTGATGTATGGGGTCCCACTCAAACAGTTTCCTTGTCTGGTAGTCGATGGTTTGTTACTTTTATTGATTGTTGCACTAGGATGACTTGGGTATACTTGTTAAAGGCAAAAAATGAAGTCTTCTCCTGTTTTCAGTCGTTCATAAGATGATTTGTACCCAATTTGAGTTAAGATAAGAATCTTGCGAACTGACAATGGCACAGAATATACGGGTAAAGATTTTGGTGTGTATTTGGAGTCTTTTGGGATAATACATCACGCTAGTTGTCCTTATACTAGTGCACAAAATGGGGTTGATGAAAGGAAAAATAGGCATTTGCTAGAAGTGGCGAGATCTCTAATGTTTACTATGAATTTACCAAAACCTTATTGGGGGATGTCATTCTAGTAGCTGCCTACCTTATCAATAGAATGTCGCTTAGAAACCTCAATTTTAAGAGTCCTTTGGAATCTTTGAAGAGTAAAAATGATTATATTGTTCCTCCAAAGGTGTTTTGGCTGTGTTTGCTTTGTTCACACTAGGAGTTCGGGAAAACTTGATCCTAGAGCTATTAAATGTGTGTTTGGGTATTCTCCAACACATAAAGGGTATAAATGTTATCATCCTCCTTTTAGGAGATCCTTCGTCAGCATGGATGTTACCTTTCGAGAATCAGAGCCCTATTACAATAAAACACCATCACCTCTTCAGGGGGAGAACTCTAAGAATGAAGAGATAATTTCCACTGTTGAAATGATTCCCACTATTGAAGCCACTAAGATAGGAGAATGTGAAATTGAAGAAAGAATTCATGGGAGACTATTGGGCGTTTGGATAAACCTGATTTGATGACTTATTCAAGAAAAAAGAAAGCAGAAGAAGTCATCGTGCAATCTACTGAAGCTCATCCCTCTTCTGCGGTTGAAACCTCTTCTACTGGTGAGTTATCTACATTTCCTAGTGAGTTAGATGCACCTATTGCTCATAGAAAAGGGGTCAGATCTTGCACCAAACATCCTTTATCTAACTTTGTCTCCTATAATTCATTATCTCCTTCCTATAGAGTTTTTGCCTTGTCTATTTCTTCTGTGTCTATTCCCCAGAATTGGAGGGAAGCTTTTGCACATTCTAAATGGAAGCAAGCTATGATTGAAGAAATGAAGGCCTTGTCAAAGAATGAGACTTGGGATCTTGTCGCTTCACCACTAAATAAGAAATTGGTTGGTTGCAAATGGGTCTTTACTGTAAAGCACAAAGCTGATGGTTCAACTAAAAGGTTCAAAGCAAGACTGGTGGCTAAAGGGTTCACTCAAACTTATGGAGTGGATTATCAGGAGACATTTGCTCCTGTTGCAAAAATGAACACTATCAGAATACTTTTGTCTTGGGCAATTAATCTTGATTGGGACTTACAATAGTTTGATGTGAAGAACGCATTTCTTCATGGCGACTTAGAAGAAGAGGTGTATATGGAGATTCCTCCTGGATTTGATACTGAACAAAGTTAAGGAAAAGTATGCAGATAGAAGAAAGCCTTGTACGGATAGAAGCAGTCTCCAAGAGCTTGGTTTGACAGATTCTCCAAAGCAATGATCTCCTTCGGTTATCAACAAAGTAATGCCGCTCATACCCTCTTCATGAATCACCAAAAGGGTAAACTCACTCTTCTTATAGTTTATGTTGATGACATAGTAATGACAAGGAATGACAATGAAGAGATGGCCCGATTGAAGAAGTTGTGAGCCCAGGAATTCGAGATCAAAGATCTAGGGAAGTTGCAATACTTTTTGGGAATTGAGGTTGCTAGATCAAAGAGAAAGAATCTTTATTTCTCAAAGAAAATATATCCTAGACCTCTTGAAAGAAACTGGTGTGACAGGTTGCAAACCAGCAGAATCTCCCATTGAAAGTAATCACAAGTTACAAACTGGGGTTGGAAAGTCAATTGATAAGGAGAGATATCAGAGGTTGGTTGGAGAGCTTATTTATCTCTCTCACACTAGGCCAGATATAGTATATTCAGTTAGTTTGGTGAGTCAGTTCATGCACGTCCAAAAGATCCTCATATGCAAGTTGTCTTTCACATTTTGGGGTATCTGAAGTCTGCACCAGGAAAGGGTCTACTTTTCTCTAAACATGGTCACCTCCAGATAGAAGCTTTTACAGATGCAGATTGGGCTGGATCTCTAGATGACAGAAGATTTAAGTCTGCTTACTGTACACTCGTGGGAGGAAATATAGTCACTTGGAGAACCAAGAAACAAAATGTTGTTGCAAGATCCAGTGTAGAAGCAGAATATAGAGCAATGGCCCAGGGTGTTTGTGAACTGATTTGGCTACAAAAGTTAATGGATGAATTGAGATTGTCTAAGACAGGGAAGCTTTTGTTATATTGGGACAACAAGGCTGCAATTAGCATAGCTCATAATTCGGTTCAACATGATAGAACAAAACATGTTGAAATCGATCGACATTTCATCAAAGAAAAGATTGTTGATGGTACCTTGAGTTTGCTTCATGTATCGTCAGAAAAGCAGCTAATAAATGTGCTCACGAAAGGTCTCAGCAAAAAGACTTTTCACACTTTGGTTTGCAAGTTGGGCATGTGCGACATCTTTGCACCAACTTGAGGGGGAGTGTTGATTAGTGTAATTAATAGGAAGATTTGATTAGATTAGATTTTATTCTCTAGCTTAATTATAGGCTGATTTTATTCTGTAGCTTAATTGTAGCAATCACTGATTTCTTTTCCTTGTTTAGCCATAGGATACATTGTATAAGTATCAGTATTCTTGATGTGAATAATATTCATAAAATACAAGAAGTTCTATTCTTCTTCTTGAAATCTTCGGTGACTTGTAAAAATCCGATGGTTCAGTTGGACACATCTATACTGATCAGTCACCCGCTTAACATTTAGGTAGTTCTCAAGACTCCATTTCCCAAGTTCGCCTCTAAAAACACTATGTTTTTTTACCACCCCACATCCCCCAATGGAGGATGTTAAAAGCATGGCTGTGAACAGTAGACCTAAATAATCCCAGGTAAGAATTTTTGGATAAGTACATTTCTTAGGAATATATCTTGGAGAGAGTTTTATCTTCGGAGTTAAGTCTCTTTTCCAAGGGCCTAGTTCCCAGCTTTCACATTTTGTTATCTTTTCCGTCAGTGAATAGCCTGCAATCTAGCCCTGGATCAAAAGTGCTAACTTTTTACAAAGATAAAGGACTGTTTATGTCCAACTTTGAATATAAGGGATCAAAACAAATCAACCCTATGGCTTATACTTAAAGGAACGATTAGGGTTTTTCCTCTTAGACTATGCATGGAGCATTTTTGATAAGGTAAGGTAGTTAAAAAAAAAATCAGGACCATTTCTCAATTTGCGCTTTCCATCCTTGCACAGGGGCTATGATGCTAATCTTCTCTGTGTCATGCTAATTTTATCTGATGTCCCCGAAGGGACATGCACAGAGCATTTTATTTTAAGTTATTGTTTATTTGAAATGAAATGTCTAATATAAAAAGAAAAAGAGGAGTAGGAGAAAGGTCAATCTCCATTTCCACTCCCTCACTAACATGACACGGTGAGACATACCTGCTGAATGTTTATGACCAGTGGCTTCCTTTGGAACCTTGTTAGTCTCCGAAGGAGCATTCATCAATGAATCAGATGCCTTCTTCTCCACAGCAACTGCAGCTTCTTTTGCTGCTTTCCTCTCAGCTTCCAGAGCTGCAGCTTTTTCCTTTTCAACTCTTTCAGCTTCCAGCCTAGCCTGCACCTGATGGAATAAAACTTATTATTACCCACAAGGAAAAAATTCAATCACAAACTACAATTTTGTAATAGATGCAACATGAGGGGAGACAAATAGACAGCTAGATTTCACAGGAAAGCCAGGGATGCTAGAACTAGGGAATGTGAGCATTAGCACTTGCAGAAGTATGCCACAGGAAAAAAAATCAGTTTCAATAAATATTAAGTTAGTGAATTAACACAAGCACAATTACTTCCTCATTTGCTGATGGTTCTCACAAATAGCTAACTTTGTAAAATCTCTAAAATCACAAAACGGTAGGTGACCAGAGATGCAATTGGATAAATATAGATTTCTAAACTTTTTCTCCTTGAAAAAATTTCCTACTAAGCATATGAGAAAATTTCCAATGAGCATATCAAATTGTGCATCTCTCTCGATAGGAGTAAAACACATACCTTGGCTTCTGCTCTGATCATTTCTTGCCGGGCTTTTTCTTCTTGAAGAGCTTTTTCTTTCCTCTTGGCTTCTTCACGAGCTGCATCATCTCTTATTCTCCTTTCTTCAATTTGGGATCTGTGTTCGTGATCCCTTTGTACAGCAGTTAGGTGATCATCAAGTGCTTCTGCTCTACAGTAATACAATTGAAGTCAAAAGAATATTTTTACTAAAATTAAACTGTAGGAACATGCAAATGGTGATTAAACTTCAGATTCTGGGTACTCCGAGCATGTATAAAGTGAACAAGAAACATTAAAAAAAAATATTTGTCAGTCGCAAAGTTCTATTTTTGAGACCAAGAGCAAGCATTTTTTTTAATTGAGACCAAGGGCATGCAAGTTGATTGAATCAGAAAATATTCACTTGCAATCAAAGTGAATGACTTCCTGTTTTGGTGCCCCTTCTATATAGTAACTCGGCTCGCTGCCCATACCCCTGAATCTGTTTTATACCTTCATCTGTAATTCATGTCAACAAGAAATGATGAGCAAATCACCCCATTCATTTTCATTCCCAACCTAAACAACATTATTGGTTCATGATCAATTGTCAATCTAACATCCTTAGTGAATTTTTTTGAAAGTGAATTCCTCACAAACCAGCTCCTATTTAAGTAACTGAGATTTGATTGGTATGCCTTCAGCAATTATATTATTTCCATTGGCCCTAGAGTAGCAGCAGCAGCAGTTGAAGTGAAGACCACAGTACAGATAAAACAAATACCCTGGTCTTTAGTGATTAAATAGATAATTTTTCCATCAGTTCCAGCAGACCACCATTGGACCAACACCCACTGAGAAACATCTACCTTGTTATACATCATCGAACAAAGAGAAAACTATTAACTAAATGACAAACTTAATGCAAAAACAAGTTTTTTTCCACAAAATCAGAGTAATACGCCTTACATTTTACGTTGGTACTGCATGTCAAATTTTCTGTTCATTTCCCTTTGAGCTTCAATATTTCTCTCAACCCGTTCCAGTGTGGAGGCAAGCTTCTCATTTTCATCCATTAGCTCAGCTTCAAGTGCTGATAGTTGATCTCTCATTTCCTCCTGTTGTAAGGTAATAAGAGAAAGAGATTCGGTTTAATATATTCATTCTTCTTTTCTCCTAAGCGAAGCAAGGCGTGGACATGGACACAGAGAAAGTTAAGGAAGCATATAAGTGAAGTTACAAACCGCAATAGTAAGCTGGTGCTCATGAGCTAATTCAGATAAAGCACTTTCTACTAATCCCACTTTACCCATTAGATCATGTTGCAGTTCAATGCCCAAGCCTTCTTCAGAATGGTCGCTATCACTGAAACAACATGAGAAATGCTGCACTAAGTATTAATCAAAAATGAAACAGAAATCTATTATTAATTAAATACACCTGCAAAGCGCTGGCTTATAACTTGCTGTACTACATGAAGTCCATGAGTTTAATGAACCATAGGAATAACTTTATGACGCACCTAAAAAACCTTTATGCGGTAATATTAAGTGCTTCCGCACCCCCACTCCACCCCCGTCACACATACACCTATCCTCCTTATTTGGCTAAGGATGTCCTAACTCTTGGCTCAATAAGTAAATGCTATAAACAGGTAATGCCTTATACAACTATAGAGCTAAGCAATTATGAGATGTTTAACATGGGAAGGGCATTCGTAGCAACATATTTCACAGCTTGTTTCTCTGTTTTAATTGACCTCCTCTCATTCTCACACACTAACGTTTGCAATTGTTAAGTACTTACCTCAGATAGATTTTGTCACAGGCAAAACGTTTTCCCCCCATAACTAAATGATCACCAACTTCATCCTTAGTGTCTCTTTCCAAATCCTCCATGCCGTCATCAGACACTTGCATAATAAAGCCTCTCCGAGAATTATTCTTTGAAGCCGAGAGTTCTCTGAGTAAAGACAGAATAGACCATAACACAGAAAATTTACTATCCAAATGGAACTAAAATGCTTGATGTGATTTCACTAAGAAACCTTATTAAAATAACATACCGAGATTCTGCTTTGGTAAAAGGTATTGGAAATTTCGATGATCCATTGAGCTTCTTCTCTATCGAGTTGAGCTCGACCAGTAAAGCATCAAAGCTCCAATCAGGGTTTGGATCCAGGGTCACTCCATCAACATTTTCAGGCAACGGAAGTTGCAGTTTAACAGCACCCCTGAAGAAAATAACCATAACTCAGCACAAACTAAGCAACAAGTAAAATATTGTAGTTACAGAGGTTATAAAAAAGGGTTATAGTTCCAGAATTTCGATAAACTTGTTGCAATAAAAGGAAAACTGAAATGTGATTTTATCACTACAACTATGAGAAAGGTATTTTGTCAAACATATGCACAGAGGTCACATGAACCAACCCCTCCCTAAATAAAACTAAAAAATGGAATCAATTTTTCGTGGACTACTAGAAATAGAGAAAGAGATGTGTTGGGGTATGTGGATCGATTGGGCGTTGGTAAACACAAATTTGAGAGAAAAACAACCTCTATTACTCACAAGAATAGATTACACGAGTATTTACAAAACTCATAAAAAAAACTCTCAAAAACTCACAAACGAGGATCACTCTCTAGGATCACTCTTGTTCTCACTCTTCTTGGTGATGAACACTCTAATTTTTGTAATGATTTACAATGAAGGCAAGCACCTCTATTTATAGCAAAAATGGTGAGGGTTTTTTGTGGAAATTCCCGTGTGAATAAGGAAGCTTCCCATGGAGGCTATGGTTGGCTTGTTCAACCATTATGGGCTGCCCGTGTGAATAAGGAAGCTTCCCATGGAGGCTATGGTTGGCTTGTTCAACCATTGTGGGCTGCCCGTGTGAATAAGGAAGCTTCCCATGGAGGCTATGGTTGGCTTGTTCAAAGATTGCTAGTTTGAACATCTAGAAGTACGGGTGGAAGTCATCAATTCTCCCCCTCCAGCCGTATCTGAAATAAACATCCCTGCTATGTCTCTGCATAACTCTAGCTTTTTTCGAGTCACTACCTTTGTTAACATATCAGCTGGATTCTCCTTCGTATGGATCTTCACTAGTCTCAACAGTTGTCGATCCATCACCTCGCGTATCCAATGATAGCGAATATCAATATGTTTTGTACGGGAATGGTACATGGAGTTCTTGCTCAAATCCAAAGCACTCTGACTGTCACAATGTACCTTGTACTCCTTTTGTTTGATTCCAAACTCTTGCAGATAACGTTTTAGCCACAACATCTCTTTTCCAGCTTCAGCGGCAGCAATGTATTCTGCTTCGGTTGTGGATAAAGCAACACACTTCCGTAGCCTAGACTGCCATGAAACAGCTCCCCCTGCAAAAGTGTAAATGAATCCTGAAGTAGATTTTCTACTATCAAGATCTCCGGCCATATCTGCATCTGTATATCCTTCCAAGATTGGATCAGCTCCCCCGTAACAAAGACATAATTTCATTGTACCCTTAAGATACCTAAGAATCCACTTTACTGTCTCCCAATGCTCTTTCCCGGGGTTGGAGAGAAAACGACTCACCGTTCCCACTGCGTGAGCAATATCGGACCTCGTACACACCATAGCATACAACACTTCCAACTGCTGAAGAATATGGTACTGACGACATCTCCCCAATCTCTTCCTTGGATGAGGGACAGGAACTCTTGCTCAGCTTGAAATGGTTGGCTAAAGAAAAGCTAACTGGTTTGGCATTGTTCATATTGAACCGTGCAAGCACTCGTTCAATTACTTCTCCTGAGATAGCCATAACCTCCGGTTCTTCCTGTCTCGGGTGATCTGCATTCCCAATATTTGTTGAGCCGGTCCTAAGTCTTTCATGTCAAAAGACTTAGAGAGTTCCTTCTTCAGCTGGTTGATCTTCGTTGCGTCTTTACCCACGATCAAAATATCGTCTACATATAGTAGAAGAGCAACGAAATTCCCGTCTGAAAATTTCTAAATGTAAACACATTCATCTGCGGCAGTTTTCTTGTACCCTTGACTCACCATGCACGAGTCAAACTTCTTGTACCACTGTCTTGGTGCCTGCTTCAAACCGTACAAACTCTTCTTCAGCTTGCACACGAGGTTATCTCCTGAAACCTCAAAACCTTCGGGCTGCTGCATATAGATTTCTTCTTTTAAATCTCCATGAAGAAACGCTGGCTTCGCATCCATCTGTTCAAGCTCCAAGTTCATACTTGCGACCAATCCAAGTATGGCTCTGATTGAAGTCATCTTGACTACGGGTGAAAAAATCTCATCAAAGTCGATTCCCTTCTTCTGATGGAATCCTTTGACTACCAACCGTGCTTTGTATTTCACCACTTTTCCACTGCCATATTTCTTCAGCTTGAACACCCATTTATTTTTCAGTGCCTTCTTCCCTTTTGGAAGTTCTACAATCTCATAAGTCTGATTTTTCTGCAGAGATTCCATCTCGTCCTGCATGGCGAGCAACCACTGTTCTTTGTCCTTATGAGATACAGCTTCATGGAAACTCTCTGGTTCTCCATCTTCAGTAAGTAGAAGATATTCAGATTCTAGATATCTTCTCGATGGAATCCAACCTCGTTCAGGTCTACGAACTTCTGGAATATGAGGAGATCCACCATCATCTGAGTCTTGTGATGGTTCTGGAACATCTGGCAGAGTGGGTTGTGGCTCCCCCTGCTCAACACCGTCTTCTTCCTCATTGTCTTCTGCTTCTGGAATATCTTCTGGCACTGTATCTTCATTTCTCATGAATGATTCTGCTGTTGCCTCTGGCACCTGAGGAGCAACATTTGGCTTCTGAGATATTGTGAGCTTTTCAATATCTTCATTGTCTGGTTTTCATGGAACACTACGTCCCTACTTCTGATCACCTTTTTCTCCTTTTGGATAATCTGTATCCAAATTCTTCATCTCCATAGCCTATGAATATGCATGGAGAGGTCCTTGCATCTAGCTTCTGCCTGAGCTCCTTGGATACGTGTGCGTACGCAAACATCCAAATATTCTCAAGCGAGAATATGATGGATCCTTTCCAGATCAAAGTTTCTCCGGAACTTCAAAATTCAATGGTACTGATGGAGATCGGTTGATCAAGTAACAGGCGGCTCTGACTGCTTCTCCCTAGAATGGCTTTGGCAGCTTAGCCATACTGAGCATGCTCCGAACACGTTCCATGATTGTTCGGTTCATTCTTTCAGCTACACCGCTGTGTTGAAGAGTGTGTGGAAACGTCTTCTCATGTCGAATGCCATATGATCTGCAATAGGCATTGAACTGCCAGAAAGAGTATTCACCTCCATTGTCGGATCGAAGACACTTCAACTTCTTTCCTGTCTCACGTTCTATCATGACATGGAACAGTTTGAAGTAATCGAACACCTGGTCCTTCGTCCGTAAGAAATACACCCACACCTTTCGAGAAGCATCATCAATGAACGTTAGAAAGTATCGATTACCGCCGAGTGATTCAACCTCTAAGGGACCGCAAACATCAGAGTGTACCAGACTGAGTAACTCTGATCTTCTCGTTGAAGAGGAATTAAACGAGACTCTATGCTGCTTACCAAACAGACAATGATTGCAAGGATTTAGTACATCATCCTTGTCCACATTGATGAACTCCTTTTTTATTAGGGTAGACAAACCTTTCTCACTCATGTGGCCGAGTCTCTGGCGCCATAAATTTTGAGAAACCTCATTTTCTGCAACGTTGAGGCTGTCTGCATATCTTCACATGAGTCTTGTATAGCATGCCACAAAATATGTCCTCGGGCGACTGTCATAGCGCCTCTTGATAACTTCCATGTGCCTTTACTGAAGTTACTATCATAGCCCTGTTTGTCAAGAGCTATTCCTGACAAAAGATTTAGCCGAAGATTTGGCACATGGCGGACATCCTTCAAAGTGATTGTGCTCCCGGAACTTGTCTTTATCTGGACGTCACCAATTCCGGCAATCTCAGCGGAACTGCAACTTCCCATTTTCACAGCTCCAAAGTCACCGGCTTTGTATGTTGTGAAGTATTCCTTGTATGGAGTCACGTG
The DNA here is from genome assembly GCA_034376525.1 of Nicotiana benthamiana. NCBI lineage: Eukaryota > Viridiplantae > Streptophyta > Magnoliopsida > Solanales > Solanaceae > Nicotiana > Nicotiana benthamiana. The sequence continues at coordinate 126,334,558 of CM067337.1, forward strand.
GTAGGATGCTGCAGTATCTACCACCCATTCCGTGTCTTCTCGTGAGACGTGAAGGCATGTCTCATCTTGGGTTGAACAATAAGCTACATCACCATAGATAGTAACTAACATTTCTCCACCCTTGTTCTTCGGCTGCGAACTGCTCTGACCTTGCTCCTCTTTCCATTTGTAGCCGTTCTTCTTCATATGTCCCTATATTCCACAATGATGGCACTTATATATTGGTTTTCTGCCATCAGTGGACCTGCCCCTGCTCTTGCTTCTGCCTCTCCATTTGCTTTTGCTACTCTTTTGTTGCCTCCCCCGGTTCTCTGTGACAAAGGCATGGGTCTGATCTGTGCCCATCTCCTTTCTCCTTGAATAGGGCATCCTTGACCATTGACATGGTAAGTTTGCCATTAGAGGCTGAGTTGCTGAGTGATACGACCAGCGTTTCCCAACTATCGGGAAGGGAACTGAGTAGTAACAGCGCCTGAACTTCGTCACTAAGTGGCATCTCTACAGACGACAACTGGTTGACCACGTTTTGGAACTCACTAGTATGCTCGGCAACTGAAGTTTCATTTTTTTAGCTTCCTGTTGACTAAGCGCCTCATCAATAGAGCCTTATTCCGAGCGGTCTTGGCCTGGTACATGTCTTCCAACTTCTTCCAGAGGGTATATGCGTCTGTTTCTTGTGCAACATGGTGGAAGACACTATGTCAAATCCATTGACGGATTTGACCAATAGTTTTTCGATTTGATTTCTTCCACTCTAACTCCTTGGCGGGATCAGGATTTTTACCCATCAATTCAATGGGATCAAACAAATCTTTACAGCTTAGGAGATCTTCCATCCGAGGTCTCCATAGCGTGTAATTTGTGGCAGTAAGCGTAATCATGGCTCCAAAAGATGATGTTGACTCTTCTATGGACATTATCATCTTACAAAATAATTTTTCAACACGATCGGGGTTGAATCTTTAAACACGGAATTTCACCGTTGCGTCCGGAACGGTCGAAATATGGTGGAATTGACACTTCGTGGCTGAAATTCCACTATAGGGGCAAAATTATAATTTTTGAAAGTTGAGGGACCAATCTGCAATTTCAGAGAATTGACTGGTTCGCTAAAGTTGACCGGTCGTCTTCTCCGGTGAAATTTCTTGCGACTGTTGTCTTCTCCGGCGAGTTCCCGGCGAACCTCCGGCAAAGTTGACCAAACTTTGACCGCGATTTCTGGGCTCGTTTGAACTCCGATAAGGTCGCTGTTTGGTACGTTAGACTCCGTTCGACGAGACGAATCCAATGGTGCCGTCAGAATTGGATTTCGAGCAAAGCTCCGAAAAACCCAAATTTGACCCGTCACCTAAAAACTCGACTAACGCCTCTAACTCGCTCTGATACCACTTGTTGGGGTATGTGGATCGATTGGGCTTTGGGAAACACAAATTTGAGAGAAAAACAACCTCTATTACTCACAAGAATAGATTACACGAGTATTTACAAAACTCATAAAAAAAAACTCTCAAGAACTCACAAACGAGGATCACTCTCTAGGATCACTCTTGTTCTCACTCTTCTTGGTGATGAACACTCTAATTTTTGTGATGATTTACAATGAAGGCAAGCACCTCTATTTATAGCAAAAATGGTGAGAGTTTTTTGTAGAATTTCCCGTATGAATAAGGAAGCTTCCCATGGAGGCTATGCTTGGCTTGTTCAACCATTGTGGGTTGCCCGTGTGAATAAGGAAGCTTCCCATGGAGGTTATGGTTGGCTTGTTCAAAGATTGCTAGTTTTGAACATCTAGAAGTACGGCTGGAAGTCATCAAGATGAAAAAATGGGTATAGGAAAAAGGTACTAACTTACATTATTCTTTTCCTGCCTTAAGAACACCTTTAAATAAAGTTGTTGCAACGCTGGCTTCACACACTTGAGTCTTGAAATTTGCGATATAATTAATTACCTGTAACAATTGAAAAGCAAAAGTTATAAACAGACAATGTAAAAGATCATAACATGAACACCCATAACGTAAATTTGAAAACAAAACCCTAATATTACTAATACAGACAAGAGTATGAATGTGTGTGTGACTATATGTGGTGGTGGGTGTGGGGGGGGGGGGGGGGGGGGGGAAGATAGCACAAAAATGGATAAAGGGGGCTCTGATTTGATATCAAAGTTTCATTCTTTATATTAATTTCTCCTAGATTTATTTAACAAAAGGCTCTATTATCTGTGAAGCACCTTTGAAGTTTTCTTGGATTTGCAGTTGTGGTTTCTTAAAATAATAGCTATAGAAATTCAATAAAATTAAATGGATTTTCTTTACTATTCTGAATTGAATAAACGGAATGTTGAATAAATCATAAGCTGAGGCTATGAGTTTTGGGAAATTGAAGAGGAAGCGATGAAGGGCGGGAGAAAAGGAAGCTTAACGTGAAAGAGGAAGTGGAAGTAAGGTTGTGCATAACATGGTAAATACCATTTTGGTATTTGATTAAGTTTTAAAAATAATTTGGTATTAGGTATATCATACCGAAATATATACTAAATTACATTACCGATATTATTGATTAACATACTAAGTTACACAATACTTATCTTTGGCATTCATATGGAGGTTGGTAGTAATGTCCGTGAACTTCTTTAAGGAAAATGGAGGAATAAGGTAGGATGCATATTCTAATTCTTACTCTCTAGGCAGGGTTGTAAATAGTGTTTGCCTCAGCTCTAAAAGCGTAAGGCGTAGCGATGAAAGCATTCATCGCCTTTTTCCTCTGTTGCATTGCATTTTCAAAATTGAGCTCGCCTCTGCTTGTGTAGCGAGAAGCAACTGTAGCGTCACTTTTAATAAAAAGCGCAGGGATTAAAAGAAAAAGCCCCGCGATTAGGGCTTTGAGGACTTTCTTCTTCAAGAAGCCAAGCAGACCAGCAATTTCTTTCTCCAAGTTGACCCAGCCACAACGCTTCTTCTTTATTCTTCATCTCTTCTGCCATTTTCTTCTTCATCCAAGTCGACCCCAGCCAGGTATGCTTCTCTTCTTCTCGTTTGTTCTTCTTCTGCCATTTCTTCTCTTTCTTCTTCTTTCTTCTTTCTTCTTTCTTCTTTCTCCTTTCTTTCTTTCTTTCTTCGTTTTTCTTCTTGTTCTCTTTTTTTTTATTTGCTCTGTTAGCATTCAACTCTACTTTTGCTCAGTTTTTTATCAAGCAACACTATCTATTGAGTTTTTAATTTTTGGATTGATATATTTATTAATATATTATTGCTATTGAGTTTTTAGTTTTATATATATATATATATATATATATATATATATATATGTATGTATGTATGTATGTATATGTGTGTGTGTGTGCATGCAAATTTAATATTTCATTTTTTTGTATAAATTATCGCTTCACATTAATTGGAGAATCAGTGGTGACTCAAGCATTATGTGGTCAACGACAGTATACTGTATAAAGTGGGATGCGAGAGAGGTGTTAGGAGTCTCGATGGGCATCTCTGGCAGGCACAAAGGAGACTAGTGGTGGAATGAAGTGGTCCCGGTGTTATCAAAGGCGAAAAGTGCAAAAAAGCTCTAAGGTTTGTTGGGGCTTTAAGCGCAAATAAAGTGTGGGCTTTAATACAAAAAGGCGCAACTGGAGAAAAAATAAAATATGTTTATGCAGTTCAGACTAATAATTATACGTATGAATAACAAATATAAGGACCAAAAAAATTATAAAAATTTACGATAAAGTGAAATATCAACCGTTTAATGTCGCCTTTTCAAGATTATACTCATTGGCAAGGAAAAATACGCCTTAGAGCTTTGATGCGACATTAAAGCGTCCACACAGTGGAGCAAAGCGCTCAATGTTTTGAGCCTCGCTTCAAGGCTTAAGCGCGCGTTTGATAACACTGATTGGTCCAAGGTAAAGTGGAAGCGAAGAAGGAGGCGATAAAAACATTCTTAAGCGAGCATAAGGCATCTGGTAGGGTTTTTAAAAAAAGAAAAATTGGCAAATAAGCCATCTGTTAACAAATAAACATACACTGTTCAATGACTTCTTCTCCAGCAAACTCCAGCGATGACGAAGTCTCCAGTTCTCGGTATGTTTTTTCAACGGCTTCTTCTTTTATTCTTCTTCTTCTTCTTCTTGCTCTTCTTCTTCTTCTTCTTCTTCTTCTTCTTCTTCTTCTTCTTCTTCTTCTTCTTCTTCTTCTTCTCTTCTTCTTCTTTCAAGTTTTTTGCTTTTTAAGCGCTGATTTTGTGCCCTAAAAGACTTCTTCTTCTTTTGTTCTACTTTATGCTCTGTTTCACGCTTTATGCTCTGTTTTCTGGTTCGTATGAATTAATTATTATGTTTTATTTGTTATTGATTGTAGTAATTTAATTTGCTTAATATATTATTTTAATGAGTTCTTAGCCATTTATCTATGCATATTTTATTTTTTTATTTATGTGTTAAATTGCGCTTTGCATGAAAAAGGTGCGCGCTCTCTCGCTTCGGTGAAGCGATGCCTTGTCGCTTTTTTCCAAAACACTAGTGCGATCTATGCGTAAGATGAGTAGGGGCAAAGCGACCGTGCCAGAAGAGATTCCGGTGGAATTTTGGATGTGTGTGGGAAGAGCGGGTTTGGAGTGGCTAACTGGGTTGTTTTATGTTATTTTTAAGGCGAAGAGGATGCCGGCTGAATGGGGGTGGAGTACGGTGGTTTTATTATATAAGAACAAAGGTGATACCTGCAGTTGTAATAATTATAGGGGTATTAAATTACTAAATCATACCATGAAAGTGTGGGAAAGGGTGGTTGAAGCGATGGTGAGGATGATGGTGTATGTATCCAACAACCAGTTTTGGTTCATGTCGGGTCGTTCTACTACGGAAGCTATATACCTTGTTAGGAGGTTGGTGGAACAGGACAGGGAGAGGAAGAAGGATTTGTACATGGTGTTTATTCACCTAGAGAAGCGTATGACAATGTTCCTAGAGAAGTTCTCCAGAGATGCTTGGAGGCAAAAGGTGTGTCGGTTGCCTACATTATGGCAATTAAGGACATGTATGATGGGGCTAAGACTCGGGTTAGGGTACTAGGAGGCAGCTCTGAGCATTTTCCCATTGTAATGGGGTTGCACCAAGGTTCTGCACTCAATCCATTCTTATTCGCCCTGATGGTGGACACGTTAACACACCATATTCAAGGGGAGGTGACATGGTGCATGTTATTCGCCATTTTGATTGATGAGTGAGCCGATGTTAACTAAAGGCTGGAGCTTGGAGGTTTAGAGACAAGCTCTTGAATCTAAGGGTTTCAAGTTGAGCAGGACGAAGACGGAATACTTGGAGAGTAAGTTCATTGTTAAGCCAGGGGGAAGTGGGCATGAATGTGAGGCTTGAATCACAAGTTATCCAAAGTAGAGGCAGCTTCAAGTACCTTGGGTCAGTTATCCAGAAAGATCGACGAGGATGTCGCACATCGTACTAGGGTAGGATGGATGAAGTGGAGGTTAGCGTCTGGAGTCTTGTATGACAAGAGAGTACCACTGATACTCAAAGGTAAGTTCTATAAAGTCGTGGTTAGACCGTTCATGATGTATGTGGCTGAGTATTGGCTTGCTAAGAACTCACAAGGTAGGATGGATGAAGTGGAGCTTAGCATCTGGAGTCATGTGTGACAAGAGAGTACCACTGATACTCAAAGGTAAGTTCTATAAAGCGGTGGTTAGACTGGTCATGATGTATTGGTCTGATATTGGCCTGTTAAGAACTCACATATCTAGAAGATGAAAGTAGCAGAAATGAGGATGTTGAGGTGGATGTGCGGGCACACTAGGATAGACAAGATTAGAAATGATAATATCGGGAGAAGGTGCGTGGGGCTCCCATTGATGATAAGATACGGGAAGCGATACTCAGATGGTTCGAGCATGTACAGAGGAGAAGCCCGGATGCTCCGGTAAGGAGCTGTGAGCAGCGGCTTGTGGACGGCCCGAGAAGAGGTAGAGGGCAGTCTAAGATGTATTGGGGATAATTGATCAGACAGGACATTGCGAGGCTTCAAATTGAGGACATGACACTTGATGGGAAGATGTGGAGGTCGATATTAGGGTTGTAGATTAGGAGGTAGTTGAGTCTTGCCTTGCTTCGTACTTTTGTAAGGTCAGTCAGGTAAGGTTTTTGTATAAGATCACTAGTGGCATTGTTGCGTCTTACTATTTTATTTTTCATAGCGCCTGACCTATTTACTAGCTATCGCTTTTGTTTTGCATCTCTTCTGGATTTCATGTTGTTTATATTTTTCTTGTGATTTATGTGGTGGTACTGATATTGTCTCCTTTTGTCTTTTTATCTTCTTGAGGGAGGGTCTTTTGGAAATAGCCTCGCTACTCCTTCGGAGTAGGGATAAGGTAAGCGTACACACTATCCTCCCCAGACCCCACTAGTGGGATTTTACTGGGTTGTTATTGTTGTTGCTATTGTCGCTTCACATCAAAAAGGCGGGCAATTCGCTTCTCGCCTCAATGAAGCGGATCCTCGTCACTATTTGTCGTCGTGCACTATCCAAAATACTATCTCTAGATTTCTAAGCAATTTAACGTAATATTTCAACGCTTTTGGGGTGTTTCTTTCTCAGTTACTCTTGTATTGTTGTTGCATATATTGGATTAGTCCTTGTTGTATTCTCTAATTTCAACAATTAAATCTTCTAAGCAAGTAACATAATATTTCCAATAATTAAATGCATTCCTTTATGTACATTTGTCTTTTTTTTATAAGGCTTTATGTACCTTTTCGCTTAGTTGATACTTGATGGTTTTGGAAAAAGATTTTGTCAACAGTCAGGTGAGTTTAGAACTTTTTCATTGAGTACTTTAATTAACAATAATATAGTTTATGGCTCTATACAGTACTTGATATTGAAGCCGAATAAACAGAAATTACTGAACTGAATAAACAGAAATCGAAAGGAGAAAAACCGAACAATATCGAATGTAATTAAGTATGGTATTGGTATAATATTTTAAGTAACTGAACATCGAAAATGCTGAACCGAACTGACTAAATATCGTACGGTATCGACCGACGAACGCCCCTAAGTGGAAGTGCTACAACAACATACCTAGTATATTCTCATAAGTGAGGTTTGGAGAGGGTAGTATGTACGCAGTCCTTACCCCTGCCTTAAGAAGATAGAGATGTTGTTTTAGAAAGACCTTGGCTCAATACAATAAAATCACAATAATTATGACAAAGAACTACGACAAACGAAATAGCTATAACATCCGAAGAAAATAAAATGAAGCAAAGAGAACCTCGGGTAAAAAATATCAATCTAAAGCTAGGGACACCAGTCTAACATTTGTTTCTGTAAAACTTGCCTTTTCACTCTGTCAACAATCTTCCTACTGCACAGCACTCTTCCAGCACTTATTTATTTCATCAATCTTCTTTAATTGTATTTGATTCATACTCATCTACCATGTCATTCTCCTAGTAGACTAAACCTATATATCTGAATTGTCTTCATTGAGACACCACGGGCCCATTTAATCTTATTTAGCGTTTCTTTAGATGGGGGCTATATGAAATTGTATTCTATCTTGGACCTACTTATCCTAAAGTAATTATACAAAAGTCGGTATTTCGAACAACTCCATTTCCAAAACTTGGAGACAGCTATAACTCTATGCATTACCTAAAAAGTTACAATTATCTATGGCGCTTCTACTATGACCTTATGAAGTTCACTCTAAGAATGTACCTCCGCGTACCACTATTAGATTGCTTCGGTTCATGGAACGGGAACAAGTCACAGCTTAATAATAGATCTAAAACAAAATTTGCACATATAGGTCTCTTTAGATCATATGACATACCCATTAAGAAACCTTATTTCTTAATCATTTCTCAAGTCAGAGAATTTGGAAAACTTAAATAGTAAAATTAATAAGAAATGATTATCAGTAGGGGTGTGCATCGGTCGGTTCGGCTCGGTTTTGTAGAAGTTCGGTTCGACGTATTCGGTTTTTGGTTTGTGATTTTAATAACCAAATCAAACCAAAGTATTTACGGTTCGGTGCGGTTTTTTCAATATTCGGTTCGGTTATTTCCGGTTTATATTTTCGGTTTCAAACGGTTGTAGACTCGTAGGAAAGAGGTTTCAAGGAGACGTATAACTTTTATAATTACGCATAAGGCCATAACACCAAAGGAAGGAAAATCAATTTGTTGAAGAAAGGACAATTTAATTACCTTAATTGGATTTTCCTTTTTGTAGAAGAAAATTATAATTCTCCTATACTTGGCTAGTCCTTTTTCTTATAGGAAAATATTTGGACTTCTATAAATTGAGGATCCTTCCTTCTCATTTAGTAGCATCCACAATGTAGCCATATGGGGTTTGAAAGTCGTGTTTAGGGGGAGAACTTTACGGAATAAGGGTTAGTGTGCCACTTGTGTTTGCCTCTCCGTGAGGTTGTTCTCTCGATATTTTGTACTCTCTTTTAATTATAGTGAATTGCTCATCTCCGCAGTGGACGTAGGTCAGTTAACTGAACCACGTTAAATGTTTGTGTCTCTTTTGGTATATTTCTCTTTTGTCATTTGATTTCTCGTCGTTCACGATTTGCATTGCTAGCTTCCGCATGACACTTGACTTATTTTGGTCCTAACAAGTAGTATAAGAGCCTTGGTTATTTATCCGGGTTGTTAAGCAATGGAGGCGAATATGAGCAAAATGGTATGTTTAAATGAGATAAATTATAATGTTTGGAGAAGCAATATAAAAGACTTGTTATTCGTGAAGAAGATGAATCTACCCGTCTTTTCAGCTCATAAATCTGATAGTATATCCGATGAAGATTAGGATTTCGAGCACCAACAAGTATGTGGATATATTATGGCAATGGGTTGAAGATAATGTTCGCAACCATATTGTAAGAGAGATACATATGAAATCATTATGGGAAAAGCTAGAGACTCTTTATGCTTCAAAAATCGGGAACAATAAATTGTTTCTACTAAAGCAATTGATGACCTTTATATATAAAGAAGGCAACCCTATCCTTGATCACATAAATGACTTTCAGGGCATCCTTGATCAGCTGTCTGGAATGGGAGTTAATTTTAATGAGAGATCCAAGGACTTTGGCTTCTTAATACTTTACCAGATTCTTGGGAAACTCTTCGTGTTTCTTTGACAAATTCAGCTCCTAGAGGTAAAGTGACCATCGAATATGCCAAGAGTGGCGTGTTGAACGAGGAATTAAGGAGAAAATCTCATGGTTCATCATCACAAGCAGATATCTTGGTTACAGAAGACCGGGGGAGAGATAGAACAAGAATCCCAAGGAATAGAGGTAAACGTAGAAGTAAATCAAGGTCCAAATACTATAATATTACATGTAACTACTATGGCAAGAAAGGACACATCAAAAGGTTTTGCCGCAAGTTGAATCAAGACACTAGAGAAGGAAAGAAAGTTGAAAATAGTGAGAACAATGTTGCTGCTATTGTTTGATATGACCTTATTTTTGCTTATGATGAAAATACGATTAATTTGGTATCCCATGTGACGAGCTGGATAGTAGATTCTGGAGCTACCTCACATGTCACACCAAGAAAAAAAAATTTCTCATCTTATACTCATGTTGATTCTGGAGTGTTAAAGATGGGCAATGCTAGTGAAGTTAAGGTGTTTGGTGTTGGCACAGTTTGTTTGAAAACTAATAATGGTTCAACGTTAGTTCTTCAAGATGTCAAACATGCTCCAGACTTTCCTTTCAATTTGATCTCCACAGGAAAATTAGACGATGAGGTTACCATAATGCCCTCTTTAATGGCCAATGGAAGCTCACCAAGGGCTCGTTAGTAGTGGCTTGAGGAGTCAAGTCTGGTCAATTATATGTGACACAAGGCTCTACTCTTAATGACTCCATAAATTTGGTAGAAAGTGATATCATAATTGTGGCACCTAAGGCTGAGTCATATGAGCGAGAGGGTGATTACGTGTTTGGCTGAGAAAAGCTTGCTTTCTGGAGTGAAACAAGCGAAGCTGAAAAACCAAAGATCAAACACTCGGTGTGTTTAAGGAATTTCATGCTTTAGCTGCGAGACAGATGGGAAAGAAATTAAAATGTATTCGCACTGACAATAGTGGTGAATATTGTGGTCCCTTTGATAACTATTGCAAGGAACAAAGAATTTGTCATCAGAAAAATCCGCCCAAGACGCCTCAATTGAATGGTTTGGCAGAGAGGATAAATAAAACTCTAGTTGAGAGAGTTAGATACTTGCTTTCAGAGGCTAAACTTCCAAATACATTTTGGGTGGAAGCACTTAACACTATTGCCTATATTATCAATTTGCCTCCTGCAGTTGCTTTGGATGTGATGTCCCAGACAGAGTTTGGTTTGCCAAAGATGTCTTTTTATGATCACCTGAGAGTTTTTGGGTGTAAAGCTTGTGTCCATGTTCCTAAAGATGAGAGATCGAAACTGGATGTCAAAACTAAGCAATGCATCTTTATCGGTTATCGTTTTTATGATCTAGTTAACAATAAAATTATTTAGAAGTCGTGATGCAATATTCTTTGAAGACCAAACTATTGAAGATATTGATAAATCTTAGAAGATAGATTCTCAGAGTAATGAGAGCTTGGTTGATATTGATCCAGTTTCAATTTCTAAGGCACCTATTGCACGTAAAGGTACCCAAGACAATGATGGAGATAGTGATCAAGATCAAAATGATCATCATGGTATAGATGTTATGGATGCTCCAGTTGATGAAGTTGTGGTTGATCAAAAACCAATTCCTGCACAGGTAACTACTTCAAATGCTCCTAAAACCTCTTTTAGAATATCTACAAGGGAGAAGCAAAAATCCATGCACTATCCTCTTGATGAGTATGTACTTTTGACTGACATGGGAGAACCAAAGAATTATGATGAAGCCATGCAAGATACTCACAAAGATCAATGGATTGAAGTGATGGAAGATGTGATAAAGCCACTCCATGAGAATGACACATATGAGTTAGTGAAATTGCAGGTAAGAGAGCTTTATCTAACAAATAATATCAGAGCGAGGTTTAAGACAGATTTATCTTTGCGGGTTCAGTTCTAGCCGAAACATATGTGACGATACTCGTAATTTTTGTCTGAAAAATTTGACCGATGTGTTATGCACGTTGAGACAAACTTTGTGGTGGAGATTTGGAGATGCAACCTGTTGAAGGCTATATGAAGAAGGTGGATCAAGCTTATTTTGTCAGAAAATTCAGGCAAAGGGGGAGAATTGTTAGGCGTTTGCCATAATTTTCTTACCATATTTGGTTTTCCTATTTGTTGAAGAAAAGGGCAATATAATTTCCTAGTTGGATATTCAGAATAAAGCAAGATAATCATACCTATGTGCCTATATACAAGGCAAGGTTAGTTGTTAAAGGTTTTGGCTAGAAGAAGGGAGTTGACTTTGATGATATTTTCTCCCCTGTTGTGAAGATGTCTTCTATTCGTGTGGTTCTAGGCTTAGCTGCAAGTCTAGATTTAGAGGTTGAGCAGATGGATGTCAAGACTGCTTTTCTTCATGGTGATTTAGATGAGGAAATTAATATGGAGCAACCTGAGGGTTTTGTAAGTAAGGGAAAAGAAAATTATGTCTGAAAATTGAAAAAGAGCCTGTATGGATTGAAACAAGCTCCAAGGCAATGGTATTTGAAGTTTGAATCTGTCATAGAAGAACAAGGGTACAAGAAAACTTCTTCAGACCACTGTATATTCTTCTAGAAGTTCTCTGATGATGATTTTATTATTTTATTGCTCTATGTGGATGACATGATTATTGTTGGCAAGAATAAATCCAGAATTGCAGTCCTTAAGAAGCAGTTGAGCAAATCGTTTGCGATGAAGGACTTGGGTCTAGTAAAGAAAATCTTGGGCATTCAAATCCATCGACAGAGAGATAGAAAGGAGTTATTTTTGTCCCAAAAGCAATACATCGAGAAGTTACTCAAGAGGCTCAATATGACAGATGCAAAAGTGGTTAGTACTCCTCTTGCTAAACACTTCAAATTGAGTATTAGTCAGAGTCCATCTACTGATGAAGAGAAAAAGGAGATGGCTCGTATTCTTTACTCTTCTGCTGTTGGTAGCTTGATGTATGTTATGGTTTGCACTAGACCAGATATTGCACATGCCATTGGTATTGTTAGTAGATTCCTTTCAGATCCTGGAAAAGAACATTGGGATGCAGTAAAATGGATATTAAGGTATTTGAAAGGTACTGCAGATTTGAAGCTGTGCTTTGACAATGGCAAGCCTGAACTTGTTTGCTACACAGACTCTGATTTAGGAGGCAATCTTGATAATTCAAGATCCACTTCTGGTTATTTGATCACTTTTGCAGGGGGGCTGTTCCTTGGCAATCTAGACTACAGAAGTGCATAGCTCTATCCACCACAGAAGCCGAATATATTGCTGCCACAAAAGGTGCCAAAGAACTATTATGGATGAAGGGGTTTATTAATTATCTTGGCTTTGGGCAGCCAAGGTACATCTTATTTTATGATAATCAGAGTGTTATATGTCTCATCAAGCACTTCACTTTTCATTCTAAGATCAAACATATAAATAGAAAGTATTATTGGATAAGAATGACCGTAAAAGAGAAATTATTTGAGGATGAGAAGATACACACCAATGAAAATCCTTCGGATATGCTGACAAAGGTGGTGGTTGCAATAAACATGAATTTTGTATAAAATTGGCAGGCATGAAGCCTGTCAATAGTTTCTCTACTTGAAGACACATTTGGCCCTTTGGCTGGAGGGTGAGTTTGTTGAGCACATGCCCACGTTGTCCATCCAAAGGCCCAATTGCCTAATCTTATTCTCTTTTGGTTTCCATTCCTATTTGGAATTGAATTCGGTTTATTCCTATTTTGAGTGGGTTTTGGCTTTAAGAGAAAGCACCACTCATGGTCCATAAATAAGACAACCTTGGAGAATTGTTCTATGCTCATTGATACAAGTCTTTGAAAGACGTAAGCACATAAGAGTGGTTTTTGAGAGAGATTTCATCAAGAGAGAAGAGAGAAAAGTATTTGTTTTGCTGCAAATTTTTATTCCGACCAACCAACTTCAAATCACGTTTACCAATTCGTTAACCGTCACTACAAGAAAAATGGCCTTTAAGGGAGGGAAATCTAGTCCCTAAAGATCAAAATCTAGTCCTAATAGAGTAATTACGACGGGAATAAGCCGGTCTCCACCCATCGTAATAGCTTCCGACGCTAAAGGTCAATAGCGACGGGGCAAGAAACCCAGTCCTTAAATGTTTTTAGCGACGGACAAAACATCTGGTCATTAAAACCCTTTAGAAACTACAAATCTTGTCCTAATAGACGATTAATTTTATATAAAAGATATATATTTTCCCGATATTAAAAAGTGTTAGCAACCAGCCTTCTCCTCCCTAATAGATAATATATATATATATATACAGTTTAATAGACAATAAATATATTATGGAATATATATATATATTCCGGTCGTTAACTAGTTTTAGCGACCAACCTTTTACTGGTGGTAGATTATCTTTTAGAGACGAGCAACATTGGTCCCTATTTTGAATTATTGTAGTAACTTTATTGTCGATTGTATTTCTCTTATTACCACAAGCAGTCCTAAAGCTTGATGTCAAAAAAAAGTTATTTTTATCAATAAATGTCAAATTGCTATATAAAAAGTTATTTATTAGAGTGTTAACATCACATGGTGTTGCATAGTTTCAATATTTGCTCAACACCTTAACAAAAAAACCTAGCTAACATCCTGAGCGAGACTATGATATCACATTTTACATAATATCCCTAGCAAAATAATAATGAGTTTGTGTTTCTTCTAAAATTTCATCTTGACTTGTAGCTTCAATTTCCAAACCTGTAAGTAAAAATTTTGAAAAGACGATGATTAATAACTATTGGTAAAATAATATATGTAAATCTACACTAGCTATGGTTAAATCGCTTACCCCAAAGGCACTCTAAATTCATCATGGGTTATCCAGCAACATCAATAAGGCTACAAGATACAAAATCTTTTTGGATTGAAAACTCTAACTACTGGACCTAAGCAGTATGCTCCAAATCCACATTCCACTGCTTCGCTCAGAAGACCTATCTAGTGTTTCAGATAGTTTTAGTTGCAGTAGACCTTCAGTTTCTCTATTTCCTTTCGTAATTCCTTCTTGAATACAGAGCATAAAGATTCTAGTTATTTCTATTTATGAAGCTTCAGATAATAACAATTCATATTACAAGATACAAAACACATCAGTAGATACCTTGCATCAGCAAGAGAATTGAGCATATATTGGAGTAAACTTTTTGCATCCCCCATTGAGTTTCCAACGTCCACGATTGCTGAAGGCACGCTGAATTTTTACATATAGGATAACAAAAATTGCCACTTACACATATCCATTTCATGAAGTAACTGAAGATTATTAAATTAGATTTTGGCTAATAGATTAAAACTGCTGTAGAAGAATGAAAGAGAATGCAAAGACCAAAAGGAAAGTAAAATGCTCACCATCTTTTGTCGCTGATTTAAGGCTTGCAATTTATGTCTCTCATACTCATTCCTTCTCCCTTCCTTCCTTAACTGCATTTCAAGGGAATTCTTTTTTATAAGGTCCAAGGAAAATATTGTTGGTTAACAAAATAAAGTAGAATTTCAACCCGAATGAATTGCATTTGCCGGACCACAAGGGTCTATTGTACGCAGCCTAACCCTGCATTTTTGCAAGAGGTTGTTTTCACGACTTAAACCCGTGACCTCCTGGTCACATGGTAGCAACTTTACCAGTTACGCCAAGACTCCCCTTATATCTCTAGCCCTAGAAACCTCAGACTTTGGATAAAATATAGATAGATGAAACCAAATTAAAACAAAGAGAAATAAGATACTCCAGTTCATATTCATAACTTGAAGTCTGAATAAAATGGATTTCAATCAGTTCAAAAGAAATTTCAAAACAAATACGGCCAAATTTTCTAGGTTTTGGGCTCCATCAAGGATCGGCGCTTAGCCCTCTCTTGTTTGTCTTGGTGATGGATGCTCTAACCCGACATATTCAAGGGAATGTGCCTTGGTGTATGCTATTTGCTGATGATATAGTCTTGATAGACGAGACGAGGGTCGGTGTTATTGAGAGGTTAGAGGTATGGAGACAGACTCTCGAGTCTAAGGGTTTCAAAATAAGCAGATCTAAGACAGAATACCTGGAGTGCAAGTTTAGCACCGAGCAGAGCGAAGTAGGCAGGGACGTGATGATTGGATCTCAGGTCATCGCCAAGAGGGACAGTGTCAGATATCTTCCGCCGGTGATTCAGGGGGACGGAGAGATTGACGGGGACGTCACTCATCGTATATGAGCGGGGTGGTCAAAGTGGAGGCTTACATCAGGAGTCCTGTGTGACAAGAAAGTCCCACAGAAACTCAAGGAGAAATTTTATAGAGCGGTGGTTAGACCTGCAATGTTGGGCAGAGTGCTGGCCAGTGAAGAACTCTCATGTTCAGAGAATGAAGGTTGCGGAGATGAGGATGCTCAGGTGGATGTGCGGGCTCACCAGGCTAGATAAGATTAAGAATGAAGTTATTCGAGAGAAGGTGGGGGTGGCCCCGGTAGATGAGAAGATGCGAGAAGCGAGGCTGAGGTGGTTCGGGCATGTGCGGAGGAGAAGTCCTGATGCCCCGGTGAGGAGTTGTGAATGGCTGGCGATGGTCGACGTTCGGCGAGGCAGAGGGAGGCCTAAGGGGTATTGGGGAGAGGTGATTAGGCATGACATGGCTAGAATGCGGGTTTCCGAGGACATGACCCTTGATAGAAAAGTCTGGAGGTCTAGTATCAGGGTTGTAGGATAGGGGCCCCTAGAGTTTTTCGTACTGCTCACCGAGGGTTGGGTGAGGCTTGGCAGGGCTATCCATAGATGATTTGTGTTTTGGATTGTGTCTCCCTTATGGTAGTTACTGTATGTTATTATTGCATGCTATTTTATTTATGGTTCTTATGTTTAGATAATTATTTACGCTATTTTTGCTGGACTTACTAATGCTCTTTTGTTTTTGTTTTTGTTTTTTCTTTCCTTCACTGAGCCGAGGGTCGATTGGAAACAGTCTTTTTGCCCTTTCGGGTAGGGGTAAGGCTCGTCTACATATTACCCTCCCCAAACCCCACGTTGTGGGACTATACTGGGTAGTTGTTATTGTTGTTACCTGAAGGTAGGGATGCTCAACAATTTGATGGTATAGGCCCAGAGAACAAATTATTCTCTATGTTTCTGCAGAACAAGAACAACAACCAAATTATAAACACAACATCGAGCAGATGATGACATAGTTAAAAGCATTATCCATAATGACGGAAAAACTATTGGTCGAGAAGATTACAAATCTGTTAGAGCAAGATCTTGCAAAACATCAAGGATCCCAGAAAGCTGATTGTTCTGCAAGTGTCTAGAAATGGCCAAACATAATACTCAAAACTGTATAAAATTCACAATCAATACTACATTCGCAAGTTCCGGTCATCAATTAATTAACATCCTGATACCATTCAAGTATATTAAGTTTAGTGGTTGGGAATCGAGATACTAGACAAAATCAGTCAGTTATAAAGTATTCTTCAATATCCATTAGTTAGCTTCTTCACAAGAAAGACATCTGGACGAACCAACATTCAGTAAAACCATACAATAGTGTTTTGTTTATGGGTCCATATAATAGTTCCATATGCTACACAAACTATATTTACCTTTCTTCTCATATTAAATTATGTATGAGCGAAACTTTTGTTCGACTTTTGAAGGAATTACTGACATATTTGAACTTCTACAAGTGTCTCGAAAGAAAATAGCACTCATTTCACATAGCCGGAAAAGTAGATTCCCTGATTATCATATGAACAAGGAGAAATACATATAACGTAGTAAGTGACGACAAATTCCCCATTGAAGGAGCCAGCTGACCACTTAAATTGTTTCTAGATAAGTCCCTGCAGAATAAGAATACAACAACAACAACAACTACCCAGTATACTCCCACCAGGTGGGATCTGGGGAGGGTAATATGTAGACGAGCCTTTCCCCTACCCGAAAAGGCAGAGAGGCTGTTTCCAATCGACCCTCGGCGCATAGGATAAAAGGAAAAACAGCTGTAAAACAAAAACAAAGACAAAAACAAAAACAATAGAGCATTAGTAACTCCCGCAGAAATAGCGTAAATAATTATCTAAACATACGAAACATAAATACAATCGCATGCAATAATATCACACAGTAACTACCATAACTAACAACCATTTGGGGGACATAAGCTAAAACACAAATCATCTATGGGTATCTCTGCTGGCCCACACCCAATCCCGGTTGAAGCGTACGAAGAACTCTAGGAGCCCCTAACCTACAACCCTGCAGAATAAGAATGTGAAGGGATAAATATAAACAACACTAAAATGGAACTTCATCCCTAGCGAAAAAGGTTAAAGCTAAAAGAAGTATGCCTACATATTAATCAATGTCTTAAGCTGCTGAAAGGCATCTGGAATAACTCCATTGAGATGATTGTTGTTCAGCGACCTACATGGAAAGAAATAAATGTACTGAAAACAGAAAACAAATATGCATAACAAATTACTAATAGTTCTCTAAAGAGAACGGTTAATATTCATTCTCAGCTTCAGATTCCAGTCACATTAAGACCAAATCTCTGTTTCCTTCGCCCGTGAAGTATTAATGTTATAGCTTAAACTAAATTTAGGTGCTTTTTGACACATATTCAAGCCGCGAAAACAGCCTCTTGCAAAAATGTAGGGTAAGGCTACGTACGATAGACCCTTGTGGTCCGGCCCTTTCCTGGACCCGCGCATAGCGAAATTTAGTGCACTAGGCTGCCCTTTTAATTATTTCACTTGCTTCCTCATTCGTTACCTTTGCCACTTGAGCTAAGCCATGGGAACTTGAATTTGTGACCTAAGTCACAATTCCCTCAACCAATCTTTGTCACTTGAATTAAGAAATTTAAATTATTATTTCTGAAAATATTGTATTCGAATTTTCCAATAACGAATCATTACGCCCAAATGCATAATTTGGTTGGTTTCTCGGTAACTGCAAATCTCTATCCAAAAATTACGCATCATATTCAACCTTTCATTCAATATTCTATACTATCTCCTTCCCCATGAAATTGAACCAATTCGCTGATAGCTGACAACTATAGAAGAATGATTCACTATATTAAATCAAAACAAACGAGGATCAAACAAATTAGAGGAGGCAAACCTGGGATTCGCAAACGAGCGAGGTTGAAAACTGGGTAGACCTTCGATTCACAAACCAACAGATTGGCAACTTTTTCTTTGAGAAAACACAGATTTTGAGTAGTGAATAGAGAGCTAGGCAGATGAGCTATGCGTGGATGTTTAGAGACTAAGGCAGAGTTTGGGAAAACAGAGAGTTTCGTCTAATTTTTGGAATTTTTAATTTTAGGATATTAGTTTTGGCACCTATTTTTTAGAAAATAATATCTTTTTAATATTTCTAATACTATATTTGGCGGCACTCCTCCGCTCATGGCCCATCAATTATCATTTAGGACCAGTTGCTAATTTTTTTGGGACCAAATTTAGTACCTTTACGGTAGAATACAAAATTAAGGACCACAATATAATCCCGTCTCAATAAATATACTTTTAGTGCGTTGGAGCGGATTGAAATTTTGACCGAGTGTTATTAACATTTTGGTCTTGAATTTGAATGGTGGAGATCGGATTTGGTAGCTCCTAGCATCTGATTTCGAGCTTCGAACGTTAGCTTCGTTTTGTGAATTTTTCTCTTTCTTCAATTGATTAGTTGTTGCTCTTAATGTTATTGTTATTCCATGTTTGGCACTTGTTATGTTGCCAATTTGGAGAACTTTTATAACCCTCTTATTATTATAGTGGAGTTGTTTGGATCTTTGTGATCCCCTGGTTTTTACCTTTGATTTGAAGAGTTTTTCACGTTAAAACTTGGTGTTCTTTATCTTTCTTATTTTCGGGTTTGTCTCTTCCTCGACATAACGGTGGTATCACAGCGAGGTTTAAGATAGGTTCATCTTGGGTTTTACTTTTTGTATAAGGAAATTATAATTTTCCTATACTTGGTAGTATTTTTTCTTGTAGGAAAAGATTTTGACTTCTATAAATTAAGGATCCTTCCTTCTCATTCAATAGTATCCACAATATAGCCATATGGGGTTTGAGAGTCGTGTTTAGGGGAAAAACTTTACTAGTGTGTGACTTGTGTTTGCCTTTTCATGAGTTCTCTCGATATTTTGTATTCTCTTTTTATTATAGTGGATTGCTCATCTCCTCGGTGGACTAGGTCAGTTGACCGAACTATATTAAATGTTTGTGTCTCTTTTGATATATTTCTCTTTTGTCGTCTGATTTATCATCGTTCACGGTTTTCCTTGCTAGATTACGCATGACACCTGATTTATTTCAGTCCTAACACGGAGTGTAAGAAAATATCAGAGATATAAAAAATAAAATTTTCAAAAGCAAAGAAGCCATTTATAGTTGATAATAATAAACCATTAACCTTTTCGGAACTAAATTAATTTGAGTGTATATTAAGAATAAAGTTGAATCCTACTAACATATGAAATCCTTAACTTCCACCGACGGAGCATCCAAACAAAGGAGTAAAGCCATTCTATTTTCTTTCCTTAAAGAACATGGTAACTTGAGAAGGGTAAAGGGGCGATACAATACGAGGGGTTTTATTACTTCGCCGGAACGAGGGCAGGGGAGAAGAAGAGACAGAGAAAGGGGGAGGTAGTGGGTCTAATTGTGGGGATTAGTAAATTCAAGGTGGATTTCTTTTATTTGATATGGCTTTTTGTAATTGATTGCTTTGCCACGTAAGCCGCGTTTGAGCTTCACGCAATGATTTATTTGGGACATGAGCTCTAGTGTCCAATAGATACACTTTGATGGTAGTTTGACATCTTCCGTTGAGGTGTCTACATGAACAATCGTGACAAATTAAGGTGGTTGTCTATGTATTTAGCCAATAAAATAATATTAAGGGTGTGTTTGGTATAACGGAAAATATTTTATATGAAAAATATTTCGCAAGAAAATATTTTTTTGAAAAATAAGCAGCAATTTTATTTATTTATTGGTGTTTGGTATGTAAATTAAGGAAAATGACTTGTCAAAAATATTCATAAATAATTTTGATATAATAAACATGAAGCCATAAATTTTCAAATCAACAACCTTCCGAACCCACAAATTTCATTAACTTCCAAACAACTAAACTTTCAAAATCGTGAAATTTCAGACTTGTAAACTTCAAACTTCCAAACACATAAATCTTCGAACTCATAATTTTGAAATTTTAAAATTTTAAACCTTTAAACTGATAAATAGAAAAATTAAAACTGAAAAATATATTTAAAAAATATTTTTTCCGGTAGGGAGGGGGGGGGGGGACAGTAAAACAAAAAATAAAATAAAAATTTTAATTACAAAAAAAAAATATTTTCTTGTGTGGGTGGATGGGGGTGGACGGTGCAGGTCAGGACCCAGGCTACGGACCACAGCTTTAGACCGGGAGTGATCCTTCAGTCCAGAGGCTCCGAGGTAGTTCGCTGGCGTTCGCGGGCCCCGAGTCTCCTTTATCTATTTGTTTCAGTTTGTTTAATTGTATCAAACAGACATGTTATGTATTTTTGCTCAGACTATTGTTTTAGTACTCTGTTAGTAGTCCGTGAGTTGTGACACCAGATACTGGATAGGGATAGGTTGTCAGTTGCCACAACTTGTTTTATTATTATTGTTATTAAAAGACTTCTGCATGCTTTAATTAATTATTCTAGTATTTAAATATTTTAGAAATAAATTGTGAAAATGATTATAAAGGTTGGCTTGCCTAGCTTCGATAGTAAGCGCTATCACGACTCTCGATGGTGGGTAAATTCGGGTCGTGACACTAAAGGTTCAACTCATTGTTATTTCAAGCATTATTACACGGCTAATGTTAGTTATGCTCTATGTGGGTGACTCGTTATACTCAAACAAGAGCCACACAACGATTCCCGTAAGGCCTTATATATACTATCACGTGTCTATATTAAATATCTACCTATAAACTAATCATGATTAAACTAAAAGTTCAATTTATACCCTAAAAGTTTGATTCACAAGAAAAAATTATAAACCCTAAAAGTTTAGGGTTTCTTCTCTTCAAACTATTTCTTGCCCAAATTAATAGGTAAAAAAAAATATTGTAGCTACTAACAATTATCATAGATTTAATTTAGCTAAGAACAATTAATTTTTAGGGTTCAAACTAGAACAAATTAAACAAATTAAAATAAGTCTATTTCGAAAAAAAATAGAGGAGAGAGAAACCTATCAGCTGGGCAATGGAGGACACTGACGGAGCTGCTGCCACAACGCGGGCGTCGCTGCTGGAGGGAGATGGAAGGGGGGGGGGGGTTGATTGTGATAGAGAGAACAGAGGGTTTGGAGAATTGTTTGAAGAAAATAAGAAAATAGAAGGGGGAACCCCGTTTTTAATTCTGTTTTTTCAAAAAGCGACCAACTATGATCGCTATTTTTTGTACCAAATATGTTTTGACTATTTTGACCATAATAGCGACCAAGGTTGGTCGCTAAATTCAAAAAAATTCTGACCGTTTACCCAGAATAGCGACCAACATTGGTCGCTATATAAAAAAATTAAATTAATTATAAATTGACCGTTTACCTCATACACTTATACTTAGTGCATAATATAGCGTAAGTAGATTATATATATATATATATATATATATATATATATATATATATATATATATAAAAGTTGTATTCAATATGGTATTACCTCATACACTTATACTTAGTGCATAATACAGCGTAAGTACATATATTATATACATATACGCTGTATTCGATACAGTAATACCTCATACACTAATACTTAGTGCATAATATAGCGTAATTACATATATTATATACATATAAGTTGTATTCAATATGGTATTAACCTCATTCACTTATACTTAGTGCATAGTATAACGTAAGTACATATATTGCATATGTAGACACACACGCCCGCTTCTTAGTACTATTCATCCCTTGTATTACAAAGGTATTAACGACTTGCATTTATATTATTTACATAGTAAACACAAAAATAATTTTTAATTTGACCATTGTTGGCCAGTATAGTGACCAATTGTGGTCGCTATTTATTCATGAATTTAGATTAGCGACCAAAGTTGGTCGCTAAATTTAAATTATATTTAATTATATTTCATATAATAAAATTAATAATATAAATATTAACATTGAATAACAGGGACCCAGTTAAGCGACCAAAATTGATCGCTTCCTTTCTTTCCTTTATTTTACGACCAACGTATATATATTTATATTTTATAGTTTTTTTAAAATAATAATATAATTATTAAAATTTTGTAAGCGGATCCCACTTTAGCGACCAAGTTTGACCGCTAATATCAGTAAAAGTTTGACTAATCAAGTCTGACCAAGCTAGTCAATATTTTGACTACTTTAACAACCAACCTTGGTCCCTATTTTATTTTCACAATTTATTTTATTATTTTTACTAATTTAACGATTAACTTTAATTGCTTTTTCTCATAGATCAAATTTGATCGCTATTTTTTCTATCGCTTTTGCTAGGAATTCTAATAGTTGAACTATTCCAAATTGATTGCAACAAATAATATATATCCATTTTCTAGCTTAAAGTGGATATGCCTATGCATTTTGGATAGAGTCATAGATCAGTTCAGCATGTGTAATTCCCATTATAAGTTGGCTACTACACTTTTTGTGCTCATAGGAATTCAAGTATTTTCCACGTGTCGCCTTATTGGTGAAGCAAGTTTTAATTTTATGAGGAAAGAAAGTGGCAATGTTAAAGCACAATTTCTTTTAACTGATCCCTATCTTTTTGAAATTGATGCATAATTATTGTTGTTTTGTCGCTGGATATTAGGTTTTCTGATATAATTATCGTTGTTTGTTGGTGGATATTAGGATTTTTTGTATTCTTATATAGTAGTGGACAAGCCTCAGCTCCCTTTTGAGATTGTGGTCGATCGTTTATTCTATTCTTATTTCACCCGATATTAGTCTCCCATATTATCTTATCCATCTCCAGTTGCTAAGCCTGAGCCGTATGGTGGTTATGGTGATGGATAAGGTGAACAATCTTTACCTCTTAAGCTAGCGTTTTAGGTTGAATTAGGTCCGACATATTCTTTTTCTTTACCAGTTTTATGCTACTATGACAAATATTGCTAATAAAAATACTTGGTATCAGGCCTAGTACGAAAAAGAATTGATTGAAAGTCACAACTTTTTAAAAAGGTCACCTTTTTTTCTGATTTGGATTTATTAATCTCACTTAATAACATTAAACGTCAGGTACTTTCAGAAGCAATGAGTTGATGCCATTCCTATAAGATCTCTCAATATCGTTTACCTTCTATTTTTAATATACATACTAACATTTTTATTCTTTAAATAATTAGTTACTCGCGATAAACAAGTCGAAATGCTATAAGACAATGAAAATATTCTAAAATCTCACCAACTAGAGCAGTTATGAAATATCCAACTAATTTCCCTAGTCCCTTTTTATTTTTTCCAGTCTGAAATAATGATTACTACATTAGAATGTAATCATAAGTAATGTTGGAAGAACAATATTCTATATATTTTGCAGCTCCAAATGGATAATTGGATATTATTATGATTAATTATAAAAAGGAGTGTAGCTCAACCCACTAAAATATGCATAGTATACTCAATAATTCAAGTCACTATAGTGCTACTTTAGTGGAGAGAATGCTTGGTTTTGTATAGTTATAAATTATTAAAATAGAATTATATTGAAGTACAATAGAAAGTGACTTCACATACTTGCTTACTTGTTGTGACAGCCACATACAAGTATTATATTTGTAATAAAATAATAGAGCAAATCATCTGTACGAATTCCGTTCAGGATCCGCACTCAAAAGGGTATGATATAGATAGCCTACACTTATACATGTATCAATGATTGATTTTGCGGCTTGAACCTGTAATATCTAGGTCATACGGATAATTTTAGTGTTGCTCCAAAACTCACCTTTAATATTTGTACTATATATTAATTTCTTAAAATAAAAAATAGAAAGAAAAAAAGAAGAAGTGATAATATATATATACTATCAAATGTGATGCAGTGGATGTGACTGCTCTTCCCCTAATTAGAGATTTTAAGTACGAGCCCGGGGTATGAAAAACTCCTTGATAGGGAGAGCACCCACAAGTGGGGTCCTACGTAGCGAATGTGAATATAATTAAACTCCAATGCGAATACCAAATATCGGGCGAGAACAAAAAAAATTATGTATGTATTGTATATAGACTTGCCTCTCTAGACATGTAGATTAATTTTAAGGCATCGGAGTGGTGCCGTGTGCGCATAATCAAGGGAAAGAAAAATAGCTTGAATGTATTCTCTTTTAATTTAAATATTCTAATAGAATATCTATATCATTTGGAATAATAGTAGAACGACGTGAATATGTCATCATTCTTGAGTTATAGAACTCTAATTAGGGTGAATGTCTATCTTATAGAAGAGTTTTATTTTGAGGTTAAGTCATTTATCTTCCTATAAATATGAGGGGTCTTACCCCATTGTATATTATCCCAAAAGATCAATAAGAATACTCCTCTCTCTACTTTTCTCTCTATTGTTCTTGTTCTTGTATTGTTGTTCTTGTTCTTATATTATTTCATAACACGTTATCAGCACGAGTCTCTAACCAATTGAATTTGATTTCTTCCTTCTTCCAGAGTTTCTATACGGAAAAATAGAAGAGATGGTATCATCATAAAGTAATGCAATGGGATGGAAACTCAAGAGGTATATTTGATATCACAACATTTATTGGTATACCTTAAAGGTAAGTAATTTACTTTTCCCTTTCAAATTCTTGAAATTCTACGATTTGATTTCATATACAAACATAGACAACAAAGTTTGATTACAACTCTAATGGAGTTTGTAAGAAATTATAAACACGTGAAGTGGTAAAATTTCTATGTCTTACCATGATTAAATTCATGTATGATTGTGGGCAAAGAATTGAAAATCCGTCCCATTGAATTTGCTTCATTCTCATTCCCTTTAGAGAATGTGATAGCAGTATGTGATAAGTCTGAAAGAAGACAAAATTATTACCGTGAAGGTATCAATGGATGTGGACGTGGCAATAGACGGAATTATAATCGTCATCATTGTGATAATGAGAATAATAAAGATTCTCAAAGTAATCTTTCACTTTATGAAAGTAATATTTGACATGAGATTATATATAGCACATACAGATGATTATGATTCATTCCCTGAAGTGAATGTGATAATTGTAATAAAGCCCGTAAGTATGGACACGCTCTTGATGTAATTTTGTTTTATGTCTGACATTATGAAAAGAAAGTTCGTTGCCGTTGAAATTTCGGGCAAGAACTATATGACATGGGTGTTGGATGCTGAAATCCATTTGGATGCAATGGGTCTCGGAGACGCCATTAAAGACAGAAATAATGCATCCACCCAAGACTATGCTAAGGCCTTGATTTTCTTGCGCCATCACCTTGATGAAGGTTTGAAACTGTGCTAAAGCCTTGATTTTCTTGCACCATCACCTTGATGAAGGTTTGAAACTGTGCTAAGGCCTTGATTTTCTTGCGCCATCACCTTGATGAAGGTTTGAAAATTGAATATATCACAGTCAAAGATCCACCTATCTTGTGAAATGGCTTAAAGGAGAGATATGACAACCTGAAGTTGGTCACTCTGCCACAAGCACGATATGATAAGAATCCAAAAGCAAATAGTTCATAAACTATATGTTATCGCCGCGGTGGAAAAGGGCACTGGGCGAAAATTTGCCGTGTACCAAGACATTTGGTTGAGCTTTATCAAGCATCTCTAAAGAGTAAAGGCCCTGAAACAAATTTTGTCTCTGACGACAATTTTGACATCACCCACTTGGATGTGGCAGACTTCTTTGAGCAACCCGAGGGGAAAATAGACCACTTAATCGGTGATGGATCTGTGATGAAGGAAGATGGAATTGTTTGATTTTATTTTACTTATTTGTATTAGTTAGTAGTCATTAGTATCAGCTCGTATTAGTTAGTTTATGATATAATGTTAGTATTAGCTCTTTAGAATGTTTCAATATGCTTAAATTTCGAAGACATTTTTACTTCCCAGTAAAGTTACTCGATTAACTAATAAGTTAGTCGACTATCTAATATTTCGTATTAAAAACTGAATTTTTCGCAAGCTAAGTTAGTCGACTAACCAGTTTAGTTAGTCGACTAACCTGATGACTGTTTACTAAGTTAGTCGAATAACTAATTAGTTATTTGACTAACCAATATTTCGCATTAAAACTGGATTTTTCCGTAAGGCTAGTTAGTCGAATATCAGGTTTAGTTATTCGAATAACCTAATGACTGCTTCCCAAGATAGTCAACTATCAACTCAGTTATTCGAATAACCTCAGCAGATTTTGAAAATATTGTTTAATTATGAAGCAACAGATTAAATTTGTTTATTCTCATGTTCGTATATCTCTTTTGATTAATTGATTCATGTACCACACATACGATATTCAAAGAGAAGAAATATTACTCTCATTTAAGTATGTGTAAGGCAGATGTTACTACAATTTCTGGTAGTAGTAAATTGATTAAAGGCTCCGGAAGAGCAACTATAACTCTGCCTAAAGGAACAACATTTTAGAGAATGCAGTGTTCTTCTCCAAGTCTAAAAGGAACTTGTTGAGTTTTAAAGATATCATTCAAAATGGATATCATATCGAGACAATAGATGAGAATAATCTTGAATTCCTCATTTATTCATGAAAACGAGGCTGCCCACTTCGGTTTGGGGTCACGCCATTTTGCATGAGCAATGCTAGTTCGTCTCAGAACGACGAATTATCACAAATAATCCCCGTTGCAATGAGTTTTGGGTCATGAACCCAATATATCCCATTTAAGAATCTTTGGATGCGCAGTATATGTGCCTATAGCACCGCCATACCGCACCAAAATGGGTCCGCAAAGAAGGTTAGGAATATATGTTGGGTTTGAATCGCCCTCCATTATTCGCTACCTCGAAACATTGACAGGGGATTTGTTCACTGCACGATTTGCAGACTGTCAATTCGATGAGACACTTTTCCCAAAATTAGGGGGAGAAGTTGGTGAAACCAAACGGGAAATTTTGTGGAAAAATGCATCATCATCTCATCTTGATCCACATACCTCTATTTGTGAAAAAGAGGTGCAAAATATTATCCATTTGCAAAGAATAGCAAATCGAATGCCAGACCCATTTACAGATTTGAAAAGGATAACAAAATCACATATCCCGGCAGTGAATGTGATAACATCTGATTCACGAATACATATTCATTATTGGAAGAATATGAACATGAAATTGGTATTGAATATACCACACTCACCCCTAGAAGGAGGTTTGAGATGATATATGAAAATAATGTCATTATTATGGCATGAATGATCGTTGGTCACGTACCTATTGTACGCCAAAATATTTTGGAAATATGACTATTAAAGGACAACGATAATGCAAGAAACATATCTTGCATATAATTTTGACCATGACCATAATGGTATAACTTTCTCTTTAAAAGAGATATTCACCACATGGATGTTGATGAATTTGTGGTAGTACAAAATTAATTGAGAGCTCTAGAAGAGCCAATTATTACTATGTTGGAGAAACACAATTGATTACCAATAAGGTATTGTGTTGTAGTAAGTCTCAAAGAAACTTATTCAGTTTCCAAAGTATATGCGAAAGCGATTGATTATATTGAGACTATAAATAAAGGAAAGATTTGATATCTTCTATTACTACAACTTGTAGCGGGATAATCTGTATGTGAAAAACTACCCGCTTTATTCTTCAGTTTGTACTACACAAGAATACCACAATAAAGTGGACGTTTATTGATATAAAAACCCATATCATAATAAACTTGAAGTTTATTGATAATTGCACATGTCATGGTGTAAATTTGAAGTTTATCAATATTGATAATTTATTCAGTTGGCATTCGGGTTAGCCATATCATTTTAAGTATGATGTGCAGTAATAGAGAATTCACATGGGTAAATATTAAAGAACTAGAAAGTTCTTTACGAATTCTCTTGTATTACTTGTTCTCATTAATTAATTGACCAACTAAAGAGTTCGGGTTGAATCCCATAAATTCTGGAAATATCAAAGGTGAATATGGGCCCATTCACCTGCCATGTATACCACATATGGTGCATCTATGATATGGTTACATGTGCGATTGTTATTAACCCGCAGCCTGGCCGGTGCTTGCAATGTAAATTGCTCAGTAATATAACTTCGAGCATAATTTCCAGATTTTCTATTCAAGATAGTTCATCTTGATAAGTTGGTTTATATCATAGTTGGTTTAGCAAGATAATTATTGAGTGCCTCCACTTAATAGCTAATCTGTTTCTTATGAGAACAAAGTTATATATATCAGTTTGATATACGTTGTATACGAGAGTATATTATATTCTCCCATCACAAGTGGTTCAGGGTCAGGAACTAAATAATTTCATCTTATTATTATTGATGTGCAGTGTATATTTTCATTAACACCATAATGCACAAAGATGGACTCTCAAAGTTGAGGAAACAAGTTAGCTTTTCTAACATGAGGGGGAGACATGATAAACACTTGAGAAAAGGTTACATGGGATGAATTATCATTTGTATATATAGATCCTCGAATATCATAATACGAACCTGAAGATCATAAAGGGATAATTCAATTGCAACATATTGCAAAGCATGCTATACGCATTTGCTGACCCAAAGAAAGTAACTATATTCTCACTGCAAATGCTCATATTAAGTCCTAGAAGGACAAAGCCTTTGATACGCTTAAAGCGTATAGACAAATCGGTTTCGAAATAACTTCTTAATAAAGAAGATGAGCAAATGATCAAAGTGATCATAACGGGGAGGCAAGTGATCTAGAAGATCACATGACATAACACTTCATAAAATCTCATGAGAGATTCAGGTACCTGAATATATGAATAAAGAGATCTCCATGTTATGTCTTTATGAAAATTTACTGGAACCGATATAAAATGATCGTCGACGACATCAATGATAGCGCTAAATATCGATGAGGATCTTATGTTTGTCGAATACAAACAAAAATATTGGCTAAATGGAAGAGATACAATTCAAGCAGAATTGATTCCATATGAAAGACATGTAGTTTTGGACATGTAGTTCAAATACTTGAAAGTATAAAGTCAATGGTATGTGTAATCAGTTTTCGATATCTTATTTGTTTAGCATGACATGAAAACTTGATATGCATCTAAAGTCTATTATATGGCTTATATGACTTAACTTATATGTCAATCCATGAAAGATTGAAGTTGCTTGAAGCATATACAATTCTTGATCCTGAAGTACCACATCCTAAGTGCAACTTGTGTACATATGTATCTTGCTATAACTATAAGCATGATGGCATCGAGAATACCTCTATGGAGATATTGAAGAGTCATTCCACGACATTATATGAAGATGTTCATATCTATCAAGAATGATAATTTCAAGGTGCGGAATATTTATTCAAATCAATATGGCTCATTTATTTATCAAATCTCTACAAAAGATCATTTTGAAGATGGTGCACAAGATTGGAATGCAAATGCTCAAGGATGTGAATTGATGCTCTTTTCAGGGGGAGTTAATGCGCGTTGCACTCTTTTTCCCTTACAAGGTTTTGTCCCAATGGATTTTCCTTGCAAGGTTTTTAACGAGGCAACCAATAGGCGCATATTCAAACATGTGTACTCTTTTTCCTTTTCTATAATTTTTTCCCATTGGGTTTTGTTTTAGTTAAGGTTTTAACGAGGCAAATTATTGAATAGACATTCAAGGGGGAGTGTTATAAATAGAACTCTAATTAGGGTGAATGTCTATCTTATAGAAGAGTTTTACTTTGAGGCTAAGTCATTTATCTTCCTATAAATAGAGGGGTCTTACCCCATTGTATATCATCCCAAAATATCAATAAGAATACTCCTCTCTCTACTTTTCTCTCTATTGTTCTTGTTCTTATATTATTTTATAACAATGTATGTATTGTATATAGACTTGCCTCTCTAGACATGTAGATTAATTTTAAGGCATCGGAGTGGTGCCGTGTGCGCATAATCAAGGGAAAGAAAAATAGCTTGAATGTATTCTCTTTTAATTTAAATATTCTAATAGAATATCTATATCATTTGGAATAATTGTAGAACGACGTGAATATGTCGTCATTCTTGAGTTATTGTTAACAATGTTTAACAATGTTACATAATACATACTGTGATGTGTGATACTGATTGTACCACAATTTTTTAAAGAGGTCTTTTTTTTTAATTAATTAAAAAGAGAGATATAGCTATTGAGACAAATTATACGGGCGTGGTCCAAAATGGATAACAATATCCATTATGTTAAGAATATTTTTGGGTTGGTTTAGTCCAAACTAATTTTTTTAATATTAAAGATAAGTCAAAGTTACCTGCTGGCTAGCATGTAATCGTGACCTGATAATGTAAATATTTTTTTACGGTATCAGGTTAAAAATTATGATATTATGGTAATGAAATTGATGATAGCATGGTAGAACTATAGATCCTTAATTCTAAACGAGAATAGAATTAAGAGCATAATTAAGAAAAACATATATAACCTTCTCCAAAAATAATTAAAGAATCAAAGCAATTGCCATGCATATGAGAGCATTATAGTTTTCTTTGTACCAACTCAAAAGGTTACGTACAAAATGATGTCATATAAAAGCAATAACTTTAAGATTAAGCAATTATTTGACCATACATTTCAAATTTATTTTGTAGAATCTAATTTGGATGAAGTTTGGTTTGAATATGAAAATATGTTTGGACATACATTTTCAAAACATATTTTTCAACTTTATTTTGGAAAAAAATATATATAATTCTCAAGTTTTGAGATTTTGGCCCAAATTCAGCTCAATAGTTGATTTTGGGATTTAAAATTTGCGATTTGGCCAAAATATGGGCAAAATTTTTTTATGTCTAAACACGAATATTAAAAATAATTATCAAATTTATTTTGATAAAACTCATTGCCAAACGAGGCCTAAAAATGCTTTGCTTGAGCAAAATGACTAGCAGTACAAATCTTAATCATTTAGTAGTGTTGTGTTATATATGCTGGCAAATTAAATATGATATAATAGAGGTTACGTGCCTCTCACAAACCATAATATAATATTCCATATTATGAACATGGGCGGAGGGAGAGTATCAGTTATGAGTTCAGACAAATTCTGTCGGATAAAAGATAAAATAGGATTATTTAATAATAAAAGGGATAAGATGAGGGGGAAAAAGAAAGACATAACGTGTCTACTCCAAATCGACCGTTCCATAAAATGACACTTGTCGTTGCTACGTAACGACGGATTTAAACAATACAGTACAATAAAAATTAAGTAACAATCATAACAAATATTGTACTTAAAGCAACTATACAATACAATATAATAGTACTACAACTCAGCTTACCATAATCGCCGTCCAACCCTTTTTTTAAAAATTAAAAATCTTCTCCATTCTGTATCTTATTTGTTTATTATACCATACATTTACATTTTACAAGGAAATGTATAATACATTAACTAATTTCCTCAGTATATGCTGTCAGTTATCCTCACTAAATAAACAATGAGAAGCTTGTAATCGACTTCTTGACAATCTGTCTTTTGGTGTCATTTCGGGATAAATAGAATTATCCTAAATAATTTACTTATTGTTTGATTAATGCAAGTTTACGTTCTATATAGAACCATCATAATCACAAGAAAATTTTAAGTTCTATATAGAGCCAACATATACGGCCCATTCAACTTGGTCCCATTTTTTATTTTGGCATTTTATTTTAACCTTGTTCCATTTCGGTCCTTCAACTCTATTTTCTATTATTTCACTTTAACATAAAAGTTAAAATCAGTGCAAAAAATATAGCGTGTGTGTATATACATATTTGAGGTGTAATAAATATTCAATTGAATATTGCCACCTGATTTTTTCATCCATGTCAAACGGGTCAATACCACAATACTCGAACCCGACTGTATTTGGGTAAATTAAGTCCGCTACTTATTTACACAAGAAAATGGAATCCAAAAGTGGTTCGCTTATTTACACCTATAAAAGCGACGACCTGGATTTTTTTGGTGACCATGATACTTCCAGTTCAAGTTGAAATCCACGATAACAAATATCCATTCCATTATGAAAAAATAATTTTCTTTAAGACATAGATCCACTTCAAACTTCAATCTTAGATGAAATAAACATACAAAAAAATTAACCGAAATAAATAAACGAACAATAAAATTATAAAAGTTTAAAGTTTTCTGGATGGCCAAATATGAAATCGGTATATAAAAGCTTTGGAACTTTGAGAATGAAGATGGGGAAATAATGAATGTGAAAGGAAATAATAAAAATGAAATAAGGGGGAAGGAAGTTAGGGGGTTAAAAATAGGGCCAACAATTATTTTATTACTATTAGAGAAGGAATTTTGCCAAAAAACATTTGCCTCACGCGTTTACTAGGTGAGCCAATTCACACTAAGTGACTAGTCAGCTTACGTGTTAAAGTGAAATATAAAAAATAGAACCGAAAGACCAAAATGAAACAATTTTGAGATAAAGAGCGAGTATGACAAAATGATAAATAAGGCCAAGTTGAATGGGATGTATATGCATTTGGCCTTTCAGCAAATTAATTATGCTTGTGAACTAAAGTATGTTTAATCTGAACAAAAAATTATAAGCCACGTGTCTTTTAACTTCGATTAGCAGTATAAATAACTACATTATCAAATAATGAACTGTACTTTTTATTTTATTTTTAAAAACTATATACATATGGTTTGAGCCAAACCCAAGACATTATATTGCATTAGTTGTCGTTATAATAAATCGACAACTGTCAAAATATATAATATCTGTATGGGTCAAAATTAGATAAGAGAAATTTAGCACGAGATCGTGGTCATGGACATACGCGCCAAGGTCGCGTCAAGGTCGAGCCGTCATTAACGGTCGTGGACGTACAGGTCAAGATCAGATCGTAACCAACGATCGTGGACGTACATGCCAAGGTCGAACCGTCATCAACGGTCGAGGACGTACAGGCCATGAAGCATCTGGTTGCTTTGGAAAACTCAAGAGGAATATTCTGTAAATTGTACTTTTTAATTATTTCGAGGCAGGTCTCCTATCATATAAAAGATACATTCACATTGTAAAAAGGGGGACTCTCTCTCTCTCTCTCTATCCCCCTCTCCTCTCTCTAGAAAATATGTAAACATACCTCTCCAAAGAAATGAGATGATATGTGACCGAATACTTTCATCAAATCCAAAAAGGGTCATGAAGTTCTTGTACACATCTATTTTTATCTTTATAAAAAGAAAGAAGATCCGTCTTACTGAAGACCGGTGAATCTTTTCCTTTATCCATATTTTATTACTTAATGCATGTTTATTTAAGCTATTAAATCTGATCATAATCGCCATTAATATTTATATTCGACTATATTTTTCTATTCCCCTTACTCATCTCGGATCTAGAGTTAAGTATCTTTAATTAGAATTTATCCCTTCATCTTTTTAATTGATTTGCATAAAAAGTATTTTACTATTTTTCAGTCAAATAATTTAACACCGTCTGTAAAGATTTTCTAGTTAAAGTTTTTATTTCCTCTATATCTAAATTAAATTCTGGTTTCGCTTTCTACTCGACGTAGCGTCATCGTTTCGTTTGCAGTCTATCTTGCTGGGGCACTCACAAGATCAAAACCCCATAATTTGTGGACCAAACAGAATTTAATAATCCATACAAAGGAGCATTTTTCTCTTGGATTTCAATATAACAAGAAAAATAAATCAGAGGGAGCATTACATATAAAACATTACTCTACTAGGTAGCTGAAGTATATTATTCCAGGATTTGTTCATTCGCTGTCTATCTTGCTTGGATGTTGGCTTATATGACTTCCAGGTACTATTTTTTGTGGGAAGAAGCACCAAAGTAAATCAAAAGCAAAGGACCAAAGCTTTCTTAGTGTTATCTTTTAAATTGAGCCCCTACATTACCGACGAGGAAATCGGCGGAGGCGATGGTGCCAGAAAGTTTGTTGATTCAGACGTCTTTGTGAAGATAAATATCGGGATTGTACTTAAGGAGGGCTTGCCTTCTCGCTCTAATATTCGTTTTTCGCATATATTCCTCTTTATTCGGCTGAACGACCTTCTCTTGACAAACTGATAAGGGCGACTAAAAGCATAACCGGAGAAGGGAACATAGTTACTCCTCTCCACTCGTCGTCCGATCAAATTGAGGCAACGAACACTTTTATTTTGTTTTAACTATTTCTCTAAATGGAATAGAAGCAGGAGCATTCTCCGAGAAACACGAACAGGAAATGCATCATATTCTCCAATACTAGCAAAATTAAGCAAACTAGGACTCCCCGGGAAATACATCATATTCTTCAATACAAGAAAAATTAAGCAAACTGCGACCCCCCCCCTCCCCCAGGAAATATATCATATTCTCCAATGCAAGAAAAATTAAGTAAATTGTGACTCATGCTAAGCGACTTCGCCATCAAAGTGTAACAAAGTCTAATTGAGTACAAGGCTAAGTGCCTTCACCATCAAAGTTTTTTAAGTTCAACCTCGTTCTAACTGGGACTCAGCCTGAGCGCCTTCGCCATCAAAATTTGTTAAGTTCGACCTCGTTCGAACTGGGACTCAGGCTAAGCCCTTCGCCATCAAAGTTTTTAAGTTCGATCTCGTTCGAACTGGGACTCAGGCTAAGCGCCTTCACTATCAAAGTGTAACAAACTTCGACCTCGCTCAGATTGAATAAAAGGCTAAGTGCCTTCGCCATCAAAGTTTGGTAAGTTCGACCTCGTTCGAACTGGGACTCAGGCTAAGCGCCTTCGCCATCAAAGTTTGTTAAGTTCGACCTCGTTCGAACTGGGACTCAGGCTAAGCGCCTTCACTATCAAAGTGTAACGAACTTAGACCTCGCTCAGATTGAATAAAAGGCTAAGTGCATTCGCCATCAAAGTTTGTTAAGTTCGACCTCGTTCGAGCTGGAACTCAGGCTAAGCGCCTTCGCCATCGAAATGTAACAAAGTTCTACTTCGCTCGAACAACGACAAGTTAACATTTTGATATGCCGAAATAACACCCTTTAAGGCCAAAGGCCATCGCCAAAAAGTATTCGGGCTTTGCCCGAATCAACATTCGGCTTCGCCCGAATTCATATTAGGCCTCGCCCGAATCAACATTCGGCCTCTCCGGAATTCGGCCTTGCCCAAAGTAATATTCGGCCTCGCCTGAAGAAACATTCAACCTCGCTCGAAACAACATTCGGCCTCGCCCGGATCAACATTCGGCCTCGCTCGAAACAGCATTCGGTCTTACCCGAAATAATTATTCGGCCTCGTCCGAAATAATATTCAGCCTCGCCCGAAGTAACATTCGACCTCTCCCGAAATAATATTCGGCATTGACCGAAACAACATTCGGCCTCCCCATTCAAATTTCTTAAGCTACGATTAATGAAGTCCGCTCACATGCTCGACCAAAAGACAACCTCAATAAGCGGAGGGACTAATAATATGGGTCAAAATTAGATCAGAGAAATTCGACACGAGATCGTGGTCGTGGACATACACGCCAAGGTCGTGTCGTCATCAACAGTCGTGGACGTACAGGCCAAGGTTGGACCGTTATCAACGGTCTTGGACGTACAAGCCATGAAGCATCTGGTTTGCTTCAAATTGTACTTTTTTGATTATTTCGAGGCAGGTCTCCTATCAGATAAAGGATACCTTCAAATTTTAAAAAGGGGAGGCTCTCTCTCTTTCTCTTACCCCTCTCTCTAAAACATATGTAAACATACCTCTCCAAATAAATGAGAGGATATGTGACCCAAGACTTTCATCACATCCAAAAAGGGTCATGAAGTTCTTGTACATATCTATTATTCATCTTTATGAAAAGAAAGAAGATCCGTCTCACTGAAAACCGGGTGAATCTTTTCCTGTATCCATATTTTTTGTTACTTAATGCATCTTTATTTATGCTATTAAATCTGATCATAATCGCAATTAACATTTATATTCGACTATGTTTTTCTATTCCCCTTACTCATCTCGGATCTAAAGTTAATTATCTTTAACTAGAATTTACCCCTTAATCTTTTTGATTGATCTGCTTAAAAATAATTTTGCTACTTTTGAGTCATATAATATCCAAAATTGAAGAATTAAAAAATGTAGTGAAGCTGTAGATGAACGTGAACCCTGGATCTCCTAATCAGGAAATGATAGTATATGGGTCAAAACGTGACTCATAATAATGAATGAGATTAATTCGCTCCTAAGCATATTCGGCTAATAAATAACATAACTATTTGTTAATAATAAGCACTCGAAGATCGCTCAGCTTGATCAGTGAGGCCACGACCTGCTCACTATTGGCGGGCGTCCCCTTAACATGACCACGGCCGTTCAACGCCAGCTGGCAAGGTGTACAACTATAAATATTAAGAGAAAGAACCCTAAAAAGGGGGCTTCTTCTTCTTCTTCTTCAACACACTTCCATAGAGAAGAATAAATGTAATTGTAAGGTTCTGAACCTCTCCATGGAGAGGCAGATCAAATCGATATTATCAATAAAAGATCTCTACCCTCATTCTCTTAACATATAACATTTATCTCTTGCACTTTCCAATTTGACCATTTGATTATTATGATCTGCTATAATTGGCCCTTCATTTATTTTGATTGTTTTATGCTTATAAAATGTGTGAAACTTTGAGCGAAACAATTTGGCGCCGTCGGTGCGGATTTCTTAGCAGAATCACGTAGTTCATCCTCAGACCAAACAAGAAAGGAAACACCTAGAAGGGAAAACAACCGGCTCGAATGAGCCAAAGTAGCGCATGGGGTGAAGGGAACTCAAAAGCTCCGGGAAGAGTCCGAAGCCCCGACTTCTCCCCCCACTCTCCAGAAAGCAAAAGAAGAAGAAGAAGAAGAAGCAGACCCCCCCCCCCCTACGGGGAGAACATGGTCGAGATACCCTCATCCCCTCACTACGGGACCCTGTCGGAAAATGGGATGAGGGCATCTCGAACCAATATCAATAACAGAATGACCTCTACAAACTAGTCAAGAGGACTACACACAAATTGGACAAGATCTCAAACGGAAACCTAACACCCGACGCCCTGCACACAACAGGTCATGCGAAAAACAAAAGTACAAGTATGGGTTGAACTGGGACTCAGGCTATGTGCCTTCGACATAAAAAGTATAAAGTTTTAACTACGGTTGAACAACAACTCAAGCTACGTGCCCTCGCCCAAAAGTTCAACTATGGGTTTAACTGGGACTCAGGCTATGTGCCTTCGACATAAATATTACAAAGGTTCAGCTACGGTTGAACAACAACTCTGGCTACGTGTCGTCGCCCAAAAATTCAACTATTCGTTGAACTGGGACTCAAGCTATGTGCCTTAGACATAAAAATTACAAAGGTTCAACTACGGTTGAGCAACAACTCAGGCTACGTGTCCTCGCTCACAAGTTCAACTATGGGTTGAACTAGGACTCAGGCTATATGCCTTCGACAACAAAAATTACAAAGGTTCACCTACGGTTGAACAACAACTCAGGCTATGTGCCTTCGGCATAAAAATTACAAAGGTTCAACTACGGTTGAACAACAACTCAGGCTACATGCCCTCGCCCAAAAGTTCAACTATGGGTTAAACTGGGACTTAGGCCATATACCTTCGACAACAAAAATTAAAAAGGTTCAACTACGATTGAAAAACAACTCAGGCTATGTGCCTTCGACATAAAAATTGCAAAGGCTCAACTACGGTTGAACAACAACTCAGGCTATGTGCCCTCGCCCAAAAGTTCAACTGTGGGTTGAACTGGGACTTAGGCCATGTGCCTTCGACAACAAAAATTACAAAGGTTCAACAATGTTGAACAACAGCTCAGGCTACGTACCCTCGCCCAAAAGTTCAACTATGGGTTAAATTGGGACCCAGGCAATGTGCCTTCGACAACAACCCGCACCATTGGACGCTGCAAGTCCTGCTACCCAATGAATGGAGGGATAATTTAAGCACCCTAGCCAATCAAGTAAGTACGCCTTACCCGAAATAAGATTCAGGCTGCAATAAGTTCGGCCCTAGTCGAATTGCAAGGCCACAGCCAGCGATTCGGCCACGCCCGAACTGGGACTAAGACAATATGCCACCCTCGCCAAATAACGGCTACAACTTACTCATATCGAGTAAAGGTAAAACGATAGGCAAAAAACGGCCAATCACGGTTAAGGCCATCGATGCCGCCTAGCTTTCGACCAAGGGCGAGCTGACGACCGACAACAGTCGAAGTCATCCAACTGGTCGAGACCATCAACGTCATCATGGACAAGGCCACCGACGTTACCAGCTCTAAATTCGTAGGGGGATCAACATGCCCACCAGAAAACTCTAAAGACAAAACCCCCAAGCAAGTGCAAAAAGAAAACTTAAAAACGAGAAAGAGAACATAGAATTGTATATATATATATATATATATATATATATATATATATATATATATATATATATATATAGCCTATTTACAACGGGCCACCCCCTCTTACAAACGGCCAAGGCCGGCGAACAAAGAAAAGTAAGAGCTAAACAGCAATAAAAAAATAAAAAAACCAAATGGAACAAAAGTAACTCTATAAAAAAAATCTTTTACTAAGCACCACCGTCGCCACCATCAGCAAACTCAGCGCCATCATAGCCCCCGGAGTGGTCGGGTCGAAGCCACAGCCAAAAGGGGCATCGTGAGCCTTTTGGCGCCCCCCCTCACAAACAACTTCGGGAGCACAACACCGGCCTCCCATATTTTCCTGTACATATCAAGATGGGCCTCAGCAAAGGACCAAAGATCACGAGCGGGGCCGTAAGAGGCCACCTGATCCCTCAGGCGCTAATTCTCGGCCTACAAAGTCGTAATCCGATCTGCTTCAACTTGGGCATCCCGCTCATAAACACCGATGCGATCCTCCAGTCCCGCCACTCTGAAAGGCGCAGCAGACCTCTCCAGCTCCCGTTCGCTCTCGCAAACGGGGACAGCCGCCTCCAATGCCCCCGCCTTCATCGAAGCATCCCTGGCTTGCCGCCTCGAAGTAGTGAGATCCTCGTCCAACTTGACCACCTGCCTAATCAGGGCCTAAGAGGCCTCTACCAAAGCCTCCTGACTCCAACGCTCCTTCTCAGCTACAACACTCCTCTCGACCTTCGATGAAGTTTCTCCTCGAGAGCATTTACCCTGTTCTGAGCTTGCTGCACTAGCTGCCTCGCCAACTCCTCAACCAACTCCCGGCTGCGGGGGTCGTTCCTCAGATGCTCGCGCATCACGCGACACCTATCCCGGTAGCGGCGATACTTCTCCAGTGCCCGGAAGAAGAGTCCTAAGCAGACGTTGGCTCGGTGCATGCTCTCTACCTCTAGAATAAATATCTCAAGACAGAAGCATCAATTAAGTTAGGAAGAAAACCAAGGAAAGAAAAGAAATGATAGAAGATCACCACATGTACCTTAAAACCCATCACGGCTGCCTCGGTCATCAATGCGACATCTGAGACATCCCTCAGCGACCTGCTCTCCTCCTCCAAGCATAAGGGCGCAAACATCGGTACCAAATTTTCCTCCTCGAGTAGCAGGTTCTGGTCGGTAGGAATCTCGGTATAATGGTACTGCCCCTCTGCATGCGTCGCCGCGTTGGTGAAGCCTTCCTGGAGCATGCGGACTTCGTCGGACTCCAGGTCGAATTTGGGGTCAAACTCCCCTCCCGCGACGTCTCTTCCTTCCTCAAATGGCCGAGAGGTCGAGGCTTCTCCCCCCGCCAACAGGTTGACTCTTGCTTCCCTGACCAAAATAGCTGCTGAGGAACCAACTTCCCTCTCAACAGTGGGACTGATGATTGAGCCACCGAAGCGACGATTTCATTATGGCCTAAGCCTACCGGGGCACCCTCATTGTGTTTTCGCCCTCGAGGGCAGGGACAACCGCCTCATTCCCCTCCGTACCTTACGGTGGAGAGTCCAAATGTACCATCTCCGCAGTAGGCGTGAAAGTGACCATTTTCCTAACCAACGGTCTCTCCTCATTCTCCTCGTTCAAAGATGACTCCACCCTGGGGCGAATAGCCCCCGAAGACGCCTTGGCCCGAGTTATAGACCGTGCTGGGGAATGGGCCGCCGACGACTCAACTGAAGTCTCCCTTAGACTGGGCGTGTTGTCGGTGCCATAGCCAGCTGAGCAGTTACGCCCGGCCTGCGGAAAGCAAGCTGAGGAGACCTCGCACGACGCACCACCACTCATCAGCAAAAGAAAAGAATTAAAAATAAATAAACTCAACACAACCGAACAAGAACGATGAAATAACTCATGCACTCACCCGAAGCAAGCCTACGACCGTGCCTTTCCCAGAAGAAGGACCATGTGCGAATCCCCGCTGTCTGAAGGAGTACGACCTCGACCCATTCACTAATGTCGAACAGAGGAGCCGGTGGTGACCTCTCAGCTACATACACAAGATAAAGTCGACACCCATTAGAAAAAAAGAAGAAGAAAGAACGAAAGACAGCACCTGACGAATATGGTTCCAAGTCTCTGGGATTTCCCCACCAAATGCTCGGTCCTGATGTAGAAAAAGTTCTCGTAGGAAGAAGAGTCGACCATGTCGTCCATCTCCGCAGTCAAACCCTCCACCCCACGGGGGACCATTCGAATCATACTACCGCGGACCCTCTGAGGGGCGTACAAAGTTAGCACGTGTCGCAACGTTATTTACCTTCGAGCCAATTTCTCATATTTGGCGAGCATGGCAAAGAGCTTGTAGAAGGAATGGATGAGTTGCCAATGGAACACTTCATAATAACAGCAAAAATTCGCTACCAGTGCCGGAAGGGGAAGCTTGAACCCTGACCTGAAAGGGTAAGCGTAGAAAACGCAATATCCGGGGCGGTCGATGTGAACCCTTTCCTCGCTCCTGGTAAGAGAGATGTCGAGAGAACGAGGAATACCCCATTACTAGCTTA
Organism: Nicotiana benthamiana; assembly: GCA_034376525.1. Classification (NCBI taxonomy): domain Eukaryota; kingdom Viridiplantae; phylum Streptophyta; class Magnoliopsida; order Solanales; family Solanaceae; genus Nicotiana; species Nicotiana benthamiana. The sequence continues at coordinate 126,375,963 of CM067337.1, forward strand.
ACTGGGCAAGGCCCACCTCTCCCTTTAGTGGAGCCTCATGACCTGATCCTCCCTCTTATTTGCGGATAAATCGGTTGCCGGACCTCTGGTCTGAGAAAGAATATCAACTACCGATGGGACCCTATCGATCTTCGCCAATTCGGTGGCCCTCGCCACCGCAGAAGACCCATCGATCGCAGGAACAATCGCAGGAGAAAGCTCTGTGTGAGAATTACTTGCCATTACTGATCACTGGACAATGACCGAATGAGTAAAAATGGAGATTGAGTGAAAGAAGGCAAAGAACAACACAAACTAACGAAAAAAAAAGAGTGAGAAAAGCTGCTTCTTCAGAAATCCTACTTAGACAGATACTGAAAAGTGAGAAACGGATAACATAACTCATTATTTCTACTACAAAAGTGGCTTTCCCCAATTCCAAAAGCCACCATCTGCACAATAAACCGCAAAAAGGTTCGAATCCACAGTAACGAGTGTCATTATGACAGGTTCCACGAAACGATTTTGCAACCGTCAATCGACACTTCGTTTTCGAAGTGGGTATAATGACCTAGGTATGTTGGAAGGACGCCCTGTATGCCTCTATTCACCAAGCACCATTACAGTAAACGTCAAGCACACCCATATCCTCAGCGGCCGCATACAGGAATACATGGCATTAGATGAAAACATCAAACGACCATCCTTTAAATATAACTAGCTACGGCTGTCTCCAAAATGTAAACTGCTACGACCATCTATCAAATATAAATGGTTGCGGTCGTCCCTTAAATATAAATGGCTACGACAGTCTCCTAAATATAAACGGCTAAGGTCATCTCACAAATATAAATGGATACGGTCGTCCCTTATTTATAACTGTCTACGGACGTCTCCTAAATATAAATGGTTACGGCCATCCCTCAAGTATAAATGGCTATGGTCGCCTCTTAAGTATAACCGGCTATGGCCGTTCCCCAAAAATATAAAATGGTTACAACTATCCTCTAGGCATGAAAATGGCTATGGCCACCCTTTAAGTATCAATGGTTATGGCCGTCTTCGGAGCGTAAACAGCTACGGCCCTCCTGGGTCACGAACAGACGATATCCAATCTCCTCTTCTGAATCAATTGAATCACATGCGGTGAAGTCTGCTCATCGAGTCCGACCGAACCTCGGCCTCAATAAGCGGAGGGACTAACTGTATGGGTCAAAACCTGACTCATAATAATTAACGAGATTATTCGCTCCTAAGCATATTTGGGCTAATTAATGGCATAACTATTCGTTAATAATAAGCACTCGGAGATCGCTCAGCTTGATCATGACGCCACTGTCTGCTCACAATTGGCGGGCGTCCCCTCAACATGACCACGGCCGTCCAACGCCAGCTGGCCCGGTGTACAGTTATAAATACTAAGATAAAGAACCCTAAAAAGGGGGTACTATTACTGTGACACTATCCATTAGTTAGCCAACTTCAAAAAAAGAAGTTAGAGATGGAGTAGGAACGTAGGGTGGACTTCGATTCAAAATCTAAAGCATATATATATATATATATATATATATATATATATATATATTGTGTCCACTCTACATGTGCGATTACATCGGTAGTGAAAAATCTTCAGCAATCTGACAACTTCAAGGGTGTGTTTATGAACGAAAACATTTTTCGGAAATATTTTCCAATTTTTCCATGTTTGGTTGGCTTAAATGTTTTGGGAAATATTTTCCTTATCATTTCGTTTCCTCCAATTGGAGGAAAATGTTTTCCTTATCAAGAGTTTTCCAAACCTCCTTCTCAACCTTCCCCACCCCTCACCAACCCACCCCACACCCATTTAGAAATTGTTTTACTACCCCAGCCCCACCCCCTGCCCCTCCCCCCGAAAAAAAGTTTATATATATTTTTCAGTTTAATTTTACTATCTATCGGTTTATAAGCTCAAAATTTTACAAGTTCCAAAATTATAAGTTCAGAGGTTTATGTGTTTAGAAATTTATGGGTTTACAAATTATAAAGTTTACGAGTTTGAAATTTTGATGTTTTGAATGTTTAGCGGTTGGAAAGTTATGAAATTTGTGGGTCCGGGAGGTTGTTGGTATGAAAGTTTATGGCTTCATAACTATTATATCTAAGTTATTTATGAATACTCTTAAGAAATTATTTTCCTTAATTTGCATACCAAACATCGGAAAATGAATGAGATTACTATTTGTTTTTGTGACGAACCGACCCGTCGTCACATGAGTTACCGCCCCCTTTTCCCCGTTTTATGCTTCTTCATGTGTTATTATATGTGTTTGCTGAGTTTGAAGTGTTTCAGATTGAATCTGGATAGAAATGAGACAAATAGTCTCTTTAAGAAAAGTTTAAGTGGGAAAAGTCAACTAGACGTTCACTTGTGAGTTAGAGGGCTAGGAATGGATTTTCGATGGTTCGAATAGTTTCGGGGGATGATTTAAGACTTAGGAGTGAAATCAAAATTGAATTTGGAGGTCTGGTGTAGAATAAGGTTGGAATTGGCGAAGTTTGAATTTTGGCGGATTCTGATTGATAGGTGAGATTTTGATCCAGGGGTCGGAATGGAATTTCGACAGTTGCAGTAGCTCCGTTAGGTGATTTTGGATATGTGTGCAAATTTTCAGATCATTCGAAAGTGTTTAGGTCGGGTTTTGGATCCAATGCAAGTTTCGGAAGTTCTAGTTTAACTTATGCTTGAATCCGTGGAATTTAGTGATTTTTTTTTGGTTAAAGCATTCTTTCCACTGATATCCCAAAGAATATTTACAATTGGAGAATCAGTAAGAGATTGGACTACTCCTACTCATTTACAGCATTCTTCTATACTAAGCTCTAATTTGCTCTAAGTACATTATAGTATAGGATTTCCTAGTAACTAGAGGCTAAGGATATTTGTTGAGTTTGTCCAATCCAGCTTGCCATTTCCTGCAGATTCTGCCTCGGATATGAATTGATAAGGCTATTTCTCTGCACAGTAGAGATGCATCAAAAGTTGTCCTATTAAATTTGATGTTGTTCCTTTCTCTCCATATAAGAGCCACAGTGGTTATGAATGCACAGGCTGTGATATTATTTAGTGCCACTCTGCTTTTGGCCTTGCTGCAAACCCATATCATTTCTGTTTCCCAGTTCCCCACATTCCTATGGTGTCCTAGCCAGGAGCACATTCTGTTCCACAAGTTCTTGGTGACTGGGCAATCAAAGAACAGATGGCTAAATATCTCACTGCTTTGGTCACAGAATACACAGATTTCAGGGACTTGGACTCCTATCTTCTGTAATCTATCAACTGTAGGTAATCTTCCTTGGGCAGCTAACCAGACTGTAAATTTATACCTTGGTTGGGCTTGAGCAAATAGTACCAGGTTCTTCCAAGCAACCTTACTATAGGTAGGGGTCAATGCTAGGTAAAGCTTGTGAATAAGGAATTTATCTAGTCTGCAGAATGCTTGCAATCTACTGAAGAGGCTGCCTTGACTCAACTGAGCACCCATGAGGTCTTTCATTCTATCCAATATCTTCTTTACTACCCAAGAAGCAGTCTTGGGTGAGGACATTGTTTCTAAGTCCCTTTGCTTGATGTAGTAACTGTGAACCCATCTGATCCATAAGCAATCCTTCTTGTTAGCCAAGTTCCAGAGGTGTTTGGTGATAGCAGCCTTATTCCAGACTGTCATGTCTATAATGTTTAATCCCCCTGCAGAGAGAGGTCTGCAAACACTGTCCCAAGCCACTAAAGCCTTTCTGGACAGTTTCACACTCCCAGTCCAAAGAAATGTTCTGCAAATAATTTTAATGGCTTTCAACACTTTCTTAGGAAGGATAAACACTTGAGCCCAATAAGTTTGAGCCAAATATGACTGATTTAATGAGCTGACATCTACCAGCATAGGAAAGCATCCTAGCAGACCAGCAGGTTACTTTAGCTGTGATCTTCTCAATAATTGGTAAATAATGGCCAACAGAAAGTTTTTTGGAGTCAAGGGGGATCCCCAGGTATCTGAAAGGCAATTTACCTTCAATGAATCCCAATGCTTCCAGAATCTGGACCTTATCTTCCTGTGTAGTTCCAGCTATATACAGTGCACTCTTTAACAGATTTGCTTGCAATCATGAGGCATTAGAGAACTGGAGGAAGGCTTCCTTTAGGATCTTGACTGATACCATGTCAGCTCTACAAAACATCAGCAGGTTATCAGCAAAGCAAACATGTGTACAGTTTAGCTTTCTGCACTTTGGGTGAAAGTTGAAGTCACCATTTCTGTGCAGTTTCTCTATAATCCTGTTGAGGTATTCCATGGCCAGTACAAATAGATAGGGTGACATAGGGTCACCTTGTCTAATACCCCTTTTAGCTTTGAAAGGTTTTGTGAGTCCACCATTTAGCATAAGTGAGTAAGAGACAGTTGTGACACACTCCATTACCCATTGCACAAAGATAGCAGGAAATCCCAGGTCAACTAGTACTTGCTTAAGATACCTCCAGTCCAGTGTGTCATACGCTTTCCTCAGGTCCACCTTCAAGACACATCTAGGGGAGACAACTTTCCTAGAGTAGCCTTTGAAGATTTCATGACTGAGGATGATGTTGTCCAGTATACATCTGCCCTGAATGAATGCAGATTGGGCTTGCCCTACCAAGTCACCTATCACAGCTTTCATCCTACTAGTGATGACTTTGGAGATGATCTTGTACAATGTGGTGCAGCAGGCTATAGGTCTGTAGTCCTTCACAGTTGCTGGAGTTTTGTCCTTGGGAATTAGAGCTATTGCAGTAGTATTGAGCATAGGGGGTAAGCTGCAAGTGTTGAAGAATTCCTTCACAGCATCAATAATGTCCTCCTTTAATATGTCCCAGTGTTTGGTAAAAAATTCAATCGGAAATCCATCCACTCCAGGTGCTTTGTCCTTTGGCATCTCCTTTATAGCTTCAACAATCTCCTCCATAGTAACCTCCTGGATCAGCAGTGTTTGTTGGGCTCTTGATAAACATTTACCTTCCCTTATAGTAGCAGTGTTAGCAAGTGGTATTTCTCTTTCACAATTGCCCATCAGTGACTGAAAGACAACAATGAACTCTTGTTCAACATCTTGTGGTTCTGTTAGCCCATTAGTGATTTTTGATGTTTAAGGTAGTGTTTTTATGGACCGAGAAAGTTTGAATGAAGTATTAGAACATGGTTTTGCTTTTGGTTGAGGTCACGAGGGCCTCGGGATGGTTTCAGATGGTTGAACGGGGAATTTGGAAGTTGGTTGGTCTGCTGTAAATGCAGCAGCTATTGCAGGCTCAGAATGGCCTTTGCGTTCGCATGGTAGCTCCGCGTTCGCGTAGGGGTAGTTTGGGAAGGGCCTGGGTTTGTGCTTCGCGGCATGAAGGGGACGCGTCCACGAAGAGGAAGTTGGGCAGCACTCGTTTTGGCTTACGCGTTTGCGGTTGGGCACTGCGTTCGCGAAGAAGGAATTTTGGCCCAGTGGAAATCTTAGAGAGCTTTTGGAGCAAATTGAAGAGGAATCAAAGAGGACTAATGTCATGACTCGGATTTATCCACCATCGGGAGTCGTGATGGCGCCTACAGGCGGAGCTAGGCAAGACAACCCTTATATCATTTCCAGTAAATTTAAGTCTAAAACAGGTTAAATGCCAAAATAATTAATTAAACATGCGGAAGACGTTAAATATCAGTAGCAAAAATCAGTATGCGGAAAAACTAACAACTAATCTCTACCCAGTATCTGGTGTCACTGCTCACGGACTACTAATAGAGTACTAAAAACAATAGTCTGAACGAAATTACATAACATGTTTGTCCGGTTCAATTAAACGAACTGAAAGAAAATGATAAAGGAGACTCGGGGCCCGCGAACGCCAGCGAACTACCTCAAGCCTCTAGACTGAAGGATCACTCCCGTTTTAATGCTGCGGTCTGTAGCCTGGGTCCTGACCTGTGCACAAAAGGCACAAAAGCGTAGTATCAGCACAATTAACCCCATGTGCTGGTAAGTGCCCGGCCTAACCTCGGCGAGGTAGTGACGAGGCTAAACTGGACCTATCACAACCAACATGTACAGATATATGTAATAATAGGAAGAAAACAAGAAAATAGCAAGTAAAAGGGAAATGGGACATGCTGGGGGAGTCACAGTTCAACTATAACTTCTACAATCAAGGAA